>JAILWY010000006.1:10423750-11625000 GCA_022113835.1 Atopsyche davidsoni
CTGAATAACTTATGGGGGAGTTTACGTAACGGCCTCCGGGAAGACGAGCGGCGGAGGAAGAGGAGCCGGTGGGCCGCCAGGGCAATGCAGACGCCGCGGACCAAGAGTTCGGAGACGTCACGGGGGACGCGGCCGCCGCCACCTTGTGATCAGATGTTTCATGTCCAGCCTTCCGCGCACAACATCGAATGGGCGAAAAGAACGAAATGCACTTTATAAAAAATACTAATGAAAAATGTTATATGAAAAATGTTATATGTAATCAATTAGAAAAAGGCTGAATTGAGTAAATAAACTATTTGTTGTTTTTTTGAATGAACTCGCAAAATATGCGCTCAATCATAGCAACAAAAATAAAATATATAAATTGAATCAAAGTGAAGAATAAACGCGTCGAATGTGTATTTTTAATCAAAGTCTTGAGGGTCCCACAGCGCGTTTTATTTTCGTGTCGTCAAAAAAAAAAAATATATATATATGTATATATATAGTCGAGTAGGTCGCGCTCGGGCGAGTAGAGCGAGTAGAGCGAGTAGAGCGAGTAGGGCAAGGGTGGCCGCGCCGTACCTGCGCTCGTGCCGGGCTCGCCGGTCGCGGGGCACTGCTGGGATCGCGTCGCTGCACCGAGGACGCGCGGCGTGCAGGCGTGCAGGCGTGCGGGGCTCGCGGCGGCGCGGGCTGGACTGCTGCCGGCACGGCGCGGCGGCCCGGAGAGCCCCGGGGGTCGATAGGCGGGCTCTGCGCAGGCGCGCCCCCGGCCCGGCGCCCCCGCCCGCCCCCGCCCCCGCCGCCCCGCCGCCCCCGCCACGATTTGATTGATCGCGCATCGATTGGGGTCCACGATTCGTTTATGGCATAGGCCTCCCAAAATGATCAATATCGACCCTCAGAGGTCGATGACAGCGAAAACTCAAATTGGTTGTACACGAACTGTAAATGCGGGGTCTACGAGAGTGGATCATCAGCAAAATATAGGCATTCCGTAAATGTCATCGTAATGCACCTAACACAAATTGTACCTATTACTTACATAATAATGCTGTTTGTCCTGCATTATAGACTATCACAAGAAGGTTTTTGATACGTTTTCCATCTTCATACCTCGCGAAAAAGGGTTTCAGTACGGTTGTCAATCTTCTTACAAAAAAAAAGAAATAGACGGGCGAGGAGATTCAAGGTTAAATCTGACTTATTTGAAGCCAAATTTGATTTTTTTTTACCAAAGCATCAGACCCATTAAAAGTACTGATTTTTTTAAGTGAATGTTACTACATTTATAAATTAACTTTGCATATATTTTGACTTTTTATTTTTAAATCCGCTGTACAGTAATTTCTATGAAAGCGAGTTGTTATGTTTGAAGTTGATGAATTTGTAAAAATTTAATATTAGCAAGGCAGGGGTCTACAAAAAACAGGAAAACTCGACAAGGGGTCGACGGGACAAAATAGTTTGGGAGCCTATGGTTTATGGGATCATTCTGGCCCCATAGGAGTCGCCCCGCTTTGATTGAGTGCGCAACGATTTTGGGGTCTATATTTGATCATCGAGATCTTTGTGGTCCTAAATAGCGCGTACTATATACATAGTATACTTTTAATGGATGATTGATTTTAGCCGAATTATTATGACAAACATATGTTCAGGGAAATGATCACCGACTTACTCGAAGAGCGGCACAGTATTTTTAATATATTGCTCTAATTATGAGTATCTTTCTGAGGTTAAATTTTGATATTCACGCTAAAAATAATTATTGTGCTATGCCTGTGATCAACACACAAGGAAACAAGTGATTTATAATAATATTTTTTTACTACACATTTTTTCACACATTGAAAATGATATCACCGTGATTTCTGTGAGATTCGAACCCACATTCCCAAGCATATCATTTTCAATGCGTGAAAAAATGTGTCTAATCATATTAATATTAATATATACCTGTATGGGTAAACAAATAGGCACTTGATTGACGTTCACTCTACAAAAGAGACATATATATATTATTTTACCTTAATAATAAAAGAGTTTCACTCCAAGATTCCGTGACTAGTTAGTAATAATCGAAACCGCTAACGTTGAGTAACAATATCATTTTTCGAGTGCCAATGAAATTGTTGTATCATTTTTGCAACAAGATTCATTAGAAAAGTAACAAACGTAAATAATTGCTGCGCATCACCGGTACATGTGAGTACGGCAATGTACAAGTTCTTCAAAAAGTTCGCAAAATCGATCGCCTCACCGAACTGTCCTACGATTTGGAAATGCCCAAAGCTCAGGTGCACGGATGATCGAGAAGAGAATCGCTGTGACCTTGAGGGCCAGTGTCGCCAGGCACACGTCGCGCCGGGAGTCGAAGCATCGATTTAACCAGAAAGGGGGTCAGAGTGGTGTGCATATTTCGATTACAAATCGAAAAGCCAAAGAACCAATCGAGAGCATTTTAAAACGTTTCGTTTGGCCTGTAAGTTTAAAACACTATATATATATATATATATATATATATATATATATATATATATATATATATATATATATATATATATATATATATATATATATATATATATATATATATATATATATATATATATATACAATTAACTACCCTATTAAATATTCAGTATGCACAGTGAAAAAATTAGACTTCAATATTTATATATCCACTTTTCATGAGAAACCTTAAATATATATCATCTCACAAAACCCGTTATATATGATTCATCGTTGAAGATACAGTATATAAATAAATTCTGTTTAATTTTTATTTTAGTTGCACCCTTTTATTTTAATTTTTAAAGTACTAACGACAGATTAGTTTATATTATAATACGTCGCGTTACAACAACGAATATTGATAGGCTTGGAAATAATGTTGTGATCGGGAGCGTTTTCACCTTTCAGTCTGAGGGAGCCCTCGAAAAGCATAATAATGTTCGTGATGCCATAGTCATTTGGCTGCTCATATTTGTATTAAGCCTTTGATTTATCCTATGAACAAAAGAATTTAAAAAAAAAAAATTAATGTCCATCAAAATAAAACTATGAAATAAATTCAGTTAAAATACTTATTAACAATAAATATTCTGAAAATTGAAAAACGTTATTTACATATTTAATTGGGCTGCAACCTCTCTCACTCACTTTGTGTGGATCCACAAAGTCGTGAAACTGCAATTTTCTCATGTTGGAATTTATTTTACGATTCATAAACGCGTCATCTTTTAATCATTAATTTCACCAATTATAAAGTCATCATTAATAATATTAATAAAGCACGTCTTTAAACGGTCGATAAATATTATGTCTCTCTCGTTTTTTTTTTTTTTTTTATACGCCAAAATCATTTGATATTGATTATTCCGCAGCACGGTCTATTTTTTCAGTCAATGTGAAAATTTTAAGCTATGAACGGTTTCAGGATTGTTTATGAAACAACTCTTGTTTTCAGAACCAGAGCAAATGTTGATTCTCTCGCAAATGATTTAAGTGTCTATTAACGTGATCTATAGGTAGGTTTTATTTTCTTTTATTGAAAACTGCGAAAATTATTAGTCCAATAGGTGAGATTATAGGTTCGCAATAAATAATAAATGTAATAAAAGAAGTTGGCAGATTTATATACAAAGTGCTGGTAAGAACGGAGAAGAAAAATTGTTGTTTTATTTTCTTCTATCGTGGCTGCGAACTGAACATTTATTTATTAAAACACTTATTCGCACGTTTAAAATAATATTTATCTATAACCGATCTTTGTTTAAGAGTAGTCAAATTCTGGCTAAGCAAAGAACAAAATAATATCAATTATTTTTCTCGTCATTTTACAGAAGAATCGATAGCATAAATATTTTGTGTATGAAATAAAAATTATTAGTTGCAAATTTATAAAATACTACAAAAATAAACATTTCCAGTTAAATATATTAAGCATAGTTCGTGACGTGGAATAATATCCGTATAAACTGATTAATAATAAATATATTGCCAGACGTTTCGTGATGCCTGCAATTAGCATTGACATGCAGTGATGGTTTTAATAATTTAACAGGTATCAGAAAGCCGTTGAAATTTTACTTTAACCTTTGTCAAGATTCAATTTAAATTATTTTTAAATTTATTTTAATATTTATATAGTTACTTATATTTTATCGATTTACATACAAGGAAACAAAATATAAAATGCATTTACAATTTTATACTTTTAATGTGAACATTTCTCACACTATGATAAAATTAAAACTGACAATATTTTTGATTAACATAAAAATTAACATACTTATAAATAAATGTATATATTTGGAGATTATTTTATGTAAACATAAAATAACATAGTTTGTTGAAATAATCAGATTAAACTATGAATTTTAGTTATGATATATCTACTTGGTTTTTTTTGTACGAAGGGTTAAACTAAGCGTATTCCACACGCAACAAGTAATTTATCAATGTAACATTTGAAACAGAGAATAATGGTTATAACAATATATTTATAAACGCTATTTAAAGTACTAACTTCATGCAAGTATGTGTCAGAAAATAAATCATATCAAACAGTTTAAACTATACAAGAATTGAAAAATAATATTTTAGTAGTTTCTGGAGTTGAAGTTGAATGGATATCTCATTGATAGATACTATCGCGTGAATTGAATGGTCATAATAGTCGAATGCATCTGTCGTTCGACCATCGAGATATCTTGTCGACAGTTCAACGAGCTTCACTCTATCAGCTATAATTAAAATGTAGTATTGTAAGACTTCCTTATTTTTTTTTCAGTGGAAAAAATTGTTCTCCAAATATAAAAAAGCTTTCCAATATTATGCATAATGCTTTATTTAATTTAAGTTTTTAAATATATGGACTCAAATGTATATTAATTAATAAAAAAAAAAATACAATACAACAGGTGTAGAATCTCCGTTTCGACGTTGTAAATTACGACATGAAAATAATTCAAGGCAAGAAATTGTGCGCGTTTCACAGGAAACGCACAGGGAGATCTTCTGAAGGTAAATTAGTCTCGTAAAATTAAAAAGCGAGATAATTTGCGCGGCGGCGACCCCCGGCGGAAGGCGCTGGGTTTGTTTGTTTTAAATAGTCGCCGAGTGCCGGCAATAGAAAACAACCACCCCCGTGAAAAAACCTCCCCCGGCTTTGTTCCCGCGATGGGGGCTGCGAGGACTGTCACGCACACTGCGTCAAACAATAACTATAATTTCATTTTAACCTACACACTTATTATTATATACACAATTATTATGAAACGTCATTTGAGAAATTATACAAAAAAATGTTAATGAAAATATAAATATATTTCAATAAATATCAAAAGTGTAACAACGTCAGATAAACATAATACTTACAGTAATACCCCGCGTTTCACTATAACGCGAATTTCAAATTTCGCGTTAAAATACCTCGCAATACGCGAATTTCTCATTTTAAGAATATGTATGAACATAATTTAGTCATTGACAGCTTTTAACAATTAAAAACAGCGTTGGGTGTTATGAACGTGTTTTACAGGAACGTAAAAGAAATGCTACCCAAAAGCTAATTTATGTATTTTTCTTGGAATGAAAGTGATTGATTCAACTGATTCGTATTTTTTTGTATTAAGTTTTGTCTATGTATGTATGTTTAATCGTAAGCCCCGATATACGCGAATTTCACTTATCGCGATTTTTTCCGGAACGTATCCCTCGCGTAAAGCGGAGTATTACTGTATACTATTAAAATAAATATCTTGCTTAAACGGCTACACAATTTTATACTTGGTTTGTAAGGCTTCTTTTTCATACATTCTAATGATATTCCTTGTTAAATATGTTTAAAGGTTTTTATTAACATCTTTGTAATCGTATCTTTTGTATAATTTTTATATGAGTAGTAATAAAAATAACAAACTAAAAAACCGACGGTAGAACTTATGATTTAGATGGCGAGTGTGACTTTAATAGTGTATGTGTTTCAAGGAAACCATACCTTTATTAAATAATATACGAATTCAAAAAAAAATATAACATCAAAAATTATCTTCAGGACTGTATTATTTAAGATAAATTGAGTAGTCATAAAAAGCGTCAATGGGTTACAAAATGCGTCAAAAGCTTCCCTCGCGTCGAATAGCTGCCGGGCTACGAGAGAACAGCACCCCTAAAGAGTAACGACAGTTGTTGCTTCCTCTACAGCCTAGACATTCACATAATTCACAGTTTAATGTACAACCCTGCGCGTGGCTGTCCGATGCTTTGAAGGTTTACGACTATTTTCAGGTAAAATGCACAACACAAAAAAAACCTCAAGATTCCACGAAAAATATCAGAGAGATTTGTCACTTAAAAAAATATTTTCAAATTTTAATTACATGTTGAATACCTGCTCAATATAAATTTAGCAATTGACTTACTTTATTAGAAATGATATTTGTCGGTCAACTTTAATAACTGGAATCACGTTATTTCAATTAAAATGTTTATGACATGTTATATTATACAAGTACATACAAATGTTTTTGAATTGATTTTTCATATATATTTATACTTTATACATATCGGTGTCATGGAAATGTCAAATATTATTTTGATAGTTGGAACACTAATCTATCTTAGATATTTGTGTAATTGAGTAATTTAACTTTATGCTATTACACTGTATAATAAAGTCAGAAGCAAACGATCGTACAGTGAAGTTCAATAAACCTTTCACAAGCATAAAGCACTTAATAAAGGTTACAAAAAAATAACGATCGAAACAAAAATCAGGCTGACGGTATTTTAATTCGAACTCTATCAATCATTATTACCTTCTGAAATAAAGTTTTATTTTTTATTTAACTTCTAGACTGCTGGTGAACGTGCTTCTAGAAATAACCTTAGACGTAGATCTGCATAAATTTCAGTTTTAATACGCAATACTACTTATTTTTTTCCTTAAATTTGATTGTGATACCCGATCCAATAAAAACGCACAACAACTTCAGTATAAAGTTCTTGTTACTAATTATCTCTTGGTATTAGAAATTTCAATCAATAATAATATTTAATAGCAATTAACGTAAACTTAACTATTAAAAAAAAAAAAATTTATGAGTAGAAATCAAAAAAAAAGTCTTCATCGTATTGAGCCCAGTTTTAATTTTATATTACACATCAACAGAATGGAGTCTACCATCCATAAGGGTTTTTCTTTTTTTTTAAATTTGAAGAGTTAAATAAAAAAAAATTACCCAATCACAACATTTTAATTTATTTACTTGTTAATAATGCACTTTACGCGAACCCATAATAATATGAAGGGTGAGGTTGAATAGCTTGTAAATTTCTTGGTTGAGTATTTTACAACCCTACTAAATAAACGTTAAAATAATGTTTGCATCTTATGAAACCTTTTTTAACCTTCTTAAAACAAATTGACGATAAAAATGTTATTTAAAATTTATATAAAAATCACTGTAAAAAAATATTTATTCAAAAGGAAAGGTAAATTTGTAAAACATTTAAAAGTTAAAGAGAATAAAAAATAATTGTATTTATTCTAATATAATTTTTTGGAGTCTTAGAAAAAATGTTACATTGCAATAACTATTTCCTCTTAATAATAACTATTGCCTATTTCTTAATAAAAATACACGACCAAAATAAACAAAGGTTTTGAAAAAATCAATAAAAAAAATATTATTGAATAAAAATATCAACATATGCTCCAAAAATCATTAATTAAAAAAAATGCATGTTTAGTCGACTCTGTTTTTTATATCGAGAGTTATTTAGAGGTCTCTTACAAATTCATTTCGAAGCGTGCCTAATGTACTGAAAAAAGGGACTTTCCCCATTTGCACACACCCTAATAAATTACTTGCGAGAATGTTTTCAGTAAGAAATTTGCATTTGTAAGAGCGCACACCTAAAAACGCGAATTTGTAAATCTGCATTGAAATAACATGTAAGGACCAGGTACCGTGAATTCTCATTAAGGTATTGAGGTTGGTAATTACTCCCTGCAAACCAGGTATACTATACTCAACGATAACTGTTCAAACAAACAATTTTCATTACTTTAATACTGTTTACTACAATAATATTTTACCAGCGTCAATTTAATACCATATTAGGTGAATTCAGATATTCAGGATGATGTTTTCGTAATAATGTGCTCCAAAGATTCTACTTTGTTTACATAAGTTACCTTAATGAACTGGAACGTGAAATACGACAAAAGCATGCCATTTACTAAAATATGAAAATAACAGACGTAGATCGTGAACTTTATAAATAAACAATGCCATATCCTAAGGAATATGACACTGTCACGTCAATCTGTACTAAATAGCTCAACACACAGTGCATGCTTTTACAGCATGAAATTCATTTCTGATATTGTAAAATCTTTTACTCTAAGTAAAGTGAATATTTCTGTTTACTTTTTAAACTCAAAGACACCGAAAAAGAAATGCGGCGCAATAACCAAGAAGCGATTATTAATTATAACCGAAGCTACTAAAATCTTCTGAACAAATGTTTTAGTGCGACTGTTTACTTTGTACCTGCCATGGCGTATGGGGTTGAAAATGACTCCACACAGGCCGTTACCTTGTGTGAACTGCAGCGGGGTTGAGCGAGGTCATTTACTTCCATCCCTTGCAGAATAGGGTTGTTAAACGGCTAATGCTTTCACGCGGTGTAAAAGCATTACATTGTAAGTCAATTAAATTAGATAAACATTATTAATTTACAATAGATGTTAACGTATGCCATTAAAATGAAATGGCTTTAGTTTTTGCAGCAGTTTAAGATAAATCAAATACTTCGAATTGAGTAAAGATAAGTCCTTCATGAATAGCAAATATTTAAAAAATAATAAAACCACTATATTTGTATAGTAGTTTAAGACAGAAAATTTAAAAAAAAATATATATTATAGGGTGTTATAGATTATATCAAGAAAATTATTTACAAAAATAACAAAAAAAAGATGAATATTTTTGAATAAAATACTTAGTGATTTTCCACATTTTCGTTTTTATTAGTGACCGGTTTCGTCAACCTCGCCAACGTGAAAGGTTGGCGAAACCGGTCACTAATAAAAACGAAAATGTGGAAAATCACTCAAGTATTTTATTCAAAAATATTAAAATGGAATTCCACCAAGTGTACTCTGTCAAAAATATTGAATTTCTCAAAAAAAAGATGACTATTTTTTCTTCTTCATTATTTTGAATTCTGAGCAATCAGCAACACTTTGAAAATAGAAAAAGCCTTCGCTCGCTAAGGCAAAGTAGAAACAAGGGTCAAAGTATGTGATGGATGACGTCCTTTTGAAGGAAGCAATTACAAATAAGAAATAGAGACTTCCCTTCTCGATATCGCCAATCCTCGTGGTGTTTCGGTTTTACGACCGCAAGTGTACACGCAGGGGGGAGTATTTACTCTAGCGGCGCTTCCGACCGCCCCCGCCCCGCCCCGCCCCGCCCCGCCCCGCCCCCGCCCCCGCCCCCGCCCCCGTGACGTCACGACGCCGCGCTGGCTGGGCGCGGGAGACGCCGCGTCTGCCCCCGCCTCCGCCCCCGCCCCCGCCCCCGCCCCCGCCCCCGGCCATGGGGGCCCCTGGCGCGGGCCGCGGAGAATCGATGGGATTTGCGGGCCACTCGGTGACTGGGCGAATCACCGCGAGGTGATCGATAGCAAATACAGAAATAGATGCTAGGCCTGCTAGCGGACTGCAGAGGCTCACTGCTCATCAATTTAACACGTTGACTGCCACGGAAATTTTTAGAAATCTGACAATTAAACAAGAACGCAATCTATGAGTTATCTCCTAGTCGGCAGTCAACGTGTTGATAAATTTTCTGTTCATGCAAGCGAGCATTGATCTTTTGTTCTTTTCCCAAAGAAGCCATCTATCGATATTAGCACTGATATATTCCGAGTTCAATCGTAGCTGCACAAAAATGGCAAGTAAACAAGGACGAGATAACTCGTAGTTGGCGTCCTAGAAAAGAACGCAATCTACGGGTTATCTCGTAGTCAACGTGTTAAGCCAACATACAAGATTCCAATAAAAAAATACTCTTCGAAATTACGTGTATACTTATTCCTACCGGCGGGGCCAATTTGACTCATATAAGTAATATGATAAACCTGAACAATTTTATATAGTACCAATAATATAAAATTGTCCAGGTAGGTAAGTCTAGTCACATATGTTTCTCCGAAAAAAAAAAAATATATAAATAATGAAAAAACCATAATTAAGAAAAATATGTAAAAGTCGTATTCGATATATTGATAATTGAAAATAAATAAATTTGAATTCCGCGAATGATTATTAACATTATCATCAGCTCATTTTTTCAAAAATATTGATAGCACAAAAATTACTTAGTATTGATAGGGACTCATTAATATAAATGTTTAATTTTGTAAATAAAATTTTAAAAAACATTTAAAATAATTATTTTGGACGTGTTATTCTTGACCTGCTAGAAATATGTATATTATTACATTTTTTATTAACAAAAAATATCACCTACAAGAAATGTACGCAAGGTTACTTGAATGATTAGCTCAGTATGCTGGACAAACAATCTAACCGTTAAAACAATAAATTCAACTGAAGCGTAACGTTTATTTTTAAATCGATTGTTCTCACTCACAAAAAGTATCTACTATTACCAAACTTTTATTTTTATTATTATTTGTAAAAAAAAAATTTTTGCTAAAATATTCGTTTACGTCGTTTTGCTAAATAGAAGCCCGAATGTGAATTGATTGTTGGAAATTGTAACGTAGCCAAGTTTAATATAACCAACGATGCTTAAACTACGTAACATGGATATCTCATAAAGTGATATCACGTAAGCAACATTTTCAATACGACAGTGTGAATTTTATTAAATAAACTAGATTGAGTCGGCAGGTGAATATATTATCCTTTCAAACTATCTGAGTTCAGGTGTCGCCCGGTAGCAAAATTACGTAAAAAACCGAAACGTAGACACCAATCGCAGATAAAAACAGTTCAACCTCGAACCAAATAAACTTTGGCAACTTCTCGTAGCGCCCCCCTTCTACGACCCTTGGGTCTACGAATGTACAAGAATTATTTGTAGAAATATAAAATAATAAGCGACTGTCCCATTACAGTGATTTAGCGAAGGCTTGTTTGCGACGAGACATAATTTATATCGTTCGGAAGAGAAAAGACTACACGCCATGAATAATTCACAGAGTTTATTCAGTCTTCATTCGGCGTATAAAAATTACACGGCAAGCCGAAGATCTGTGCTACAATCAATTAAAATATTTTCGAATAAAAAAGACGAATATGGCGTTTCCGTTTTAACATAACAAATTATATAAAAAACAAATACAAAGCTGGTTATACACGTAGCGATACAACTTACAATCGATTTTCAATTATCTAATGGGTTTTTTTTTTTTGAGTATTTTTTATAATGCAAAAAAGGACTAATAGATCAAATATCATTTGTTTGTCAGAATTGTATCGAATCATTTTGAGCCGGCTTAACTGTTTCGCTGTCTAGTGGTTAGCACGCTTGTTTTCCAATTGGATATATCCATAAATTTTGTAACTCTGAGCATACATAATAAATTTAATAAAAAAATAGACTTTTATTCTAAATGTTGGGTTTTGGATAGATTACATATTTGTACCTGTAAAATTAAATCAAATCAAGCCAGAGAGTATGAACATAAATGTTTATTATTTTTGGATACTAGAGATTATATGAATTACAAAATGTATTGTTGTTTTATAAATTAAAAAAGAAGTACAAATAGTTATTTGTATTTCTTTTATTTAGGCAAACATCGCATCTTTATTAACAGTCAACTCTCAATTGAGCAGTGACAGTTATATCACACGTTCTCATAAAAGCGGACATTATGCGCTTAAATAATACGCACAAGCAAAGCAACTGACGGGAAAATTATACAATTTTTTTTTTTTTATTATTTTCACAGCAGCGGTTTGTGACGATTCCTGAAATTCAGATGCCCGTGGCGCCACCTGGCGGGCGGACCGGGCGCGGCGCTTTCCCAATTGGAGCACATCATCACCGATCAGATTTGCATGAGACAACAATCACATTTTGGATGCATATATTTTCGGAATGCATTAAAAGAAAAACTGTGTATAGAAAATGCAGTATTTTTTTTTTTTCACATACGCAAGAACTATTTACCACATGCTGTTGCGCTACAACAATAATAAATCACTCGTTAAGGCAGTTGCTTCCAACCGGACACCAGAGGCAGTCCATTACCTGGCAAAATCGTGTCATTTAATTAATTTAATTGTCACTTTATTTTTCTATGTCGAAAGTTGATTTTTTATAGAGTATTGAAAAAACCATAAATTATATTCATCAGTTTTATATTATTTAATAGACATCCATTTTTAGGGTAAAATAAAATCTTAAATATGTTGAAAAATTTGATAAAATGACGACTTTTCAAAACCAAAGTTTGTTAAAGATTTTTTTTTTTATTTTGTAAAATAATAAATCGCACAGGGTTTATATTTAATCTTTTAATTCCAAGTTTAGGACTCTTGGAAAAGGGACATGACGAATCTCCAAATTCCTACACTTCAATCGGAAAAACAAATATTTATCATATTAAAAGTAAATTTACAATAAATGAAAAAAATATTCTATTCGGCAGAAGGGATGTATCTAGAATTTTGCATTTAAATTTTTTCGATTGGTGCAGTTGATTTTTCGCAAAACGGACCAGAAAACGATCAAAATGATTCAAAATCGGCAGGTTTTGTTTGTTTATCGTTCATCATTCAAAAATTATTCTCATTCTATTTATTGAATATTTTGATATTTGTGATTTTTTCACGGGTTTTAATTATATCGGTGATCTGTTTCGCCAATTTTTCAAAACGCAAGAGATATTTATTTTGTTTGAAATATTGATACAAGTGATTGGAAAGCCGCAGCGGAGCCTCCAGCTGCCACCTGGCGGGGGCGCGGGACGGCGCCGGGTTCGGGGTGCTCTCGCCCGGCGCTGGCCGCGACTATCGATCCCGGGGCGGGGGCGGAGGCGGGGGCGGGGCGGGGCGGGGCGGGGCGGGGGCGCCTGCGCGGGCCTGGGGCGGGGGCGGCGGCTCGGGGGGCGGGGGCGCGCTGCCGCCGCCAGTTCGCCGGTCCTCGCGGGCCCCGACTGACAGCCCAGGCGCCGCGGCCCGCTGTCCTCGCGCCCGCTCCCCCGCGAGGCTCACGCCACGCGCCACGCGCCACGCGAGCCGCGACCGGATATGCGCCTGCAGGGCTGAGCGCCTCCGCGGGCCCCCCGAGCCTCCCCGAGCCTCTCCGGGCCTCTCCGTCTCCGCGCGACCGAAGCCGCCGTCGCTGTTTGTTTACGTCCCCAGGTATGCCATTCCCCGCCCTCCGATCGAGCGCCGGACGTTTTGTTTTTACGACGGCTTATCGCGGATCGCACTAACCCTTTTCCGGAACAATCCGCGAACCCGACTCGCCCTCGCGCTCTCCAAAGCAACATTTTGAGCGAGTCAAAAACCGAAACACTGCAGTGTTCAAAACAAATCGGTTCGGTGTGACGAATTGGCGCTGGAAGTGTTCGGTGCCGCGTCGCCCCCGCCGCTCCGCGGAACCCCTGAAAGGCACCAAAGGTCAACTCGTAAAATTGAGTCTGCGTTGGAACCGTAAATATAGACCGGCGACTCCGCTTGTCCCGTAACCTTTCGGATACGCGGTTTCCCGAAAGTCAAGGTACCCCTGAAATGCGCATACTTATTCTAGATTATAAAAAAAATATGTTTTCGTGGTATTCCCAATAGTGACAAAGTTTTTCAAAATCCTGAAGCTTTCAAACAATAGGAAGTAGACTTTACAAATTGTTATGATGAATATATTTTTTTGTTTGTGTTTTGGAGGTTAGGTTTGGGTTGTTTTATTTGGATAGTATCACGATTTTAATTTACTTTGTCTCCAAAAAATGCTTTATTTACCAGTAGGAGAGGGTAAACAAAAGCATATTTTGGAGAAAATGAATCATATTAAATGGTTTTCCCAGTTACGAATGAAAATCCAAAGTCTACGCGCGAGCACTTAACCCTGCAGCGAACTCTTCAAGACGTATTTTCTAGAAATCAATCAATGATGATCGTAAACATCAAAGACCGCGAAATTATGAAAATATTGAATTTATGGCATTGGCTGTGCCTTTTTGTAGTGGGTTTGTCGTTCTGCAGTTCTCCCCTCAAGGCTTCTTCGGCCTCGCATGCCGCAGTGTTTGCTTTCAGCTCGGCGATCCTGCGCGGTGGGGTCTTCAGACCTCGCGCCGTGATGCCTTGTTGTTGTCTTCTGAGCATCAGCTTTGCGACTCTAACAGCAAAACACAACAAACCGAGAACCAATTCAATTGAAACACTTAATATACCATACAGACTCGAGGAATAAAAAAACCGTTTAATAAAATAACACAACATGTACTTAAAACAAGAAGTCTTCTGAAAACAATAAGTTATATTAAGTTTTAAGTTTTCTCTAAATTTATAAGAAATTAAATTATTTGTTTAAAATATAGAATGGCAATGCAAATATAAATTTCGCTCTTAATTTTTTTATATTCTAGTATTTCAATAGAGTTGTCAGTTTATTTCAACATCATAAAATAAGGTACAGTACGAAAGAAAGTGCTGCCTGGATTTCTATCCGGTGAAGTGGCCGGATTTTATTATTTAGGAAGTCTAATAGGTACATACGTATGGAGACACACACATAACGTCGGTACTTTTCATCGAAGGTGCTAGAATATTTAGATCGACCGCTACGGCGATGTATTTAACAACCTTGACATTTCAGAAATGTCAAAAATATACGGATTTAAAACATTCCGCTGTTACACATATTACCTTTTAATACTAAAATCAATAGCAGATTATTTTTTTATAAATAATAAGAACATATGGATTTAAAAGCCATTATTTTTACTTATCGATAAGATTCTGATATCCTAGATCTCTTAATGAAAAGAGTAATATCTAAAATATCAGCTGATAATTATTAATGGAAAATAAGAGAAAAATAGTGATATCTCAAAAAATAATCCCAACGATGTTTTTAGAAGGACACCTGTTGCCGGGAAATTAATTCTTTTCAATAACACCTACGTCGAGTGACACCAGACACCCCCTGCCTTGGTCAAGTTTATAAATGATTTTTTTAAATAAAAAAATAATTCAATTGGTATTGCTGAAGCTTGGCGATCACTGAGATTGTCGAATTTCTCAAACCGGAAAAAAAAAATTAGGTATTAAAAATACTTGCTGGCAAATTTCCTGTGTAATTATATGGATTTTGGAATAAATTGCAAATATATAAAGTAGTTATTATTTATAAAAAAATATATAACTTTTCAATTGAAAAATATTTAAATAATTTCATCAATAGTTAATTGTTAAATGCATTGAATCACGCTGTACAAATATGAGTTAGACAATAATTCGACAAAATAAACCAACCAAGAAAATATCACAATGCCATAAAAATTCACCATTCAAAAATATCAAATTTTAATTGATTCGTGAAGCTGAAAAATTAAATGTCACGTGACCGAGTGTACTCGCTGAGGGCGAGACATAAAGATACAGATAGACTTTAATCGGGACACAACTTTCCAGATCTGTCCGTCAAGGGTGTCCATAAAGGCAGCGGCGGGAGACGCGGGGGGTGCTCGTCTACCCCCACCGGGGGTGGCTATGACATATATGGAAAGGCACTCCGGCTTGCCTCCCCCCTCCCTGCATCACGTGTGCGCATTGGCCTTCAGGATTTCGCAGCACTTTCTTTAATCTCGCGTTTTAGTGTCAGTCGGAACAACATCGGCCAGTTTTGAATAAAACGTAAAAGATCTGCGGCGCAGACGTTCATGAGGAGATCTGCTTTGGTGCACTTCAATATAATTTTTACTAATATATATATTATACAATATAAAAATAATAAATCTTATTTGACTCAAATGATAAAGACCAGATGTCTCAGTTTGATAAAGGCAACGTGAAAAGTTGGCGAAACCGGTCACCAATACAATCAAACATGTGGAAAAAATCACTAAAGAATTTTATTTAAAATATAAAAAATGGAATTCCACAAAGCACTGTTTAACAAAAATATTGATTACTTATATTTGTATTAACTAAAGATATACAATAGCAATGATTTTTCCCACTCCTTTTAACAAATACCAAAACAGATTAAAATAGTTTGAAATTTCAAGCAGAATTTTGTATTGAAATTGCCATCTTCAAATAAGTTGCGTCAAGAAATAAAAAATGGGAATTTCACGAATTTTTTTATTTATTAAAAACATGCATAAATATATCGTTATAAATTCTTTTAGTTATCAAATAGAGCCTAGCAAATATCTTGAATAGAAACAAGTTCAGATGAATGGCTTTGAAAACCACTTAAAAGCATGAGTTTACTGAATAGAATGTGCCATTACTCTTGTGTGTTTTCTCCTCCCTACGCGCCTGTAGGGGTGTACTGGGACATACAGCGTTCTTTAGATTTCAGGTTTTTGTGTCAATGTGTCGGAAATTGCGAATGGAGCACAATGCGACTCGTGCTACGCCGTAGTTTCATCCCCAACACCGCATCACGACTAGTACGGAATGACGTTATTCAAAACGCTTTTTACGAAAAAATGTTTTCAAAGGCTTGTCTTCAACGAATCACGAAGACTATACGTTAGACCAGCCGCTTATATTATGCTGAGGATCGATGTTTTAGTCAGTCAAACTGAATTGAAAACTACAAACGACAAAGGAACACACAAAGGGATAAAGAATATAAATAATCAATAAACTGGCAACCGTCGTGAATATCCAATCAGTAGGAAGTTTACTCACGTTTTTGTTCTAAAGTACTTTCAAGGGATATTTCACACTGAATAAACACATGACAAAAAAAATTCTGACCTGTTAAAAATGTATATTTGACACCACGAAACTATTTTCGGAAAACTCAAAATATTGTTTCCAATTAAATACACGTTGAAATCCGATGCGGTCCGAAAATCCGATCGGATCGATGAACGATTGTTAGATTTATGATTGATGATTGTCGGTTCGCGATTGACGATTGACGGCAACGTCATTCGCCCCGGGACGGCGTCATTCCCTTGGGTATAAATAGTTCCTTCGCGGCGGCCGTTCCTTATTTAGCCGGGGGTGGGGGCGGGGGCGGGGGCGGCGGGGCAGCGGGGGCGGACTGCGGACTATCGACCCGCCCCGCCGCCGACCCCGACCGCCCCCGCTCGGGTTCAACGCCTAGCATCCCCTTGGACTGCCGAGGATTGACAGATCGTCACACACAACCCTCTTTCGATACAATATGACAGTATATATTTAGTTTGTGTGAAGACCGTCTCACAGTCAGTGCGATTTTAACCTAAACAGTCAATGGGTCTATGTCGCACACTCGAGTATTTTTGATCATTTTCTGGTCCGCTTTGCGAAAAATCGACTGCACCAACCAAAAAAATATAAATGCAAAAAGTTATATACATCTCTTCTTCCGAACAAAATATTTTTTTTTATTTCTTGTAAATTTACTTTTAATGTGATAAATATGTGTTTTTCCGGTTGAAGTGTAGGAATTCGGAGATTCGTCATGTCCCTGTTCTAAGAGTCCTAAACATTTATTAGTCTTTTTTTCAATTGGATTTAAAAGATTAAATATAAACCCTGTGCGATTTATTATTTTAAAAACTAGTAATGTAGCCCGTCACAAAATGACGTATTTGATGAACGATGCGTCTAAATTCTCGCGGTGAACGACATCTCGCGGCGAATTCGTACATATTGAAATTCGCTAAAGCATATTTTAAAGTTTATGAATGAAAATATTATCCTATCGTCTTGAAATTCGGCACATAGCTGCGGAAAAATTTACTTAACTTATGTGCAAAAAATCAGCGTTGTATCTTTTAAGATATTCTATACAGAACGGAAAAACGAAACATACACACATACAAACAAACACACAATGGCTATTATTATAGTAGATTAAAAAAAAAAATCTTTTAACAAACTTTAGTTTTGAAAAGTCGTCATTTTATAAAATTTTTCAACATCTTCAAGATTTTATTTTACCCTGAAAATGGACGTTAATTAAATAATAAAAAATAGATACATATAATTTATAGTTTTTTTAATACTCTGTAAAAAAATCAACTTTTGACATAGAAAAATAAAGTGACAATTAAATTAATTAAATGACACGATTTCGCCAGGTAAAACGGTCCTTTTTTGTGGCAGACGGGGGATGGACACCAAGCAAGGTTAGGCAGCAAGACCCTTAAGTGGCCTGGGTACGATGGTTCATATGTAGAATATGATTGTTGAAAATTCTCACTAAATGGAAGTGGCTCGCTAGCATTGTTGGTAATGCACCGGCCATGTAAGCCGTGGGGATGTGGGCTCGAATCCCACGCAAGATATTGTTCTGAGAGTTTCTATAATTGTTTCAATGTGTGAAAAAATGTACATAATCATATTAATACAATATGATAATACATAAAAAAAAAAAAACATTTCTTGCACCAGTGGCCGGAGCGCTTGCTTGCCTGCCGCATTCATTCGATTCAATAACAATTTTTTTCTAGTTTCAAAAAGAAGACAGTATCACTTCTAATTACTTCATAAGTTGTCTATTTTTAGTTAGCTACCTGGGATTCTAAATAAAAGGAAGTTTATAGACCCTTCGACATAGTTTTTTTTATTAAATAAAAACATGCAATCATTGTAACCCTAGAATATAAAAATATTTTTCGGGATCCAAAGAAGATATTAAAGTAAGCCAAGAAATGAATTTTAATTTAATTACTAATTAATAATTCGTATTGATTTACCATACCGTCCCATAAATCGTACAAAACGTTTAAAATTCAAAAATGTCTTACAATTTAATAACGCCAGTGGACACAAAATAAATTATAGTTATATTGTAATAAAATAAAGATTGAGAGTTGCTGCCAATTGGTAAATGACGTAAAAAAATACCATAAATAAAGCAACTTTCAGTGAAAACAGTGTCAAGGTTTAGATTGCGAAAACAGAACAACCGATGAACTACTGTGCATGGGGAAAAACTTTACGAGGAGCTTTCCAAGGATTGCAGAAAATATCTATGGGTTTACGATTTCTTCAGTTATAAACCAAGTTCAAAACATTGCAATAAAAAATAAAAATATTTTAAATAAAATACTTGAGTAATTTTATTTAAATGGAATAACATTAAATACTCTTTGTCAAATATATTGATAAAAAAAATATATTTGAAAAAGTTATAAAATAATCACAAATATTTATAATATGTACTCAACAATATGTTAAGATTTTAAAAAAGAGCTGGGTTTATTTGTAAAAATACTTAGATAACTACATCTCGGAGAGGTACGCTGGAAGTGAAAAAGCATAAAGTTCGACTGCCTTTTTTATTTCACAAAAGGAAATTCATAATTTTTACATAATAATCACAATAATTATTATATATTTAAAAAAAACCAACGCGTATTTTCTCTCAATATTTTGAATAGTGTTAAACCCGCTCACAGTTTAGGATCTACTGTTCTAGAAAAAAATAGTTGGAAGAAATAAAAACCGAGTTTTATATCTCGTTCAAAATAAAAACGCATTTGAATATCTTATATCAGCCGTAGAAACATTTTAAGCATGTCATGTCTTTTTGCACGCGACCAACTTTACAATGTTAATAATTTAAAATAATTTTTTTTTCTAAACAAAAATTGGCAATACAGACGAGAAAATTTTAGTATGTCGTCGAATTTCAAGCACACGTCAATAGATGATATTGAAAATTTTATTTTACGTTGTAATGACTAAAACCAATCGTACAAGAGTTCCTTAAAAATTAGACGCGAATACACGCAGACTTGCTTTAGAATACGATGAGGTAACCAAGCCAGCAAGGTATCTCGAGAAAAAATAAATATATACTATTGAGCTTTGTACCACTATTAAATAGCGTGTGTAGCCATAAGATAAAGAAGTCATAAATATTCAAGTGTGTATAACATTTACGGTAGCTGAATGACTTGATATTACAGATTTATGAATACGACATGCCAGTAAAGGATGGTTTTTCCACCCTATGATTAAACATCTCTGAGAGTTCTAGAATAACCCTCCCCTCGGGGACACACTGACCTACATAGGGGTGGTAGCACAGGAAGGGGAGGGAGGATCGCGGGGGCTAGGGGAGCCTGGTAGGCCCCACTGCTCACGATAATGGGGAATCTAGGCCGGATTCGGAAAAAAAAAAACAGGGTTTCAATTATCAGAACAAATATCAAATTTTAGTATTGATACTTAATTCGTTTTTTTCCCTTACCATCTCGTGGATCAGTGATAACAATAGTAACATGTGGGGAAAAATTTTAAAAATTATATCCCGCAATTTTTTATTTATTTTTCCTGTACTCGGGGAGGTCTAATACAAAACAATTAATACACGTTAGAGAATATTAAAAATAATAATATTCAAAAAAAAAATACTGTCACATATTATACTTCAGACGTGTCTGATATAATGTATAACACTAAGTCCAATTTATATATTTAATAGAAAGTTATTGGTGGAATACTATAATCATACTTTGTAGTAAAAAAAATGCTTTTTGTGTTTTTAGAATAGAATAGGCGTCTATAAATAATAAGTTGTAAAAAAAAGTTTTTACATTTTTATATCTTACTGGAAATCAAATATAAATATGAATACATCAAACGATTAAACCGGATATTTCTTTGAATTTCATCTTGCATATTCACCAGTTGACAACGCATGGCATCAAATAAAAGTATGCAACATGGTTAAAAAATTTAATTAATAGCAATTAGGAAACTACTAATTGACCTACTTTATTTTGACAACGCATAACATCAAATAAAAGCAAACAAAATGGTTTCATTTTTAAATCGACAGTAAAAAGGATGCTGTTACTTGGTTTAAAATACTATAAAAATTAGTATTAATTATATGGTTTTTGATGGTCACGGATATATAAAAGTATACATGTAAATATACAAGTTCTTCAAAATTATTATTTTCAACATTTATAATATTTTTCGGAAACGCTTTTGTGAATCTTTTGTCATATATTTAGAAAAAAAATATGAAGGGAAATTAAAAAAAATCATAATAAAAATAATGTCCTTGCAGTGTTAATGCACCCCTTGCTTGATTGGATTGCCTGCAGAGGCAAGTTTCAGGAATCGTGCATTTAATATGCAATGTAAAATGCAGGCAGCGATAATGTAAATCTACTGAAAGTTAAGGTTTTTCAACTGATGCATGCAACACAACACAAAGGAAGTACGTGGTACATTAAACATTATAAACTAACTTTTGTGTTTTGTTAACTTCTTTGTGTTTATTACAGAGAGAGATCCCATAGTCAGTCGGTACTGTTGGATTTCTGGTTCGTACCTAGACCGAATTATTTTCTCTTAGATTCCAATCCTAGATTACAGAGCCGGTAAACAAGTGTGCTGATCTGATCGTCAAATTACGTAGCGGTCCAAAAAAAATATTTATGTTTCTTCTATTCGTAAAAGTTATGCATAATCAATTGTGAAATAATAGGCTTTATTTAATTATTGTACTAAATAAAGTCATTTGTATATTGAGGTCGAGTGTTTTTATTCCCAAAAATACCGGTATGTATATATATATAAATTTGAGAATTTTTGCTATGCGGTGGTTTAAAGGTACATAAAACATTCAAAAGGTCTGTGTGTCCATATCAATATTGATGTTATCTCAGCCTGTTCCAGGGATCAGCTGCAAAGGAAAGGAACAGGTTACTTGGTGGGAGTGGAGTGAATGAAGGAAAGCTCACAAAATTATAGGCTTTCAATACTTTTTTTTAATATATGTATATACACTTTTACGATAGTAAAAATAAATTATATTACGAAATGTAATCTTTCATGTTTGTTGTCGTTTTAGTTAAGTTCTCACAAACGTTTTAGATTAAACGGAATATGTAAAGGATGGTTGTAAGTATAAGCGAGTCTATTTGCAAGAATATTAAAATACGCAGGATCACTTAGTGATGAAATCATGGAAGTATTGGAGACCAGTAGGATGGTGAAATCCAGTCCGATTTCTCGCATTCAACAAAGTCAAACAAGTAATCCCTCTCGTCAAACAAAGGACGCTCGCCGCCGCGCAGACCGCGGGGCGCGCCGCCCGGGCGGGGCGGGGGCGGGGCGGGGCGGGCGGGGCGGGGCGGGGCAGGGGCGGGGGCGGCGCGGGGCGGGGCGGCGCGGGGCGGGGGCGGCGGTCGATGGGCGCTGCGGGTGCGCGGGGCCGCGGCCGGCACTGTGGGCCGCGCCGCCGCCCGCGCCGGTCATGTCCTAGCCGCCCGCCGCCCCGCCCGACCATGGGGAAGAAGAAGGTGGAAGAGGAGCCCGTGATCCCGCCGCAGGATGGCAAGATCTGCGGCACCATCTGCGTGTGCCAGATGACCTGCGTGCTGAGCAGCGTGGCGCTCGTGTACCTCACCGTGGCCATCTACATGCCGTCCTCGCGCGCCTTCGCCTCCGGCATCAGCGAGACCCCCATCATGTGCACCACCACCCGCGCCGTGTTCAAGGACGCCTGCGAGTGGGGCTCCTGCGGGGAGTGGTGCCTCAGCAAGACGACCGGCGCCTGCATGCAGATCTACGTCAACCTGCGCCACAACGGCTCCACGCTGCTCTTCGCCAACTGTACCAACGCAGCCAACAAGACGTGCTACGGGATAGACCAGGAGAACGCCAAGAAGTACCGCTGCATCGCCGACGAGTGCAAGAATCTCACCGGCACGTTCAACTGCACGCTGGGCATGTGCATCAACATCACCGACGCGTTCGAGTGCATTTTTCACGATACCGATTTACCGTTAAAGTGTTCGGGAAGACGAGGTAAGATTACTTGTATAGACATAGACGGCCTGTTCAGTTGCACCAAAGGGACTTGTGAAAAGATTAGAACTCCTTACAATTGCGACCGCCGGTGCGTGGACATACCGACGAGAAATAAAAACATGATACTACTAAGCGGCGACAAAGTTTATCTCTCTCAGTGCGAGAGAGCTCTCGAGAGAGACACGGGTCGGGAGGTATGGTCGGAGGATCAAGACAACGTGCTGATGACGTCATGCTACAGCATCAGCAACAGCTCAGAAGGGGTCCTCGCGGTCGATTGCATCAACGGTTCCGTACTGGAGAAGCACGTCCTCACCGACCTGACCAACTTTACCTATCTGAGCTACCTGCACACGTTCGGGGCCAGCCCCGTGAAGACCATCGCCCCCCTGGAGATGGACCTGATCGTGGCGAACGAGAGCAGGCTGATGATCAATCTAGAGGGCTGCGTGAACACCTTGCAGGACGAGTGCAAGGACTTCCTCAAGGACTTCGGGAAGGATGGCACGGACCACAACGCCCGGGCGCGGTTCCCGTGCTTCTACGCGGACGGCACGGACATGGTGGTGGCCCGGTTCGACCTGGATAAGACGTACCGGCAGTTCCTGATCGCGTCGGTGCTGCCCTCGGTGCTGTTCGTGGTGTCGTGCCTGACGCTGGTGCTGTGCCAGAAGGCGGTGGTGGTGGGCGACGACGCCCGCATGCGCTTCAAGGGCTGCGCGGGCTCCGAGCTGCCCGCCGACGCCGCCGCCGTGCCCGCCTCTGACTCCGTCATGGCGCTCTGAGACCCGTCACGTGAGACCCTGCATTGCATTAGCCCCGTCATGATCTAAACAACCCTTAGCATCATTTAAACTAACTGCATACCCGACACTTCATTAGTAAGCGCTTTCTTTGAAGGCAAAAGCGCTTACAAATACGAATTTTGCCATCTCTTAGCCACGTGGTTTCTAAAATTTAAATACTTTTAAATTTTACTGCACCGATAGTACTTTTATGAAAAGTAGTAATATGAACTCTACCAACAAATAATTTGTGATTTAACACCAACCGCTAAACACTGAAGCACACCGTAAAAACATCTCAATTTTAGTTACTACGCAATAAAACCACTCTACAGTAATATATTAAAAATGAAAAAAATATATATTTATAGATCAAAAATAAACTAATCTTAATGTGTCAACTACACTGTAAAATACGTATGCAGTTTAATACGGTTTATCAAATAAACATTCTTACGTAACAATGTATTCAACCCTAGAGCCGTTGTGTCCCTACAGATATTGTATGGGAAAGCCACCTACATAAACTTACGTAAGCCGGTGACCATTATCATTTTAGGCAATTATTTACGCATCAGTCGGCAACAAGAAGCATTTGCGATGACAGAGCTATCACAATAATAGCAGCCCTGCTGTTACTACGTCACAACCGCAGGTCGGAAGTTGGTATCGAAAAGCAGTGCCGAACTAGTTGCGTAAATGTTGAGAATCATCATTACGTAATTTTATTAAAAAAAAAACTTTGCTATCCGAGCGTACTTCCCGAGATGCTATGAATAATTTCAACGGACTATTGATCGAAAAATTTCAGGGTTACACAAGGTTATATGGGGTATTATTTCATATAACATCGAGTATTTTAACAACAAAGAGTGATATGTTAAACTTTACTATAGTATAAATACTTATAGAAAATCACACTAATCATTATTACTCAGCTCAATACGTGAATATTTTTTTACACTATTGACGCATCAAAGTAGCTTTTATTTCCACAGAATAATATGGCCATTGTTAATGTACCGTTTGTAGTTTACATATTTCCATACACGTGTAACCCCCAAAGCCTTATCACCACGAAAAAAATGTGTATTTAAAAACGCTAGCGTGTATTCAGGAGTATCGATTGCCGGCGCTATCTCCTCCCCCATCAGGCGGCCTATTCGAAATGGTTTTGGAAATCCACAACCCCCGGAGAACTTTCAGAATCGAACTGGCGAAGAAAAAAACCGTACAATATCCGCGTCACATTTCCACGCATCGATTTTTCTCGTATTTGCTGCATTATGCTTGGTTCGGTCGAACTGTCACGCCAGTGTACAGGGTGTACAGGGTGAACCAACGACAGACATGAACAATGCTACATGCATACTTGGAGAAATTAATATAGAAAAAAACAAGTGTAATTTTTAAGTACATATATATTTTTCGGTTTGTTCCTATTGAATTGTATCTATACTAAAACGAAAGAAGGTTTCACTTTTAAAACTGTGAATCAAGAGAGGGTGCATATCGTCCCATGTATGCGTCATTGACTTTGCGGCTGTGGTATTCTTACGAGGGTAAATATTAAATAAGATGTATTTTTTTTTTATGAAAACGAGTATTTGATAGGAAATATACTCAAAATTAATGCTGTTAATGTAAAAAGGTATTTTAGTCATGTAAACTAAAGCATAATCGATTATCCGTAAATACGTGTTTTTTTAAATAAATAACCTTTTATGACCCTCTATAAAGCCCTTTAAAAAAAACCATAACAATTTTTTAAAATTCAATTTCCTATAAATATAACAAGACTTTTTCTATAAAAACTTCAGAAAAGTTCCAATAAAAAACTTTTATTTTATAAATAAGGTTCTCTGCTGACCTAATTGGTGAGAATGTTTATCCATTAATGGTTTTTCGATAAAAGTAAAAAAAAAAAATGGTACACAAAAAACAAAACAGCAGCTACCTTATATTCTTATTTTTTATCGTGTAAATATTAAGCCCGTTGTTCAGATTAAACTTAAAAATTTTAATATATTTTAGGTGATCAACTAATACGTTATACAACAAAAATGAAGCAGGCGGTTTACGAACCCATACATTAACATCTAGACCAAGTACTGTGTCTAATTCAACCACAGTGGTTCTGTAACTGAGCGAGAGTATAAATCGCAATTCTCAAATGCAAAATCAATATTTTTGCACGATAAATTTGACAGCTTTTCGTGTCATTTTAATTGTGAATCGATAACGTAAGAGCATAAGTACGCACACGCGAAAATTATCAAATATATAGTTATAATCGTGCGAATCATACGGTTATTAGCTTGCTTAAGTTGTTTACAAGATTATTCATGTGTGATTGGAAATTTGGTTTGTCTTGAGAAATAATTTGCACGCAGAGAGCGATAGGCAGTTTTTGGGTTGTGATACTCAAGCCCACTACACACGCAGCGACGCAACTTACAACCGATTGGCAATTGGCCAATATCGTCCTCATTTGGGTTGCTAACTTAACACCCAAAATAAAAGTACAGTCTTTACTAATCATTATACGGTTGTCGATTGGATCGGAGTGTGTGAAGCGAGCTTTACTTTTACTGGACATTAATATGCGAATGACTTTATTTAGAACAACAAATAAATAAAGCCTGATATTTCAGATTTGATTATGCGCACCTTTTACGAATAGAAGAAAAATTGTTACATGTTTTTATCTCCAAAATATAAGAATAAAAAATATGTCACTTTTCAATATATATGTAACCGAGAGCAGTTCTTTTATCAGCAAATATATTTTTTTATCTATAAACGGTGTGTTAAAAGTTAGGGTTTATCAGCAAAGCGAAGACCCTGTTTATAAATAGCAGTATATCAATATTGATTTTAAGAAATATTCCGTTTTTATTTTTATTTAAAGTGATAACAGTCTACTCTCTTTTTTAAATGATTTGTTTATCTTATTTAACTTTATAATGTAAAGAAAATCTATTATTTTGAAAGTCTACTTAAAAGATGCAAGATTGGAAATTTATTTATTTCTTCGCATTCGAAAAAATAGAAAACACAAATACGAAGAGCCAAATGGTTAGGATGTAACACACATTTTTATTTGTAAGCGTCTTTCAGCATGAAGAAGTTTTAGGAGAGCGAAAGCGCTCACAAACAAAAAACGTTCGTAATATCGTAGCCATTTGGCTATTCATATCTATAGTTATTTAAAGGTTATAATAATAATATAAATCAAGTTGTTGGCTAAACTGAGCTGGTGTTCAGCGCACTATGTACTGAATGATTCTTGTACTGAAAAATAATGATACAAAAGAGAATTCAGGACGCGACATAAAATTAAAAAAATCTTTACAATGAATAATATGTTTATATAATAATTATATGTTAAGCAGCTGACAAATATATAATTATTTATTTAAACTAGGATGTTTGGATTTAAACATAATCAATTGTATTTGGCAACTGAATCAGAAACTGAACGTAATTTACCGGATAGCGTTATGTTTTTTAAATATTTTTTTATGCAAAGCTATAAAAAACCCAAAATAAGAAGACGCTGTTGTTATTTTATAGCTTCATAATTGTTCAGTTGTCGATCGTATCTAAGAGCCTGTATGCAGCTTTAGTATTTAGAAAATCAATATTTTTGACAGAGATAACTTGGTGCAATTCTTCAAATGCTCGAGTGATATTTCCACGTGTATTGGTGACCGGTTTCGCCAACCACGAGGGTCGGCGAGACCGGTCAAATCACTCAAGTATTTAATATTAAAACATTAGTGTTGAAATGATACTTTCTGGTTCCGCAGGCGTTCCCCTCCTGCACGAGAGCCCCACCCACGGCGGGCCGGGGGGCCAGTAGGTGCCGCCCCCCGCCGGGCCCGCGGGGAGAGGAGCGCGTCCCACGCACCGCCGACACGCAGCACGCCGCATCGCTGTCGCCGCATAGGGCTAGCTTATCATTTACAAGGCAAACGCTACTATTCATAATCTCGGTACTACCCTTAGCTTAGGCGTAGGCGAGGCGCGAGTAGGGCGCCGAGGGAACCGTCGGCCGCTGCGGCCGCGACCGAGACCGCGACGCGAACGAATCGAACACGATCGGTGCGAAACAGCGTACAAAACCATAAGACTGCCATGGAAACGAAGACTTCTTAAGACGAAACTCAAGTCACGACCACAAACTAGAGAATCTAGTACGTACGTAGCCCACCGTCGGTTCGCGAACCGAAATCGATCGCAAGTACAAAAAAAAAAAAAAAAAAACAGCCCCCAAGTATAACGGTGACCTTTGAGAGAATTTTTTTTATTAACGAATTAGGGAAAGAAGGATCGAGTCAGACGAAAACGCCGGATAACCGAGAGTAACAGCGAAATAATTCAAAGGAGACGAGTGACTCATCGAGTGGACAAAGAATACGGTGGTGACCGCGGCTCGCCGCCAAGACGTCGCAGCGACTGAAATTTCGCCGCAGCTTCCGTCTCCGCGGCGGCGGGATGGACTCGGACGAATCCACGGTGATCATGGGCGCGGAGGGCGGGCCGGACGGGGCGTCCGACTGCTCCGAGGAGGCGCGCCCGCCCCGCTCGCCCGAGCCGCCCACCCCCGCCGAGAAGCTGGCCGCCCTGGCGGAGAAGGCCAAGTTCTACACGTCCCTGTGCCTGGGCACGTCCGCCATCCTCGCGGTTTTCGCCTTCCTGTTCCTGATCCCGTTCGTGGTGGAGCCGGCCATCGCCACCATCCTGGCGGACTTCGAGGAGGAGGCCGTCACGTGCGCCGTCAGCGAGCACGTGTACGCCGAGGGGCTGCGGAACTGCTCGTGGGCGTCGTGCCGGGAGGGCTGCACGACGGCGCACACGCGCTGCTACCAGGTAACCGCCACTAACAATTAGCTAAATTAGAATCGCACTTTATAAATTAAAATGTGTGCAATTGAGTTTCGCCATATAAGTATTGCGATTACGGTTGAATTTCAATCGATCGTCATTGCAGTACATCGGGGGGGATATGGTGCGGGGAAGGGTTGTATTCGGGCATCAGCGACTCGTGGCGCATTCCAGATCCTGGTGAACTACTCGCTGCTGCCGTACGCGGAGTTCGTGCGCAGCGGCACGGCGGTGGACGCGCTGGACTGGGAGGTGACGGACACGCGCTACATGATCAACACGGAGGGCTGCGGCTACCCGCCGCGGGTGAACTGCACGGAGTTCGCCAAGGAGCTGCGCCAGGCGCTGGTGGCGGGGCGCGCCTTCCCGTGCCACCGCAGCCGCGCGCACCCGGAGCGCGTGGTGGCCCGCTACTCCTGGCCGGCCACGCTGCGCCACCTGGCCCTGGCCCTGGCCGCGCCGCCTCTGGTGTTCGCCGTGGCTCTGGGCGTGCTGGCCTACTGGCACTGCTCGTGCTGCGCGCGCACGCCCCCCGAGCGCCACCCCGCCAAGGAGGAGTGAGTAGCGCGTAGTGCCCGTCTGCATGCCTGCGTAATAGTCCCCCGGCTCCTCCCCCGGCTCCTCCTCCGGCTCCTCCCCTGCCTCCATCACGGGTAGCCGAGAGCGACGCGCCGGGCTCCTCGCCGGGTCGTCTTCTCGACTACTCGATTCGGGCTTGTTTTTTGGCAAGTTTTTGGTAGTGACGACCTCAATAAAACGTTTTTTAAATTTTCAATAATTCTGCATTAAAAATATCTACTTTGCAAATTCTATTGTGTCGGGTCCCCCCTTCCCAGTTCTCCTGCTCGCTCGATCGACGCCCCCGTGTTGTGAATTGTACTTTATCAAATTGTTTTTTTTTTTAATTTATCTTCCTTGTCTCCGCCAGTTTCGATAGCCGAACGATTATTTGTAGCTTAGATTTTGTAAAATTTGTTAAATCTTTGATATGCGGCTCGAATTATGTATAAAATAACACTATATCAATTGCACGAGACCAAAACGATAGCATCAACATGTAATCGCATTATGCACAAAAGCACCCGTTATAAAAATATTTTATTAAATTTTGCCAATTATTGTAATCATTCTTTTCGAGTAATAGTGAAAATAAACATAAAAAAACTACATCCCTTAAATAAGCTGATTTTTAAGTTCTTTGGAATAAGTCCTGTACATTTAGTACACAAATGATAGCTCCTAACACATAACAAAGATACATAAATGCTTCCTTAAGCAATTAAACTGATTTTCACATCCGATTTGGATTCAAACTTTACGCCTCTAATATCCCAATTTTTACTTGAACTTAATATTTAAAAAATCAAATTAACATTATAGTTTTACCTCGAGGCTAATAACGATTCCGAGCTTGCAGCGAATAATAAGTTCACACGAATGACCCCAACTCGAGCAACGCATTCGGAGCTATTTTTAGTTCACGACGATCGATGGCAGCATTCGGTTATGCCCTTTCGGCACGACACGCCGGGCTCATCGTCAAATGTCAGAATTTTTATTTATCAGTAGGCTTTTTTCTTTGTTTTGTTATAATTCCAATGTGTATGGTTGAAAACTCGCAGCCTTTCCATGTAGATATACAACATGTCTGCAAACGTTTAAATCGCACAGTAATAAACCAAATTGGTTTGAAGCTGTTTGCTCCGATGCTTCAAATCCCGCTTAGGTATTTTGAGCGTCAGAAAATAAAAAAAACTTCAAGCAGCTCTATACTCGAGAAACCAAAATTACTAACAATAATGGCGAATCAAAAATAAAATACTTTTAATTTTGAGAACTCCTCAAGAATTTACAATTGCAAAAACACTGCTAATCTTAAGCTCAGAGGGTAATGTATATTAACTGGAAATAATCAAAGAAAAAAGTGTTTATTTAACAGCGTTACTGTCATTTTCTAAAATGAAATTACGGATTAAAATACAATATTAATAAATCACAAGTAAAATCACTGAAAATAAATCATTGAGACTTAAGGCTTTGTAAAAAATTTCATACAAATATAAAAAATATTCAATAACGAATAAATAAACCGTGAAAACGAGTTCGAGATTACAGCAATGTATTTAAAATTAGTGGTTTTGTTATTTTTTTTAATTATCATAAGTAATTCCTGTAAACGTCAAAATCTTAGCCAAAACTAACCAAATCATAAAAAAATATTATAAACACCACGCGCAACTTGAAACGACAAATAAATTTAAAAATATTATAAAACAGCTTGATTATTACGGTCGATCGTCTTGCTTATATTAAGACCAGATTCAAAGCAAATTTTAATCTATAAATTACCAAAAACCACCAACAAAATAAATATTCATAGTAATTAATAATAAGTCAATATTAAAGCAATACTCCACAATATCCTATCACATATATTAAAATAAAGCAATTATAAAAGTAATATATATTATTTCACATGAATTTATTGATTAAAAATTTTTGGGTAATATTCCGTAATTGTTTTATTTTAAATTAATATTAAAGTAGATACAAAACAATCATTAAGCAATATTTCTGTAAAATCACCTTATGATTTTTTCACGATGTTATCATGATTATTTAAATGTTGAAGGCACCAAGGCAAAATTTTCCGAAATTTATTAAAGCATAAATGGCCCAAACCCTTTTATTATATTTTCATTATCCGGTCTGCAAAAGTCCGAAAGACATTTTAATAAAAGCAGTAGTTACCAGGCAGTTAAATATTTAACTGAAATATAGATTTAATATTTGAGGACTCTTACAGATATAATGCCATATTTTTGCCTTGGTCACGTCAACATATAGACATTTTATTTAAGAATGTAATGTACTTGAATAAACACTGTGTTTTCTGTTTGGTAGTGTATGATTTGTTGTGTTAAACTTGGTTTTTAATAGTTTTTTTTTTTGTGTTGTATGGAAAAAATAATTACATTTCCATAAATTAAATAATGGTGTAACCAATTTTTTTTTCTTTGTTGTGAAAAAATTTTTACTAATTTGTTGAAAAACTGTTATTTCCACTAGTTCTAATAAAGAATTTTTCCATAGTTAGTTTTTTTTTAATTACCCACACATTTACTGTGACTGAAATCATTTTTACACCCATTTTACTTCTTTTTTTTTTTCATAATCTTACTACACAGACTAAAAAAAATATTAGACAGTGTAAAAATGATACGACGTGTACTTTGAATTGAATATACAAATACTTTATAAAAATAATTTTAAAAAAATATTCAATTGAGACATTTCGTTCGTTTTTATAGCACATAAAAAAAGTTCATCATTTTTCATAAAATACTAACTGAAGAATGCGTACTTTATAAAAGTATAAATTTAGTCCAAAAATAATTTAAAAATAACATTGCAGGTAGTTGCTACTACCGCAACGTTTTCAAACCAAAGAGAAATAGAGAAATAGTAGTGAAAAAAATATGTTATATGCATGAACATGTTAGAAATATAATGAAAATAATAACTTTTTATTTAAATCTTCACAGTGAGTTTATTCGAATATTGTTTTGCATAACTAGTTTCGACCCTATACCGGGTCATCATCAGATGCATGACTAAACAGATGACCCGGTATAGGGTCGAAACTAGTTATGCAAAACAATATTCTAATAAACTCAATGTGAAGATTTAAATAAAAAGTTATTATTTTCATTATATTAATGGATCTTCACCATTCAAATGCCTTGTACCTCAACAACATGCTAGAAATAATTACATAGTAATTTACAAAAGTATAATAGTTTGATATATTTCAGAAATTCACTATTTTTGACAGAGATACACATGTTCGTAGTTTTTATTTGTGACCGGTTTCGCCAACCTTCAGAGTGAAATTTTATATAACAATAAGCTTTTAAATAATAAAAATCACTCTCTCTCTTTCCAACAACCTCTCCCTCTAACAATTGTTTACCTAATTTGAAAGCATTTTATTCAAAAAAATATTCATATATATTTCAATCAACAAATCGTAAAGAAGGGAAGATTGAAAAGTTTGCACTTGAATTTCTAATATTTAATTAAATCGCAAATTATCTAGCCTACAGCGTTGAAACGCGACAAAAGTACACATCATTTAAATATACATATATTTACCCAGTCAATTTTTTTTAAAATTTATTTTTTAGTTATTTGATTCGATCCAATAGTGTGGGTCGACACTGGCAAATCACCTCGTAGGAGGGGGGGTTTGGCTGAAGTTTTAGCTGGCTTGTAGTACGGTAGAAGTTTCGCTTGATAGCTGCAACATTAATCTGTGTTCTGTCCCGCGCAGCAAGCTGCTGTGCGACGAGCTGGACCTGGACGAGCCGGAGGACGCGCTCTTCTGCCGCGGCCGCTCGGGCAGCCGCGACACGGACGCGCTGTGGAAGGGATAAAATCCCCGTGGCCTTACTTCCCAGTCTCTCCCGCACTCCCCACACACTACCGTGTATTCCTCCGCGTGACCACAGACCGATACGATATCGCTCGAGGTATTCGGGTATTGAGGCCGTGCGTGCGCTTTTGAAATTGTATGAAAAAAAAAAAAAAAATTGCAAATCAACACAGAGCGGTATTTTTATCCGTGTATCCGTGCAGATATTTCGAAGCACGTGATAATCGCGACAAGATTTGATGTAAATTACTTTATTTCGTTGTCGTCAGATTCCATGAGTTTTGAAACGCCTCGTATGGTCCAACATTTAGAGTGCCGGTCGTGTAATTGGACATCTGGTCGCGGCCCGATATCTCCTTTATACATTCGCAAGTGTATTGCAAAATTCTAAAAGAAAATCTATCAATCATTTTGAATATGGTGCTTTATTAACAAGAGTAGCGGTAGATTTTCAGTACGATGTTGTAGATTTGTATCTCTGTGTGTTTCGAGTGTTGTGTTGGCGTCGTCAGTAAGCTCGATTGAAACGGCTGACTCCGTAGACGAATCGACGGAGAAGTCTAAGAACCAACCCTCGTTGTATAATATATTAGGTTTTTGAAAATAAAACACCATACGTTTTCGTGGGTTCGATCAAAACGATCGAATAACTAACGATTGTTTATTTACACGCGAATATAATCGGAGATATTTTACTTTTGGCAGGTTGAATTGGCTTGTTTTTAATTCATTTATTTAAAAAGAAAAAAAAACTCTTGCTTGATGTTCCAACATAAATATTACTATCGTCTACATTTATATAAGAATTATGGTTTAATTAAAATTGTATGTTACATTTATTGAAACTAGAAAAAGGACATTGGTTTCAATGCTAACGCATTGAAATTTAATAAAAGTTGTTAAAATCAAGTGATTAGTTTAATAAAAAAATAACTTCGTGCTCCAATTTTGCAATCTTTGTCCTTGTTCTGTTTTTAATCTTACTTTTGTTAAAAATGTAATCAAATTTTTCCTGTATTAAATAGCTTCTGAATGCTTGACTGCTTAAAATTGTCTTGAAATTATTTAAATACACGATTAAACTTAATTTAAAGTCCACGAGAACTGCACCTATTCACATCTATCACAATTAATAATGTTATTTTTTCATAAGATTTATACAACAACGATCATGATTTTTAAATCATTCAAGCAAAAAATACTGTTTCAAAAATCATTAGTTATTTCACATATATTCATATCAAAGTTATCTTAATAACTTACTAAATGATTGGAGTAATCTCTATCACGACTTATTTTTCAGACTGCAATATGCTGTCAATTTCACACTTAAAAGCTCCCGAGATCGATTTTGATTAGAGCCGAGTATGATTTAATTTTCTTGTTTAATTGAAAAAAGCGATAAAAGATGTTAACCAATTAAATAATAGTTGATCACATACGCACTTAAAGCAGACCGGATTTATCTTGTTGGTGAAATATAAGACAAAAAGAACGGACTGTTTTCACATACACCTTTGTTAGTTACGAGAAAGTATTAAGGACAACCCCCGTCTTTTGAATAAATATTATTATAATTCGTTTTATTTCTAGCATAAAATAAATGCAGTGTGTTAATATACTTGAATGTTTAAAAATTAAATAATTGAAAAGAGTTATTATAGAAACGTATTTGATATATATTTTTGACGCATAGAACGAAAACCTGACAACTTTGTCACAACGCAAAAATAAAAAGTTTTAAATTTAAAAAAAAAAAATGTAATTTTAATCTCTGCTTTCAGAATAAATATGTCGGGTTTTCTTTCTAGAGGTCTTGAACGTACGCGGAAAAATCAGTATTCAAAAAAAAAAAAACGCAAGTGTAACTTTAAGAAATGAAAAAAATCGAGTCAATTCGATCGAGCCAAGTATTCAGATACAAATAGTATCGATATTTAATAATTAATATAATCGAATTATATCAATATGGAGCATTTGCCTTGTTTTTGTGTAGTTTAGTGTAAAATGGAGTCACAGCATCTTCAATACTCCATACTTGATAATAACGCTGCTAGAGTAATCTTAATCATGTATATCGTGTAAATATTAAGAAAAAAATACATATTAGAATTACTTCGCGAAGCTTCTCTATCGGAAAGCTTTCGTCTAAAAGATCTACACATTTTGCCATACAATCTACTGTACAAAAGGATCAACAATGTCAGATCTGCCCTGCGCCAAACCGAAAAACTCGGTTGATTGTAAAATCCAGTTGTGTATGTTAAAAGAAAAACAGGATAATGATCGTGTTGTCATTGTAAATTAATATTTATATAGCAAGACAACGTCTTGTTTTAATATCGGATGGCTTGCTCTATGAGGCGTCTATGTAACAAGTATATCTTTAAACAATAGATTGTATGGTCTAATGTCATGTAGACCTAATTTGGTTGCAGATCGTACTGTCTTTGACGCGTTTAGATAATATCGATTAATCGAAATAATAGATCGTATAATACATTGAATATTTTGATGGATCACACGAATTATAGATCGCATGATATGTTGCACGTAACATCGCATACGTAATACAACGCTACAACGATCTATTTAAATAATAGATCGTACGGCTCGTTACGTAATGGCACCTTTTCAATCTATTTTAATGACAAATATAATAAGCAATGATGCACTGATACTGTGTGAGACACGCCAATGGTAAATATTTATGTTATAACATTAGACCATGGGTCGTAAATCTTCTCGATCTATTCCATCGATAAATCGTATTGTCCTTGACGCGCTTCACGTCGATCTACTTTAACATCAGCATGATCTATGACCGCTTTAAAGCTATCTCGAACACTTAATGAGAAAAATGTGGCTTATTATTTTAATATGGAATTTGAAAAGCTTTCCTATATGAATAAACAAATAAATATAAAATACACGACACGATCGATTGTATAAACCTAGGATTCGTAAATTTATAATGAACGTGTTTGAGAGGAGATAATTAGTGAAAATTGTAAATATGGACAATAAAGATGCGACATTGAGTTTGTTACTATGGCAAAAAAATATATATCGTTACAATATTTCTTGCTTCTGACCTCACTACATAAATCTAGATTATTATGAAGGGATGCTTTGATTTATTCTAATAGAATAATAACATAATAACGCATACCACCCCTTTGCAACTTAAGTGTGTTTACTTGTTGTATGTATTTGCATGTCGTTGTGTTAGATCACCCTCTCGAGGGTGCAACAATACTCGCTTCAAATAAAATTATCAAAAAAAAAAAATCCGATGGAATAAAATATTTTTCGCGTTTTTATTTTAGAATATTAATTCGTAGATTTATCTGGTACGTTATTCACAGTCCGCTTACTAAATAAATTTAAAATGATAAAAATAAAACGAGGCTTTCGTGCTCACTGCGCAAAAAATTATATTAAAAATATATAAATTTAAAAAAAACTACTAAGTACACGAATACTAAGTACACACTTACTAAATACACAAATGAGTGCCCAAAGTAATAACTGATGCAATATTTAAAAAAAATCACCATTATCTCGATGTATGATAAGTTCTTAGTTTTTATTGTAATGTTTGTTTTGATAATAACTGACCATTTTTATCTTTGTTAGTACATATCAGGTATCTTAATTTGTAAAAAACATAATTTAAGTGTCTATAGTTTTCCTATGAAAGGCTTTTTCTCATGGGGGCGTAGGACTCCTGAACAGTAGCCGTTTTCATTGAAACCCCTTTCGGTTGGTTAAAAATAATTATTGTATACCTAATCCTAAATGTATTTAAAATTTCCTAGTAACTCACGTTGCATACGAGTTTAAATGAAATCGTTATTTTTGTAATTATTGCCAAGCTTGAAATTGTTTATTGTTTTCAACAAAGGCTTTTAAATTTTTATCAATAGAATTATGAATATTAACACTTGTGTACAATCAACTACCAATGTTTTCTATATATTTTTTTTCATGTTAATTTAAATGCTAATGTTTTTAATTAATATACGGTATTCATCTACAAATATGTATGTTATAAAAATATACATATTAATTTATTTGCCAATAAAGTTATCAAGGAATTTCAGAGGTCAGATTATCTGATAACGTCAATCTTGTATTTCACTAGAAAAATTAATTACGTTAAAACACAAATATTGATAATTTAGTATCGCCTGTATTGAAAAAAATAAACAATTCTAATTATAATATATATATATATGTTATATATTACAAAACCCAATAGTATTGGGAAGGTTCATCATACAAAGGTTGTGAGGGGTAAGGGTGCACGTCCGCCCCGATAACTTTATTTGTAATATATAAATGTTTTAAGCGATCAACCCTTGGTTTGTATAAAATATATATAAATTGTTAAATCTTCGTGTTTGTATCACTGTCACGATTGTCGAAAGCAATACACTGGCTTTTATTTATAAAGTATTAGTGTCCGTTTTATAAATCTGCATATTATAAAAAATAAAAAAAATCAATAATATATAAATAAAATAAGATTTTCACCACACGTTATAATTACATAATTATGAAACAGTATTCGATGTATTTTTTAATAATTCATAAATGTATAATTAAACTTATCATAAAAACACGCTTGGTTGCCTACGAATCCAAAATAATACGAAGTAATGTTGGCAAAGTGAACTAATTACCTATCTCAAAATGTAACTTGAAAATAATAAAATAAAAAAGATGAGAATATATTTATAACTTCTAATATTGGAGATAATTCTGAGAACAGCGTGGATGAGAATACCCTTTGATAAACCCACATGCAACTGAGAGTATTTTTTCGAAATAATCCGATTAAAACTTACTCGAACAGTCGAAGCCTTAACCTTTTTATATTATTTAGTAGCTAAGGAGTGTATGTTATAGATGATAAGGTTTTGCGTTTTCAAATTTTACGGTGTACAATTATATTTGCCATTATATCCTTTATAAATACATTATTAAATAACCTTTGTGAATGAAAGAGATATAAATAAAGCAATAAATAATAAAAAATCGTTTCAATGAACTAGCCCCTATGTTATATTTAAATTTTTTGATGTAATGATTTTTTCAGATGTGTTGACTACAATTTGCGCTTGTTAGGCGGGCTGGTAAGTGGGCGATTAACTAAACAAATATTAAATAGAAAAATTATGAAGGATTACTCGAAAATCTATACAACAGAAATTCAGAAATTCTATACAACAATGACTTAATCTTTTTACTTTTAAACAAAGTATATATATTTGGACTCATATCGACACACGAAATCTTCAGTTGTCTCACTAAAATAAAATAAAGGTTATTTTTAAATCAAACAATAATATTGCCAATCTATTATTTATCACAAATGTGAAAGGTTTCAAATATAAAACATACAATAATATATTAAAAATTGTATATATTTTAAAACACAGATGGCACTACAAGTACTATATAAAGCGGGCGATATTGATAAAACAGATTCCTGTTTAGTCTCTTTGGGTGACATTAAGCACTAAATTAGTTGACAAAAGATTCGCCAGAGCACCGCCCAGTAAGAAATGCGGAAACTTTGCTTCGCATGAAAGCTTTCAACAAGTTGCTGTGTGCAACTGTTTACTAATGGAATAAACACATACTTGTGTTATATTATAAACGATAAAAATTAATTAAATGATTATTGTTTCGTGCTGTATTAAAAAAAAATACTTTTGGAATTTTTCCACGTTTAATTTTATCGGTGACCAGTTGCGTCAACCTATCAACAGTAGTGAGGATTTTTAAATAACTTATAAGCAAGTGAACAATTGCTAAATAGAGAGGTATCGGTCGTCAGAGAGAGATGCGAAGATTGTCATGGGGTAATTTAAAAGTAATGCGAGCTCAATGTACCTGCTTTTGTTTTAAATCTCCATCTTTGCTATCTAGCCCTTAGTTATTTTCTAATGTATTCACAAACTCTTGCAGAAAAATGTTTTTTTCCACATATAAATATATGTACGCTATCTATAAAGCCGCACAACCTGCGCGCAGGATCAGGGGATACCCACACACCACATTACAAACTAAATAATCTTGAAATTAACAATAAATATCTCAAATAAAATTGGTGATTAATTAATAATTTTTATGATGGGAGATAATTAATTAAAAAAAAAAATAACCGCATCGCTCCGTTCGCGGTTGTTAATAATTGAAAGTGATGGGTGCAATATCTACCGCTAAGCTGTGAAAAGGGAGACAGTGGACACGAGGACACGTCAGTGGGGGTGGTGAGGGTGGTGAGGGTGGTGGTGGTGGTGGTGGTGGTGGTGGAGGGGGTGGATGAGGAGGAGGGCGGGGGCTCGCGGAGCCTCCGTCTCTCAGTTCATCTTCAGCGGCAGCGCGGCCAGTCCGCTCCACTCATCTCCACCGATCACAAAAAAAAACTACCAAACAAATATACCCCGTGACTGTGAATATCCATGCAATCTAAAACTAATCCAACATTGGCTTAACCTGGTATGCTTAAAAATTTCAATACATCTTTATATTTAATTGACCTGAATTAATTTGTATAATTTTTTTGATCTACTCGAACGCAACACCGTGATAATAATTCTAAATTATATAGATATTTTTATAATCGTGCAACAAAGGATATTCTTGTGTCTATAGTTAAAGTTAAAATTAACTGTTTAACATAGTCTTCGCTTCACCATTTTTAACATAAAAAAAAGTTATCTTATACTCAAGTTTACATATTTTTTTAATTTTGTTTATTTTAACCAAATTTTTCATGTTATGTAGCGACATAATTTGTATAAATTCATAAAAATGTATTGTTTTGGGTGACTTTATGCCGATTTAATAATTATCTACTATAAACAGTGTTATTATGTTTTGATACCAATAATTTTAAAATGTGATTGTTTGCACACATGAATTTCATTTTAAACTTGAAGTTTAAACAGTTTATTTTTCTGCTACGTATTTTGAAGAGCCTTCCATACAAAAGATTGACTGGAAAAACTGAAGTGCTTTTTGTATATAGATTCACGTCAATGAAAACACACATGAGTCATCGGCTTAATCCTGTAATGGGAAACGAAGGAACAAAGATTTCACAATATTCGTAGCTCGTAGCAAACGTCGTAGCATTCTTGAACAAAACATATTATTACTCATAGTTTTATTACAATTGAAAATGTGCGTATTGATTATTTGGAAAACTTGTATATAACAATATATTGACATTACAAATTTCCAGCCAAGTTTATGTATAATATATATCTTTGGTTGTGTTCGTTATACTTTCTTGCAAATGTAGAATTTTTAGAAATATGTTATGAAAATTATTTAAATCATTTTTCAGGTATATTTTTATATTTTATATAGTATTTTTATTGAAAAATATTATATCTAAAGAATCACAATGACATCATCAATTTATAATTTAGCTCAATTATAAGTGTAATAATAATTCGTTACTGTAACAAATGGCTGGCTTTATTTATAACTTGCATAAATAATTAAATATAACTTAAAGCTCATAGAAAAAAAATTGTAAAAATGTTAATTAATGCTGTTTTCTACTACTATCGCCATTTTTTATTCACTCTTACAGCATATGCAATTTATTTTGCAAAAAATAATAGCAGTGCATATTTTGTTCATGGTTCGAGTTTCAGTGCTGAAAATACTGAAATTGTCGCCCACCGAGGAGATTCAGCGCCACAGGTTGTTTCCGGTGCTGCTCCGCTACAACCCAAGCCGTAGTAAAATAATCACCAGAAAACAAGCAGCGGTGCTAACGGATTTATATTAAAAATAATTATTCAATTTATGCAGCTTGTTTTCAGTCTGTAGTTACCTTCATTTTTATTTTAGTAAATGTTTTTTTTTGCGCTATTTTCAGGCTTCACGTCGCAGTCTTAAAATGTCGTAAAACTAAAATTGTCACTTAAATTAAAGTACAACTGGTATTACCATAATTTCAATAGCCAAATTCGTGTTTAGATTAAAAAAATATTTATTAAATATTTTATCCACGTGTCTTTATAAAAACGTCCCAGCGTTTCGGTCTCGGAAATGGAGACTCACTTCACTCGTAATACAGATTTAAACGCACTACAGCAAATAAAGCTGATCACTTCTGATATTGTTCATTTCAATTACCTCTCAGACAAGATTACGTTTCCCAATATACCCAACAACAAAAAAATACTAGAGTGTTGAATTTGACTGATTTTCTCTGTTCATTTCAATCTCGAAAAGTTGCCTCAGCACAGTCGACAAGTCCACATCATTTAAATTATCAAATTAATACTTTGTGTAGTTTAAATGATAAAATGTTGAGTTATTTGTGGTCACACATATTGACCAAAAAACACGACTCGGGCCCAGCAGTAAGGGTGGCCGGATCCTTCATTACGCTAAATACCCCTGGCAATACATAATTGAGCGCTCCAGGGGTGGCCAGCGCGGGTCGCAGCCGAGCCCGCGGCCATGGCGGCCATGGCGGCCAATCTTATCGATTTGTCTGTCGGCGGTTTGTTGTCGAATGGACGCGCTCGTCTGGGGGAGCTCGGGCACATTAACCCGCGCGTCCTCTTACTATCAAATGAAATATATATATTTATTTTATTTTATATTTCAATCTCGATTGTGTGTTGGATGATTTGGCGCAGTGCGCGACTGTGTGCTTGCAGCGGTGCAGCAGCCGCAGCAGCCATGGGCAAGAGCAAGACGAAGCCGCGCGTGATCCCGGAGCAGGACGGCCGCATCATCGGCACCATCTGCGTGTGCCAGCTCACGCTGGTGCTCAGCGGCGTGGCTCTGGTGTACCTGTCCGTGGCCGTGTACGCCCCCAGCCACCGCGCCTTCCACTCCGGCTTCGACCCGGAGCCGGTCATGTGCGAGGTGAGCCTCGGCGCCCCCGCCCGCATGAACTGACCACCCCCTGTTTACCGAAAACCTACTTTGGACCTGAGTGATCCTCGGTTCAATTTTTTTTCAAATTATAAACTATGCAACTCCTCTGCCAAGGTTTCTGTGGTTCCCTTGCCAATTCAAAGCAAATGCAGATGAGCTCCGACCAGCCCATAGCCGAACATCCCCCCAACTTCTATCCTAGTTAGAAACATCCATCCAATTGTTACTTTATAAATGCAAGGTATAAAATAAACTATATTACGAAGGAAAACTCATTGGGCAAAAACGTTCTATGTGATTTTCTTTTATACAATAAAGTAAATTTCAGAAACGTATTGCAAACTAGACACAGTCACTATTACTTTTGAATGCTTTCTTGTATTACTGCTTCATCTGTTATTGCTTCTTGTCTTTACCTTGCAACGAAATAGTATAGTTATCAAATCGACGCTCTCTGATTATCTAGTCAATATTGAAAATAATCGGCTTTTTTCACTTGTACCGATAATAACTATTCAATCAATAGACGAGAAAAATACTTTTAAAACCAACACCTCCATGGTTGTGCGGCTCGGTGCTCTTGACAATTGAGGTGTTGTGCATCAATACCTAGATATTTATTTACCAATAACTAGGTACAGCAGTTCCAAGCTTGCACATAACGATTTAAATTTTCGCTCAGTTGCAGCGGCAAGAATGCCAGCCGCAGGGGTGTGGGGTCGAGGGATCTGCTCGTCGTTTTGCGTTTGAATCAATTTCTTTAAAACATATTGTCCATTCACTTTTCTTTCAAAGAATACAAATAAGATCCGTTTTTGTGTTTTCATATAACCACTCATATCATTAAATAAAATCCATCAGAAAGAATGTTGTATTCGTAAGCTCTCGCTGTAATGGAGCCTCAGCTCATTTAAATATATAAAAAAATGACGAGAAAAAATCCACGCAGACCAATAACGGAGGAAAAAATCCGTGACGCATTCTGAACTTGGCCTAAATAGACAAAAAATAAATAGATTCTCCCAGATATCGTTTTACAGGGTGACTAAGTCTTTTCCATACTTGTATGCGAAAAATATAATGTTCAATACACACATTACTCTTCTTTTGTCAGCTGTTTCTGATTATTTTTTTCGGAGCACAAATGAGATTCGAACCTACACCTCTACAATATTTACCTAGAAAAGAGGGTGCATCGGTTTGATTATTGCATATAACTATTCAAAATTTCGCTCAATTACATATCCATTGTAGTGTGAGATCAAAAAAAAAAAAAAACAGAATATTTCGCGTAGATTTATCAATGAATCGATTGCATAGTAAATATTTTATTAATTTTTTTTTTTTTTCAATGATCACATGTTTTTTAATATTATCGATTGTACAAGTTTAATGGTATACTAATATTTATTTTATAAGTTAGTATACCCTGGAAAATACACATCGTTGTATTATCGATTGTTACATAAATATTATATTGACAGTCAAAATTATATTTGAAGCAATCAGGATGCCGGAGCTTGGCTGAGGCATCGCTAGGATTTCAGAAATGTACATTCATTGAAGGTTCCCCATAGTTTCCTGAAACCAATCGTACTGCAGACGAGGCGGGGCAGGGTGGCTCGAGAAGCCTCCTGTGCTCTTTATTTCGAGAGAACGCACAGAAGATTTGCAAGGCTTCTTTAATTACGTTAATATGAATTCTACTCTCAATCATTTATACGCGTATTGCGAATGAATCTCAATTATTATTTTATTTTTATGTTCTTCGGAGACTGAATACCGTTTTGGTTTAAAACCGCCTTTAGATTTACAAATTATGTAAAATTTCAATGATTTTCCTCGAGGGCTATTACATACTTTGTAATACATAAAAACGCGTCAGGCACTGCGTAATAAATCTGAGTAGCCCCTATAGCACTACGACTATTTACTCAGAACAATTCCAGTTCATTAGAGTTTGCATAGTTAATTGCAGTTTGCTGTATATTAAATGGGTCCTCTTATACAATAAACAGCCCCGCCGACGTGGCGCCCCGTTACTTTACGACACCCCATGGGGGTGCGAGGCGCGGGGGTGCGCAAAACCAGTCTTCAAACTGCCCTGCATTATTGCCACACATTCCTAAATTTACACTATACACTGTATTAACAACTATACTAATCTCATTTAATCAATTTCGCATTTTATTAAATGTAATATTTAACCAAAAAACGTATATAAAGTGAAAGTTTGTAGTTTGCTGTTGACAAGAGTGACACGGTGGGCGCTATAGTAAAAAAATAATTTGGCCACCTGTTAAATGATAAATATTTTGTTCGCCGCCCCAAGCAACAAGTGACGCGCCACGAGACTCAACCGACGGCGCCGTGCCAAGTATAAGCCTACACTGAAAAACACCCCTAAATACAAAAAAAAAACACGGTGCCTACCAAAACGTCATTTCAGAAGTATCACTTTTGAACCACGGAAATAAAATTCATTCCGGAATTGAAACGTTGAGATTAAAATGTCTAAATATGCTTGCGGCGTGAATTTATCGGTATTTTTTTTATAGAAAGTATGCAATTTATCGAAAACCGTCAAAAACTCCATTTGATTTTTTAAATTGATACAGCATCTTTAATCGCATCTTTAACTAAGGGTTTTTTTATAAACACTCTAAAATATATCACTTAGCATAACTTCACACGTAGGATATGATTGTTAAAAATTCTCGCTAAATAAAAGTGGCAAGTTAGCATAACTGGATAAATGCACCGGCCGTGTGAGCTTGGAGATGTGGGTTCGAATACCACACAAGTCACGATGATACTTTTCTGAAAGTTTTTTCAAATCAATTCAATGTGTGAAAAAATGTACTTAATCATATTAAAACAAAAAAAACTTGTGTAGGTAAAAATTACGCACGAACCGTAATATTCTGTCTTCACAAAAATTATAAATATTTACATAGCATAACTGTTTAGATTTTTCATTGTAAAATGCAGCAGCTTCTTTAACTGTTTCTTTTGATTCATCGACCCTGCCACTGTCGAGAGAAGCGCTTGCTCCTGCATTTTGGAGACCGAGCCGTTAAAGGCCCAAGTCCCATACTCAAGTTCTTTTGATCATTTTCTGGTCCGATTTGCGAAAAATCGACTGCACCAACCAAAAAAATATAAATGCAAAAAGTTAGATACATTCCTTCTTCCGAACAAAATATTTTTTTATTTCTTGTAAATTTACTTTTAATATGATAAATATGTGTTTTTCCGATTGAAGTGTAGAAATATGGAGATTCGTCATGAATCATTTTATCCAATTTTTCAACATCTTCAAGATTTTATTTTACCCTGAAAGTGGACGTTAATTAAATAAAAAAAAATAGATAATATAATTTATAGTTTTTTCAATACTCTTTAAAAAAATCAACTTTCGAAATAGAAAAATAAAGTGAGAATTAAATTAATTAAATGACACGATTTCGCCAGGTAAAACGGTCCTTTTTTTGTGGCAGACGGGGGATGGACACCGAGCAAGGTTAGGTAGCAAGACCCTTAAATCGAGGGGTTCATGGGAGGTCTATGGCGTCAGCTGAACAGACGCATACAACGGCGTGTACAGTGTGCTGGGGGAGGAGGCTCCGCGGCGCCGGGCGGGCGCGTCACCAGTCTGAGTGACGGAGGTGTAGCCACCCTGGGAGGGGGAGGGGAGACGCCTGAAAGCAGATCTGTTTCAGCATCAGCACTAACGGCGACCCAGGCTGGAGTAACATCAAATATCTTATGACATTCAAACAACCCTTGTGTGCTAAACGCATTCTTAAAACACACTGAAACAGTCAGCGCCTACAGTTATATTAATAAAGCGTACTAACATGCCAAGTCTTTCTCATTACTTCCGTCACTTCGCCGAAGCGTTAATACCGGATTTTTACGATAAAACATAAATGTTATTAAAGTATATCCAAATACATTATCAAAATGTATCGTCGGATACCTCTGTTCGGAATGTTCAGCGGATTTCAGCGAGCCTTTATGGGGCTCTGTTGATAATAACCGCCATGCGCTTGTCCCCTGAAGCGGGCCTCCCCTAGTGGACTTAATTCCTCCCCTACTGGCCGCCCCTATTGTGCGCCGAGCCGCAAGGACGTATGATCTCACATAGTTTTTAAGCCTTGAGTGTGGATTTTTTTCTCTCGTATTTTCATAAAGCCTTATAGAACACTCCTGTCGCACAGAATAGGGAATTCAATTGCACGTTCTGACGACCGTTACGAATGCGTTAATCCGCGTTAGGTTTTGATTATAACCAGGAATAAAAAATATATATATAATAATGAATTCTCAATCATATATTCATTGGACGTAATGAATACTGGGAAATCACATGAGACCTATGATACTTTTAACATAATATTATGCTAAACTAAAATATGTTTTTTTCTTTTTTGCTTGCAAGCATGCAAGCTACTAAAACACAAAGCTTTTAATGTGTATAAATTAAACAAGAAAATACTCCACGTCTGTAATCCATAACCGACCTCGTTTCGAGTTCACATCTTCCGTTGATCGATCTCTTGAACCATACCCTGTCCACTTTAGTGTCACTCTCCGTTGACGAGTCGATGGGAAAATGTCGCTAAGTGAAATCTACCCCAGATAAAGATGTTTGTTCTCAGTAAAAGCCCTGAGATACCATGAATGTTTGCCTTCATCTAGGAGAATAAACACGTTGATGAAAGCCATACGTCGAATTATAGATGGAACCGATATTTGTAACTGTATGCTAGTGACTAAATTACTAAAGAATTCCTACAATCCAATTTATTTTAGTAATGAAATTAAAAAAACTAACATATATAATAAATTGCAAAGCTATGCCAAAACTATTGTGTTGCTGTATTGAATTTATATATTAAAATAAACAGGAGCTATGAATATACATAATTTTTTTCTATGAATGCGTAGTTTTTAAACGAAAACACAAACATTAACAGCGTGTATAATACTGAGTTTCCAATTCATTTGTAATACGGCCTGGCGCGCACCAAATTGGCACAATTTTTTTATGTCGATGGCGAAATGTTCTTTTTTATTGCATGCAAACCATACTCGTAGAAAATTCATTCATAACATAAAACACAGCTGAAAATAGTAATTATCGGTAAAAGGATAATCCATTCATTGTTTGAAATACTTGAGTTCGTTATAAAAAAAGGTAATATATTAGAATAAGGCACTAGGTGAAGTTGGCTCGGGGGCAGAAGCCACAGGATGTCCCAGAGGCCTCATTCAATATTCACACTTGTTACACTGACACCATACAAAAAGCTACACAAGTATTCCCTGATTAAATAATGTAATATTCGTAAACAACAATGGTGTATTTATCAAACACTCTATGGTGTATTAGTGCTTGGTGTAATCGATACAATTCGAATAATTCATCCTTCCGTATGCGTATCATAAATTTTAACTGCCTCAATATCTGGCTGAAATCTGGCCTATTGTGAGATTAACAGGCCGGTGCATTGAGATGAGTGAGATCCCGAAATCCCTAAAAATACACTTCATAGACTTTCCAATTATACCCTGTAAACCACGCAGACATTTCTTGTGATGGCGTTCGGAAGATGGAAGCATTAATAAGACCTTATATGATGATCCCATGGGATATTTAATTTCCAGGGGTTAGGTTGTATCAAGAATACTGGTATCAAATAGTGTTTTTCGTAATATTTTATTATTGATGAATTGTTAAGAAATCAATGATTCAAATTACTTACATTCAACATAATCGATAACTTCGTGTAATTAATTCGAGCAATACTTCTCATGATTAGACGTGGAAAATTTATTAATGAACACAACATACAAAAAAATATATAATCGAACCAAAAATCATTTTGCATAATGGACATCTTAAATATAAATTAGTTCAATTTTTCCAATTAGTACTGAAATCTTTGATTTTCCTAATTTCTCATTGCTGAATTGATCAAATTATGGAAATATTTTATTGAAATGAATGACCGTTGAGATCCAACCCCTGACTTTTTTATAGATTGCTATAGTCACTAAGACGCGATAACCAAGAGGTTTAAGTTCTTATCCCACATGTGACCTGTTTAAAGTATTGATACTGCGTGTTTCCGTGTTTTGTGCAAATTAATTATTAAATTATTAAAACAACAACGGATTAAGTTAATATAAGAAAACATGATCTGTTTTGTTTTTAAAAGCATTAACTTCTTCGTTTGGAATTTGTTAAATTGATTTATACAGAAAAATATATTTTTTAATGTTTTATAAAGTTGCAACAATATTTGTAAGGAGAGAAAATTTATTTGAACAAACATATAAAGTTTTTGTCATTTTTATGCACCAGTGAGTAATGTATTATTTTCCGGGTAATTTATTGTGTAAAAAAGATAAAACTATCAAGCGAATCCGAAAGTTGTGGAATTCCGATATTAAATTCACGCTCATAAAGCGTCTCTCTGGGAAGTATTTTATATCTCCGACGCAATATTATCTCTGTCTAAGTAATATTAAAGACCTTAAGGGTTCATAGCTCTCGCGGCTTAAGCACCCCAACAATGTTGTTGGTACCTCAATGGTGAGTAATAATATATATATATATATATATATATATATATATATATATATATATATATATATATATATATATATATATATATATATATATACCGATATACCGAATAAAACATTATTTATTTATTTATTACCAAACAAACGCTCTTAGGGCTTTAAATTTGATATAATACAATTTTTATAAAAAGCGAGTTTTTTCAACTGATCATAAGAGTCAGGAATATCATTCCAGGCGTTGAAGATGACCATGTATTCCTTCTCCAGGTCTTTCAAAGCAGACCACTCGTGTTGTGAACTAAGCTCACATTTGTTCTTCTCCAACATTTCGAAGTCAACACTAAGACGGTCAAATTTAGATCTGGATCTTATCGTATCTTTATCGTAGCATTAAGAGGGTATCTAACGAATGCTAAGGCTACTTCACTGTTTTCAAATTCCTTAAACCTGCTGAGAAATGCTTCCCTCATATTTAAAATGGCTGTTTTGACGCGACGGTTATCATCGTCGCGTCTTGCGCAATTAAAACAATACCCGGGGATATTTGTGCCAGAGCCGCACTTGAGGGGTCAAAGAGCCGCGTGCGGCTCCGGAGCCGCACTTTGCCGACCGCTGGTATAGGGCCTCGTTAAAAATTGCTTCGGAATAAAGGTTATACATTTATTGATAATGATTAAGTACATTTTTTCAAATATTGAAAATTGATTTAAAAAACTCTCAGAAAAATATAATCGTGATTTGTGTGGGATTTGAACCCACATCCCCAAGCTTACATGGCCCTGATTCGTTGGTATAATTGTTAATGCACCGGCATTAGGCTTCAGTTCTTGTGTTAATTGAATTTTGTAAGCATGGAGACACAGATCTTTAGTTAGTATACGCTGTAGAGAGCTTATTTGCAATTCTTGTCCACGACGCCGAATTGAGGTTGCTGGATTGTCACCGACACTCTTACGCACTGCTTCGATATTGACATTTGAACCGCTTGTTTTTGGACGACCAGTGTGTTAAGCGTCTCCCTGAACTTTTCAATTAATCTCTTCCCAGTTGACGAAGTTAAAACACTATTCCGACCATATTTTGTATGAAATTTTCGAACTGCGACTGCCAAGCTTTCATTATATTTGAAATATCTACTATAATAATATCCATTGTGTGTGTGTGTATGTTTCATTTTTTGGTTTTCTATAGAATATCTTAAAAGATACGACGCTGATTTTTTGCATGTAAGCTTAGTAAATTTTTCCGCAGCTGTGTGCCGATAGGATAATATTTTTATTCATAAACTATAAAATATGCTTTAGCGAGTTTCAATATAGGATTTTGTTGTTCACCGCGAGAATTTCAAATTTAGAACTTTTACAAAAAAAAACAAATTTTGATGCTTCGTAGAAATGTTCAGTTTATGTCAGCTTGACACAAGTACCAATTTTATTTTTTTATCGAAATTGCGTTAGAAATTATTAATCACATCATTAATAACTCAAAATGCCTCCGAAAACGTCATTCTGTGACGGGCAACATTTCTAGTTGCTAAATAATGAAGACACGCTATTCTATCGTGTAACGCTAAATTTTTACTAACCCTAAACTGTCAGCTGGTGTTCCCAAAGCATTACTGCAAAAATGGCGACAAATTCAAAGCTCGCGTTACCCCTTGGACACCCTGTATATATTTAGATTGAAATTGGTGATGTGTGAATGAGGCTGGTTGGATGGTTGGATGGTTGGTTGCAGACGGTGAACACGACGATGGCGGGGAACTGCGCGTGGGCCTCGTGCGGCGAGTGGTGCCTCACGCGCACGTCGGGCTTCTGCCCGCAGATGCACGTCACCGTGCGCCGCAACGGCTCGCGCCTCACCCTCCACGACTGCTCCCTGCAGCAGCAAGTCAACTGCCCCGCCGTGAGTCTCCCTCCCATCTAATTACTAATGCTTCTACGTACAATATAAATAAAAGCAAACCGACTTTTACTAATTTAGTCTCTCTCCAATCAGATCTAAATGCTAGAGCTTTGTGAGTGGTGTCCAAAGAGAGCATCGGGTATTTGTTAGTTCTTATATGATTAGGCACATTAGTTCATATATAGAAGATGATTTAAAGAAACTCTCCTGGCTTATATGGCCGGTGTACGAACCTTTGTACTAACGAATCAATTCCATTTATCGAGAATTTTTGACAATCATACTCTACATATGAACCAATGTGCCCAGGCCAACCAATATTTAGTGATTTGCAAGCACTGGACTTTATGAACAAAGTAACAAGTGAAGCGATTTTAGACCCATCTGGACATTATTTTTAAAATCTATTGATTTAGCCAAGACACGACATGTAGTGATTCGTTAGTACAAAGGTTCGTACACCGGCCTCGTAAGCCAGGGGATGTGGGTTCAAATCCCACACAAATTACGATGATATTTTTCTGAGAGTTTCTTTAAATCATCTTCTATATATGAACTAATGTGCCTAATCATATTAGTAAATATAATAAGCCCGTAATGGGTAATAAATACGCATCTGATTGACTAATCCATAACATAGATATATTTGTTAGTTCAGTAAAACAAAAACTACTAGTAATCTCGTATTTGTTTTATTGTTAATTATAAGAATACAAAATGGAAAATAATTTCAAAATGATGATGTTATCCAAATGGTGACCGTTACGCTGCTGGCACTCTTCTAATCTGGAACGAAGATTGCTGATAGCTGATAGCCCTCGATACTGCTGCCATTTCTGACCTGATGTTTCAATTCCATTAGGTTCGTCGGATTATTCTCATAAACCCTACTTTTAAGGTATCCCCATACGAAATAGTCAAGAGGGCTAAGGTCGGGGCTTATTTATGATGTTACCTCTTCGTGAAATAACCTTATTAGGGAATAATTCGTGAACAGCTTCAATTGATTGATTTGATGTATGGCAAGTGGCCCCGTCTTGTTGGAACTACGTTCTTGAGTTGAAACCTTGAAACCCCTGCAACTCCAGGCCCAAATATTTTCGTAGCATATACGGTCACTATTCACATTCACCCGATACTCTTTTTGGACACCCTGTATAATAATGCTATTGGAAAGCAGTAATACGCAGACTTCGGTGTAGAACACACTACACTATTTTCCCTTGAACACTGGCATAGCATGAGTATATGCTCAGTGAAAAGGTCGCTAACCTTCTCTGAGGAGAGGTGCTTGATGAAAAAGAATACAACCTGTTTTTTTTTGCTTAGCTTAAAATGATTAAATTCTTTTAGGTTCAATGTCAAGAAAACCAACTGCCGTAAGTCCCTTGACCTTCCTTGACCCGACGGCGTCAAGTTCTCTAGCAGTCAACTCACTTCCTTGTTTAACTTAAAACTACTAAATATTTTCCATATATAAAAACCCTAACTTGGCCTGTCACCTGTACAAACTATATTTTAGGTCAATATACTCCTCATACGAATTATCGTAATTGATATTGTTTTATAGTTTGTGAGGAAAATATACCAGCAATGAAAAAAAGTACCCATATTTTTTATCCACTCAATTTAGCATTTATAAATACGCTTTCTTAGAACAGCCTATTACCTTAAGAAGGCTTTAAAATTTCATCCCCTATGCACTTTCCATGTCAACTCACCTGAGCGAGGTGGCGTGTTGGGCAGAAAAACTTGCTGTTATTGAGTACAAGGATTATCAGTAGACCCATTGCTTGCATCACAAAACTCACATAATCAATATCTGCGAGTTCTTAAACAAATAGTTTGTTTAATTAATGTATATCAAGTACACTTAATACTCTACATTAATATAATAATTAAAATAAATCAACGATCGACCCGACGCTGTCGAATAAGAATCGACAAGTCAATTAATTAATAAGCAATGCATTAAAAATAAACGCACAAAATGTACTGAACTATTACTGAAAATGAAAATATTATTTCAGGCGTACATTTTTTAATTATTTTTAGAATGAAACGTGCAAAAGCTTCATTACTCTGAAGACGGCAAACTCTGTACATGGCGCTCACATGCGGGACAACGGCGTCTCTGGAGAATATTCACGTTAAAAAATTATTACAGGGTCGTGCGGTAGGTTTATTTTTATTCAGTACGATGCAAGCCTTCGAAATGCCGCCCCTCAGTGAACAGCATAAACCAATATCAGAATAATATAAACCAACATAGAAGATTTGTAATTATTGAATAGTTCCGGTGCGTACTTCTATAATACCATGGCACTGCCCGGCCCTGAAAAAAAAAACACTCAACTGGCAATCGAATGACCCAAAATATTATACACTGTTGTTATTTTTTTTTTTTAATTACTACGAGCCGCTGGCACGACAGTGTTTTGCGATACTTAGATTTATTTTTAATTAGAAGGTTCTCGAAACATTGAATTGTGTATAAAAAAAAAAAAGCGAAATCTGGATATTTTGTATTTATTAGTACAAGTAATACAAGTACAAATAACAAAGCATCGCCTGCCCTAAAATATCTGATTAGTGTATATCAATAACACATGTAATACGAATTAAGAAAAAAAAATGTTTTTTTTTTCTATTATAATGCATAACAAGTAAACAATAAATAAATAAAATTGTTTTCTAGAAATATGCATTAGATAATCGATACCTTGAAATAATACAACGTTGTCAGATAAATGGGTCAATGAAAGATGGATGGCAGTGCTTATGACAGTTTGAGTATATAATATCAGAAAAACGCTAGAAAATTACAGATATTATAAGAAAATCGATTCAATGAAATAATAAGGACGTATTTTACCCAGTCTTGTCTATTCCTTGGTTTAATTTATTATTAGAACTTTGTTAATGTTAGTTTAAAAAAAAACAGAGTATCCTTTTTGAATAATTTTGAAAATTATTCGCATAGATTATTTAATTAAACGATGCCCCTATGAGCAATAAATCACATTGATAATTCTAAATAATCAATTTATCTGAAAAAAGTAACATAAAATAAATACGCTTTTAATTATTAATTTTTAAGTAGTCCTTCTAACAAATGGTCACGTATGATAATGGGGGAAAGTTGATTAATTTACTGATGAGTTTCCCCGTTGGGGCAAGGCTGCAATTGCATTATTCGGCAGGGTGGCGCGAAACCGGAAATAACCCTTCATTAGTGAGAGTACCCTCATCCCCTCGCATGGACAGGAAACTACGCGTGTGGCCATACGTGAAATGAATCGATTGAACTATTGAAACGGAGGAATTTTTTTTCATTCAACAAAGCTCATTGCGCTTAGTTGGGAGGCATTTATTACTTTCATGTTTTCATATAAACTAATATAACTATAAACTCTAATTTATTTATAGCTGCCGAATAATAAGGAAAGAGAATTACGAATATTTGAATACCTCAAAATTACTTTATATAAATATATATATATATATATAACTATGGGACATAAAAATGAGCTTTTGTGACATGAAATATGGCTAGTTACTTAATTTTTATTTTATTTTTCATTTGAAGCACCATACATTTGTCGGAAAATTAAATTAATAACTCATCGCACGTTGCCTGTATCAATCTCAACAGAATCACGAAATAAAAACATCCCGGTCATCATAAAGAAGCAATGTCCGTTTCTTTAGTCCCTTATTGTCTAATCAAGCCATTTCAAAGGTCCGGTCGGTCCGGTGATTGGTGCTAATCAAGCGAAACAAATGTGTCGTGAGGGGGAGGGTAGGGGCGGGTGGCGAGGGTGGCGAGGGTGGCGAGGGTGGCGAGGGTGGCGAGGGTGGCGAGGGTGGTCGGGGGAGCCATCGATCCACCCTCCCAGCAGGACGGTCGCGCCCGCTGCAAGTGTCGCTTACAGCTTACATTATGAAAAAACGTTTGACGGGCAACAGGCATGGCGGAGAGTAATACGTAATGGTGTACACGTAATAGGCCAAAATGCCACTACGGTGTAGTGCCACCATAAAAATTACAGGTTATAAATAACCAACAATAATGTTTTTTTTTTGTTTGGAAAATATTTTTTCCCTAGCCCAACTTTGGAAACCTGAAGAGGTCCAACTGCAACAACGACACGGAGTGCACGCGCATGGCGGGCCTCTTCAACTGCACCCTCGGGCACTGCGCCAACCTGTCGGAGGTCGTGCTGTGCTCCAACAGGGGCGAGGGCCACGCCATCGACGTGGACAAGGACGCCGGCAAGCTCACGGGGAACTACGAATGCCACAGTGAGGCTTTACAACAAAAAACACCATAAATTAACACCAACTAACAATTGCAGCGAAACACCATCAAATACATCTTTACTATATTGTAACAAACATAACACTTTTCCAACTACACAATTTTTAAGCAAGTGCGCCATCAAGCCACCATCAAACAGAGGGTCAACAATATTAAAATACAAACCTCTTGTATAAAAAATAAAAATTCCGCATCCACATGTGTGTAACAAAAAATATTTATTAGTTTATTTCGAATACCCAACTAGAATATTCGCATACCTATATTATATACAGTAAGCTTGTCATTAGTAAAAAGCTAAAAAATGTATATGAATTTATAAAATTCAAGTTGAACTACTCTTCCTTCAGTCACTAAACAAAACGGTTTCAAATTTATACTGCTAATTTCACTGTAGTTATATTATAATACAACGGTATTTTACGTATAATTTCCAAATAAACACTTGTTAATGTGCAACATCACGCGACTGGAAAAAAATCATTTAAAGCATGAATCTACCTCGTGAAAACGTTCATACAAAAAAAAAACTATAAAATATAAAGCAGTCAAGAAATAATTTTGAACGAATCTTAGGCTCCCAACCTTTTATTGACCAACGCCCCCTTTGACATAACAGTTATAACTATACCAATTTTTTCCATATAAAAATACCATAGAGGTATTACATAACGCCCCCCATTTTCCCTTGGACCCGCCACCGCCCCCTTGGAAAGCTCCGGCGCCCACTGAGGAGCGGCACCGCCCCCGTTGGGAACCTATGGAATAGACCTTATCGGATGTTTGCGGTTTCAGTGAACCGCTGCACCAAGCTGAAGCGAGCGCTGGACTGCGAGCGCCTGTGCCCCCGGATAGGGACGCGCAACGTCAACGTGTTCGTGAAGGTGCTGGACAGCGTGCTGGGGGCCAACTGCCGGGGGGCCACGGTCACGGACCCCTCCGCCCCCGGCCCGGCCCCCGCCCCGCTGTGGGCCCCCCCGGACGGCGTCCTGCTGGCCAACTGCCACACGGTGCAGCGCCTGGACACCACCGTCATGTAAGACAACACCCAGACGACTAGGCATTCAAACCGCACAATGATATTCAATCAATCAATATTTTTAACATATAGTACTTGGTAGAATTCCATTTTAATATTTTTAATAATATACTCGAGTGATTCTTTTCAACACTCTTATTTTCACATCACCAATGAAAATTGACACGTGGAAAAATCACTCAAGTGTTTTATTTAAAATATTGATGATATTCAAGACGCAAGTCTGGTACGTTAACACAATCGAAAATACTTAAATACATCGATCCATTTTTATATAAAATAATGATACAGTACAAAATTCACGATTGCCTTATTTTTAAGAACCAATTCATCATCTGTTTGGCCAATAGCTGGGCCTTTAAACTTGTTGTATGTACACGAGTACGGATAGAAGACTTGAATGCTTATGGTGTTGTACATCTTGGTGCCCAGCGGGACAGACTGCATTAACGGGACCACGGTGGTGCCTCAGACCCTGCCGCAGCCCTTCATGAACTACTCGCAGCTGCGCATCATCTGGCAGGAGAGCATGGACAGCCTGCCCAGCGTGCCCAGGTCAGCTCGGCGCAATTGATATTTCGGTTAGGTTAAGCTAGAATGATTAAGTTAATAAGTTGGTGTTGCGGTTGGGGTGCAGGCGGGGCTGGCTGCTGCCGCCCTCGCCCTCGCTGGCGCTGCAGGCCGCCCCGAGTCGCCTGCACATCAACCTGGCTGGCTGCGTCAACACCCTCAAGGGCGAGTGCGTGAGGTTCCTGGCGGAGTACGGAGCTGATGGGAGGGGCCACGCGGCCCGCAGCCGCTTCCCCTGCTTTCGAAATCCGGCAAGTCCCGACAAAACTAATTATTTTTCGCCGAACCGCTTTCCCATGCAGTGCTCAGCACGCTCCCTTGCCGAGCCTCGAGTCTCGGATTAAAATATATATTTTTTTAATTTTATTATACCATAATTTGGCCGCAAGTTATGATGATGATTATTATTTAATTAAACTTAAATAATTGCTGATAAAACTAAAAAAAAAAAACAAAATTTAAGTACGAGACATTTTGATGTGTAGGCACTACCTACAGTACTATAGGTAATTATTAAAAATAGAGAATAATGATAACTTCGTGTATAGGGAGCTTGTGATTCATTGTAAAGTAATTATAATACTTTGCAATGATTTTAAAATGAAATATATTTTGGTTCTCTATAGAATATCTTAAAAGATACAACGCTGGTTTTTTGCATGTAAGTTCAGTAAGTTTTTCCGCAGTTATGTGCCGAATTTCAAGACGATAGGATAATATTTTCATTCATAAACTAATTGAATAAAACTATAAAATATGCTTTAGCGAGTTTCAATATGTACGAATTGTAGGATTCTGTTGTTCACCGCGAGAATTTCAAATTTAGAATTTTTCAAATAAAGAACAGTGATGCGTTGCTTGTGACACGAAATGTGACACAAATGTCAAGCAATGGATCGGAAGGAAAACGTGAGCAGCGTCTTACGGCTATTCGAGTATTCAGCCAAACATCTGTTCAAACACTATTGCATCGTTCATCGAATACGTCATTCTGTGACGAGCAACATTTCTAGTATAATCAAAAGTAAACTAGAATCGATACCAGCTTGTGGATTCAATGAAAAATAATTACTGTTCAAAATATGAGACGTATTTATGTATAGTACGTGCGAATTGTGCGATCCGACGAAAGCAGCTAAATGAATGGAAACATCCGATGTACAAAGTAGCAGACGTCTTAATGTGCCGAGTCTTCGCTCACTCTGTTTACGATCCCCGAGAGCTGTGAACTGCGCACTGCAGCGGGGCTGAACCCGGGGTCGCCCAGACGGCAGGGCCCGACCCGCGGGGCGTTACCCCCGGGCACGACCTAATGAAAGTGCAGTGGCGTGCAACACCTGTCAATTGCTCAGCCGAAAAATACCACCACGAGTGCACTTCACATGTAAATACAGCAATACCCCGCTTTACGCGGCCCGGTTATGCGCGGTTTCACTATAACGCGAATTTTAAAATGCCTCGCATTACGCGAATTTCTTATTTTAAGAATGTGTATGAACATAATGTAGTCATTGACAACTCTTAACAATTAAAAACAGCGTTAGGTGTTATGAACGTATTTTACAAGAACGTAAAAGAAACGCTACCCAAAAGACAAAAGATGTATTTTTCAGTAAAAATAACACGTAATACTGCAGCATAAAGTGTTTTTAGAATTAAAATGATGTCAAATGATTCGTATTTTTTTGTATTAAGTTTTGTCTATGTATGTATGTTTAATCGTAAACCCTGATATACGCGAATTTCACTTAACGCGACGTTTTCCGGAACGTATCCCTCGCGTAAAGCGGGGTATTACTGTACATGTTTTGTATTGTATCGTAAATGTGTTCAAAAGATGTCGAGAGTAGCCATTTAATAAATAAAAATAAATGGTAAACGCGTTTAGTGACGTACAAGGCTCCTTTTACAATTCAATTATCATGACAGAGATCGCACAAATTTTACTTGCGAGCAATTTGATTTTTTTTTTTAAATCGATACATCACATAATAAAACCTAAAACAGCGGAAGTGAGCATTTCAAAGAAATGATAGACTACTGCACTCCAGTGACTGCGCTAGCCACTAGACAACGAGACATTCGTGGACATTTAACATCAATATTACAGAAATTGTGTATTAATATCTTTAGTATGGTTTAGCGAAAGCGTAACGATTCCTGTATGTGCAGATTATTTTAGTGTTGATAGTCGCGAAACCTGTTTTAAATCACAGAAAGATATTTTCATAAGCATAGGGATTTTCGTGGTATTTTGAAACAAGGCTGCAACGGGAAGATATACTTATATATAGTAATATTAACATATTTTTAAAACGTGATATGTTTTGATAAATTGCAACATCAATGTCTGGAACCAAAGAACAAAGCAGACAGTAACTTCTACCCGTACACTATTTTCATGTAATTCTGCATTATATATTCTGTAGTAGCATTCACATATAAGACGTGACCAGTTCGTTTAATTATACTTGAGATTCTAATTTATTTTATTAGATCTAACTCGACTCAGTAATTGGATAAAATAAACAAATTTGTTTTACAAAAAAAAAAACCTAAAGATTAAGAGCACGATCGTCGAAACTCAAGAACATTCGTTTTTTTCAAGGATTAATCATAAGTTATTAAAAAACTAAAAATGAATAACATTCACTGATATATTTTTTTCAATGGAATTTGGGTTTCTTTTTGTGCATTGTATTATTCTTCCAAAATAATATTCGCTCCTGGAGATACAAAAAATAATTAGTTTAGCATACCAAAAAATATGTACTTAACTAAAATTCAAAGATCAAACGATAAAGCAGCCAAAATGAGACATCCATCATTTTTTATTATTTATTGGTTTAATTTAGTAAAAATCAAAAAAATGTCTATCCGACAAGATATTTAAAATTTACCTTTTAACCAATAATTGAAAATTAAACTCGTTTCTAAATATTAAAAAAAAAAATCTCATAAGCTATCCTCTATAAAATAGTTTACAACAACTCTACTAAGATGTATATATTCCAGCTTTGCATTTAAATTTAACGTATCAATGCTAAGTATGAAAATGTACAAATAAATAAAAGTGCTTTATTTGCTTCAGTATATGAATAGAAAATACTTTTTGCTAAGCGACCTATTTGACCTAAAAAATATGAATTCACAAAAAAAAAGGCATTTGTATATTAATATTGTTAAATTATAGCTTTTTTAAGTGTGTAGGCGATGAACCTATGCTATACTTGTATAGGGTGTCCAAAAAGAGTATCGGGTATTTGTTTAAGTGACCGTTATTGCGATATGCAGCGAAAATTTTTGGGCCCAGAGTTGCAGGAGTTTCAAGGTTTCAACTCAAGAACGTGGTTCCACTTACCATACATCCAATCAATCAATTGAAGCTGTTAACGAATTATTCCCTAATAAGGTCATTTCACGTAGAGGTAACATCAACTGGCCTCCCAGAAACCCCGACCTTAGCCCTCTTGACTATTTCGTATGGGGATACCTTAAAAGTAGGGTTTATGAGAATAATCCGACGAACCTAACGAAATTGAAACAAAACATCAGGTCAGAAATGGCAGCAATATCGAGGGCTATGTGTCAGCGTGTTATCAGCAATCTTCGTTTCAGATTAGAAGAGTGCCAGCAGCGTAACGGTCACCATTTGGATAACATCATCTTTTCGAAATAGTTTTCCATTTTGTATTCTTATAATCAACAATAATAAAAAAAAACTTGATTACTAGTAATTTTTGTTTTACTGAACTAAAAAATACCCGATACTCTCTTTGGACACCCTGTATTATTTCAAGTTCGAATGATAAAACTGCTTGGTCGGATTTTGAGCTCACTGCACACCACTAATATGACTTATCTGTATTTCAGTTTCAAAATATAATAAGTAGTGGCGGTGGAGCATAGCCTGAATGGGGAGGGATGGTAATTCAGAGGGGAGGGATTCCGCCACCCCGGCGGGCGTGCATTATCACAAACAAACACAGCGACAGGGCACTCCTCGGGCCAGCGTAAAAATAGACATCTGTTTACGCTGCCCGGGGGTAGGGGGCCGGGGGGCGAACATAATACTCCCGAACGGGGCTCACTTAACGCGATGCTGAACCGACATTCGAGGAATAATGATTTTTCATTAGCTAAAATCATAAGTACTTCACAGTACAGCACCAAATTGTATAGAAAAAACGTTTAATTTTTCATGAGTTTTTAAAGCAATAATTCAGAATTTAAATCGTCATATGCAAGTGCGGAATCTGGTTGACAAATATTTTAGGTTGAAACATTTACAGCAACACCAAATTGATTATAGTACTGCCATTGAAAAAAAATGTATTTGTGTTGTAAAAATATTTAGTAGTGAAAAAAAATCGTGCGATTGGTGCTCAGAGTTTTGGTGCAAAATATTTTCAAAAAACTTTGCACTTCGTAAATTCGATAGCACACCCTGTCCCCCGATTTTTATACGTAAAACCGTGTAAATCGAAAATAAACTTAAATGCGCACAATTCAGTCATTTATTTCAACGTAAAATAATATAAAATATATTTTTGAAAAACGTGTAAATAACGATCTATTCATAGAATGACAAAGATACAAATGTATATTTATGTATGTAATTCATTTTACATATAGAAACAAGAAATATATATTTTTTTAATTTAACTGACAATTTTTAATCAATGTTGTCACTTTCTAGACTCTTCTCTTCCTGATTGGTATGATGTCACTTTCGTCACTCGATAGTACCTGTTGCGATTCATGTTCGATGTTAGACGAATTAGAAGCAATTTCAGATCGGCGACCCTCGGTAATGAAATCCGTAATCATCAATTGTGTCAAATCTTTATGGACCTCCTCGCATCGAGTCAAGCGTGGGAGAGCTCGTCCAACATAACTCAATCCCATCGTTGATACCTGATAACTGATACTAGACAGTCAATGGAATTCAACGGAATGGCTAGAAATACAAGCGCCAGTGTCTCCAAGCGAACGGAATTAAAAAAAAATCATATTTTAAAAACCGCGTAAAAGTGAAACCGTGCAAATAAAATACCGCGTAAATCGAGGGATGGGTGGATGTGTATATTTTTTACTTCTGTTATTTATTGTCTGCTGTGTTTTTCGGATGCCCGCAGAACGACACGTCGCTGGTGCTGGCGCGCTTCGACCTGCAGCAGACGTGGCGGGAGCTGGTCGTGGCGGTGTTCGTGCCGGCCGTGCTGTTCGTGGTCTCCCTCACCACGCTGTGCGTAATCACCAGATCCGTCAAGGCAAGTGCTTAAAATTAAAATTGACCTTTCCGGATCTAAGCGATCTTCCATATACGCGAGAAAATTATCTATATATAAATATTATTAAATTTTAGACTGTGTGATTTTTGCCTGTGACACTCAAATGTAATCTGTGTTAGAGATATTTTGTATTACTTACTAATATGATTAGGCATATTTTTTCACATGATTTCACATGATGAAAATGATTCAAAGAAACTCTCAGAAAAGCTTGCATGGCCGGTGTACTGACCCTTGTACTAACGAGTCACCTCTGTTAATCAAGAATTTTTAACAATCATAATCTACACACGATCCAATGTGCCCAGGCCCAGGTATTGATTGGCCTGGGCTTGTAAGCTTGGAGATGTAGGTTCAAATCCTACACAAGTCACGATGATATTTTTCTATGTGAAAAAAATATGCCCAGTCATATTAGTAAGTAATATAAGCTTGTAAAGGTAATTAAAACGCACTTGATTGACGTTCAATCCACTAATTCCATCTATAGATCATATTTAATGTTGCCATGTTATTAAGTCTTAGATTCGGTACATTAATGCTACGTGGTTTTGCCCAGGTCGGAGACGACGCCAAGCTCCGTTGCCTGGCCTGCTGCTGCTCGGGAGGATCTTCTGGACAGTCTTCCACGCCTACATAGCATTACTATGACAGGTTCAATCTTATTCATTTCATATCCAAGCTCACACCATGCTTTTATCTCTAAATGTTTCAAAACAACGGGTATTTAAAGTTACAGCGACACCGCTGTCGGCACAACTGAACCACCAGCAAGAAAAACATCTTGCATTGTTTTGGACTTGGAAATTAATTCCATTTTATAATTATTTTCTTGAACAGCTCTTTACAGAAGCGAGTTGTGAAATGAATGCATCACATCTTCTAAAAACACCACAAGGTTTATTTCTTTTCTGCGAAATCTCATGTATTTGAAGGTAAAGTATTAATATAATACATTCAACTGATAAGAGTCGTATTATAAAAATAAATCCAAACGGTATTGCCGACTGCTATCGATAAAATTAATTAAATACATTTTTATCTACATAAATCATATATAAATTAATGGGTGACCCTGCGAGCTTAGAAAAGCATTTATAAGGAAGGTCAATGAAAAGCACCTAACAACGGGTAATACATAATTGGGATTGTTTTGGTTTGTAAAAACAAAGCAAATGTTAACTATCGAAAATTTCAAAAACCCTTCATAAAATGTTGAATTGCATAAGTAAAGAAGAGTTTTCAAAGATACATACTATTTCTAACACATCACTTTATGTATTAGAAATAGAAAACATTATAAGTTAGAAATCAAAAAGCCATGAATCATCATAAAAAAATGTTTTTTTCAAAGTAGCTGATTCAGTATTGAAATTGCTACACACTTCCTTCCATCAGGAGTAACATGACACAATTAAAATTTCAGGCTTTCGACAGATGAGCCGACCTCTGAAATTGAAATCAACGCATGAGCAATCTATTATCTGAGGCTTCTCTCTTCCTATCGACCTTCAAATATATATTTCAGTTCATTGCAGTCCTTTATACCTCATTCACAACATCTTTCTTCTTTCTACACAATCATTCTATTCATCTGTTATTCTGTCATAAATATTGTATTTTTATTTAAGTTTGAGTAAATTTAATTATATATAAATGTTTAGTATGTAATAACGTGTATTATGATTTTTTCAGATGTTATGTGTATTGTCCAACTTGAATTGTGTTTTTGAAGCTATCTGAGTCATATTCTTAATTTATATATTTCAAATGAAGTCATAATCGTTAATCTCTAATTTTGACTACAGAATCAAATAGATGTTAATTGTAATAGAATATGTTTTTCCTATAATAAATTATATAATTACATGTAATCATTAACAAAGAAATTATAATTAAAACTATCAGCATGATATTTCAAATGCTCCTAACGTAACCTTACTGAAAATTGGCTTTGGAATCTTAGCTTCATCAATCCTTTTGGGAGAGGTAACAATTTTACTTATTTCTAAGAAACGCCTTTATTTTGTGAACATTTATACTGCGTGACTCGTGATTTGTAACCATAACAAATCAATAAGGCGACACAATTGTGTTAATCGTTAATCCATATGCAAAGATGAGCACATCTGTTTCTATTAAAAAATGAGGCCATTTTCATAAGCTTACTTTTTTACATGAAATGTTCCAGTAAATCAAAACCTAATTTTATAAATAATGTGAATATTTAACCTTATACTTATATCATAGTGCAGTCATTTTAAAAGCCAAAAATAAAATATTTCCAAAAAATGCACGTCAGCAGATCTGATAGTAATTATATATATTTTATATTACCTAAAACCTTTTAAAATCATAGGCTGCCTTAAGAACTATTACATGTTCGATGTGCCTTCAATGTCTGTATTTATTTTGAGCGATCTAGGCTTAATGAATGTATAAAAAACTTAACCCTTGATGGATATTTTAAGCTCGAGCCAAAAGTGACAAATGAATTAGTAATTATTTTATCTAGTTGAATTATCAATTCAGTATTTACTAACTTGCTTATAAAATTCATATGAGTGTGTTTCAATCTAACTTAGAAACCAAAACGTGTAAAAAAGATTTGATTTTTTAAATTTCCATACAAATAATTTTATACCAAATTCATCTCTTAGAAAGCAGATTCAATTAGTAAATCCTCTGGTCAAGAATTCATGTCTCTTGTAGATAATTAAAAGATCAATCAAACATACTATCAATTAAAAACTTTTTTATTAAGTCACTTTTGGTTCTGCAGTCACAGCTCGTGCTGTACTTCTCATGAGGAGATTTTTATATCTGTAGTAACTATTTATGGAGTTTGATAAGAATGCCAATATTCTTCAGGATATACCAAAAATAAAAACTATTCTCTTGTAGAAGTTTTTCTATTATGAAAATTAAAAAAAAAAGTCCATGGGTACTATGTTAATAATAAATACTACATATTAAGATATTCAAGTATGAAAAGCATACTCTAAAACTCTATGTGTCTAAATATTTTACATAAATCGTTTTCTTTATTAAATAAGATGCCTTATTTAATTTTTAATAAAATATTTACGAATACCAGAACTACATTAAATTCTTATTTTATAAATAATAAAAGAATTCAATGTAATATTAGGTACAACAGTGTATTTTATTTTACGGTCATTAGATAATACTATTCTTTCTCGGGTAGAGAATAAAATATAATTGTATGGTAATGGGACTACAGAAATCTGATATAGTTATAAGATATGTTATGTCAATAAATGTATATTAAAAGAAAAAAGTTATTCTCTTCTCATTTGTAACCCCATAAGATTTATCAACTATTTACTTACCGCAGTAGTATTATTGACTCTCAGCGAGAATTTCCTTCAACTTACCTATAAAATTAAAAAAAATACATATATTCACTAAATTAATTTTAAGTACTAAGGCGATAAAACAAGAGCTCCCTAAATCATAAATAAGGCAGGAGAGACTATACTACCACATGCGTAAACTACTGGAAGATCATAATCTTGAGATCTCACCGAAAATATATCTTAGGGCAAAGTGGAAATTTCATATTGTAATAGAGAAAGTTCATCACCTTGAGTTCCTCCTGACGCCTGTAAGCATGCAGCATGAGTTGCTTTCTCTCTTCCTCAGACATGGCTGGCTCCCTGGCTGGAGGACCTCCTCCCCGCTTGCACAACTTCATCATAACCTAAAATTTTCATTTCGGGTATACTTTATTAGGATTTTCATCTTTAAAAAGAATACATTCCAGTTTTAATAGAATCTATTAGGGGACAGGACCTCAAAATATAGCCTCGGTCGGATATAATGCTTGAAGAGCAAGGAGCAGAGGTTTCAGTTAGGTACCTTAGTTTTATCATTGTTGCCAAGCTGATTGCTCAATGGTTTACCAGGAAGCAGTTGCTTTCCACAAAACCACATTACAGTAGTCGCTGGATCCAAAACTTCCAGTGAGGCCTAGAAAAAAGTATTGTCATTGAAAATCAATTTATTAATAAATGTCATGTAATTTTGATAATATCCTTGCTCCGTGATTGAATGGCCTTATCAATTAATATCCACAAAGCTGCATTGCATCAGTTGAAGTAAAAATAACACTTTCTAGAAAGAATATTAAATTTCATCTTTCACCGAAAACCCCTGATTTTATACATTATGCTAATAATAAAATATTTAGATAAGTTGGATTCAAACCTGAGTGCCTTCAAGATCTTCTTTATTTTCAAGTTCCATGCGCACAGGATCATGAGGAGGAAGCCCCATCGGGTAAACAATGGTCACAGCTCCTGATAGTTCTGTGAGAGCGCGTACTATCTGAGCCTGAGCGAGGACTGTGCCTGCCTGAACCAATTTCTGCAATTCGAATAATAATGCTCACATCACTACCACCAACTGTGATGACTATTACTATTGATATAGCGAAATAGCCCATCGTTGAAGAGTGCCCAGAGATTATGATTTAATTTGGCAAATAAGCATATAGCTTTGAATGAATATCATTAAATAAATATTTTTATTAAATTCTACCTTTGAGACAAGTTCTCTAGCTATTATGACAGCTTTATTGAGGACATCTTGCAATTTGGGTGGCGGTTGACGACCACAGCGCCGTCCAACTTCATCTTCGTTGTGTATCCAACCTACTGGAGCACACTTCTCTACGTACGGGTCTTTCAATCCCAACTCCTCCACCTGGTCTTTTGTGAGTCCCAGAATCTCCGGGGGATACATTGTACCATACTTGATCAACTCTTCCATTTCTGCAGATGTATAGAAGAAATCAATTCTCATATTCTCAATGTCTAATGCGTATTTATTATATTAGTATTATTGATTGAACACTATCAATAGTGGAAAAAATTATTGAAAGTGGAATACAATAAAGAACACGAGTGCAGAATTTTGCATTGTTTTCTTTTTATAACTCTTTTGTCCCAATTATGATAAATGAAAAATTTTAATTGAACACTGTTTATGCCAATGGAGTGTATTTAGAAATATCAGGTTTCAATATGACATATTTAATTTCTGACTCCCTCGCCAAATACTGTTGAGATTTTAATCATAATTATTAGTAGTAGAGAATTCTACAAATGTAACTAGACACTATTTTATTTTCTTTTACTTCAATCAGTTGAAATGAGATCTTACCATAACAAATGCGACTAATTTTCAGTCTGCCATTGTAAATCTCCACACAATCCTTGACTACGTCATCCACACCTCTTGATACAGTAGTCTCAAACAAGAACTGCGCCTCATCACCATTCTTTACTACTATGATAACCATGGTGGCTGCCAAGTTGAGGATGGTGGGTAGAGATTGAGAAACTTGGAATCAAAATACCAATACCTTTACTATGTTAAACTGTCACTAATCGTTGCTATGCAGCTGGAATCCAACATTTAGCTCTAATAGCAACAGTAACCATGGTGAAGCGGCATGTTTGATCTATAGAAGCTAACATTCAGTATTCACTGGAGAGGTCCAAATGTTGCAGTTCAATTTTAACAGAAATTTGTATATTTTTAATAACTTCAGTAATAAGGGGTTGTGATATTTATATTAAAAAAAATCAGTAACTATCATTTCACAGTTTATTAGAAAAAAATTACAATTCACAAAATATAGGATTGAAGTACCAAAAACTGTTGTTTCAACTTCAAGATTATTCCACTTTTCAAATATATCAACAGCAAATTACAGTTCAAGGTGTCCACACATCATCTCCATCCTGAGGAAGACGCTGTTCTTGCTTCACCAGCAAAATTCTGAGGAAAAAAACATCATTAGCTCAACAGGAAATATGACTTTATTTCGATATATTTGATCAGAGTTCAGTTAACAAAGCAGCCAGCTTTTGTATCATTACAATCAAACGGTAATTATTATCATCATGGTGTTTGAATGAGAATATAAAAAGAGTAGTAATGTACCGTGATTCTCCCCCTGGGAGCCAGCAGAGGGACAGCAGCAGCCAAGGCAACATTCTGTAATGTGAACAAACCAATCAGGACTGCCTTTAGCGCACACACAGATAAATGTATCATGAAATTGTCAGAGCAAAATATTTGCAGCCAAAAGTTGTATCATTACTATCAAACGGTAATTATTATCATCATGTTTATTAGGTGTGAACATTGCCTAAATATTTTTCATTACCTATGATGCTCCGCTACTCTAGCACGCTCGCACTTCTTTGACGTCCGCAAAGACAATGTCACTAGCTTTCTGTAACAAAACCGATTTATTATTTATTTGAATAAACAAATTGATAAATAGAAGACAATAAAAAAAAAATCAGAGCAAAAAATTGCAGCCGAAAAGTTGTATCATTACAATCAAACGGTAATTAATGTAATCATATTAAAAATATACCAGTGTTCAATGATTCAATAGTATTTACATACCTCTGTCACAAAACAGGATCATCATCTTTAGACTGTTCCCTGAAGCAGTCATTACAAGTCTAAAAATAAAGCAATCAATTAGAAAATACACTCTTGGCTCTTCACTGGAGTTGGGTCTCTCGCAGTGTCAGAGCGCTGTGGGTATGAAAGGGTTGTCGTCAGCACAAAAGTCGGCTAAAACTAATTTCATTTCTCATCATATTAAAGTTACAAAATTTTCCTGTTTTGTTTTAATAAAAAAATTATCTCGTTTTAATAAATAATAATCTCACCAAATGAATGACCACCTCACAAGCGATGCAGTCAGCAGCGTGCAATTCCAATCAAACCACCAACAAAGTCACTTCATTCTGCAATATGGTAAAACATATCAGTTAGCATTTCATATTGACGCAGAATGTCAGTAAGATGGTAACTAGAAGCTTCAGATTCTTATCATCAGCATCATGAATATGACGGGAAAAGAAGACATAATTTATATAAAAGTTTATCATCATGTGCAGTGAGCATTCTATTTAAAGCGTTTTACCGCAGTGCTTCTCACCTGTGAGTCTGCCACGGGCCAGGGAGTATTGTCAATACGCGACGATGACCTGCAAGATGAGACACAATTAGTTCATGTGATCACAAAAGTTGGACAAACATATGACTAGTTAGAACTTACTCAACTTCTGTGAAAGCAAATATCAGAGTATTCTAAATCCATCACCTTATCTGATAGGATAGAATATTACAAATACTAACTTAAAACATTCAACATCAAGTCATTCAATGTTCAGGTCATTCACTGCGTGAATCAGAATATTTTTTCAATACATCCAACTAAAAAATCGGCAATGGCAAATTTGTCAATATCATACAGGACACCTGATAAAAATAACTAATAGTTTTACATCAAATTCAAATGTGTAGTTTTTTAACAGAAATGTTATTACTAGAAATTAAGTCACTAGGACACGGTCTCGTGCAGTGCTCGAGCACCCCTCCCGGACGAAGCAAGTGATGAGCAGAACTCAACACAACCATCTTTGTTTCAAATGACTGCCTAATTTCCAAATGGGTCGTGAAATAAATGGAACAGACTCGCACCTACTCCCCGCATGCGTGAGGGTCGGTCCAGCAACTGACAATTTGGTTCTTTTGAATGTAGTGCCAATAATAAGTTACTAAAATAAAAAATACAATCACACTGATGTGCGCATAATATAGTTTTGGGAAAACTACTCAATAAGAGAAGAAATACTCCAAAATTATTATAAATAAATGCAAGCAGGCGGACAGGCAACAGCTCCATTGATTAATGCGTAGTCACAACAACCAGTGGCTCATCAACTGTTCATCCCTGTGAAAGGCTTTAATATTTCAGGCCGAATAATGATGCTTGTCTACACTGTTTGTCAACTAATTTTATGTTTCAAATATGGACGAACTCTTTTATGTTGACTTCTATTTTAAATTAATAAAAACCGAAGTGCTATAAAAAGTGCAGTTATTAATAATGCATATATTGTATTCCAGTAAATAGGATGCATATTTTAAAAATGCATGGTATATTCATGACAAGAAATAAAACCAATTAAATTGATTAATAATTAGAATTACAATTAAAATTAAGTTTCAATATTACTAGCAAATGAGGAAAAAAAAAAAGAAGAAAGATGAGCGTGGAATAATTGGCCTAAATTAAACAGAGCAAATCATTTCATTGGAAACACATTTCACTTTATTGGCAGAACATTATAAAAATAAATATACTTTTTGATAAGTAGTGATGAGTATATATCCAGTAAAAATGTGGAAGCAAACGTGTTCACGTGTAAATCGTGAGCGTACACAAGTTGGCCGAATACGCAGAAATGAGTAAACACGGCTCCTCGTGGAGCTGACCTGCACAAGTGACCTACGAGGCAGCGTCGGCGCGACCACTTAATTACCATTACATAACAGTAAGAACACTTAAAATAATCAACGCTATATTCATACAAAAAATAATTATCACTCACCTATTTGACAGAGCTCCGAATAGCGGAGAGGCTAACATAACGAAGTAAATAATCCACACGGCGCCTCTTAACCTCTCCGCAATCTTCCACCGTGAACTACAGAGCCCGACATATCTCATATACCGGGAAAGACACACACCACTCATTCCTCACCAGCCGTCTGTCCGCTTACTCTCGTCGCCTGCGCAACTATTGGAGCTTCACACTACCCCCCACTGTGAAGGGTCAACCCCCTCGCACACATCAACTCCGTACACATCGATGCCATCCTGACTGAACTCATCAGTTTGAACAATCGTGCATGTGAAAAACTTTCATATTCATTCATTACCTTCCTAATCGTTATTATGCTATTGGTTTTGCAATGTCACTAGTCAAGATGATAATACCAAACAAATCATGCAAATGAAATTTAAAAATTCCAAGTTCTCATATAAGTAACTGTACAGCAGTTTGCACTTCCTCATTCGATCCCGGCCACTCAAATGAGACATTCTCAAGTGAATTCAGTCAATAATATCAATACACGGTAGCGTCAAAAGTCTCAGTTACAAACCACAAAGGTAGTATCACTAAGGCACCACATTTTTTTTCAGTTATAACCTTAATATTCAAGAAAAACTACATTTTTGTCATTATTTGGAACAGTATAGTAAGTAGTGTTAAAGATTTGTTATGATCATTTTGTTTTTTTACGTGAATTAAAACCAATATTATTGAATCATCTCAAACTTGATGAATAATTGCTAAACGTAATGAAAACTAGCTGCATTTTGCACTAGTCTTTTTGTGGCCTACGCCCGACCTTCCTTTGTCGGATGATATCAGAACTTTCAATGCACCTTGTATAACAATGGTTTATGTCTGGTTCTAAAAAGAAAAATCATTTTTCAATCGCAGGATCATTAAAAGGAACAACCTCTCGGCAATTGTTTCCACTATGACAGATAGCTTTTTTTAAAAATAAAATGTGTGAAATCTTATATTGAGAAGTTTCAAAAAGATAGCTAGCGTAGGGAAGTGAGACGGGCGCGCTGGTGCAGCGCGAGCGCTCAGCACACGATCGACTCCATCCCGCTACCCGAGCTATTCTGGTTGAACTAGACTTCTCTGCATGGAGCTCGCTTCTTGCCAACTGATGCTCCAGGCACCGGGAGCGGCCTGTAATGTGTGTTGTACAAAAATTGCTAAATGTCTCCATTCAGGATCAAGCCATTTATAATTGATTGAGTCAGATAACCAGTGGGTCGTACGCGGTCCAGGAATCACAATCCCGAGTGAGCTATTCAGGGATCGGTGTTTAAGTAATCCTTGTCGGGCTCTTGACCAGTCACTTCCAACATCATTAGTTGTAGCAAGTGTGAAAATGTGATTAATACATTTGATGTAAAAGAAGTATTAGTAAAAAAAAAAATAATAAAAATAAGGAAAAATAATAGAAAGTGTGTCTATATTGTGCTGATTTTCATTGGAAAAAAATCAGCTACAAATGTATATATAATAATTATTTTAAGAAATAATCATAAATATTACTAAATTAAATATATGTATATTTATGTGAAGAATATCATAAAACATCTTGAGCTGTTTTATGATAACTTTTTTCTAAACGTATAAAATCTGCAAATAAAAATAATAATTATTTCAGTTTATTACAAGATTTAATTATAACTACCTTCTGCAAAGGGCATCGTTTGGTAATGAAGAATAAATATTTTGATCCAGATAAAACAATACAGTGAATGGGAGATCAGAGGGCGAGCTTTGCACAGAGCCAGCGCTCTTCACTTTGGCAAGGCTCGGTAGCACTCGGAGGTGCCAACGCTCCAGTGGGAAATGAGTTGAAATTCTAATGCAGGTGAGGCTTGCAGGAACCCGGCCTTGCCAGGATTGCGGCTGTGCAACTGGCTAATGTGTGACCATTGAGAACGTGGATGAGTAGAGAGCAATATATTGCAAACACCAAATGAATCTGATTACAAAGTAGATTATGAAAATTAAGATATGGGAACAACGTGTTTGGTGAGAGGAGGGAAAGGTTTGTGACAACTGAAAGGAATTCACGGAAGACGGGGTTTTGATTAATTTAAAGTGAATCGTATTGAAAAATCAAATCTTTATCTGGGCATCAACGCAGACCACGGCTGAGCCTGGCTCGAAGACACCAATCCAAAGCCAATATATTAATTACAAAAAATTTAAATTATCAAATTTAGTATTTCATTATTAATTATATACATTGAAAATATTAAAATGACTTTCTTTAATGAAAAGCCCCTATTTTACAACATGCTTTATAACAGTCATAGAAGGGATATTACTTGACTACTGAAACTAGAAAGCGCTGCAGGACTAACTCGCTCCAGCAGTATTCAAACAGCTTCCGGGAAGAAGTTTCAAGGTTCCTACTGCTGGATTGTCGAGCCATCCAAATCATTGAATTGAGTAAGGTTAGATAAATAGATTTCCTTTATTCGTGAGACTTCCTGCACAGTACAATGTGCTATTATTAAATTACTACATCAATTATCATAGTTGACAAAAATAAAATGAAAAGTTAAAATCAAATTTATATATATTATGTTAAAAAACATAGGTACATTATTTAGATTACTATTCTTAACATCTACCTAACTCAAGTAAGACGTAAAACATTAAAATACTGAATGATAATATAAAAAATATAAATAGTTAATGTTAGCTTCCCGTGGGAGAGCTCACATGTTGCATCGATTGAGGCCCACCGCTGCGGCGGCCAAGGCTGACGGCTTCTCATTAATTCATTAGAATGAGATTTCAAGTACAAAAGTACACATTTACTCCATACGCATCCGACCAAATCCTCTCGAGGGCGTCAACTTCAACTAGAATTATCCAAGTGTAAATTAGCTTATTCTACATTATCTAGAACTCTAGCTCATATCTATTTATCATTAAATTTGTCCATTTACTCCCGCAAATTTGCTCGTCAACGTCTCGCATCATTACTCTAAGATATTAATTAACTATGTTAATGATTAAAATTTAATTTCTATGTCGCGGACTCTCGAGTCTAGAGTTTATATGTCAACGCCCACCTCGGGCCCAGTGTCGAGGAATCACAGTACACACCAGATTACTTACAATAAGTATAGGAATTGAAAAACAATTTTCTAATTCAGATATTCAAAATGGACAATAAGATAGCGTGGATAGCGCGCCGTCCCGGCCTGGACCTAGTACCGGCGCCGCTTGTTGGGGAAGTCGTCCTGTCGGCTGTCCCACCGCCCCAACCCGTCGTCGAAGCCCATGCGACCGCCCATCGGCTCGAAATGCTCCATGTACGGCGCGTCCTATACATCACCCGCCATAAAACTTAGCAACCACTCTGCTTTGCCACAACACAGTCCGGCCCCCGCACGCGGATGTGCTGGCGCCCTGCTGGCGCCCTGCCGCCACGCTCCCCGTCCCGCCTCGTTTCAACGGGGTGGGGAGCGCGTACTGCAGCGCGCCATAGACCAGCACTGCGGGCAGTGTCAGCGCGGGTACAAAATAACAATTCAGTACATTCCACCACCTGAGTCAACAAAGGTGGTGGAAAACAAAAAACCATTTTTTTGATATGCAATTTGATAATTGAACATTCCAGAAGAGTCAATATCCATCATAAATACCAAAGGTAACTCATAGCCGTTTCTCATAAAATAGTCAACGCAATATTATTGGACGTAACCATATCAATGTATCCTCGTCAAACCAAACAACACTTCCCCGCTGGACTGGCACCTGTGAGTAATCAGCTCTCCATACCTGAAGACAATTTTGTCACAAACTTTGTATGGCACAAAATATACACGCCTTGTTTTCATTTTTGCTTTTATCATCAAAAATTATGAGTTTGGAATTCCCAAAATCAATGTTACAAGAGCTCGCAAAAGAAAATTAAAACTAAATGGCTTTCTTAAAAAAAAGTTCTGTGACAAAAAATAGCCCAAGAAATATTTTCTATATGATTAATGTCTGAGGTTATAATTTGTTGGATTTTGAATAGAAGTGATTAAAGTGTACTTAAGACAAACGACTTCATTTTATCCACAGCACCAATATAAATTAACATATACCCCCAATCCCATTTAATAATTTGAAATATGAAATTAATGATGAATGAGTAGTAAAATTGTATTTATGCAAAAATTCAGCAGATTATATAAAAAGTAGTTTCCAAGGTTTCATAAACCGCCGACGGAACAGCTCGGGAAGGTTGCATGGTTTGACCGGCCGGCAGCCGGATATAATCACCGCACTAGTGATGAAACACCCTACTGATATCTCCACAGATAAATCTATCATTACCGCCAGAGTGAGTCGTCACTCCAAACAGATACCCACCGAGAGATGAGTCGAGGCACCAGGCTGCTCGAGAAGCTACAATATAATAGACGACCGCATTTGAAGTCAAAGCTATTTATAGCTTTGCAAGGAAAGAACAATTTCACTAAGTGCTACCTTCTAAAGGTATAATAATTTCGATAAACATTGAATTGTATTAAAAAAAAAAAAAAAACGAAGTATATTTATGTCCAATACGTTTCTGTTGTGCTTAGAAAGCACTCAATAAAATTGGCATCACTAGTGTCAAGGTGTAGGTGTAATATTAATGCACTGTGTGATGTTTTAACAAAATGTTACACATTTATATATCAATTATAAAATATTTACTTGGATACTAATATTTATTTAAATTATTAGAATTTATTCCACTCATTGATTCAACTGTTGTAAAATCTAACCAAGTAGAAACAACAGCTTTAATAATGATTCATGTTTATCTTGCTGTGAATGAATTTCATGGAGTTTACAAAATTAAAAGCACACAAATTACGAAAAAAATTGCAGATTGCCAAACAAATCATCTTGAGTCAATATGAAAAGTTATTAGTGATCAGTGTAAGAACTTTCAGCTGCAGCTAAATAGATTTATCAAGAGATAGTGAACATTACATTGAACATAGAAGGTATTTTCAGAAACAGATGCGTACATCTACAACATAATCCATAGAATAACCAATTTACCCAATTTCAATGTCATTGAAAACGTTGGTATAAACTCAAAAACAACATTCAAAAATCACACATGTATTTCATAAAGGTGCTCATTATAATTTAGATATGCTGCAGCCTTTATTCGATGAACAAAAAAATGGTTTTCTTGGGTCAATAATATTCCTAAACTTTTTAAATTAAGCCTGAATCACAACCGCAAGCAGGCGAATCAGCACACGCAGAAGCAGGGTTACTGCCGCTGCCGCACTGCCAAAGGAAGCAGGTGGCATCAGGCATTAAAATGTACTCCAATATACTGTTCGATGACAGCCAAAGAATTTTAAGTCAGAAAATATTACACATCACCAGTACACCCGAGTCAACTCAAAAAGCAGATAAAGTTTTCATTCAATAAATTTATAAGATGTATTTCATCTACATAAAATATTTTTTTAAAAAATTAAAAAAAAAACCATAAAACCATTCAATAATTTTAAAAATGATTATATTTTTCTCAGATTGTAATGAAAGCCTTACGCTTGCATAATAAAATAATTATTATACACAACAATTTAATGAATCTGAATACTTGAATGAACTAGGAAAACGACTCGGATGTAAACAGCAAGTGTATCAGTTATGCCCCAGTGAGCTTTAACTACTCCATCAAGTTAGATTTACCCATGGAAGTAAATCCCTGCAATATAAAGACCAAAGCCAGAGTGCAAGACTTACCATGCTGCCACCCATACCGGACATGGGCCCGTCGAAACCCCGCTTACTGTCTTGCATGGGAGCCATAGGACTGTCGTATCCGCCCATGCCCTGCTCCTGCTCATCCAGAATGCGGTTCAACTGTTGTGCCTGTAAATTCGACATTGGTCAGACTCGGGTGTCGAAAGTTAACACAAGTCAATTGGTCCAAAAAAAAAAACAGCCAGTTCCATGCCCACAAGTGTATGTATATCCAAAATCGACACATCGATTTAACTATTAAAAAGATGCTTCCTTGGGATGAATTATTGTTCCCCGCCGATGCAATTCGCTCTCCCGAGAGAGCGAGGGAGCGAATGAGAATGGCAGGGAGATGATGCAGAGGTGAGAATTGCATACCTGCATGAATAGAGTATTCTCTTGCTGACGGCGCCGCAATTCATCCTCCTGGTGACGAATGCGCTCAGTCATCTCTTCTTGTTGACGGAGTATAACCACGCGGTCTTGCTCGCGCATCTCATCAACACGAGTCTCTGCCATTTCCCATGAACGCTTCTGACGCTCTCTATCCTGCTCCCGCTGTCGCAACTCTGGAATGACATTAGGCAATGATAATAGTGCTAAATCTGATATAGAAATCTGTTTGTATCTAATTCATCTGTTCATCCAACGTCGACACACTTGTCACATAGGTGACAGTGCTTCCTATGGATTTCTAATTTCCCCCTAAATCCAATTTCATTGCCTAGAGTAAAGACATGAAATTCCGCATATTTTAGGGGATCTGATGACACATAGGGTGCAAAATGTGAACTCACGTTCCCGAAGAAGCTCTGTCTCATGCTCGTACTTAGCATATTCCATCTGAGCCTCGAGCTTGTCTTCTTCCATGTGCATTTCACGGTGCAAGGCTTCCTCCTTCTGCTTGTACAGCTCATGCAGCTGCTTCCAGCGAGTGCCATATTCATGCTCGAAACTGTCTGCCTCTGCAAAGCGCGGTCCTATCTGTAAACATGCACCTTTAATACTCCATGTTGCTTTTATGAAAGTTAATTTAAATTATTCAGGATCCAATAGTCTACAAACCTCTCTGGAACGGATGAAATCTTGATTTTTCCTGGGCATAGACTTCTCGGTGTATCCATCGGCCTCGTCCACATCATCCAGACTCTCCACTACCACCGGCCGCAGGGACCTGTAGCACATAGCTCATTAAAATACCTGACTCCTTGCATAACTTTGTTAATTCAGTGGGCATTGCTCTTATTGTTAGTTTTTTGTCCACCCTATTTCGACACATTGAATGTTACAAAACAGTAATGCTTCCTATGGGTGAATTTAATCTACCCTACAGTATTGGCACTTGAGTTATTTCTTTATTTGAAATACCAAGCGTGGCGTATGACTGGGGATAGTGAGTTCGCCTTGTAGATAACAACTTACGCAGTAAGGAAGAAACATCTATCGCTGCAGTGCCTGATAGCAGCCATGGCTCCGGCCTTGCGGTGGAATTCCACCAGTCCCTCCCCCAAAGACTTCCCGCGTTCATCCACTTTCACAATGGCACGCTCAATCTGCAAATAGAGCAACATTAGTACATCTTAATAATTACGACACTTCCTGATCCCTCAAAATAAGTGGAAATAGTCTGTACCTTGCCGAAGATCTCAAACGCCTTGTAGAGTAGTTCATTGGACACAAAGGAAGTTAGGTTTTTGACTTTGATGGCAGCATTGTGAGGAGCAAAGCGCACTCTCAGAGGGCGTCCTCGTCGAATGCGACCATCTACTTCACGCTTGGCCTTCTCTGCATTGGCTTTGTAATCCTATAATAATGAACTTATTAACAAAAAGAACAAAAATACCAAGTATAGTTCACACAAACAAAGCGATTGACTGTACACCTCTATCGACACATAACTGTTACAGAACAGAAATGCTTCCTATCGGTGTCCTCGATATACCCGGCAGTTTTGGCACTCTGCTATTCCTAGAGATAGAATACAAAGTGTGGCGGATAAACTGGGGATGACATTATTTAACAACATAACTCACAATTCTGATGAAAGCAAAGTTCTTGTCCTTGTTGACAAACAGCTCAGCGGTCTCCCCATAAGCGTTGAAGATGTCCAGTAGTTCTTGCTCAGTGATGTCATTGGTGAGATTACCGATGTACAGACGGTTGCGCCCTGAGAACTTCTGCTCCACCTGCTCCAGTGGAGGAAGATCTACCATGGACCCCGACAGCTCTTTCAGCTTGGTCATCATGAAATGTTCCTGTAGGTGGCATAAAAATTAGACACTTTTACATAATTTTCTATTACATCAAATTAGTGTAATAGAAAAAAAATTTAGCAGTGTTCACCCGATTTCGACACATCTGCCGTATTGAACAGTGATGCTTCCTTAGGGTGGTCACTCTTCCCCTCGTTTGGCACTCTGCTGATCTCAGATCGAGATAAGAAAGTGTGGCGTAAAACTGGGGATCGGAAAGATAGACAGTAGTGCAAACTTACATCACGCCCACCAATGTTGCCTCCGCCAATCTTGTCGTTGTTCATGTTACGTCGCTGCGGAGGCCTCATGCCTTGATTTCCTTGAGGCTTGTTGAGGTTCCCAGTGGACTGATGCTGGGGCTGACTGTTGACAAGGTTGCCCTGCGGCTTAGCAAGGTTTCCGGTGGACTGGTGCTGGGGTTTGTTGGCAGTGTTGAGATTGCCCTGGAACTTGTTCAGGTTGTTGGGGTTGCTTTGGTTATTCTGTTGCGGCAGTCTGTTTTGGTTGTTCTGCAGCTGGGGGCGAGCCTGATTGTTTTGCTGCAGAGGACGATTCTGGTTGTTTTGCTGCGGGGGTTTATTTTGCTGGTTGGCCTGATTAGTTTGCTGCTGCTGCTGTTGCTGGGGGCGGTTCTGGTTATTTAGGTTGTTTTGCTGCTGCGGCGGTGGTTTGTTTTGTTGGTTGGCAGCATGCTGGGGAGTCTTATTCAGCGGAGTGTTGACATTTTTGATAACGTTCTGCTGCTGTTGCTGAGGCTTATTGACCTGCACAAAAATACAGAAAATTATCAATATGAAAAATAATTTTGAGAAGAAGACTACAGTAGGTAATCATCAGTAATGTATGTTAAGAATCATCACACAAAGTGTTCAAACTACTTTCATCAAAAGCATCATAGTATTAAGAAATAAATAAAAGAAGACTTAAATAGATTGCATAAATGAACATTAACAATTAGTCAAATTCAGTAAACATGGAGTCAGGGATTCTTACATTTTGGTTTGGTTGGATTACAGGCTTGACCGGAGTAGTGACTGGAGCTGCTGGTTTCTGAGCGGGAGCAGGTGTAGGCGCAGGAGTTGCTGCAACAGCTACAGGGGCAGGAGTCTGCTGGGGCTTCACCTCAGCCTGTACTGGCGGCTTCTGTGGAGTTGCAGGTTCTTGTTTGATCTATATAGGAAATGACAAAAGTGGAAAAAGATTAACAATAAATAAAAATTACAACACAAAAATTCGTATAACTTTAAAATAGTGTGAAACAATAAATAAAAAAAATCAATATCTTCAAAAATTTAACAAGTTTGTAGCATTCATTGTCTCAAATAAAACTTGTGCACCCTATTTCGACACATTAGATATTATAAAATATCAATGCTTCCTATGGGTGAGTTCAGTTTACCCTGCAGTATTGGCACTTTGATATTTCTTCGTTTGAAAAACAAAGCGTGGCGTACAACTGGGGATACTATATTCAAGCTATCCATATTTTATTCATAATATTCATAGAACGAACTCCATTACAGTAGTAAAATATTGTAGATATAAACGCGCGTACAGATAAGAGATAACGAAGAAACTGCGTGTCAAAAAGAAAGATAAGCATTTCGGTTCCCGGACACATTAGCGGATTGATAATAGTCCCAACGCTGCGTAAAATATAATATGATGCTATATTTGACCGCGGTAGAGAAAATAGACAAGGTTATCGACTGACTCCCAGATATTTCAAATATTAGATCACGTGGTAAAAGCTTTGAGGAATGAATAATATGCGCCTCCAATCGTGAGCGTTTTAGTGACGAATACAATAATCGCAAACATGGAACAAAATAAAAGTAGCAACTTAAAAAAAATATTTTTATATTACAAAATAAGTACTTGCGTGTGAAAAGTGCGTGAGAAACTCATTTCAAATATAAACTAAACTCAAACTCAAATTATGACTAATTTCCAAAAGTAAAGGACGCGTGGATAGCGAAGCATCGCTCGGTCGCCATTTTGTACCAGTTGAAGTGATGCATGTCACGAAAAAAAAAATGCTCACCTCCTTGTTCTGTCTGTTGAAGTTGTTCTGGCTGTTGTAGTTCGGGTTTCTGTTCTGCATGCCCTGGTGGCCCTGATTACCTTGGTCGAACCGAGAAAACCTATTATTTCCTCGATTATTGTTCCGCCGGTTGCCTCCTTGCCTTTGTGGCTGAGGTTGTCCCCCCATTCCGCGGTTCATGTAGTTATTACCGCCAAAATTCATCATGCCGGGCATCATGTTACGGTTCATGGGTAAAACAGCGTAACTGCGCGTCGGTAAAACAATTAAAACTTAATTTGCAAGGCTACAATCGATTCTAGCACACTCTCGATGAACGACCTCAAGCGACGAGCGGCGCGTCAGGGGAACGAATGGGCGGAAACAAGAAGCGCCTTGTATTTATAAACGTTGCGACAGAAACGTGAACTACAAATGGTTACGTTTAAAATATAAATTCTAAAGCACCGACCTCACTTTTTCCTATAACTCAATTTTTATAATCACCACTTAATATGTTTATCAATCATGATTGTCCCTTAAATTATTTGTCCATATTATATTAAATCTAATAATAAATAAATGTGATTGAAATATTTTGGCTAGTGCAATACGCGTTTTTATTACCTACTAAATAAAATATAATTTATAATATAAAATGTGGAAACAATTAGTAACCTTCTAAATACTACAGAAATACTTTATTGTAATAGCATAAAACTCTGCAATCTTACAATCTTTAATACAGTGTAAATAATTTCCACATGTTTTAAATTTCACCTTTTGGTCAGTTTGCTATGCGCATAAAATTTTGATTCTATTTTATTAAGATCTATAAAACTATAAAATATTTCACATACATACTACTCTATATGTTTTTATCATACGAATAAAAATATACTTTGCGAATATTTGTATAGTTTAAAAAGTTTTGACAAAACAAATATTAATATAGCTGTAATGGCCGTCAAAACTTACAAAATTTTTAAAACAGATAATGTCTGCACGCGAAAAAAATTGACTTGTTAATCAATGGCATTCATTACAGTATTCGTAATCTTAATTGGTTTTTGATAGCAATGCTTGTCTGATAAATCAATTGTTTTTTGGCCTATTGGTTTTTTTTTAGTTAGAAAGTATGAGTTTTTTTTCTTTTCAAAGAGAAAAACAAAGGCCAGTTTCCTGGTTGGAGAACCTTCTTAATGTTAATATAGTTTCCCCATATCTTTAATCTTCTTATCTTAGAGATTTCATAACATACTTCTAAATTATTTTCTTTATGAAATAAATCAAATTTATTAAATGAGCTTCATAATTTTAAAATTTATTTATCTTACTAAAAACCATTCAAATGTTACACACAAGTCACTTTCAAAGTTGTTTGTTTTGACTCAAATTCCTAGTCTATCAAACAGCTTTTAAAATGAAAATTGTAATTATTTTGTAGTTCTTTTTTATTCACAAGTAGGTCGTGTGAGTATGTGTTATTAACTTCAAAGCTTTGGATAGGTTTATTGCATCTTTTCTATTATTAAAATATAACAATAGACAGATTTTGGATTCAAGTCAACCAAACGAGTGAGGGAAAAAATACACCTGTTTTTGTTTTTAAATAAAATACTTTATTGAGAGAAGAGAAGCCATGAATCCATGAAGAGAACCTGAATCTCTATAGTACAAGATAGAGATTCCTCTATGAGATTGAGATGAGTTGCAGCACTTGTGAAGTCTTGATATTAAGATATTCCAATTATCCCTATCAATGTTGTACAAAATATGAGAGTTGGATTTGACAGACAGGTATCAATTAATGCCAAATCTTTGATAAATGCAACAAATGAACGAAACTGGGTTTTTAAAATATAGATTATCTAATTAAACACCTTCAGTGTGACTGAGTTTGTGTTTATCTAAATATTGTATACGTCTACATGAATAACTACAGAAATCACAAAAATACAGGTTTTTTTCATGTATCAGTTTGTGTCTCCTCAAAGATTGCAACCGTCCACATGTAAAATCACAAATGTCACAGCCGTAAGGCTTCTCCCCGGTATGAATGCGTTTATGTATCTTCAATGCATTTAAAACCTTGCATGTGAAGCTACATTGATCACAACCTAAGGGCTTTTCTTTTGAATGGATAAGTTTATGTATTTTCAAATAATCATACTTTTTACACGTAAAACTACACTGATCACATGTGTGCGGTCTTTCTCGGGTGTGAATGAGCTTATGATTCTTTAAGCCATGTACATATTTGCACGAGAAAGAACACTGATCACAAACGTAAGCATTCTTTTCATTATGAATAACCTTGTGTTTCTTCAAACGCAGCACACTTTTACATTTAAACGCACATTGATCGCAACCAAATTGGTTCTTATCAGTGTGTACGAGCTTATGCGTCTTCATATAACCCATTTGTTTGCATGAAAAGTCACATTGATCACAAGTAAAAGGTTTTTCTCCAGTATGAATCAGTTTGTGAGTTTTCAAAGCGTTCATATGTCTGCAAGTAAAGCTGCACTGCTCGCAAGCGATGGGTTTTTTCGCACCATGGGTGAGTTTGTGTCTCTTCAAGTGGTGCAAGTACTTGCAGGTAAAGTTACACAGATCACAAGCAATAGGCTTGAGGTCACTATGAATAAGCTTGTGCGCTTTCAGATTACTCAGTTGCTTGCATGCAAAGTCACATTCATCACAAGCAAATGGCTTCTCTTCAGTGTGGATGAGCTTGTGCCGATTTAAATGACATAAAAACTTGCATGAAAAGCTGCATTGATCACAAGAATTCGGCTTAATACCTTGGTCTATTTTCTTTTTGGTTCTGGAATAATTATTTTTATAAGATAGTGATTGTTTTGTTTTTGAAGGCTTACTTGCTGTTTCAAATTCCACCTATAACAGATAGTTGTGTTACTTAACTGAGTATGTTTGCTTTTGATCATAATCTTAATATAATTATTGATATTTTTGAAAATACCTGATCACGATCGAAGGAGTTAACTGAAGCTGATGTTTCTTGATCTTTAAGTGCTGTATCAAGATTTAAGTCATCGATTTTGATTTCTTCACTTCTATAAGTATCATTAGGTGCAGTAGAGTTAACGATTTCACCTTCCCTCAATTTCTGATCTATTATAATATTGGAATGATTGACAGTTAAAGGATGACATTGTTCTGCAGATTGTGCGATTGCCTGAGTTTTCTCAATTTTTATCTGGAAAATAAGCAACTAGAAAATTAATGATATAGTTGTTTGATTATCACGTTAGCATTATCACAAGTTTATATTAGTGACTTGGCATGCTATTATACTGTTTTTTATGATTATGATTACATTGTATTAGAACTGACGATTGGATTCTCCACATGGATAGCGGAATGAAGTAATATCTCTTCTCTCAAGTTTTATGCAGCATCCGGTTTCACCCAGAGCATTAGTTGGCTTTTATAGGCAGAATGAATTCACAAGTCAATTCATGAAATAAAGAATGTAGGAATATAATTTTGTCTTTTAGTATTTTGTTCATGGATATATATTACCTTAATACAACTGAAGTTGTATGCCTGGTCCTCTTCAATATGAGAGACTTCACTTTTGATTTTTTCGTTATCTTGAATGTTTCCAAGCATACCAGAAATGTTTGTTAAATCATTCAGAAATAATTTTGAGTTGCTCATAGTATGGTACGAGTACATACTTAATAGGTTTTCTTGTTTAGCACAACTTGAAACATACGTAATTTCCAACTGCTGATCCTTTGGTTTAATGATTACCTGCTTAATTTGGGTTTCCGTTTTATATATTGCTGGAAATCTGAAAAGTTCACCACTATGAATTACACAAACGCCTACATATTATGAACCTACATTCTTTACCATATTATACTCTCACATTCCTTGCAATCATATAATCGCTTTGGGATTTAGAAATATAGTTAAATGGAGTTTTTGAGCAATCGTGACAAAAGTCAAGAATAAAGTTCGATATTAACGATGTGGGGTGAATTGCCAGTTAGAGTAGATTGCAAGCAAATATTAAAAAAATAGTACAAGCAAGCATACTTATTATAGACGATCAATTCTGCATATGACTGATCAGAAAACCATAAAATATTTTTTTAAATAAAATATGTTAAGTTTGAGCAGTTTACAGGTTTTTCTCATTAACATACATGTTATTAACATTTTTATACAAAATCCGTCATTTAAAACCTTCTGTCACCGGCAAGTGTTTATTCATATTTATTTTTGTGGCTGTCGCGTTCGTTCTTAGTGTTGCCAAGCTAACATAAACAAAAAAAAAACCTCATTTAATTTCTTTAAATTGGAAAAAAATTATAATTAAATATTGTTGAGGGACAAGACATTTGAATGGTGAAGATCCATTAATATAATGAAAATAATAACTTTTTATTTAAATCTTCACAGTGAGTTTATCAGAATATTATTTTTATTTATCAGTCACATCTGATGATGACCCGGTATAGGGTCGAAACTAGTTATGCAAAATAATATTCTAATAAACTCACTGTGAAGATTTAAATAAAAAGTTATTATTTTCATTATATATAATTAAATATTATTCTGGTTTTTCTGAAACTTTTCTATATTTATTGTATAACGTATTATCAACAAAAAAATAAATAAATAAAGTCGACTAGACTAATCAATGCAAAAAAATATGACATGATTTGTTCATCGTAACAACTACACAAATTTATCATGGCTGTGAAATTTAATATGGAATCAGCATCACTATACTCGTATAATACAACATTATTGTGCTGTAGTACTTATTGTTTCACGTGGTCTTTTTATTGCGATGGTTTAATATGATTGGTTTTTTAGTTTAATTTTGAAGAGCTTGATTAACCAACTAATATCACAAGCGTGTTATGTGATGTAGCATTTTTTCCACCTTTGCTTTATAATAATGCTACTATTTACTGCTAAGTTTTGTTAGTTTTTTATTCAGTACGTAAGACATATTAAATAAATATCGTCTGACAAAAGTACATTTATTTGTTCGCTCGCATTTAGCTGATGTTCATTTAGTCATAATTTTGATTTTTATACATATCATCGAATTCATTCAATGTAATTTTACCAAATAAAAGCATTTATTTTGTTTTTAAACGAATACGAGATTATTAATAATTTAGAATATAAAATGGAAAGTTATTACGTTGAAAATATTTTACTTGTCAGGAAATAACTTTCAAACCACAAGTGTAAGTAAATATAACAAAATGAAGTTCAAGAGTATGAAAATAAAAAAAAATGCGTTTTTTTAAATTAAATATATTTATTTATATACAGTAATACCCCGCTTTACGCGACCCCGTTATGCGCGGTTTCACTATAACGCGAATTTTAAATTTCGCATTAAAATACCTCGCATGTATATGTATAAACATTATGTAGTCATTGACTTCTCTTAACAATTAAAAACAGCGTTGGGTGTTATGAACGTATTTTAAAAGAACGCAAAAGAAACGCTACCCAATAGACAATACATGTATTTTTCAGTAAAAATAACATGTAATACTGCATGAAGTGTTCTTAGAATTAAAGTGATTGATTCAAATGATTCGTATTTTTTGTATTAAGTTTTGACTATGTATGTATGTCTATTTACGGATAGGTCTATCAGATGCGTATTTATTACCCATTACGGGTTTATTATATTATTACTAATATGATTAGGCACATTAGTTCATATATAGAAGATGACTTAAAGAAACTCTCAGAAAAATATCATCGTGATTTGTGTGGGATGATGGTCACGATGATATTTTTCTGAGAGTTTCTTCATCTTCTATATATGAACTAATGTGCCTAATCATATTAGTAATATGTATGTATGTTTAATCGTAAACCCCGATATACGTATCCTTCGCGTATTACTGTACACACTGATTTTTTGAGTTAGGATAGGTCAGGGTAGTGTTTCGGGTTTATATAAGATGATACATGTCCGTTACTTTTCAAGTGATCTAGGGATTTGACAACTCCCCCCGCAGAGTGCGGCGAGGCGGTGAGGGGCGGCGGTGCCGGGGCCGGGGCCGGGGCCGGGGCCGGGGCTGATGCTGGGGCCGATCGGATCGCTCGAAGGTGTCTCCGAAATGACAATCGACAAAATAATCACCGATAAGTGTCGCCGCGGCGAGTCGATACCCCGCGGGGCGCCTCGGGGGGCGGGGCCGCCGTGCGCGCGCCGCCGGGGTTGCCAGCGCGGGCCCGGGAATCCCCACTTTTCCAACATGGGAAATTTCAATTCATTTAAATTTATTTCCCTTCTTCAATGTAAGCCGGCCTTCGTCTTCGATTTAATGCGAATGCGTCCTCCCATACACATTCTACTCTAACAAATGTGGTGTCTGCGAACACATCTCTCGTCATCATCCCCCAATATTGGCACACCGAAATTTAACATTCGATGTATACTTTAAACGTTGAAAGTTTTAACAAAGAAGTGTCTGCGATATTTTTGAAAGCATATCAATATGTTATTTATATTTTTGACGGTCGAGAAAGGCTTGTCAATTTAAAATAAAAAAGTGTTCGGTAGTAATTGAGTTTAAAGCAGGCCATAACATACTAAATGTAAAACTTGTAAAAAACACGCTGCTAAATTAATCAATGATTTGAAAAGCTTAAGCTGTTTTCAGGTTTACAACTATATATTATTCAATACAGTTTCTTTTATACTGCTTTGTATCAAATAAAAATAAATTGTTAATGCGTCCAATAAGACGTGCCATTTTAAATACATATTTTAATAAATTACTATTTCATATTAACCATGTGAATATATATTTTTAGTATCACGTCGTATGCAAATGGGTTATGAAATGGGATCTGTATGCAATGAACAAGGAACCTAATTAATAAAAATCAATTACTGTGATTCTATAAGAAATATATCTTCTTCATCAGGTGCCTCTCCTCAGAAGAGGTTGACAATCATTTCACTGAGCATGCTGAACCAGTGTTCATGGTTTTCTAAAGGGAAAATAGTGTTGTGGGTTCCCGGGTCCTTCTACACCGAAGTCTGCAAATTACTGCTGCCCAATAGCATTATTATATTATTCTTTCCTTACAAAACTCTGGCGTTTAGATCTGATACTCTTGCAGCAAGCTACAGAAACAATAGCAGGAGCACCCCCGCACGTACTTCCAGAGCACATCCCTTCACAATCATTCGAAGTCTACTACAGTAAAACCTCGATATAACGGACTTCGGATATAACGGACGAAAAATCCGACGAAATGTAAAATAATTAAAAACGTTTTAAAGGCGAAACTGTAAAAATCGTAATTTTCGAGAGTTAATTATAAAAAAAATTGCAGTTTAGTAGGAAAACCGAAACGAAACGCGTCGATATCAAACTGTAAAATGTAAAAAAAGTGTAAGCTTGGGGATGTGGGTTTCAAATCCCACACAAATCACGATGATATTGTTTTGACAGTTTCTTTAATTAATTTTTAATATTTGAAAAAATGTACATAATCATTATTAATCAATAAAACCTGTATAGGCAAAATCGTACTTCCTGTGAGACGGTCTTCACAAAAATCAATAAACGAATAAATTTTATTTTACTATATATTTTACCCTCCCCGCTTTCTTCAATCTGTTGCTTGCGCATCGCTGCCGTTCTGTACCCTGAGTGTGTGTAAATAGGGTACAGTAAAACGTCAATATAACGGACCAATTGAGGGGGAGGGGGTGTCCGTTAAATCCGAAATTCCGTTGTATAAAAATAGGTTTAAAATAAATTTAATCTACATTGACTACCTGGAGAAGGGCTATGACCCTGTCACAGGGCTCTACTATGCCGAATTATTGGGCCGATTCGACGCCGAATTGCAAATAAAACGCCCCCATTTGGCGAAGAAAAAAGTACTCTTCCACCACTACGAACTACTTCCCCATCCACCGTATTCTCCAGATTTGACCCCGTGCGATTTTTTTTGTTTCCATACTTGAAAAAGTCACTGGCTGGGCAGAAATTTAAGTCGAATGAGGAGGTCATCGCCGCCACGGAGGCCTACTCTGCAGACCTCGAGAAAACGTATTTTTCAGATGGGTTAAAGAAGTCAAGTGTATTGAGCTAAAAGGAGGCTATTTTGAGAAATAAATCGCCACTTTTTTTTTATGTAGGCTTAGTACTTATCGGACCGCCCTCGTGTAAATATTCTCGTGGTGAGTGAGTAAAAGAAAGATCTAGCGTGATAGTCAATATGATGAGGCACGAGTGGGGGAGTTTTCCCGATGTCGCGCGGGCGCCGGGGGCGGGCGGATGGCAGCACCGGGGGGGTGGGGCGGGGTGGGGGCGGGGGCGGGGCGGGGCGAGGCGGGGCGGGGCGGGGCGGACGGGGGCGGGGGCAGTGCGAGCGCGCCGCGCCACCAGCACGGACGGTCCCCGCGCGCGCCTGGCCTGCAGTGCCGCGACCGCCCCCGGCCGGCAGCCGACCCAGGGACACGCTCGCGAGGGAGCCCCCTTTTACACAAGTAAAATATCAACTGTCCACCACATATCGTGCTTACAAAAATCACAAAAAAAAAAAAAAAATCAAATAAAACTCAAAACATATTAAAAAAAAAATTATTACATGTAAACTTTAAAAAAATTTATTAGTGCAAAATCACGGTTAAAATCCTTCAGTTCCGAAACTTTTGATTGCAGCGAAATCGTTATTATTTCAAAAGTGCTATGAAGAATGAAGACATTAAACATTTGCGCGAATCGAATTTCCGTCGTCCGCTAGCGAAAATCGTAAATCTCGTGTATCAATATCCGACGCCCACTTTTTTGAATTCGTTTTTTTTTTTTTTTTTTCAGAGCGCGACGCCGGCGTAACAATAATACCCGAAACGGAAGCGTTTGAGTTCGTTCGAAATTTAAATCACGAGTGATTCAAATGTCGAGTGGAAATTTTAAATATATTAACAGCTGGAAAGCGAGACACGTGGCTCGAGTTTTTTTGCTCTCCGCTTGTCGGGACGCAGGAATAAGTACGATAGGACGAACGGCTTTGTTTTAAATAAATGTTATTAATTAAATAGTCTACAGGGCCGTGCGGAGTGCGAGTAGGGCGAGCGCGCAGCTGTCGAGGCGCGATCCCTCTAAATTCTCGAATAAGTCTGTTTGCGTTTTTCGAGCCATAACTCCGCGCCGGGCTGTTCCGACCTTTAAAGGCCCCCCGGCAGCGTGATTTCAGTCTGCCACTGTTTGCCATGACGTCATGACCAATTTTTAAGGCTTATCCGCACATATCTGCTTTGGAAATTTTATTGAAGTGACCCCGAGTAGTTTTGCGAAAGCTGCATTATATTCGATAAATATTGGCAACAAATATTTTTTTTCATTACATGGGGTTCTTGAGTTTTGTGCAAGCACCTCTCGTCTGGAAGGTAATTGTCATTTTCACATTTTCCTAACAATATAGACAAAGTCTAAAGAACTCGGCCGAAAAGTGCACGCTCTCAGAGAGGTGCGCTCACTTCAATGTATCCGACAAAATGGATCTTGGAGTACTGCGTTGAAATCATCACAACGTTTGATGTTTCTCAATACTTTTTTCCTGAAAATGAAACGAAACGTTGAAATTTCAAAAATAAGAAACGCGGCTTAACACTCAGGAACGTTGTATCAGTTATAACAATGTCCGCTATAACTTTCCGACACACAGTTTACTTTCATGCTGTTTTGCGTGTTTCAGGGTCTTTCATAAATATATAAATTGTATTGGCTTTAGAATTTTAAAGAATTATTTTGTATATAATTTTGGTTTTGTACAAGATATTGAATAGTCATTACATTGATTTATATAATAATATATATTTTTAAAAACTTCCACGATTCAATGCAAACACGTTTTCTCTTTTATTTCTTTTTTTCAATAGATTTCAGTCGTTTCTCGAGGGGTTCTTCTGGCTAAAATATCGGAGGACTGTATTTTCTAGCGATGATATAAATATGTTGTTCTATTTTAAATATCATCATTTATTTAATACTCAATACAACCTTTTAATATTCATGTTTTTCCAATATTGGTAACTCATATATAAGCGGTCGATAATCATCTGTTTATGTTGCTTGACGAAGTCCTTGAAAGGCAAAAGCTACCACTCCAAACATATTTCGTATTCTTTTAGAAATTCACTTATTCATATTTATTATAAAAAAAGTACTTAATCTTGGTCAGCAATGTAACATCAAATGCGCCCTGAAGCTTAAATCAATTTGTACGTACAAAACAAATATTTTATTTTAAATTCGCAGTATGATTATATTAAAAAAAATTACCCGAATTTATCAATTTAATATAAATGAAAATTCCTGAAGCGACACATGATTTTTGTTATTCTGCGCATATTTATACTCTGAAGGTTCTAAAATGAATTTTAAAGAGAAATCATATATGACGTTTATACAGAATGAGTCAAAACTTGTTACAAACCTTTCGATCAGTGATTTCCATTGATGTATAACACGAAAATTCATAGCACAGTTTTTAAATCATATTTATTACTTTTAAAACCAGCGTCTGTGCTGCCCGATGACACCCCCCGATATGTCAACATTATGTCGTCACGATCCCTCAAATACTTGCCGCCAATTGCAGTAGTGATTTTTGAAACCTATATTAGCGTAACTACGAATTCAATGAGATTTGGATAAACGCTTGAAATATGAGAAAAAAATATTCACATAATTGATGTCTGTAACACATTTAGAATGTGAAAAGTATGAAATGTTTTAAAGCCGTATTTTGCGATACGTACTTCTGAAAAAATAGAGCGAGGCACATTGAGCAGGGGCTGTGGCTGGGGCGTTCATTCTGTTCGGGGGAAATCCCCTTTATTCCGTATCGAAATATAAATTGATCTGACGTCGAAATAATGGTCTTCCCCGTTTAACAATTCACAATGGACGTCCGACCGCGGCGGCCCATTCAGCGCGATCCTGCGAGACGTCTCATTGAAATCAAGCCGCGCATTCAATCAAGAATCACGATATTTTATGTTTGTGTAAACTATATTAATACTCGTTTATGAAAATATTGTTCAATTTATTTTTCTGGATAAATTTTGATATGAAATACCCAAATGGATAAGAGATTTCAATCATATTTGTATATAAGCGCTTTCGGATTTTATGGCCTGAAGCCTGTAACACATTTGAACCACCCTGTATGTAAACGTTGATGAATCGTTGTTACAGCTAGGTATATAACATGAAGCTGAGATATTCGTACTATTTGTATAAAGTCGCGCATTAAATCTAGAATAACATTGAAAAATAAATGAGTATATTTTATAGACGTACGTATATAGACTTCTAACTACGTGAAGATTTTTTATTATCTACGAAAAGCAGGTTTCATTTGTAATACTACACATTTAAACATCATTAATTTTTGATTGTCAAAGCTTTTGCCTTTTTGCAAAATTTAATTAAACCCACGATATTCTCTGAAGGCTTCAATGAAACATAAAAGCGAAGTAATTCACAATACTTGAGCTAAAAATAAACATTTGTCCAGGATTAAATACTACACTATTAAAGACGTAGTTAATGTTAAAACATAAAATTCAGTGTTGTAGGTTGAAATAATAACCAATCCACGCTTGTGAAATAACATCGTTTAAGTGGTTTTCTATACAATATTAACTTGAATAATAATACAAAACTGGTTGTTTCATTTTATAACAACCCGAAAACGTCTTTATAAAACCTGGCGTGTTGTATAGTTGGCGGAAAATCCATGTTGCTTAATTTATTTCGCATTTGAATATTAGAAGCCGAAAACCCGAGTGGCTTACCTCGATACAAGCAGATTTATGGAAATGGTACGCAAGACAGGCGTGTCTCGGCTCCAACGCCTGTTATGTAAAATGTAGAATGTTTATCGAGCGAATCACCTTTCACTCGCGATCCCTCACCACCTGCCCCTCCCCCCTGCCTCCCGGGGCTTCAACCCCCTGCACCCCCTGGCACCCCCTGGCACCCCCACGCCTGGCTGGAGGGCTTGCCTGAATTTGTCAAAAATCTCATTAAGATGGAACACGTGTATTTTCACGCACCTATCAAGGCTTCGATATATAACTGCCCGATAAAACATCTTGCATTATGGATGCCACTGTAATCACGTACTCGTACATATTGAGTACTATAAATTAAACCAGTCTGCCGTGTGTAAAAAAATATTACATTTATAGATTGATAAAATCCAATTCTAAATACTTATTTTTTACAAGATGTCAACCAATCACTTTTAAATTCAGCCGCATACAAAAAAACATAAACTCATACATCATTTTTTTAATAAAATGCCATAATTTTTTTTTGTGTTTTTATATCTTTTGATAGCAATGAATAGTCCAACGGTTAGAAGGTTACTAAATATTTTTAAATATATGCTTTCGCCTTTCAGGGACGTCTGAGTTTGATGAAGCTCTTTTCACAAAAAATATAACAATCATTTATCTATATATAAATTTTAAATTCAGCAACATCAACTTGTCTACTGTAGATGGGTTTTTTGCGAAACTGGAATTCTGATGACTAAATAAAAAAAATATGCCCAGCTTTAATTTAAAATATTGAAAAATGTTTTATATCACAAAAATAGCGCATTTGATATTTGTATTAGCAATGCAGGGATGAATTCAAGCTTACACATTTTTCAACGTATTTGCCTAGCATGCATTCCGCCCTTAAATAAACAGTCCGCAATTAGCAGCTGAAACGGTGCACACTGCGGGCGTTGTGTTAGAACTTGCACAAAAACTCGCCAAGCAAATAGCGCTAATTGCAAATGAAGTTATGGCGCAAAATTGAGACCGAAATGAAAATTTCACTTGACCTAATTAGTATGCACGCGAAGAACTGCTCGGAAAGTGTGTCGATTTTGCTTCGAGTCCTCGCCACCGTCGGACACAGCCCCTGCTCGATATTACTGCTGTGCTGTCAAGCTGCCTGCACACCCTGCTACACAACCGACAACCGCACAGCAGCTGCCCAACAGCTGTTTCGCATTGTATGCTTAGATGAAACTGAGGAAAAAAAAAACACCCAAAATAACAGCGCTCCACCATTTCGGTTGTGTTGCACAGTGTATAGGCAGCTTTAGTTTTTATTAGGCCAAAAACTCAGCTGCACTATGTCAAAGCAAGTTTGTATATAAACCTTTTGTTTATTTATATTTTAACTCACTCTTTACTCTTTTAAAATTAATTTCAGTTCATTTAAAAGCTATTGTTTGAAAGCAACTTAATTACCTCTCCTCTATAAATTGGACGCTAAAATAATTAAAAATTTGAATAATTTGGCTGACAGTACTGTCAGGGTGAATCATCCCCGGAGGAGAATTCCCATTTCAGAACATCGCTGAAAGAAAGTTGAGTTGAAAATCGACAGTTTCAACTATTGAACTACGACAAAACAATTTTTTGTTTTGCAATTATTGATCAATTTTGGATTTTTTAAAAAAATACTTTTTTATGTTGCTTTAATAGTTTCTGAAATGAGCATTTCTTAAAATATCAAGATTAATGTGATAATTTCTGGCTGTGGGCGTTTTCACCTTTCATGGGCTTCTTCATACTCAATGATCGTGACAGATGATTGTACTGTACTAAGTATTGAGCTATTTCTATTTGTGATTTTTAAATATTAAATGTGGGTCATAATTTAATGTTTAAGAGTTATTGATCTCTGGCCTTAAGCCACGTGCACATAGCGCTCACTCCCATGCAGGCTCTTATCGTAAACCCAGGACTCGAAGGCTTCTCCGACCCGCAGCCCCTGTGGTCCCGACGTGCACCGATTTTAACGGATTTCATTTTGAATTTACGTAATTCGACAGCTCCCCGTCGTTGTAGTCGGACGTAAATCTCACCAAGAGTAGGGGAGGCCTGAAAGTTCCAGGCCGTAAGCTCCTTAGCTCCGCGATTTGCTGCTCCGGAAGTATTTGGACGAGGGTTGACTGATAACGTCACGGGCGCTAAGCGGGCAGCCAACTTTCAGTGCTGCCCCCGAGCCGAGTCCGCCCACGACCGGGTCGCTATCGTTTGCACGGCATTTCGAAACTTACGATATTTCAACTTGACCCCTAACCAAACAGTAGACCTTCGATTCTAAGAAAGCTTCAAGAAAACACATTGCTTAAATCTTAATTGTTTTCCTCAACGTAGCGAGAAGCTACAAACGAACAGTGTATTTAATAAAAAATGAGTTTAGTAATGAATCAGGGTATCTTTGCCACAGCTGTTTAACTTCACTTTTTTAAGATCTTCACAAGATCTAAAGAAAGAAAAACTATTTTAAAAAATATAAAATGTTTCTTGCATTAGTCACAAATTTATAAAATAATTTAATCAATCGAGCATTACAAATAAGCAATTATTCGACAGTTTCTTAAACATTCAGTCAAAATAAAGCCATTATTGCAACTTATTCATCAATTGAAGGTGGTGCGTTAAAAAATGAGCAAGAAATTTTATTTATGGATAATTAAAAAAATCACGTGTGTTAAAAAATGTATTATTTATTATTCTTAGTAAACTTTGACAAAAAAGTAAAAATACACTTAAATATAAACGTTTCAGTTGCGTGAAAGACGTTTCAGGGCAAGCTACGCTTTGCTCCCTGTGCAGGCTGCACGGCACTTCAGTCTGTGATTATGTATCGTTTTTGTGCAAAACTCCAAACCAAGACCGATCGGTGAAATTAAAATAAACATACACATTAAATGTAGCAGGCTCTAGTAACTCACCCCGGACAATGGGCCTGAAAATCAACTCTCGCCAGCGCAGCCGCCCATTAGCGATGGCGCGCCCTCATTGCACTCTTCCAAAGGATTTACGGTGCATTTAATGCGGTTCTCCATGTAGGCTAGCGTTTTTCATTTTTTATCGCATCCTCTATTTGCATAATATTCCACTAAGACCCGTGATCGATGGGTTTTTGCCCAGACTTGCCCGCCCCCCCCGGGCGTATTTTTAATTTGTGGTATGAAATACTACCCCCGGGATCCCGCACGAATGCCATATTGTCGGTAGCGGCGACTCAGCGGTTGGGCAGTTAATTACTAATGGAGGGATTTCTTATTTAACGCCATGCAATGAGAGATGAATTTTTGTTGTCAATTATTGGCATATTGCCGGCGCAAAATTTTGTTTTGAAGAATGCATATATTTGGGGGAAGAATTTACGACGGCTGCCTGTTTTGATCTGCTACTGTCATGAAAAGTAAATGTAAATCACACCCTGCGCGCTCAGTATTGAACGACAGACGTTAAATAATGTTTATTTTGTTAAGAATGGTGACAAACGGCGGTAACTAATTTGGCCGAGAATCGAACCTGTGGATTTTCATTCATTACCTCGGCATTCGGGAAGAATACTTAATGAGTCCCCGGACTCGATAAAACCGAGGCTCCGCTAATTTCCAGTTCGGTTGAAACGCTCGAGCAGAGCCCGCGCGGGAGACGGCGCCGACAGGGCAGCGCGAGATCGGCCCAGTGCAGTGAGAGTGCGCCCGGGAACAGGGAACAGAGAACGGAGAACCGGGACGGTGGATGCGGGGGTGAGGATGTAAAGGCGGTGGTGGATGCGGTGAGCATGCGCAGCGGCAGCTCGGAGCTGCTGCTGCGGGGGGGCGGGGTGGGCGGGCCGGGGGGGCCTCCCCCGCCTCCGGGGCGCGGCGCCCGTCTGCGCGCCCAGGCCGCCCGATGCGGCACGGCCCTGCTGGCGGCACTGGCGGCCGGCGGAGGAGGCGCGCTGCTGTTCCTCGTGCCCCTGTACGTGGACCCCGCGCTCTCCGCCCTGGCCGCCGACTTCCCCGCCGTGCCCGTCACCTGCACCACGGTGCGCCGCGAGGAGCGCAACGGCCTCATGGAGTGCATGGTGGCCTCCTGCCGCGAGGGCTGCACGGCGGACCTGTACCGCTGCACCAGAATCCACGTGAAGTACGAGGCCGAGGGCCGCTCGCACACGGCGCTGCTGCTCATCAACATCAAGGGCTGCGGGTACCCGCCGGCCGTGGACTGCCGCAACTTCACGGCGGAGTTCGGCGAGGAGGGCGCCGAGTTCCCGTGCTTCTGGTCTCGCGCGGACCGCGGCGTGGCCCTGCCGCACTACGACCGCGCGGAGCAGCTGGCCGTGGTGGCGCGCTTCCTCGCCGCGCCGCTCGTGCTGACGCTCGCCACGTCCGCCGCCCTGTGCGCGCTGCACTGCGACTGCCGCGCGCCCGCCCCGCGCCCTCGCCCGCGCCCGAGGCCCCGCCCGCGCCGCGAAGACCTCAGGTAGGCCCACACACACTGATCACACTAATCACACTAATCGCACTAATCACACTTCAACATTTCATATTTCTTAATAAAATACTTGAGTGATTTTCCACATTTTTCGTTTTTATTGGTGACCGGTTTCGCCAACCTTTCACGTTGGCATTATGAACACTGAAAGATTCGCGAAACCGGTCACAAATAAAAACGAGCATGTAGAAAATCACTCAAGCATTTTACTCAAAAGTATTAAAATGGAATTCCTCCAAGTACTCTCTGTTAAAAATATTGAATTTCTTAATCACACTTCAGCATTCTCCCTCAAAATGTGTACTGAGTCAGTCCGCACATTCGTCCATGACAAACTATAGTGTGGACATTTGGTCCGGCAAAAGTATTTTTGTGCCCATCAGCAATTTCGTTACCGTTTGTTATGAGTACTATTCAAACGAAATTGGCATATCTGCTGCGCTCCCGTTGTCCGGATTTGCGCCGTGACAAGTGACGCCTAATTTAGTATGCCCCGTCAAATTTAGTTAGCGCCCGACCGTGAATATGTTAAATTGAGCAGTATGTGATAATATACTGGCTGGGAATAGAAAGGGTCTCGAATGGCCTTGTTAGTGCTTGGAATTTGTTGTAAAAAAACATTCAAATAATTTTTTTTGAAAATTATAAAAAATATTGACGATTTGGTAATTACTTATTGTACCTATATGATATTCGAGAAAAACAAGTCTTAGGGTTTTGTTATTTAAAAATTATTTAAAACTCTCCACAAATGAATCGATTTTTGAATGCATTTCATAATTTTGGTTTCAGTGTGTAGTTTTCAAAAAGAATACAAAAAATACCACGACTTCAATATATTTAAAAAAAATACACCCATAAGGTTGTATATATTTTTAATTATCTTGATATGCCAGGGATCAATTCCTAAAGGTGGTCCCAGCACGGGGACTGAAAACTTTAAGCAGTACAATACCTGCCAAAACCTACGACAATCCCTATGTTTTATAAATTTAAAAAAAAAAAATTGATATTTCTGCTATTGATAAATTGACTTAGTAAAAATTTATTTCTTTTCTTGTTGCAACGTTTTCGATTTTAAAATAAAGTAATTACAAACAAATCTAAAGTTTCACCCCGGCAGCGCCATTTGGCCTGAAAATATTTCTGTCGATAGTTTAAGGAGTTTCAAGGCAACTTCTTTCTTCTCATTTGCAATCAGCCCTTCGCCATGCACAACTCTTCCGAATCCGTAATTAACTTTGACGAATTCCCCTCACCTGGCAACACTGTTCAGGGCCGCGGCGGAATCAAAGTTCCAGGTGGAGCAGGCGAAGTCTGCTATCACACATCAAGACCATTTGTCAAATTATGAACCGTCAAAGGCGCATTCTCCCGGCACAATCACCGCGTGCTCCGTGACGACAATACGGGGACATTTCCGCTTAAGGCGCGTTCACACCAGACAGCAATGGAAGTTCTTTATTCTTGGGTGCTGTGCTGCATTGTGATTTGTGTCTTCTGGACCATCTCAAATCGCAACACAACATGACGCCCAATATAAAAAAACTGTCAAAACAGTTTTATCATTTTGATTTAGTTTATTTATAAAATATATGTATTGTTATTTAAACTTATAATGATTAAGTACATTTTTTCAAACATTGAAAATTGATTAATGAAACACTTAGAAAAATATCATCGTGATTTGTGTGGGATTTGAACCCACATCCCCAATCTTACATGCATCGGCCATGTAAGCTTGGATAAGCACGATGATATTTTTCTAAGAGTTTCTTTAATCAATTTTCAATATTTGAAAATATGTACTTAATCAATCAAACCTGTATAGGCAAAATCGTACTTTCTGTGAGACGGTCTTCACAAAAATCAATAAGATATTTAAGCTATTTTAATTGTCAAAATAACTACTGTTTTTTCTAAAAAAATGATGAAAACATGTATCTGAAGCTTTTTTTAAAGCATTGCAATAAATAATAAATATTTGCGCTCCTCTTGACATTAAATAAGTTTTATAATATGTGCCGTTTTACAAGCGGTAAGAAGCTAACTTTAAAATATAAAATAACAACTTTTTAGATATTGGTGTCATTAAAAATATGTACGGTTTTCTAAAACAAAAAAAAGTAACGGTGTATTCAGTAATAGTAAGTTATATCGTGATAGTTTCTATCTGAATTATTGCGTGTAAACGCAGCTCAGACTTCCCCCTCCTCGGCCATAAATAATATGTATAACTTAATTAAATAGCGCGTATTGATTTCTGGGCGCAAGTTAGAACTTCTCACAGCTAAGGGTGGAAACAAATTTTGATTAACTCGTTGATATTAGGTTATTAGGTACTCCCTTACTGAGCACTGCTGACTACATCAACTGAGTTTGTACTCAGCTTCTGATTTTATCGAAGCAGCGTAAAATATTATACTGAAACAATATTTGCTTTCACTACAGACTTTGTTTTGATTATTGAACTGAATTATTTAATTAAACAATTTATTTATACTCTCTTAGCAGTCGAGAGTCACCTCTGACGTGACAGCAATACTTTGTCTTCGTGGTTGTCTGGCACGTGTGAGGTGACAAATAAAATCGTCTTTAAATTAGATACCCCAGGAATGTGGGTCTATGTAATATGTTACAAATATCGAGTTTTGTCCGATAAGTGTTAGTAACGAGCTATTATTTAAGAAATATTATGTGTAACTGAAAATAATAACCAATAAATAAATGGAAACTAGTAAAAAAAAAAACGTAAGCAAAGGCTTTCACTAAAATAAGAATGTGAAAGCCTTGCTTGGGTCTGTTAGTGTTTTAATCAAATCAAATCTATAATGTTTCGAAGTAAATATGAAACGTTCAAATTAAATAAAACCAGGTTGGGTTAAAAGGCGTAAGTTCTATTTAAAGGTTTTAACAAAAAAAAAAAAACACAACCCTGAAAAATAACGGAGTGTGTCTAAATTAATAAATAAGTGAATGAATAATAAGTAAACAGTTTTTGTGAGTCAATATATTTTTAAATCAATCGAGTTGAAATGAATTAATATATCGATTTCGAGTAAAAGCATTTAGACATCGGTTATTACGATGCCTTCTCGGAGATAATAAGTTTTAGTGATAATGCCTAAAAAAAACATTTAATTTTGCTAAGTGATTAAAATTTAATAAAAAATATTTTTTTATCAAGGTCACACGAATGTAAAAATTCAGGAATTCAGAAATTGTTGTAAAAATCCGTTGTTCGGTATTGTTTCTTGGTATAGCCAAAAATATAGTAGAACACCTTGGCAAAGTGGTTCGAAAAAAATAATGCTTGAATATAATATTTGTGAGATCTATTTTTAATTTTTTTACCTTGTCTGAAAAGATATCAATAAACGTATGTGGCAAAGCACTCATGTGAAGTGTTCGGGGCAACTCGGGGGCTTGGAGTCGTAAAAAGATTTATCCTTTGCCTCGGGTGGCTTTGGCTTTAAGTAAAAAAGCCTGAGTCATTAACCTCCCCGGGGTGCGTACATATTTAATGTTTGTATTTAATTAGCACTAAGTTGTAAGGAACTCCACGGCGTAAGCCTCAGCGACTATCCGAGTCTTTTATTTTCACCGGAGCACCTCCGAGTTTATAACTTCTTGCGACTGAAATTAATTTCGTTTCACTTAAATGTTGGGTATTGTTAATTAAATGGGAAGGCTGCGTTGTGCGTGTACACCCTGGGAACTAAATTATGTCACCTGCTGTTGGAAAATGAAGTATGACAACGAAGAGTGGATTAGAAAGTGTGAAATCAAAATCTGAATGAAGTAAGGAAGTATTTGGGCTTTGTTTTGAAATAGCGACTAACGATAACGCTAGGAAATCGGTACTATATAATGCCAAACCTACAGCCTTTTCCCATTGGTTAATTTGAGATCTCTTAGAATATGGACCGTTTATTTTCTAATCATAGGCTTTTTATAAAGTTTCTGAAACCCACTAGAAAAATTGGTTTAGAATTACCTTAAGTATAAAATATGGATTAACTGAATATTTTAATAAAATAGTTCGAATCTTTCAATTTAATAGTCTGTAAGAAACCCTGGTAACCTCTACAATATCAGGTGATTACTATATATAATACATATTATATAAATACACATGTTATAATAGTAGTTTATTCGATTTGAAACTCAGTGACAGGGACAGATTGGTTCTTTATAAAAATGTAAAAGAAAAAAATATATAAAAAAAGTATTTTTGTATCACAGCTTGATGTAGGTACAAGACAAATTTACTACAGTTTTTTTTGTTTTTATGAAAAATCTCTGTTTGGAAAAACAAATAGTTTATTTCTGGCATGTCGCAGAAGATTATTTATAAATTTTTACGTAGAAAACGTTGTTTCATATTGAAGCTTTATTTGTTTTAAATTCCAAGAGCGAGAGATACTCTGAGAACGGAAGTATAAAATCACACTTCTTTATAATAGTAGTAAAGGAAAAATTACTTATAATAGGTGGCTTAGGTTCATGGAATTCTCTATTTTTGTCAAGGAATTTAGTGAGGGAAAAATATGTGTATCATGTACTCTTTCCTTTTGTATCAAGGGTTGACTAAAAATTAGGGATTTTAATTATGTGGAGTTAAAATATAATATTTCGGTAATACGTTTCACATTCGAGTTGGCAACGATTCTAGAGCCATTTAGTTGTTTTTTTATAAAATTAAGGGTATCCATAATGATATCGGGTCTGAAGAAATGTGCGGCATTACGATCCATTTGTATGCGCGGGCACATTTATTAATTCCGTTCGGTTTTCAGTCCGGCCTCTTAATAATCAAAATGAAACAAAACTCTGATTAAATTGGCCGTCTTAATTAAGCCTCTGCCTTTGTTTGCCCGATCCATCAATTTAAAAAAGCCTTACGCAGGTATTGTGGAAAGTTTAATCAAAATAATATTTCGACATGTAATTACGCTGCTCCTTTATTGTTATTATTCATCACGTGAAAATCTACGTTTCTATAATAGTCGGTACAGTAACATTCGTAAGAGTGTACCTCTTGATATGACTCAGTTCAAAATCTGAGGCAGCTAAACTAAATGTATTACGTTGATCATTTATCGCTTATGAACAATTCTGCAAAATATCGTCAATAAAGTTTGTATTTTTATACATTTTATTTTAGAGTAAAAATATATTAAATTATGTAAATGGTCCAGCTGCATTTGAAACAACAAATATAAATAGGCAAATGGTTAAAAGATAACAATAATTTTTTGTTAGTGAGTGCTTTTGTCTTTCATGGGATTTTTCAAATAATTCTGTGTGAATTAGTTCCCGTATTATTGTATATTGTTTTTAGTATTTATATAGATTTTTATTACGATTCACTACAGAATGGTTTTTTCAAGTACTAACCACTGTGCCATGAGGCTATTTTTAAAGCGGCTTGTAATTTATAGTAGTAGGAGTAAACAGGTGAGGATTATCGGTGTGATGAAGGGATCTTCAGTATTCAGGGACAGCATACCAAGTAAGAAACTAAAGGGAATTTACTTATAGTCGTGAATACTAATTGGGTGGCATTGTAATTGAAAGGTTAAGGTACCTGCAGAGATAATAAATTAATTTTGTTCATAAACTCACAATTAGTAATGTATTTGATAATGTTATTTGAAATGTATATGATTTACTATCTACGTGTCTGATATTGTTAATGCCGATGCTGCAAACAAATATAATGCTATCCAATTAAAATCATTTTACGTTTGATTTAAGTGAAAAGTTTTATAAAGATTTACTTTAAGTCAAGTTGTCACATATGTTTTTATATTTGATTTTCTTGATATTTTTAAGTCGATTCTCTTTTTTGACATTTTAAATTGTTTATTGAAATCTTATAAGATTCATTCAAGCATGATAATTTTTTTTAAATAATGAGAAAATTGACAAAAAATGGTAGTTGTATTTTAATAATAAAAAAAAAATCTAGGCATGTGTACAGACAAAATATTAAACCTCCTGTTGTTAAACATCTCTGAAAAAAAATCTTAAAATATTATTGTATATCAGTTTAAATCCTCAAATAGAGGGGAAAAATCGTCATTTGTAAAAAAATAAAAACAAAGCACGTTGCTTTAGCAACTCCATACCCACCATGGACACTAAGAAATTGGGCAAACCACTAAAAAACGACGATGAGATAGTGTACTTGGAACGGCAATCTCCTACGAATAGATCTCTACATAAGGAAACAAGTTTTGTAGTTATAAGAAAAATAATAATAATTTTTTTGGCAATACTAATAAACATGAACCAAAAGTTATGTGTTTATTGTTAAACTTCGCCGTAAAAACTATCTCATTATCGAAGGAAGTTAAAAACGGAAATTTATAAGAACATAAAAAAAAACTTTAGCGTAAAAAGTTAGCAGAAAAAAGGAGAGGAAGGAAAAATAAACTAGATTAAAAAGCGCTTAGCTTTCCCGCTAGCAAGAAATCCTGTAAATAAGAAACTAAATTGTAAATGGATTGGTTTCCATGGAATATGATTTAATCTTTATTAAAAAATTGTATTAAAAGTTTTAGTAATATAAATGAACGTGATTCAGGTGTAATTTTTTTGGTATTTTGCCTTCTTCTTGACCCCGCTGATAAATGAATATTTTAGGCCTAGGAATTGTATTCATCTTTGATGATGATTGATATTTTTATTTCAACAAGGCTATTATTAAACTTTTAAAAATATAAATCGGCATACCAAAATGAGCGTACCACTCCGAGAGCTCGCGCGGGGCTCGAGGCGATTTGAGAATCAAAAAATTCTTACTTTTAAGAAATCTTAATTTATAATTTTTTTATGAGGTAATATTATTTATCAATATATATTTTATTTTAAAATATTAAATATTTAACAGATATTCATTGGTAATAAAATATAACAATTATTTAAAAATATATTAATATTAAAATTACACGTGTGATCTTATTTCATTGTATGTTAAATTTGCATGTTTTGTTTTATTTTAATAATGGTTTTAAACAATTACAACAAGCTTTCAAAGAAAATACCAATGATCGTATGGCTTGATGTCTCAATGGATATAAAATACTAGCATTCTCAGAATAATAAAAAGATCAGGCCGTAATAAAAACATAAATGTCGTCATTTAATGTGGAGGAAATCCAGGACTATAAATTTCAAGATGTCTACCGCCGTATTGCTTTTATGCAAGAACAAACAAAACTGAAATACTGATTTTATCACATATCAGATGTATTTGAAATAATTTTATCACAACTTACATCTTTTATAATTTACGCGAGTTAATTTGTGCACAAAACAACCGTTTTTATTAATCTAGATTATTAAGTTAGATGAATTGTATATGTTTTTATTTCAATTCAAAATTTATGAGAGCATTTAATTTATATTAAATGACGAATTGATTTAATTCATAATATAAGTTTGAAAAGTAAAATATAAAATATAAAAAATAGAAAAACCATGTTATGTTTACTTCTGCGATAGTATATTTTTTTAATAAAGGCGTTCTGGACAGCAAGTATGTCAAGTGCCATATCCTGAAAAAAATATTTTTAATGAATATTTTTTTTATTTTATTTGTAATTTATTAGTGAATGCAATGATGTTTCTTTATAACCAAGTCGCTGGTTAAATTCGTTTTCCCAGTCGTGAAGCCTCCGGCCGCAAACCGTGAAACCTCCTTGGACGCTTGCCAAACGTACTCGGAGATGAAAGCAGAACAGCCCCTGTCCGGTGTACAGCCTCAAAGAGGGGACATGCATCATTTGAGAACACTGGGGGAAAGGCTTTTCTCCGGAGTGCGGAAACTTCATTCAAAGGGTTGTTATTGAATGGGGAAGAAAATTTATGAATTGCACTCAGCGTAAAATTATAAATTACTTCAAACATGTACATACATTTGCTTAAAAATAATGTAGGATTTCAGTTATCGAAACTTATTTTTTTATTAACTATACTTCATTAAACTTAACTAACTAGTAATTTAGTTAATAACATATTTTCATATGTACCTTATATTCTTATACCTTTTCTTAAAGGTATAATTTTTTATAAATATGTAATGATTATCGATTGCAAAATATAACAATTTTTACCATTGGGCTTAAAATAATTAAATGAAAACTACCTATGATTAATAAATTTCTTATTTTTTAATGCCAATATTTTATAAAAATATACAAATGTCATTATCAAAGCAAACGCTTTCAATAATATTAATACACAATAACTTACAGTCTACTCAAATATAACAAAAGAACTGTCAGATTTATGATTAAGGTTAGATTTACATTTGTTTTAGTGTATTTGTCAAAATATATTGGTTTGGTAAAATAAAAACATATTAAGTGATTGGTTATATTAAAGTTAATAACATAAGAAGAACCTTCACGTAATTGTATGAATAAATACAATAAGTAAGGTATTACTGTGAAAGACAATAAGAAATAACTAAGTATTTGCTGCTATATTTAAAATAATTTTCAGTAGGATCTGAACCATGAAAAAAACATTTTTTTGAAATTGATTACGATTTGTTTAGAGCCAATAATATTTACGAAATATGTGTTGGTGGATTCATTTAGAATAATCTCTTTGGTCAGTGGCGTTAATATAATTTAACCACTCGACTAGGTTAGGTTAGTGATCTTTCGTGGATAACCATTTGAAACTGGATGCTTTTATTTTTTGTTTTTTTTGAGTTAGGTAACTTCACAAGGAGTGCCAAGGAATTCAATTATGTCGAGTTGTACGAAGAGACCGCCTTGCAAATCGATAGCACACTGCAATATGCGACCAGCTGGGCACGCTCGGAACATGATGCGCCGCAAAAGGAGCTGGCTGGGGAGGAAACCACCCTCGGGTGGGGGAAGGGGAGTGCCCCTAACCTAACCTACCCCCGCAGCTCAACACTCCTCGTTACAATTATGTACTTGCAGAATCGATATCTCTGAAAAACTCTACACCCACGCCTCTCTAGTAGATACTTTCTTGAGCAGTTGTTCTACAAGTTTGCGAACCATTAGAACCATTGAACATTTGCACCATGGCGTCATTTTTATAACCTGGTATTTCTGAACCCAGTATTTTTTTGGTTCATAATTCCTATTTTTTTTTTAATAATGCATTAAAAATTCGTACATTTATTATCATAAAATACCGTTGTTAAAATAAAATAAAATATAAAATACCATAATAGTTAAATTGGCGTACAGAAATAAAAAAATCGTATTGTATCCATGCTACGATAAATACTTGGAATATTTTGATAAATATGTCTTCAAATTTAAATTTAAACATGTAGACATACGTCATGTCTTTTACTTCTTCAGTTATAAAAGTGTTTATCAAAGTATGTGGCTTTGTTTTATATATATAGTAAAAAAGAATTTAAGCCTTTTTCCGCTCCGGTTGCATATTTTTAATGTACATTTTAATATACTCGTAATGTTATTTTTTTCCAAATTCTAAAAATGTGTACTTTTGATATATTTTTGAGTAAAATACTTGAGTGATTTTCCACATGATCGTTTTTATTTGTGACCGGTTTCGCCAACCTTTCACGTTGGCATTATCAAACAGAGTCAAATCAGTCAAAACCACTCAAGTATTTTACTCAAAAATATTAAAATGGATTCCACCAAGTACTCTCTGTTAAAAATATTGAATACTTTTGATGTCTTAAAACCAACCAACAATCGATTTTATTTGTAATATTCCAAATTTTAACTACCAGATGAATAACTAGAAGATTATGATAATTTTGATTTATGACATTCAAGTTTTTTTTTCAGGCTGTAGAAGCCCTTGAAAAACGAAGCCTAGTCATTTGGCTATTCACATTTGTTAGTTAGGTTATGTTTTGGATAACAAACACATATAGCAAGAGGCGTCAGAGTGAGATAGCTCTATAGTCTCACGTTTCATATCGGGTTGTCGAGCTCACCTTCGGGTTATCAAGACCCGTCAGAAGTCCATTTCTTCCTGATATATTACACATTGTTCTGATAAAACACGGGGCGGGCGCGACACTCGCAGAGCGCCGTGCAGATTTTATTATCGAAAATATCTCGTTTGCCGCTGCGACGAAATGATTTTCTTCCATAAATGTCTGCGTCCAATAGAGTGTATCAGCCTGCGACTTTATGGGTCGCCATAAAAGGGAGATTTGCTTATTTTATCAGCGCTTTTTGTGCGCGCAAACGATTTTAGATTAGATCTTATTGTAAAATAGGAAAATACACGCGAGTGATGGCAACACCGGCTGTTATTGTACTTACGTATGCGGACATTGATTTTATTTTATGCTTTCATGGGTTTTCTGATATGAAATTTCATTTTGTACTTTGTATGAATGCGCTGTTCAATCACACGTGAGGCGGTTTTTAATGTCCATGAGTCGTGGCGTCACTATTCATTTATTATTTTACAATTGGGAGACCATCCATGCTTTGAAAACCAGAGAACGTAAAGCAAAAAATCACAACCACCTACAAGAGAAAAAGTGAGTGTGTAAGTAGCAGAAAGTATTCAGTAGTAAATGCTGTTGTGTCAAGCCTGACACGTCTCTACAATTAGGTATTTTGTAAACAAGAAAATTCCAAAAAACTTTTTTTAGGATATGTATGTTTATTCTTATAAATGATTTCAAAAGGTCATCTATTTTTTGCATAGGAATACTGCGGAATCGGTCACCCTTAAAAGCACGCCTCGATCGATCGACAGGTTGCGATGGGGTAGTTAGTCACCCTCGGCCGTACAGCTACGAGTACCAACACTCTGGCATTAAAGACAAAGCTTTGGAATAATGTCCACCCCTACATGTTTTATGATCGAAATTATCTGCTTTAAAATTCAGTAAAAACCCCGGTTACTTTTCGATCAGACTGTAATTTGAATATTGCGGGCAACGATGGGGTGTGTTTTTTTTTTAACCCTATGAGTAATATTAAAATGATGGAAATAATTTTACAACACATATTCAGTCAATGCTCCGTTATATTTCCGTTTCGACTGAACAATTGTCAAATAATGATGTAGGTAGAACAAATATAAATGGAGAGCAAGAATCGTTATACATGTGTCTATTATCTGTGAACTGTGGTTAAATTAAAATTAAAACCTCACTCGTTTTGTGGCATTAAAAAACATTAAAAAATGTTTTTAAATAAAATTCTAGAAAAAATGAATTAACATTAAGGGAAATAATTTTTTAAAAGATCCACAATTTTAAAACGTTTAATGAAATATGAAAATTCTCCGATGATTTTAAGATTTCTTGAGTGCGCAGTAGCTCATGGTTTCTGACGTTTCGGTCCCGGTACTCGGACCATATTCAGATATTTGAAGATATACCCTGTACTTAGACTAAAACGTCAGGAGACACGAGCTACTATGCAGCACAACACTTAAGAGATTCCGCGATCATCTAATAACAACAGCCTTCAAAACCTACAAACACATTGAATGAAAATTATCAATATTTAAAAATCAATCAAATATGAAACAACACTACTTTTATGATATCTAAATGTATTTGAAATCAACTCATCAAATTCATAACAGGCATTGAATTAATTTGGACGAAATAATGATTGTGGCGAGCTGAGACTTTACGGAGCTTTCATTTGCTCGTAAAAACCCTCCGATTCGAGATTTTCAGCCAGTAAAACTGAAAATAAATGTTGGATACATTTCAGTCGGCGGGGGTTGTCAACGTCGTAAACTTGTCTTTCAATACTCCGTGTAGGGGAGGGGGCGCGAGAGCCTCGCATGCGAGATCTCTGCACACGCAAATAAAGATACCAGGAATTGCTTTAATATTATCGGGTAGTAAAAATATTTTTCTGATAACCTTTCGACTGACCCAAAGAGATTGATCTTAGATTTTGATGAATTACAGTATTAATATACGGCGATAAAATCGTAGGGCTTATTTTATTATTATTGTCAATTGACAGCTTTATTGATCTATATATAAAATATCAATGATTAATATTGATCATATAAGTTTGCATTTAATCACCCACTCAGGTCTGTAGTAGTATCATGGCACATTCTCCAATAGCATAAATGTTTTTGTTTTTTTTTAATACTACCTACCTGTATCTTATTTATAGAATCCTCGTTCTAATCTGAGCTTAGATGTCATCTGTTTGGTAATGTTTTGTTCATTTTTTTATAAATGAAATATTTCAGATTCGCACATCAAAAATGCAATAGAATTACAAAAAAAAACTGGAACCAACGAAGTTATTATATATGGCCTGAGTATCAGAAAAACCTTCCTGGAAAAATTTACAATAAACAAGGAAATATTTCCCAATAAAGAAAAGCAAATACAATAAGTTCACATAATAGTCTTTCGTTTACTGTGTCCAGGGCAGGGTTGCAAGTAGTTTGGGCATATTGCGCCCCAGATCCGGCTCTGCAGCCGGGATTCCCCATTACGAATATAATCCCGTGGATTATACGGATGGGTCCGGTCAGGTGAGGCTGGCTGTGTATTCATTTTGCCAAAACCGCCTCGGGGATTTCCCGTCCAAATATGATTCTGCAAGTAAAGCCCCGGGAGTTGAATTATTTATTATAATATTTATGGTACGACGTCATTATTATACCCACCGCAGTTAACAAGTAACTGAACAAATGGTTGTATAAGTAATCAATATTTTTGACTGAGTGTATTTGGTGAAATTCCGTTTTGATATTGTAAATAAAATACTTTTAAAACATTAATTATTTTTTGTTTACGATCACAGCTAAACAATATAAAAAAATTCATGAAGACTTGAAATTAAGTTTTTGTATTTCATTAGGAATCTTCGCTCTGAGATTACCGGGTTTTGTTTAGTTAAATTTGAGATTTTAACTGAACAAAAAACCATTCTTATTGGATATATTATACAAAAATACGTAGCAATATAATGAAGTTGGAATAAAGCGCCATTGTTTCAAATTTTTTTGTAATTTTCCCAGATATTAATACCATGTTATTACCAGCTATTACACAAGGCAGGTTCTTTACTTTTTGATGTAATCATCGCGAACATGCTTCTGGAAACGAAGCAGGGAACTGGCACTCGCGTTGATTCATACTAAAATTGATGGTTTTATTTTTAATAAAATTACCCTCATTATATTCATGTTAAAAATACTAGAACATTGTAATAACAATAATAATATTTAAATACAGCAATTGAACTTATTGTAAGGAATACACAGATTAAAAAAGATGCTAAAAATGCAGTATAAATAAAAATCTTGGTTGCAGTTCAGTGGCAAGCACGTTAATATCGGGTTCAGATGCGAGCAAACCATTTTTTTATTACGTTAATATTTGTAAATTGTTTCTGTCTTTTCTTTGAGTCTTCAAAGAAAAGGAAAATACTAATAAATTTGAAAAATACTTCCCTGTATCTAATAAAATAAACACATGAGATGCACAAGATCAGACATGGATAGAATTGCTTCTAAATACTTTTACGACCTCGTTTTTAGTTATTTTCCCCGCTTTTATTCTAACGCAACTAAAGCCATTAAAATATATAATAACCAACACTGTTAAAGTATTGCAACAAGAGATAAAAACTTTTTATTTAAACATAAATGCTCGTGTATGACGTGTTGTAAGTTGAAACTGTTTTTTCACAAAAAGTATAAAATATACAACCATCATCTACAAAAAAAATATAAATAAAAATATATGTTAAAGTATTTTATTTATTAATTAAAAAATTTAAAAATCCAGTCCAAAACGCTGCGGTTTTTCCGTGATTCTTCGGTTACTTTTAAATACACATGGAATTTTAATTTAGTAAATATTACCCTCTCGAGCGCTCTCAACGTCAATCCCGACGGCTGCTGTCTCGCAGACTGATGCACCCCCTCGAAAAAACACCCTCCTGAATTTCAACCAAAACCCAAAAATGTACAGGCAGCTTACTAACGCATTTTCTAACAAAAGCTTTATCATACTGTCGTTTAAAAGCCTATATTTAAAAAATATATATATGTATACCTGTCAAGGCGGATATCGAACCGGGGTCCTGATTAAGAATCTAACACTGTGTGTGCTAAAAACACAACCAACAAATTAGATTGTAATTTGCAATAAAAAAAACATCGATTGTATAAATACAAACGATTTTCAGAGTATCAAAGACGTGTCAAATATTAGTACACTGTTAGTCACAGCAGGGAAGCCTCTCGCGTACGAGGTATGAAGGTCGGGGCTGAGGGGTGAGTAAAGATTCCAAAATGTCACCCCGTGTCAAATTCGCCGCGCCCCGAATACCAATGCCGCCTCCTCGCAGGCAAAGATGGCGACTCTCCCCGTCGCTGCTGTCTCCAGTTTGAGCAGCCTACGCACGTAGCGGCGCATCCGACTACCGAACTGTAACCAGCCAAAAGTGTCCTCTTTCGCGCTATTCGTTTAAGCTCTGCTATAAGAATACACCTAACACGCGATGGCGTTTTTGATTAATTACGGTTCAGTTGTCGGTTGGGTCGCATCTTGTGTAGGCTGCTTCACGCACGCACGGACAGATCTCCGCTCCGTCCGCTCTGGAGAGTGGAAAAACGGGGTTCAGTTCGATTTGCGAAAAGACACGTCGAGTGTGAAATATGACTGCGTGGCGATTGACATCGCGTTATTATGTACCGCGGCTTGGTGTAGCGTACCTTTTATTCTAAAGTCATGCAATGCATAACATCAGACTTATTAAAATAAAATAAATATTAATTATAAATAATATTGAGGAATGAGACGCAACAACGATTAGAGAATATAAAAAAAAACGACGTCACTAAGATTTTTTTATTGATAAGCTTAAATATATATATATATTTTTTAACATTGCATTCTGGTCAATCTAGTAGAAATGGTCGTCTACGATTATTTGTGATGGATGTATTCGCGTGCATTCAGGCCAAGCTGGGATTTAAATTAAAACAAAGAGTTTAAAAAAAAGTTTTTAAAAAACAACTGACCTGTCAGATAAAGCACAGAAATACTCTATTCAACGATTTTTTTTACTCAGACTGACGCGAGTACAATTTTATTTAAAATTCTGCAGCCATCGAACACTTTTAACAGTGAATTTCATCCAGTAAATAAATTTTAAAAGAGTTTAATATTTTTCAATTTACTGTTTGTGCCATTTGCACGAACAAACGCCATTTAATGAACCAAATCATTGAGAGTAAAAAAAAATCACGTGATCAAACAATGTATTGAATAATTCGTTGTTTCTTTTTGCAAGTTTTAGGAAATGTTTGCAGCGAAACTAAATGAGATTACTGTGGCAAAATGGTCCAATCAACGGTGGGTCGTATTGCGTACGTCTAGAATTAAATAGCTCATCAGGTTGAGAATTTACCAAGAATGAGGATCGCAGAATACGATATCCATCAGTGGCGTGCGGTGACGGCAATCTACGTATGCAAGAGTGGATGGTATTGTGGATTATTTCTAGTATGAAGGGGTATTAAATTATTTATTATATTTATAAGGCCAAATAGTAGGGTTCCACCAAAATCAAACCATATAAATATTTAATACATCGCATGCCCTTATTGCACGCCACTGCTATTTATCTTAATTGTTTGACGAACGGGAGTAAACGAATGAATCTAGCCCAATTTTTCTAATGGAGTACAGGAAACTTCAGAAAAGTCGATTCAGGAACAAAATAATAACCCAAATATTTCATGGTTCAGTGAAAGTTTAATTATTTTTTTTGGAAATACTTTCGGAAAAATACGTATAGGAATATGAAAAATTATATTTAATTCAAAATAATTAGTGATTTTTATTACTGGTGTGAAAATTGCGAAACAAGTCTGTTCTATGATCGTTTGTTATTTATACAAAATGGTTCAATTTTATTTTTTGATTGTTTTTCAAGCTGCTTTATGCTTGGTAGCAACATATGTAATATTTAAACCACTCAAAATGACTAATAAACTCAATCATTATCCGAACAATAACCCGGAGGGTAGATAACATCGCTTTTCTTCAAATTAATTCAAATGGCTCTCCTGAACAAAGGCTTCGTTCGACTCGCAGTCTTGTGTCTGTAAATAATACAAAACACAACTAGAGTATACTTGTGACGTCATTGTGCCCCTGTCTGCATCACTCTAAGACGCCCCTCTGACGCACACTCTTCGGTAGAGTTGATTTGATGGAGCGACAGGACGAGTCCATTACATTAGGGGTTTGTTTGATGCCCATCAGAGATATTAAAAATACTCGCAGTCTCACCATATTATATATTTCAAAAATATTTATTTGAATAACCTTGTATTGGATTTCATATTTCTATTAGCCTGAGATTAAAAAAATATATTTAGTTGCCTATTTATTTTGTTGGTATTTTGATGTAGAAATGTAGCAGCTTGGCAAAAAAGTGTTCTTTACGTAAAATCGTCCACGGACAATTTATCATCATATTGTGTGATATGAAAATAAAAATCAAACCGAGCAAAAGAGAAATATTGCAAGCCGTGAATTTCCATTCGATAGCGACTGACAAAACGAGTTGTGGGGATTTCCCAAACTGTCGATATCAGCTGACAACGTCATTTACAACCATCCAAATATATCTTTCAAATTTCATTATTTTTACCTATGATATTTTTTTACCATCAAACCAAACTATAAAAAATCTGAGACATTCAAATTTTTTGTTGTTAAAGTCACAACACTCAACTTACACAAAAAAAATTAATCTTATTTACTTGTTGCTTCAAAAACCGAAGAAGAGTATAAATATAACCAGAATCGCTTTTTTATTGAAACCGGTTCGACCAATATTACCGACTGATATCGTAATGCCGTTATTCGAAAGAAAAATGGTTGATTTAGTATTAATTTTTACATTGTATTCAAATAAACGTAATATTTATAAAATGTTGCCGCTAAAGTCACGGCACGTAACCGACAAACATAAGTTAATTTGAGTTCATCTCTATACTTGTTGCGTTAAAAATCTGAAAATGTAAAAAGAAAAACAAAAATTGCAAGAATCACTTTTTTACTGAAGCTTTCTTGGCCAGTATTATTAACGGATAACGTAACGCCGTTACTCGGAATAAAAATGTGTTGAGTTGGTATTAATTTTTACTCTGTATTCAAAAGAGCGTAACATTTATAGAATGTTAACAATAAAAGAAAACTTGGCAATGGCTCCTACTTGTTGCTGGCCGATCGGCGGCTTCTAAAAGCTCTTTTATTATCATTAAGGCATAAAAAAAGCTCGTATTATCTCAGAGGGATTTGTGTTTCTCGTTATTATAGCTTATGTGGCGAAATCATGTTTATTCAATCATTTCGTTTATTTTTTTCTAAGTTGAGAAGTGGAAATATTCCAATAAAAAATCTTATGATCAGTATCCGATTTTGTGTAGAAACTCCCTCAATTTTTTTTATTTACGTTAAGGATAGCATTCGAACCTGCTCCCTCTATAGATCTTCAGCAATACACAAAGCATACAAAGAAGGCGGTTTTTAAAATTATCCGTATTTTTGAGGGTTGGTTTGGGAATGTTTGTGTCACCGAATACTCATTTCGTCACGCTGCTAAAATGCACCCTAGTTAGAAAAAAATCTTCTCCAGCAAAAAATGTTTGTGAAATATCTCCACAAAACATATTATTGTTAAGTTAGAGGTATGAAATTCAAAAGGTAAATTTTATTTTTAAAAGACCGCGTTTTAAAAATAAAAGTTTTAAAGTCCGCGCAAAAGGTAAATTTTATTTTTAAATAATCATAGTCTTTGAACGTCCATTTCCGTCTATAACGCATTACTTATATCTGCCCCTAAATGGACCAATTTAAAAATTTAAAAATAACATAAAAAATTTTTTTTAAATATTCCAAAATTTTTAAAAATTTCAAAAATAACAAATATTTGGAAAATTTTTAAATCTCAAAAATTTCAAAGTCCAAAAATTTGAAAAATTCAAAAAATTTCTAAAATTCCAAGTATGTCAAAAATTCCAAGTATTTGAAAAATTCCAAATATTTCAAACATTTGAAAAATTCCAAAAATTTCAAATATTTGAAAAATTCCGAAAATTTCAAATATTCAAAAAATATTAAAAATTACAATAATTTCAAAAAAAACAAATATTTGGAAAATTTTTAAATCACAAAAATTTCTAATATTTCAAAAATTCTGAAAATTTCAAATATTCAAAAAATATTAAAAATTACAATAATTTCAAAAATCCCAAATATGTCGAAAAATCCAAAATTTATAAGTATTTGAAAAATTTCAATAATTACAAATATTTGGAAAATTTTTAAATCTCAAAAATTTCAAATTCCAAAAATTTCTAAAATTCCAAGTATGTCAAAAATTCCAAGTATTTGAAAAATTCCAAATATTTCAAACATTTGAAAAATTCCAAAAATTTCAAATATTTGAAAAATTCCGAAAATTTCAAATATTCAAAAAATATTAAAAATTACAATAATTTCAAAAAAAACAAATATTTGGAAAATTTTTAAATCACAAAAATTTCTAATATTTGAAAAATTCAAAAAATATTAAAAATTACAATAATTTCAAAAATCCCAAATATGTCGAAAAATCCAAAATTTAAAAGTATTTGAAAATTTTCAAAAATTTCAAAAATCCTAAATATGTCGAAAATTCCAAAAATTATGAGTATTTGAAAAATTTGAAAAATTTGAAAAATTTCAATTATTTCAATTATTTCAAATATTCCAAAATTTTTAAAAATTTCAATAATTACAAATATTTGGAAAATTTTTAAATCTTAAAAATTTCAAATTCCAAAAATTTGAAGAATTCCAAATATTTCAAACATTTGAAAAATTCCATAAATTTCAAATATTTCAAAAATTCCGAAAATTTCAAATATTCAAAAAATATTAAAAATTACAATAATTTCGAAAATCCCAAATATGTCAAAAATTCCAAAAATTATAAGTATTTGAAAAATTTGAAAAATTTCAATAATTTCTAAAATTTCAAATATTCAAAAATTTTCAAAACTCAAAAATTTCAAAAATATCGAAAATTTCAAAAACTACAAATATTTCAAAATTTTCAAGAGAGAAATGCTTATATTATTTATTTAAAAATTCAGAGGTATGTTGCCTGTTTTGAGCTTTTTACTCAGATAATGTAATGATACCTCACAGTCATCACTGTGGGCAAAAGAAGGAGTCATTACATTGCAAAAGCATTAGTGTGGTGTCGGGATAAAATAATGTTTTTTTTCCTCTACGAAATTGCTTAATTAACGGGACACAGGTCATTTGCGAGCCACGAGGAAGTTATAATTCGTGGAGGGAGCATTTTACCCTGACGTGCAAAAAAAATGAAAAGAAATTATTCTTGGATAAAAAAACTTAACTCGCTCCTTCAAATTTTATTCATAATTGCTGCCAGTAATTGCATGAAGTAATTAATGATTTTATGGGTGCAACACGTACCTATAATGTAGATTTTAGGCAATTTTACTGTATATCTGGATGTACTGTACTTAAAATCCTGATATAAATTTAGTAATGTGCAATTGAATGATTTATGCCTCCTGGATACACAGCTAGAAAGTTTTGTAACAAAAGAGTCTCGATGGAGAGGGTAAGCTCCTACAGGGTGGGAGACGTCGCTTTCGGAGATTCCGTGGACACTAACTGATATGGCGTTGGTGCACGAAACCTGGATTACTGCCTCCTCACCGGGAAACCGGAGCCAATAACTCAAGCCCTACCGTGCTTGGAGTACGTATGATAAATACATCAGTTTCATTTCGAAGTATAGCCCGGCTCGCGATGAGTTCAGAATCTGAACAACCAGTTTTTATTCATTGAATTTCATACAAGGCAAACAAATCATTTGAATTACTTGCTGTAATAAAAAAACCTACGCGAAGTATATTTTGTATCGCACTACTATATCATAATCATATAATCCTAAAAAAGACGGTAACGCCTTTCAGAGAGCGCTAAAGTCTTCAAGGGGGTGACAATGGGTTTAGAAGCAAACAATCGGGCGTTTAGTCGATCTTGGGTTTGGTGACTTTTTACAGGAAAAAATAATAATATGATTGAACGAATATTCTTACACAGTTCGATTTTATCATTTTTGCTCGTCTTTGAACAATGAAAATTGACCACGTCTTATAGAAATAGACGCTTATTTACATGTATTATTGACAGGTTATGCTTACAATAGCAAATTAAAAATATCAATATACGTTTATTAAATAATTTTGTACAGAGAACCAAATCCAGAAAATGTTACAATCAAGATACATATTAATATTTTAAATAAAATACTTTTGTGATTTTGACCTTGGATTTTTTGGTGTTGTGCTGCATAGTCGGTCCCGGTACCGGGGGCATCATCAGGGATTTTTCGAAGACCGACTTAGTATTTTTCAAATATAATTTTAGAAACTGGTTTCAGTATCGAGAGTGGGAAAAAAGTCGAAAAAGCAACCACGTGGAACAAAATCTTATAACTGAGGTTTCTCATTGTATTTTATAAATAAATATATATTCTTTAATGTATACAGCGAATATTTAGCTAAAAAGAGTGAATTATGGTTGTGCAAAGATCAACCCACAGACTACGCATTTTAATGAAATTCTTAAGAAAGAGAATGAGGCTCTTTTATTTGCATCAAACTTTTCTTGCAAACAAAACTTTTAATTACGTTTTATCCAATTTAGCGGAATTTAAAAAAATAAAACTTTTTTTTCCTCTCCGGCTGGGCGGTTTTATTTTTCCAAACAATATAAGCGGAGTGCAAACAAGCAGAGGAAATTATGGAGATCGTGCCCCTTAAGAGCCTCCCGCGACGGCGGACGGATTCGGTTAAAACGTCCCGGCCGGGTGGGAAAGAACCATGTTTAAGTGTAATTTGCTCCAACGATGATGTCTTATTCCACGTACCTGCTGAATAAACCCTCTCCCGTGTCCCTGAAGTCGAGCATTGTACAGGGTGATTCCAAATTTGTTACAGACTTTTCAACTTGTCATTTCCACTGATATGACAATCATAAAAATTAAAAAAATATATAACTTTTTTTTATTAAATAATATTCTTGAAGTCCCAATATCCAATAAATTTTTATTCATGTTTTATTTAGTTTTATTCAAATAAGCATGGTGTCTTTTTTAAATAGCTAATGTTTCGAAAACAAAACTCGAATTAAATTTGCTCGACATAAAGCATTTATACTAACACCGATGTGTTGATTTTTTAAAAATGATTTTGTGTTTAAAAATACTTTTTTGTGTACTTCCAAGGACTTGTGTGCATATCTCTTAAAGTACTTTCAGCATACGCGGCATAACACCCAAGAACCGAGTATTCATAAAAACATCACATTTATTTCAAAGTTTTTTCTCGTAGTGTCATTTGTGAATCGGTATAAAATAAATTCTCATATTTATAATTTTCCCAAAAGAATAAGACCCATAAATTTTCAAATAAAAAAAAACATACAAATAAATCACCCAGAAGGTAAACAAGTCTCGCGAAACTTTCAATAAAAAGCTTTTGATTGTAATTTTATTTCATTGGGAATCAATTTGGCATATTTTTCGCGTACCGAAAAGAAAAACACAAGTTGTCGCGTAAATCAAGGCACATGTCGCGGAGCTGCAGATGCTCGGAGCGTGACGCCAGCCTGCTCCGGGAACCGGTTCCGGGAACCTGCTCCGCGGGAACCAGTTCCGGGAAAATGTTCGGAGGAAGCGGATTTCGTTCGCGGTTCCTAATACGAAATGGAAACATCCTCGCGAGAAGATTTATGGCCCGGCGGTCTGTTTTATTTTCCTCTGAATTATGGCGAATGTTGCATATACAAATACAAGCGGAATTTTAAAACAACTTGACTCTGCGTAAAACATAGCAATTATTTTTATTTTTTATTTTTAAAGCAACTCAAAGTCTACAGTTTATTTTGTTTTATTCGGAAAGGTTCGGTGAATTTCACAATACACACTTGAGCAATTGTAAATTTCAGTTGGATAGTTCATAGACGATTGAAACTAGGATCTTAACTGCCAGACGATGTGAGCGTTATTCGAACCCTAATTAACGGTGCGCTCCACCGAGCCGCAGTTTTCCTCCCTGGCACCGGGCCCATCAGCAATCAGTGCTCCCTGGTCCAGTCAGGTGTGCAGGCACCCGACTACCTGAGATGAGAGCACCTGACAGCGTCATTAACCAGTACGTTATACTCGAAGCTGGTGACCTGAATGGTGCTTGAGTTTTATGCGACCTAGTGAACAGATCCGCACTTTTATCCACGTAGGTTTATTGTACGAATAATATTAAATATATTGTAAAAAAAAAACAGGTGTTTGAAATTTTTCGTATATGAATCATTTAGCTTAAAATGTTTTATTTATATCACATATCAGTAAAATACGTTTTTTTGTTAAATATTTCATAGTGAAGAAAGATTTACTTATTACTCCAGTGCTTTGAATTGACGTAGAAGAATGAAGCGACGAAGTCATCAATTGACCTTAAATTATGGGAAAATGTTTTATTATATATAATCGGATCACAGACACCTCCCCATGGAAAATATCTTCAATACACCCATTACAGTTTTACCGTCTCTTCACTGATTTTTTGGAAAAGTATGTGCAAGATTTGTTGGTTTAGTAGGCTGCAACTTTGAAAAAAAAATTAAAAATGTAAAACAAATATACTCTTTGACAAGACAAAATAAATAATAAGTGAAATGGCTTTTAACATTGTTTTTCTTATTTTAAGATAATGTTTTAAATATTTTATTTTTATAGTATTGTTATATATTTAGGGAGTAAAACTAGAGCATTTTTTCATGCAAATAGCGCGAGTTTGCTGATTGCATTACAATGCCTGGAGTATAAAACCCACAATATTTCTCCTTTAATAGAGATTGCCTTATTTTAAGATACCACACTTACTGAATAAACCCGAAAGCAACGCGGGTCGAATTTTAATTCCGTTGCCTCAATGGAAGCGTTATCGATTCCTCCACCATTACGTCTGTATTGTTGTTGCCAGAATTTCTGCCGTTGGTATCTCTTACGAAAATAACACAACAATTCGATTTCGCCGATATATTTACAATGCTATCACGTCCAATGATCACAACAAGCCGAGATGCACGAGGCGTCTAAGTGGATTACATCAGCAGAGATGTATGGCGCACGGAGGTGCTGGTCAGGGCCGGCGAGGGCTGAAAGCGCCGGGACTTCTTTCAGGGTCTTCAATTTTTAAAGGCTTTAAATTGCAAATAAACTTACTTTAAATCATATTAAATGACAAGCGTATTTAAGTATAAAATTAATTTCATAAAAGAGCAGTTGAATTGTAATAAATATAAAAATTATGTAATTTTGACTTGAACGGAATTTTTTTTACGTTTCAAAGCTTTTTCTCATTCAATGAGACACTGTATTTTTTGTAAATGCATATCACATATCTATATATATATATATGAAATTTAAAAAAATAATGATGAAGTACATTTTTTCAAATATTGAAAATTTATTAAAAAACTCATCATGATTTGTGTGGGATTTGAGCCCACATTCCCAAGCTTAAATGGCCGGTGCATTACCAATTATACCAACGAATCACTGGTACTTAGCAATAATTTTTAACAATCATATCGTATAAGTGATACAACGTACTTATATGCCAATTAAATATTGTGTGACTTTAATCATTATCAATCAATAAAACCTGTAAAGGCAAAATCGTACTTCCTGTGAGACGGTCTTCTGAATAATCAATAATATATTCAAAAAATAAGTTTCATCAGTGTGTTTATGATATGAAGTGGGAATAAATAAAAATAGCTATAATTTCTCTCGCGAGCTCGCAGAAGGCGATGGATTTAAGGGAAAATCAATTCTAGTTGATATATCGTATCGGTTGTAGTAAGGAACTCCTTGCATAGCATGTATTATATAATGGAAGAGATAAGCAAATACTAAGATTTTATCTTGATTTTTCCGCAAGCAAGAGCAATTGGAAAAGTGTTTTTTTTTTGGTTTCGTAGAAAAGAAAATTTTAACTGAAGAACAGTGTCGTGGAACTCCCTGCTCCGAGTCATGCTGTGACTGCAATTGCATCCCAGCCGGCCAGGCTGACGTGATCTAACTGCAGTCCGGAAGGGTTCGGGTTCAATCCGATTGCCGTTTGAAAATGCAGTTAGGGGTAGTGATGGGAGAATCCTTTGCCTGGGCAGGTGACGTAAGAAGACTTTTCAAAGCAACGGGGTATATGAAATCGTATCACACCGCCAAAAAAGTATTAAGTAATCTTTTTATAAACGGCCATTGAGTCCGCTTAGTAGGAGTTATAAATCATTAATAAATTATATTTTTGAATAAAAAAAATACATGTTAGATTTATAAAAATTATAGCAATCGAACCTAGTATTAAAAAAAATACTCGTATTTTTAGCAAGTGTAACTCACGCCCACAGAGTGCTCAACTATAGCCGAGTTCGCATTTCTATGAAGTGTCCATTTTTTTAAAAAGGAGTAATGCTGACATTTATTACAATAAAATAACACCAGGTCGTGATGATGCATTTTTAAACCGTATTTTTATTGTATATTTTGTGAACATCACAAATTACACTGTGTTACAAAAAAAAAGCTTTCCAGCGAATTTCGTCTCCGTTACAAAAAAAAAAACACAATCAGCTTTTTAAAAATATTTCGCTTTGGTAGGCATATAAATTGCTTCAGATTAAACGTAAGCTTTGAGTAAACTGACGCTTTATTACTGCTTCAATTGCGACTCATGAAAAAACACGTAAATATTTCCTCTTTGCTCATGTTACACTGAATAATTAAAGCCTTCCCGCAAAGCCCTATTACAAATGGCATTTTTGGCGATAATTATTATGAAACACTTAATTAATCATTAAATTAAATCTGGCATATTAAATCGTTTATATTTAAATACAACGAGTTAAATTTTTGCCAAGACAACATAATCAGGTGTGGGTTTGCTCCAGAATTGTGTCTTGAAAATGAATTTCCTCGCACACATTTTTCATGACGCTTAAGAAGTACATATATAGTATAATTTATGTTGATTTGCTACGCAAGTATTATTTAAATATACAATTTCAATATAGTTTAATCACCAGTAAAAAAGCTTAAACAGTATGAATAAATATCAAAAATACAGGATGTCCAAAAAGAGTATCGGGTGAGTGTGAATAGTGACCGTTATTGCGATATGCTGCGAAAATGTTTGGGCCCAGAGTTGCAGAAGTTTTAAGGTTTCAACTCAAAAACGTGGTTCCAACAAGACTTCAACAAGTTCCACTTGCCATACATCCAATCAATCAATTGAAGTTGTTAACGAATTATTCCCTAATAAGGACATTTCACGTAGAGGTAACATCAACTGGCCTCCCAGAAGCCCCGACCTTAGCCTTCTTGACTATTTTGTATGAGGATACTTTAAGAGTAGGGTTTATGAGAATAATCCGACGAACCTAACGGAATTGAAACAAAACATCAGGTCAAAAATGGCAGCAATATCGAGGGCTATGTGTCAGCGTGTTATCAGCAATCTTTGTTTCAGATTAGAAGAGTGCCAGCAGCGCGTAACGGTCACCATTTGGATAACATTGTTTTTATGAAATAATTTTTCATTTTGTATTCTCATAATCAACAATAAAAAAAAATACTTGGTTACTAGTAGTTTTTGTTTAACTGAACTAACAAATACCCGATACTCTCTTTGGACAACCTGTATAAAAAAAATCTCTAATAATTTAAAAATAGGCGATTGATAACACAGCAGTTAATTAGTTCAATAAAATGGAGCATCAACAATTATAGCAAGAAACTTGGACCAAAAAAGTTGATAACCTGCACTGTCGTAGTTAATTTCCTAATTAACGATTGCCTTATATTATATTTAAAAAATTCCGTTGCAGTGTGTGCAATATTGGCATGCATCTCAGTAAAGAGGTTTGGCAGTGTTAGACTTATTTCCCTGACAGTAAAACACCCCTCGGTCGCGAGGGTAGTGTTGTGAATACTATCCGAAGTCGCCGCACGTAGGGGGTGCGGATCGTCAATCGGAGCCGGCCATGTTTCAGGAATATCTTTTACCGCTTAGTGATTCGGAACCGTTTAGGGTTCACATCAACGGTTTTATTTTATGAAGGTATATTTTTTCGGCGCAAGAAAATATCTCGGGAAACGTGGAAATTCAATGACTGGCGTTTTTTTTTACAGATGCCGTGATAGCGGCGCGCGATTATATTAAGATAACTTGGCGGAGAAGATGTGAATTTAGAATAGTTAGTTTGTGTTTTGTTGAGCGCGCACGTCATACAGCGTGATCGTGTGGGTATTAAAATTTAAAAAATTTACACAAGGTTTTAAAAAAGGCTGAATATACATACAGTAGAGCAACATTATTTATATTAGTGGGCCCAACTGGCATTAAATTAAATAAAATATTAATTTGCTAAGTTTTTATCATGCAGGTAAAAGTTGTGAGTCTTTGCAGTTAAAAGTTTCAGCTTATTGAAACGAGCGTACGTTTAGCTGTAGATGATGTTATTTAAGATTATTATCACATCGTTCTGATTTAAGACAGTATATAAATATACAGTAATACCCCGTTTTATGCGACCCCGTTATGCGCGGTTTCACTATAACGCGAATTTCAAATTAAGTGTTAAAATGCCTCGCATTACGCGAATTTCTTATTTAAGAATGTGTATGAACATAATGTAGTCATAAACTTCTCTTAACAATTAAAAACAGCGTTGAAGACAATATATGTATTTTTCAGTAAAAATAGCATGTAATACTGCATAAAGTGTTCTTGGAATTAAAGGGATTGATTCAAATAATTCGTAGTTTTTTTGTATTAAGTTTTGACTATGTATGTATGTTTAATCGTAAACTCCGATATACACGAATTTCACTTAACGCGATTTTTTCCGGAACGTATCCCTCGCGTAAAGCGGGGTATTACTGTATCACTTATGTTCTTGAACATTTTTTAAAGTATTAAAATTGACAACTGTTATCCGACTGTTTTGAAACATAATAAGTGATTAACATAATATAATTAATTAAGAACCGAAAAATTTATTTTTGAATTATTTAGATATTTGTATAATTAAATTTGAATAATTATTACCCAGTTAGCATGAAATTTCCCATTAACGCGATTTAATAAATACTAAACTTTATGAAGTTAATTAAAAGTTTCTCGTCGCTATAAAAAGAATCGCGAATATCTTCAAAGAAGACGCGCCAAACTAGCTTTCGAGCGATTTCATACAAACTTACTGGCCCCGTAATCTCATATTAGAGTTATGCACGCCTTGGGGGGGAGAAAACTTTCATCTGGACACGAAATATTATACAAGCCTCAATTGAGTGGGTTCCAACCCCATACACGATTGTGCTACACTAAATTGATATATATGTCTACTGGGTCATTGGTCAATTATTTAGAAAACTTATGATATTAAGATAATGAAGTAATTTTATTATTATCCTTGGCGCTTCAGCTTGCTCCCACAATTAGATATTTTATTGGTTTGTTAAAATTTTGTTCTAAGTTTATCCAATTAAAGATTTGTATTAGCTGTGTTATATGTACATGTATAAATAACAAATACATTAACGATTTCATTGATTGCGTTGTCGTGCTGCATAAACTGCTGAAGCAATCACCTAAATAATTTATACATCAGTTAAATTAAATTATTCATAAGAATATATGCTATGGTGATTTATAACAGTGAATATAAAGAGAGCTCGAGTTACTTGTAGCATACCGTGTTTTATTTTCAGCGAAATTACTAAAATTATATTAATGTTGTATTTCCTAACGCTTATTTAATGGGTCAATTTCTCGCGGCAATACTTTTAATGTTTAATGTAATTTATTTCTAATACAACCATGATTTAATAAAAAAAATATCACAAAGCAACTGATTTACACAATGAAATTTTGGGGGCTTTAGTTTTTTTGAATTCAGTGGCTTTGTCATAAATTAAAAAAAAATTATAAAAAATTGATTGAGATATTTTTTTGATTTTTCTTGTGAATATCGAATCAAAATAAATATAGATACATGGTAAGTGCGTGTAAAAATAATTATTGAAAGTTATATATCTGAAGTTATGTCTTGTTAAATTTCAGGAAAAATTATATCTAGAAACGTCGGAATTTTAAAATGAAATACAATTAAATGTTCAAAAGTGTAGTATTTTTTATTTGTATGCTTAAAATTAATAATGAAATATTTATTTGGAAGTACGTATAAGAGAGTTTAATCAAAAATAAATCATGGAACTTCACAGCAGTCTTAATTTAGCAACATATAAAATTCAGCACAGAGTGGCGATTAAGCGGTATAAAACAGGTGAATACATTTTAAGCCTGCGACTGGAGTAGAACGGGGGTAATTAAAAAGGTGTAGTAAAACACGTGGGGTTGCTCGGGGCAGGTGGGGGCGGGAACAGCTGTTGCCCGGCGGGGGTGCCCGTGAATAATTAAAATGGGATCGACAAGACTCGTTCGGAGCGTTTGTAATTGAATACTATTGACTTCGGTTACAACTCCTCCGTATGTGGCTTTTAATGCAATGATATCATATAACTGAAAATACATTCATTAATTGACGTGCAACAAGTATGAATAGCTAGAAGAGCATTATAATTTTTCGAGTGCTTTTGCCTTTCAACGGCCTACAAAAATACAAGGACGACGAGAACGTTGGATAAAACACTTTTCGACCGTTTGCCTTAAAATAATTGAATGTTCATCAGCCCGGTATGGTTAGAAATTCAGGTTTATTAAATATTTTACTATAATTGTCGGGTATATATTTAAACAATAGAGATGAATAGTCAAAAAACCAAGAGATAATATTTTTTAAAATTATTTATAATATCTTTTTTGATAGTGAATAGTTTCATAACACTGATTTTTTACAGCATATGAAGAGTTTCATTGTATATTTTTTATGTTAATGGGTATGTTTTTAATCTATATTAATCGCATTAATATAAACAAATAAATAACACAATAAATTACTAGAGTTATACAACATTTATCAGAAAAATCATTGAGTATTCCATAACGTAAATCTGGTTAACAGTTCACCATCAGAATTTCTTCAGAAAATTGTATGAACTAGCAACTCTGCAGAGTTCCACGAAGAAGGTTAATTTCGTACAGCCCCTACAATCAGTGGGCTATTATACGTTTCTCCAATATTGCAATAAAAGTCCTGACCACTGACCTAGATGGGTCTGGATATGCAACGCCAAGTCTATGCAAATCCAATTTGCCCGCATTATGCACCCAGAGGGGGGCTAGGGATGGGAAAGGTCGGGCATTCGTGCTCGAACAGCTGCTTTTCCAAAATAATAAAAGATTTCATTTGTCCAACAATCATTTGATTTTTGACTTATTCGTGACTCGTGATCGAGAAGTCGAAGTAATAAATATTCAAGATCAATTTTGCTACGTGAATCACGTGAAAATCTTGTGAAAAACCGATAAGAGTTTTATTTTAAGTATTGAATTAATTTTCGATTAGTCGATTATTATTTAAATATTTCGAATTAAGTCGAAAAAATCCATCACTACCCCGTAATCCTATTCCCTCATCGCCCACCTTCCCAATAGTATGCAATGAGATGAGTGAAGTTGGGAGGAAACTACCCGACTGCCACTACGTTATGCACTGGCTGGGGTGAAAATGGGGTGGAAGTGCTGGCTTCTCCAAGCCGCCTTCTTCTCTCCCACCCCCCCGTCAAATTAATTCTACCGGAAGCCTATTACGTACCAAGAAACCGGAAATCAAACCCCACCTGCACATCTGCGATACTGGATTATTGGATATTGAAAATTTTAATATTTGAGATTCTGGCAGTGCTTTTTACTGAAAATATTTTGATAATATCATTTTTATAAAAAGTGTATATTTTCACGGTGTGCGTTGTTTGTTTATAATTATTTGATAAACGACTAAAAACAACCGGTCGCTTATTGAATGAGTGTAAAAAACCAATTATAAAAAAAAACTATTTTGTTTGATTATATCCGCTTGCTTTCATTCTATATAATTAAAATCTTAGCAAGGGCTTTAATTGGATATTTGAATTTTATTACATTTGTTGAAAATGAAGACAATAATTTTTGTTTACTAACTGGCCATAGTATTGAACGGGATAGTCTTTATTAGGAATTTAATACCCATTATGCATGCAATGTGATTAATTTGTATATTTATAATGCACGTGTGTACGCGACAGGTGCCGGAGAGTGTGTTATTTGTCGGTGCCGTGTGTTGGCCCCTCTTAAGGGCAAACTACACGACAGTGTTCTCGTTCTAAATTCCTCCAATTCTTATTTTTCCACGTAATATTTTTTATTATTCGTGCTCGCCACAAATTGTATTATTAGGGCGACAATAAAGAAGTGAAACAACGATTCCCGGCAATAAATATAAAAAACTGTCACCCCCGCCTCCTCCCCTTCGCAGCTCCCCCGAACGCGCAAGGAATATATTACCACAGAATATTCCCCATTTTTACGAAGAGGTTCAAGTACAAGAGAATATTTTTAATTATGAAATTAGATCTCAAAAATAAATATAAATGTCCAAATGGCCAGGAGATTACAGCCGTTTTTGTTTGTGAGCGCTTTAGCCTTGTTTCTTCAAGAATAGGTAAAAGCGTTTACTAACAAAAATGATCGTAATCTTTTAGACATTTAATTTTTTGTTGTTGTATGAATGTGGTAAAAAAAAACCGGTATATCTTGGATGAATTCTTTATCCGTGACACTGATTTTGTTTAAAATATTCCAAATCTTAACAACAAATCGTTTTTGCCTTCTTTAGACTGAAAATGCCCCTGAAGTACAAAGCTCACAAAAAATCAATATTTCTTAACTATTTCTCTGTAACTCGTAATGGATAAACGGTATGTCTTAATTTATGAATTTATGCACATCATTAAAAAATCTGTTCTTTGAAATTTAAACCTTTAAAGTTTTTAAAGTATTTAAATTATTCTTCATGAAAATTATCTATGGAACATTGATGGTTTTATAAATTATTGTTTTAATTTATGCAAGTGTAGCTTTATATTCTTTGAGTTTAGACTTTTTGAGGTAGTATATATCTTACTGTAGAGCTAACGTACATTTTTAATAAAATTATTATAAAAATGTTTACATTTATAAGGTGAACGTCCCCTGTAGAAATAGAGTTGGGAAAGGAGAATTTCAACACTTTTTATGATGTAAAAGCGATAGAATTTTTTTAACAGCATCTTACTTGCTTATTACTGGCGTGAAAGATTATAAATAAAATCCTGCCAGAGAGAGTCAAAGGTTTATATTTCTCCTGTAAGCACGGAGAGGGAAGCGTAACTTTTTTAATATACAATCATATTAATAATGTAATTAATACCTTAATTATTTTTGTAACTAATAACAAAAAAAGACCAGATATTATTTTTACACTTTTTTATTACGTTAATAAGATTTAATACTACAAAATTATCTATTTTAAAACGTTATTATCTGTGGATTGTAAAGCAACTGCTTTCTATTTCTTGAGATGTGCAAACAATGCTATTAAATAAACATTTAATGATTTTTTTCATTATATTAATTGTTTCATGATTATATTAATGATTTACAAGAAAGTATTTCAATAATATGTTCATAAACTTAAATTTATGTGTGTTTATAAAAACTACAATGTAGTATTTTTTTATTTCTGGTATACGATTGTATCGACATGTTCAAAATGATTTAAAACAAAAAGTTTCATGCCAAATCAATTAATATCCAATTATTCCGACCAGCAAGACACCTGAGAATAAACGAAAGTAGAAACGCGACATAAAACCCAAAAACGCAGTATTTACATTAGAAACAATACAAAGCAGCACAATAGAGATTCATTTCCAGGCGACGGGAGGAAGAGGAAAGCTCTAACGTGACGGGGAAAAGGTGCGATCAGATGGAGCCGAGTAAAAGGATTTGAGATCTGCGAGAGATTAACAGGATCCCAAGGACGAAAGGCTTTTGTTCCCGGGAGGGGGTGAGATATAAAACTGAAGCGGAAATAGGCCAGGTACGGTCTGGACCCATTGTAATCGAGTTGGCTGTTGGGAGAATTATATCACCCATACGGAAACATAGCCTTGCAAAGGTTTAGTGCTACGACTCGTAGTAAATACACTAAAGCGCTACGTAGCTGCTACGATAATGTTATTCTAAAATTATACTGATGGATTTATAGCCGTTATATTATTACAATATTTAATTATACGCCAATAAATGCTTCCTTATTTGATGATGCGTTTTAAGTTTTGCGATAAACTGCTTTTGTGATTTAATATATTTTAACGCACAAACATGATTAGCCATGTAACTAGATTACGAATATTTTTTTTTAAAAAGGAAGCCACAAAAATTTTATTGTTTTTTGTAACATTTGCTAGTTTTAGATCAAACTGAATATTCTGTTATATATGAGCTTTTGGTTTCTTATATAAATATTTCCAGATCTTGAATGATTGGAGTTTTTCGTCAGTTTTTCGCCACATATGACGCCTTTTGACTAAGTTCAAATGCCAGTATCTTGCTGATTAATATGGCGAAGACAGAGGGAATCGGAGGAGCTCCCTCTGACCCTGGGAAACATTTTTTGATAAATTTTACTCCCGAGACCCCTTAAGATGAAATCTTTCGTGAAAACGGCACGACAGAATAAATTCCGACAGAAAGTAAGTAAGTACGTAATATAAAATCCAGCGTAAAAAAAACAACACAGCACACAAATATTATTTTAAACGCAAGATTTTTACAAGCCGTTGTAAACTACGAAGATTTATTTATTTCGGAAATTATCACGCTGGATTTAAATGTATTTTTTTAAGATAATAAATCAGTCACGTGTCGCGGAAAGTGTAGAAAACGATTTCATGTTTACAAAGAAAATATGGCTTATATTCTACATTTTTTCCGGACTCTTGGCTTATCGTAGTTAGTGTTTGCTCCTACAATAAAAATGGCTCATATTCTGCTTTGTTCCCCGACTGTTGGGTTAGCGGAGTGAGTATTCATTCCAACTGGAAAAATGTCTAACGATCTGATTTTTTTCTGGATTTCTGAGTTATTGATGTGAGAGTTCATTACAACAGGGAAAAATGGCTAATATTCTGTTGTGTTCCCAAACTGTTCTGTTATCGGATTGGGTGTTCGTTCCGACAAAGAAAATGGCTAAAATTCTGCTCAGTTTCTAAATTGTTAGCTTTTCGGAGTGAGTGTTCTCTCTGACAGTGTTCCCTGGAACTTGTCCGCGTCTTTATTGTTCTTTTCAGAGTGCCATAAAAAAGCAATACGGCTTCCAAATTAAGTAAAAAACGAGCCGCTTATGTACAGAAGATGGAGAAAAACAATAACGCTCATGGCTTTTTTTATTCCCGAAAACATACGATACGATATGGGATAAAGCTTACAGGTACTGGCACTCTTGTAAATATCAAAATATTATTTGGAGGTATAAAAAAAAAGTTTTGGGTCGTTGTTAATAATAGTAATTATTTTATACACGAATTAAATTTGATAAAAATATTAACAATTATTGTAAAGTATTTTTAACGTGATTTTTCAACCATACTATGTATGATTTGCACACGATACGATTATTTTTTTTAAATATGTTTAAATATATTTAAAATTACTAAATATTATAATTACTGAAATTACTTAATACTGTTAAAATGATTAGAATATTTTTTACAATTTTCTACATTGTATTGCGGCTTTTTTATTAAAAAAATTAAATCAATACAAAACTATTTATTTTTGTTAACAGTGTCAAAAAAATTTACTTTTCCGAAATATGTATGTACTTCGTAGTTCGACGAAATTAAAATTTTTATTGTTTGTTTTTTAAATTACAACAGCGCTTATATATATATTTTTGCGGAGTCCAGTAACTGCCTGCTTTACCCTAAGTCTTCATAATCGGATGAAGGAGCCGCGCCCGGCGAGCGGTGTGTTTGCTTTTATGAGGCAAATGTTATATAAATATGAAATAAGACCGGGGCAGAAAAACCACACAAGCCATATGTTTCTGTCCAGTTGGCAGATTGCAGAGAACCTAATGAATGAGACATTTCATAAAAATCAGCTTTCCTGAAAAAAAATAACGATATTTTTTGGCTAGCGATTTATACTGAGCTTTTCCTGAAAAAGCTTTGTAATTTTACTAATGCTAATAGATTATACCAATATTTTTTGTAGTATAACCTACATTAATTATGTTTTATACTAAATTCATAATAATTTTCAGTTTTTATTTATCTACATCAAACCGTGGTATTTTTGCATTTGCTCATTTGTTGATGGTAATTTTTTAATACATTTAATATTAAAAATTTCATAAAATCATATAAAAATTTTATTAGTGAATAATGACAAAATCAAAAACATATATATATTTATAAGATAAATAATATAAAATACTACTTGTGAATATTTTAATGGAATTTTATTGATAGTTTTTAAGAACATGTTTTCCATAAATGTAATTTATTTAAACATATAAAAAATTATTTAAAACATATAATATAAACGTATTGTTTTACAAATAATATGCAAACAATGCAATATTAAAATATATTTTTCTTCTTTAGACAGTTGAAATCAACAGTAAATAAAGTGGCATGATTGAAAAAAAATAAAAGGCTTATTTATTAGTTGGGATTTGAAAGCAAAATACATTGGCTCTCAATCACACCCCTGTGCATAAATGAAACCGAGGCCGGTGTGTATTTGAGTTTCATCATCCCCTAAGTAGAACTCTTCTTTGATGAAAGCTCTGTGTGCCGAGCGGTAAAAACATTTCCATTGCGGTCAACTGAAAGGACTCCGGAGCTAGTGATGGTCTCAATCGAATAAATTTGAACTACTTTAATATAATCGAAAAAAAACTATACGTATGTTTCCTTTAAAAATACGATTATTTTACCGATGGCTTGCTTTTTCGTAAAATTTAAATAATCATTTTATCTTTTCTATTTGATTCAATGCAAGATATTTTCGCAAATCTCTTCAGTTCCTTTACAAAAAAATATTCAATATTTCCAATTCAGTACAAAAATTTTAGTTTGAAACATTTTTTTTGGTTTTTCAACTTTAACTTAAAAATAGCTAAATGCTTTTGCGTTTTCGCTTGTCAAGGACATCTTCGGACTGAAAAATCTTTAAAAAGCTATTGAAAGATGAAAGAGCTTACAAACAAGAAATTACCTCAATCTCAATAATTTTGTTTAAATAAGGAGTACTACTCAATAAACTGGGTAAACAAGAATATTACTTTTTTTTTTAAATTGATTATTTTTGGATCTCACAACCGAATACGGGCACAAAATTATTCGGAATAAATATTTTGTGTATTTCATTAGTTATTCCCACTCTCGATTTATTATTATCTTTTTTGTAATTCATTTAAATGAATCGATTATTCGATTACAAATATGGTCCAGTGTTCATCACTACCCAGTACCCTCGTGTATTCACTCTGGACATGTGATTGGATAAAATGTAATTAAAGTTATTTCAGTGTTTTACTACACGTATGTACATATGTCGCTAAAGAGATTTATATTAAAATTAACGTATTTATAAAAACTAACTCTTTGACCAACGTTGCTGGGAATTTTTTTAATCGTTGAATACACGTATATAACCCTTTGTGTAATTGCTTTATTTTTGTCAACTCACAGCACGTTAACTCAAAAAAGTTTAAACGTCAATTAACGCCGTCTAAACAGAATTAAAAAGTTCACTAAAGCAAAAAATGTTTGGGAAAAAAAATATATAAATATTTACAATGAAAATACAGAAAAAAACCAGTATTCATTTTCTGTCACTGTGTTGAAAAATGTTTAAAAAATTCGTGATTTTTTTTGTTTCTTACATTGTCGAGCGTAATTTGTCTCTGGTAGTTATCACCGTTTCCGGTAGCTGGAGTCGCCATTTGCCGCCGTAAATGGCGTCCTTCTGTCACAGACTGCTAATTGAGTGCCGGCCCCGCAACAATGGAGATGGCGGACGCACTCTGGCCAACAAGAGCACCGACGTCTTACTTCCACGTCTTCTTCAACCAAAATCACCCCGTCAAATTAATGGAAGAATTTTTATAAATAAATGTATTTAATAATAGTATATTCACCCAGCGAAATAACAAGTAATCGATGTGCAATCAGTTTCCCTAATCATCGAGGGTTTACTTGCAGAAGAAGGCATTACATTTGGTTCTGGAGTTATAATGGGGCTGATCCCTTTGACGGGTCTATTTTCGATTTTTTTTGTAATTTTAGAAAATATTTTGCAAAAAATCTACTGCATCAATAGAAAAAAATTGACTTTTAATATGATACACATGTGTTTTCCCGATTGAAGTTTGGACATGTGGAAATTATTATCTAAAACCCTAGGTGTCCTTTTGTTTATTGAAATTAAAAGATTATATATATACCTATGGTAAAGAATTAATCTAAAAAAAAAAAAAATAAACAAACTATGGTTTTGAAAAGTCGTTTTTTTATTAAAATTTTCAACATATTCAAGACTTTATGTGACCTTGAAGAAGAACGGTAATTAAATATTCAAAATTTACTTAAATATAATTTATAGTTTTTTAAAATATTTTATAAAAAAAATTAACATTCAATATAGAAAAATAAAGTGACAATTAAGTAAACAGGGAGATGACAAGATTCGCAAAAAAATGACAAAAGTCAGACATTTTGTCAGTACGGAGCTGACTCGGAAATCGAAGTGAATCGTGTCATTTAAAAAATTAAATCAAATTGCTTCGCTCTTTTTAGTATTACATAAAATATTTATTACAAAAATACTATATTTTTCACGTAACAATACCCCTCGAATTCGAGTAGCACGTTTCCTAGATTTAGTGGCATGCAATCCCGATATATGGGATCTGCACTTTCTTTCACGAAAGTCCGCGTCGAATATTGTATCAGAAAGCAAGCGGCGTGTATCGATTGCTAAGTGCCGGTGTCCTAGCAGGGGAGACACGCCGAAGCAGACGTTATATTAATTCCGCGGCGGGTGGTGCCGGCGACTATGCTAATTGCGTAATTGAAAAGGTCGCACTTGGCACGCCGTTTGTGAGCCAAGATTTATCGCGAGGATTCCACCGGGAATAAGAGCGCTTTAACTTCGTAATAGGTCGCCGTAAATTATCGCATTCTTGTGTACGAATTATATCGTTTATTTCTTCACCTTTACAAGCGCTCGGGGTAGGTGTAAAGGTGGAGAATTATCGACGTGCATTCTGGTATAAATGCGGACGTAACGTCACAATTGAGTTTTGATATATTTAGAACAACGTTATTTGATAACGGGGCATACGCCGCACCATTAGTGGCGTGTTTTAATATATTTTTTATTTGTTTACACTTTCGAATAAAACGCGACCCGATAGAGCTAATGTTTGCCAGACATTATTTAAAAATGAAAAGGTTCACAAAGTAAAACAAGAATTAAATATTATATAATTGAGACATTCTCATACAGTTGTAGGTGCGTATTAAAAAAATATGATGTGCAGCGAAGTATTGGTTAGAAATATAAATTTAAAAACAAACATAAAATGGCTATCTGAATACCAGATCTGGGTCACGAGACTCCAAACGGCTTATGAACCGGACCTCAGAAAATACTATGAGTTATTTAATTCAATAGCGGAGTGCTTGGTTTGTTTTTTTATTTAATTAAGTGAGATTCGTTTGCAGATACTAAGTATTATTTGAAGTAATTTTTAGTTTACTACTAAATGAGTCACGTAATATTTTTTTTATTGAATTTAGGCTAGAGCATATTTTGCAAGTGACGTTTTTCATGAAGGAATTCATAAATTATTATTTTAAACCCGTGTTTTATTGTAACCCCAGAAACAAAAAAAATGTCATTTTGTTAAAGCGCAAAAACTATTGTACAGTTAAAGCAGGATTGGAAGTAAAAGGTTACGGTTTTTTGAGCACTGCGAATTAAATTTTGTAGTACTCTTATACAAAAAAAAGGAATACTTAATGATTTGCGAGGTAACTGAAATTCATTACTGAGACCAATTATGAGTTTATATAAAAATGATTAAGCAAAATGGCTGAAGAAATTACAAAACGAGCGTTTTCCCCGCCACACTGTTACACACTATACATTATACACAATATACATTATATACAATACACATTATATACACATTGCGGTACTCGGAAGTCTACACTCCGGCGCAGTTGTGTGCTACAAAGCTTTGACATGAATACTACTGTTTCTCGTAATAATATACGGAATATTATTTTATACGTACAGGAGATGCAGATCATTTATCGCTGTAGTTTTCTACTTGAGTTAATTTTTGTTTTATTTATTTATTTTGTAACATTTTGAAACAAAAAAATAATTGCACAGAGAGAAAACTAAATGAAACTTTTTTTAATTAAAACATTATAAAAATATATATATATTTCCAACGAAACATTAAAAACTAAATTTTGGAGACACTGAACACTGCGTGATTGCTTCATATATGTAAATATTTGATTTTTGTTAAATAAGTATTTTGATTGATTCGTCAGCTCATTATAATAAATAATAGTATAACGTTTATTAAACACGCTGATATTTACCGTAAAACTATATTAAAAAAAAAAAAAAAAAATTGTAATATTTACGTTTTTTTTTTTTACACGAGAAGTTTTTATGTCTCCCAAGTATACATTAATACCACGGTATACGTAATGTAGGAATAGATTCAAGTTTATTTTCTTTGGGGTCTCATCTGCACCCTTATCAGCGCGCTTTACCCTTTACGGGCCTATCAATCACACCGTAAACCGACCCCGGGCCCTCGCCCGCCCCGCCCGAGAGAGAACAATTGCGACCCGCCATAAATATCTGTCGCTTGTTTCGTGTTCATCAATCGAATACTGAAATTTTATTTCACCAAACTTTTATTTTATTATCAATAAAAAATTTTTTTTTTTTTAATGTTTGAAGCAGTCAAAATACATATAAAAAGCTTATTTAAACTTTATGTGTCCATAAGCTTTAAAGCGCTAAACTACACAGTAATCTATCAAGAGTTTCCTTTGTCTACGTACTGGGCATCAGTTATATAGGGTGTCTAAAAAGAGTATCGAGTATTTGTTTTAGTGACTGCGAAAATTTTTGGGCCCAGAGTTGCAGGAGTTTCAAGGTTTCAACTTAAGAACGTGGATCCAACAAGACACTTGCCATACACCCGATCAATCAATTGAAGCTGTTAACGAATCATTCCCTAATAAGGTCATTTCACGTAGAGGTAACATCAACTGGCCTCCCAGAAGCCCCGACCTCAGCCCTCTTGACTATTTTGTATGTGGATATCTTAAACGTAGGGTTTATGAGAATAATCCGACAAACCTAACGGAATTGAAACAAAACATCAGGTCAAAAATGGCAGCAATATTGATGGCTATGTGTCAGCGTGTTATCAGCAATCTTCGTTACAGATTAGAAGAGTGCCAGCAGCGTAATGGTCACCATTTGGATAACATCATCTATTTGAAATAATTTTCCATGTTGTATTCTTATAATCAATAATTAAAAAAAAACTTGAATACTAGTAGTTTTTGTTTTACTGAACTTACAAATACCCGATACTCTCTTTGGACACCCTATATATGCAAGTTAAGATGCCCCAAATGTTGATGCGCAAATTTCAAAGCATCGGCTAAGGCTATTTGGATTTTCAAATAAAGTTTTGTCGCCCCCCGCCCCGCCCCGGGGGCAGAAGTTGAACGGCCGGCAATCCGATATCGATTGACATTATTCTTCCGTTACGTTATACGTAACGGCTACACCCAACGGTAACGACGCGGCCGTTAGACCGACCCGCCGTTATTGTTCAGGCCACACATCCTACCCCAATAACAACAGCTTAAGTCTCGAGCTTTTTTTACATTTATAACGATAATTATTGATCTTTTGATAAACACGAATTTTTTTAATCACATACGACTATTTTGTTTTCAATATTATATCCTGCTTGTGTACCCTTTTATTTATTTTTTTAACTTTCTTCGTCATGCGTGATAGATTTATCTTGGAAAACGTTGTTAACCTGATTTTATATAAATTATGTAAAATATACAGTAGTTTTATTTTTGGTTATATGTGATAATTTAATTATTTATGATATGAAATATGTATAATAGAATTTTAAAATTTAAATTTTTGAAATTATTTTATTGAGATTATATTATCTATTAATGATACCACAATGGTACTTTAGCTGTCGCATACACTTTATTATATACCGTTCCAAATAAATGAATGAATTTACCAGAAATCGTTATAAAAACGATAATTATAAAATTTAAAATATACTAATTTCGATTCAATTTTACAAAGACAGTTTTGTAATAAAGAAATAAAGCGACCGCTAAACTAAATTTCCGCGCACAGCACCTCACGGTTTCGCCCTTTATATTGACTGCCGCCGACATTAATTTATCAACCCTCTATTCTCCACCACGCCGTCTTAAGAATTCTCGTTAATATATTGTACAGGCTAATTTATTCCGGTCGATGTACGCACACATCACAATTCACCTCATTAATAAAGGCCTTCCGTTCAGGTATTCAAGCACCTGACATTCGGGGCCGTCGACCGAACCTTCGGCCCGCTCCCACGCCGCAACGCGAGAATAAAATGACTCTGATATAAACCACCGTCAGGTCGGCTGTACTAAAAGAATTTTACCGTTTAAAGGCTATCGCATCAGGATTTAATATTCGTGGTATTTGTGAAAACCATACGGTATATATGAAAGTTATGTGGTACATATGAAAATCCTCTTAAAACCCTTCATTCGAGTTATATCATGTCTTGGCTAAATAGATCTTTTTAAAAAAATAACTGATTTTTTGTTTTGATTTGTGTGACTAAATTTTCCAAATATCATAATATGGTTTCACCTAGTATTTTCTGCTAAAAATATTGAATATCAACGGGTAACGGATTCATTTAACTTCGTTTGAAAATCTGTAAAACCTACAGTATTTTCAGACGAGATCAATGATATCGATATGGCATAATGGTGGGTTGTATTGAGTACGTACAGTACCCCATAGATACAGGATTTCGGTTTCCATTAGGCTTGAGAAGCTACTTCAAAACGGATAATGTGGCATAATATCTTGAAAACATCCATAAACGTAGACGACGATCGTTAAAGCTAACACACTTACTTGATTGAGGCACGCTAGTGAAATGTGCTGTAATTTGGCTTTCTTCTCTAAAAGAACGTATCAAAACTCGTTCAATATTAAAAACTACTTCAAAGTCGGGTATACGACGTAATATCCTGAAAAAATTCACGAATATATACGGTAGTTATGTAAAGTTACATAAATATGTACTAAAGCAAATTATACTAAACATATCGCGATATATAAACACCCTAGGATTATTATCAAACTTCGTCAAATATTAACAATTATTTCATCAAATTTGAGTAGGACGAAACCCTTCTCCGTGATTGCGCGAGTTTGACAAGTGTTATTTACTTCACTCAAGGTTTTAGCGCGTGAAACATCGTCGCTCAGGGGTTGGAATCGATTCCGGAGGCAATAAACATGACCGTTAAGCAAATGGGATGGCCCAGTGGGCTCGGGGCGCCGAGGGGGGCAAGGACTCGCAGGAACTGTGCCCCTGCGATGTGTTCAATGGTACCCCATGGGGGGCTCCGACCTACTCTGACACACTCACGATAAATCTGCGTGAGCTTATTACTAATAAACAATTATTTCAAATATCAACATTTCCAAACTCAAAAATACTTTGAATGATATTTTAGTAAAAAGTTGGATCTTCAAAATATAAAAATTTAATATATATATAGATTTTTGTGAAGACCGTCTCACCGTAAGTACGATTTTGCCTATACAGAAAAATTGGTTCACTTATAGGATATGATTGTTAAAAATTCTCGCTAAGTACCAGTGACTGGTTGTTAAAATCGGGAACGCACCCATGTAAGATTGGGGATGTGGGTTTGAATCCCACACAAGTCACGATGATATTTTTCTGAGAGTTTCTTTAATCATTTTATATTTGAAAAAATGTACTCAATCATATCAATCAAAAATAAAAATTTAACATTCAAAATATAACAATATCATTTTTTAATTACTGATAAGTTTATATCTCAACACTAAGGAATCAATTTAATTTCTAAGATGCTGTTTATTTTCTCGCGCTTTCACCATCAAAGGTCATCATCTGATTTGAGAATTTTTTTAAATAAAAAGCGTTCTCTACAAAAAATATTTAAGTGATTTTCATATTTAATTATAGTAAATTTATCGCTTATGTTCTGAAAGAACTGCGCCAAGGAGCCTGGAACAAACAGTTTTCATAAAAATTCAGTTGTAATAGGTGATGCTACATTAAAATAATGTGCGACATCGCGGATATGTGGGTAGAGATTCACGGCGTATACAGGGTGTGCTACGCGCGGGATTTATGTCCTCCTCATCCGCTAAATGTGGTGATAAACAAAAAAAAACCCACCCAGCGCCCCGCACGGCTGTCTGCGCCCCCTCCCCCACCCTGTAGATATCTCACCACTTTTTATCCTATTTTTTTCGCGAATAAAGTTTGCCTTTATGAGCTCCGCTGAATTATTTGCGTTTTTTGTTAGTTTTTTGGCGATGTATCCACCGGGACGTCTCATTCAGCGGTATATTTTACACACATCCGAAACAGTGATTATTTTAAATTTTAAATGCTGCTAGTAAAATAATATGTCTTTGGGTAATTGTTTCCCACACGAAACGACGAATGAAAACCTCAAACGTTCTAGTGCAGTTATCGTACTGAAAAATACAAAAAAATTATAGTAGAGGTGTTGTTTAAAAACTGTTTTTAAAATGATTATACATTATTAATTGAAAACAAACCACGCTCTTTGGATTAAATATATTTTCCAGACCATAAAGCAAACATTTGAGAATATTATTTTCCAAACAGACCGCATGCAGCACCATTACAGAAGTTGGTTTGTTTGACCGACGGCGCTCCACGTGGAATTTGTTTTCACAAAGTTTTATACGCTTTAATGCAATGCATAGTGAAAAGGGGAAAACATTATCAACTTATACGATAGAATTTACATAATTATTTAAAAATATTATCAAGAGAGTAAAATTAAAAAGTTAATCACCAGGAAAAAATCCATCTACAAGTGGTAGACTTTCGCTGGATGCTAAAAACAAAGATTTTTACAGCATTTAGTTTTATGCATAAAGTATGTTAAATAAGTAAAAAGCATACATAAAAGTTAATCATTTTACCCGAGGAGAATATCTGAAGTTCAAACGTAGGACTTTCGCTTGAGGTCAAAAGCAAAGCTTCTTAAAACAATACAGGCATAAATATGCGCGTTAGTGGGGATCTCTTTGTGTGCCGGCAAACATTACCCGCGGAAGTTGAAGGGCCACTCGGCCCGCTCGGAGTCAGGAGTCAGGAGTCAGGAGTCCCCGGGACCCGCAAACAGGCTCGCTCGGGGTAATCCCCTCGTATCGCCGGCTCAAGTTCCGCCCCCGCCACGTCCGGTTGGAAATTATGCCTTCCTTTTCCGCTCGGTCGGTTTTTTGAAAATTAGTTTAGGCGCCGTAAAAGACAGCGTTTTCGGTCGTCTAGAGCTTGGCACACTGGTTGGCCGAATTCCGGCTTTAAATCCATGTGGAGTTGTTCAGTTCTTAATTTACTTAATTGCTTCTTCAAGCGCCTCTCTTCAGAGAAGGTTGGCGACCATTTCACTGAGCAATTGAGCCAGTGTTCATTGTTTTCTAAGAATAATATAGTGTAGTGTGTTTCTGGGTCCTTGCTGCGGAAAAGTCTGCGTATTGCAGCTGCCCTTATTGTATATCCTTTCCTCTGGCGTTTAGATTTGCTACTCTTTCTGCAGCAGGCTACAGAAACAATAACAGAAGCCTCCCCACCTTGACAAGGTACTTCCAGAGCACATCCCTCCACAATCATTCCAAGTCAACTATTATTTTCTTTACCTTCCACTTATCAGTGTAAATGTTTGATTTTGGTATAAAAAAACAAGCATAGGAACCGGCACCATATATTTTATTTTTAAGAAGGGAGACAAAAATTACTTTTTTTCAGCTTTAAAACGATTATTGCTTCGCTTCTACTCGATCCCTGGACAACACGTTTGTAAAACAAGCGTGTTAACCATGTCAGCGCTTCACTGCAAAATTATCATATCCTATTTTACTTAATTTATGTCTTGTAAAATTTAAACCCCATTTACAGAAAGCTGTTAAACTTCCTACTTATTTACAAAAGGCTTAATTATTCAGCTTCATAATTAATTTAAAATTTTCCTCCCCCGTCAGCGGAACCGGATGACAAAGTCCCGCCATACAAACTACCCGACAATACTGAGAACTCTCGTCGCGAGAGGTTATTGTATGAAGAGCTCTGCAGTTAGTCCTGTGAATGGAAAATGCCACTGCGATACTGAAAATGTCGACTTGTCATTATACTCAAAGTTTGATTGTGTATTGTGCTCATTTAATTACTTACTATTATTTATTTTAACTTTGGTAATTAATAATTTACCTATTGAACTTTTTTTGAAAATAGTTTTATATATATATATATATATATATATATCTAAACCAGAACATAATAATTCTATTTGTAATGCTCCACATTCAAACAACAAATATAAATACTTAAATGACAGCAAATATAAATGTCCAAATAACAAAACTGACAGCCCGACAAAGTTTTTTAAACGCGAAAGCTCTCAGAATAAAAATTATTGTGTTATAATATTTGTTGTTTGAAGTATTTGTTGCCGCCGTCGATGTTTTCATTTTTTAGTTTACTTTCTAGTTAAGCTGTCCGTGCTATTTCATACAAAAGTATAGATTAATCATAAAGGCGGCGCGTGTCTCTTCGGACTCGTATTCCCTAAAAGCCTCAATTTTAATACATTTGTGGCCGACCTCGTTTACGGGGTCATTAAAAATGTACAAAGCACACACACAACCTGCGCGCCGCCGTCCGTCGTCTAGCTGTTGGCACACCTGCTTACTGCCGGTAGACTGATTGATAAATGATTTTTCTGGGTGTTTAAACATTAAAAACTAAAAATATTTTTTGATTTTTTTGAACAAGTCAGCGTCGCGTGAATTCAATGTTTTTTAATTTTTTTATTTAAACTATTTGTATCGATTTATGCGAATTGTCTGCAGTCAAAGTGAAACACCGATGCCATTCAAAACTGTGAATATATTTTGAAACGGTTTATTTATTTTTCAAATTTTTACTACCATGGTCAGATTAGAGTTAAAAAAATTTTGAACTGTGTAATATTTAAGTAATGAAAGTGGTGAATTTTAGGAGGTTAGGCTGATAAACGCTGGAATCTTGATTATTGCAAGTGGGAAATGAAGTGATTCCCAGCACGGCGAGTACACGTGACATCACTTAAGGGTAGCTCGGGAGCAGAATAGGGGCGAGGGCGGCACTGGAGCTCGGTGCCCCGGAAGTGCTATCTGGAGCTCAAATTCAGGTCACTTCTGAGGCACAACTGTATTGAAGTTTTATTATTTTATTAAACTCATGAAACTGGGCAGTTTTGTTGTGAACTGCAACAGATGAGTACTTAAGCTCGAATAAAAGCTACAAGACATTCAATTACTTAGAAATATATTTTGGCAACATGTTCTTGGCAGGTTTCGTTATACGAGTACTGTGTTATCCTCTATAACATAACATATGAATGATTTTCAAAATAATTTTTTTTTAATATAAAGATTAAAAAGTTATTAATCTAAATTTATTAACACTCAAATTGCGATTAGATACACTTTTAAGAGTATTTGGCATTATTCTAGTTATTTTGATATTACGAGTTATCGAATGAGTTTAAATCTTTTAGTGGACTAAAATATATAATTGTTTTTCAAAGAGTGAAAATTCTGAATATCATTATTTTTATATGTTAACTCAGTCGCTATGATTACTTCCACGAATTAAATCAGTCGGTATTATTATTAACAGATATATAAATTTGTTTGATATATTAGTTTCATATTTTAACTCAGTCGGTATTGTTAGTTCCAAATATCAACTCAATTACTTTAATTAGTTTTGTGTGTTAAATTTGTTGGTAATATTCGTCTCTTGTGTTGTCGCAGTCAGTATTTTAGTTTCATAAATTTACTCAGCCGCATCTTTTATTAAAAAAAATTATCTTACGTTGCAAATGTTAACTCAGTAAATATTTTTTCACTTGATTATTGTGGATTCAAAACATCCTGCTTAAGCGTCTATTTGGGTCTCATTCAGTTTTCTGCCGGAAGTAGGTAAATATGATGCTTCAATATTTTTTCATGCACGGGCTTAAACTCCCTTCTACGTTTATATTTTCAAGGGGGTGAGTTTTCAGCCAGGAAGGCTCCGCGGAGCTCGATACGGAATAATGTATAGCGAATGAGGTGAACTCCGTTGCAGTTGGAGCTTCTATTGAATGGATGGGAAAGCTTCGTTATAAATTTCATAAGTGGATGCTTGTTATTGGAGTATATATTAACATAACTATGACGTTTGCTTTAGCACAAACGTTAGCTTGCATACGGCGTATAAAATATTGATTCAAACTTTTTGTAGCAGTTGAAACAAAAATAGGGACAAAGAGTAACGTACAATATACTTTTTTTAAAGTTTTTAAAAATATATAACTAATAAATCTTTTCAACAGCCAACAGCAAATTTGTGTATTTGTAACTATCCAAATATTACATTGTTTCTAGGAACTCAACTAAATTAAACATATCCGTACTCATTCAAGCTTACAATAATCGCAACCCCGGAGATAAACATTTTAAAATTATATACATACTTTAATAAACGTCTTTAGTTGCTCATTCCATTTTATCAAATAAAAATTCACTGTTCAAAAATTTTTATGATTCAAATCGCATTAAAGCGAGGGATACGTTCCGGAAACAATCGCGTTATGTGAAATTCGCGTATATCGGGGTTTACGATTAAACATACATACACAGTCAAAACTTAATACAAAAAAATACGAATCATTTGAATCAATCACTTTAATTCTAATAAACTTTATGCAGTATTACATGTTATTTTTACTGAAAAATAAATCTATTTTCTAGTTTCTTTTACGTTCTTGTAAAATACGTTCGTAACACTCAACGCTGTTTTTTATTGTTAAGAGAAGTCAATGACTACATTATGTTCATACACATTCTTTAAATAAGAAATTCGCGTTATGCGAGGCATTTAAACGCGAAATTTGAAATTCGCGTTATAGTGAAACCGCGCATAATGCGGTCGCGTAAAGCAGGGTATTACTGTATTTCATTTACAATTTTGTTAAAATGTATAAAAAAATAATTTGTTATAAAATGCTCCACGTTTCGAGTTTCTCTACAGCGTGTTTTACATGTGATATTCATTTAGGTGTACACGCGGTACATCAGGCCGAGCCGGGGGCCCCCGGGGAGACAAAGAGTTTAAAAGCTCAACGTGCAGGGAGAGCTTCCATAATACTAAGATATTAAATCGAAATCACCAAGAAAACTTCTTCTAATATTACATTTAATTTATATCACTGTCTTCTTATTTTTTTTTTCAATTAAAAATACAAAAAAATTAGATTCGTACAAAACGTACTATAAATTTATTTTGTGCATCATTTCTGTTCATTCACGACAGTCAAATTTAGGTTTGTAATAGCTAGAGAGTTTGTTTTTTTGTCGGTTTGTTTTGTTTTGTTTAATGTCAAAACAATTGTTCTAAGCCAAACTGAAGCAGGCGTGAGATGCTTTACTTTAAAAGGCAAGAGAAAATGACTGTTATCACTTAGCTTTTGGCTATTCACATTTAGTTCAGGCAGCGCTGAGCGAAGTTGGTATTAATCCATAATAAGAGAAACGGGGTTATTCAGTATCGTATAACCTGGAATTAACCAATTACATTATTCAATAACCGCTGGAGATAGATATAACTCGACCCGCAACAATAAAGCTTATTCCGCCTACCGCCAGCTGCTGGCCACAGCCCCTTCCTCCCCCGCTGTCCACGCATAGGGTCACCACACGAAGTGAAATAAAAATGGTACACTAGCCTAACACTACCTGGTTTACTAATATAACCAAATGGTAACGAGATAATACAAGTTTATATCCGTGTTCCAAAAAAAATAATTTACATACTCGGTGACACTTTGTGGCCAACATATATAAATAACTATATGGCTATTAAATTTGTTGGATGAAAAAAATTAATGCACACACATAGAACTACTTAGCTACCAAATATAAATATCCAAGTGACTGAGAGATGTTGTGCATTTTCATTTGTATGACAACACCAACAGTAAAAATTTAAAAAAGACTTATTCCGTGATTTGTATCCATTTATTACAGAATAATGATAGCATCACATTTTTATTTTCAAATGTTTTGTATCCTATTCAATCGTGTTTTTTGAAATTTTACTATTCTAACATTTCTTAAAGTTATCTTCAATTGTCAGGTTGTGCATGGACACCCTGCTTCTACCCCTGCCGGTCAACCCTTCGCAGGATTTCATTTAGGAGATGATCTCTCTCGCCAGCCTTATGTTAAAGACAGCTTCGAGGTTTTATGATCCCTTAGCTGATCTAAAAGAAAGGATTCTATTGATTTTGTATTTATTTATTCATGCTTGATATAAAAAGCCCGTAAATGCTTTTTCCAAGTTATATAAGAAATCGGTCAGCCTTTCATATAAGTTGGTAACTGTTGCAGGAGAAGCAGTTTTTACAAAACGAACCGATTTTAACAATAAAAATATATTTTTAAAGTAATTTATCAATAGAATGTTCAAGTTCTTTTTATGGTAAGCATTATTGCTTATGCAGTTTGAATAACGATTAACACATGAAATCACGAGGAAAATGTAGGATCCTAACTCACACTTTGTGGCTAGTGAAACTAAGCGATAACTGAATAAGAAATACGAATTATTTTATGCAGCTCAAAAGCGTTTCATATTTTTTTAGAAAAGTTCTGTGTTCTGTGCTTAAATATTGAAAGAAAAAAAATAGTTATATAATATATTTAAAAATGACCGGTTGGATAGCATTTTTTTTATTTTTATAGTAAACGCGATTTTATACTGAATGACAAAAGGTAAGAAATAAATCTTGGCTAATTTAGCCAGCAGGGTGTATTCCGTACAATAGAACAACAGTTAAAGCCTCTGATTCGCACTATTTTCTCTGTCGGCATGTTCGGCTTCCGTGTGGTCCGGAAGCGGAGCGGAGGAAGTGAAGCCTCGGGAAGTGCTCCGCTGTCCTTCAGGGGAGAGACGTCCGATGGGGGCTGCTGGAGACAGAGGGAGGGCACTTCCACCGGCTCCTTGATTTAGGTCACGACAAATTCTACATAGACAAAAGGGAATACCATTTTTATGTTTAAAGAAATATTTAAAAAATATATACTTTTTTTATAATTTTAAAATAAAAAAAAATAAAATCAATAAAGATTCTTAATTATTAAAACAAAACCTTGAATGCGATTATCAAATTAAAATTAATTTAAAGTTTTAAATGTGTTTTTAATTGCCTTGTAAATAGGGATTAATCCGTGTTCAGTGCCCGGCGGGAGCTCAGGCAGTCATTAAAAAAGGCTTTGGGAGGCAGCCGGCTGCTCGCTCGTGTTCTGTTCTCATTATTACGGAATTAATCTCTCCCTGAAACAAAGATGGATTCTCCTGAACGAATTGCCTCCGCGAGTACTCGCGCGGCTCGGGGGGCTGCGGACAGGCTCAGCTTTTGTTTGATCTGAATGATTTTGTAATTGAAGAGCTACCGCCAACAATGACGGCCTGTTAGTATGAAATGACAAGCCTTCTAGCTTTTGAAGGTTTCGTCATATTTGCCAAAGCGCTTAATCCAAGAAGCATTTATACAAATAATGATCAAATCTAATATGTGTACGTTTTCAAGAATATAATTTAAACTTTCGAGGGCTTCTGAAAGTTTTCTTGTTTAAATATGGAGTATTTCACACCAAACCAATCTTTCGTAGATATATTAAAGAACAAAAACTCAATTTAATATTTCTCAGAGAGGATGAATTTAACTTGAGATATTGAGAGCGCAATATCTTAATTTTAACGTTTTAGTCGGAAACCATCGGTTTGTGAATAAGATAAACAAAGTATCCCAAGAATCATTTCCGCTTCCGCCTCGAGTGTGAAGCCGCCATTTAGAAAGACTCCCCGGAGGGATGGCGGAGTATGAGCTTCATATTAACAAAGTGCAAATAAAAACAACCCCGGGGAGGCGCCTCGCTCGGGGCGCCTGAGAGCATATTTATTGCATGAACGGCACATACATGGCGTCGGTACCTTTTTAAAATTTATATATTACCATTAAACCGAATTTATACCATCATCATTTAAATAATAGGTTCCCAAACTTTTTGCGGCCACCTCCCGGTTTTATACATGCAAATTATAGTTTCAGTTGTTTTATAAAATATTTATTTACTATCGAATATTTTTGTAAGATTTTATCTTTTTCACGGCCGCAATAAATTTATTTGTATGCCAATTTGAATATATTTTCGGTTCTAGTGGTGAAAAAATATTTTTTCAGCATAGCACCCCGAGCACTCTGCGAGTCTCCCGGCGTCGCGACATGTAAACAACGGGACTCCCGGGATTAGGTCGCTGTTTGCTCGCGATAATTAATTCCAACGTTAAAAGGGTTTTTATTTGATGTGCGATCTCTGACGGCGCGAGATGACGTGTTTTTCTGTTTTTCATTCAAAAGTGTCCGCTCAAAGTGTTGATTAGATTTTAACAGGAGAATTTGTGTTTTTTATGCAATTTTTGCAAGAGCCCCGCAATAAAACGCATATATAGTTTTCAACTTCGGTTTTTTTTTCTTCTTACAAACCTTAAATGATATTTAGGTAATCGATTCACACATGAATTTACAAATTAACAAATCAATACTATGGTTATCGTGACTCGCCATTCGTACAAATTGTGCCCAAAGATGTGAGCTAGAACAAATTTTTTTTTCGAAAACCAAAATTATGTACAAATAATAAACCTTGATGGATGGAATATGCGAAATTATTTAAAATGTTAATTAATTATCATTGCCTTATCAAAAAAACTTATTGCTTAAGCGAAAGTGGCAATCCCTTGGTGTAGTTTGACAAGAAGATCATCAAAGCATTTCGCTTGCCATCAGTAAACGTTGCACCTAAGGATAAATCTATCCGACTTTAGCTATCGCAAAATTTATATTTTCCTGAATAATATTGTAAGATCGCACTTGAAGGGTGTTGGTGGATGAATAGTGGCCGGTATAAATCATCCCGGGATTCCCGGCTTGGCCCTCAGAAGCCCACAACTACCCCCAGTGCGGCCTTGCACCCGACACGTGACGTCAAGCTGAATTTATGCTCGAGAGGGGTTTTATTGTGAAGCATCCGAAATGATGTGCTAAGATTGCTTTGAGTACGGAAATAATTCCTAAGTTTTTATTATTAATTTTATTTGTTTTTTTATATAAGAAGAATTTATATATTTTTTGGATAGTGGCATTCAACTGACGCGTATAAAAGACGAAAGGGGCAGAAAAAGCAAGGAGAAATTTATCACTGCATTAAGTTTATCTTTAATATATGTAAACAGCAGGTCAAGGCATCAATTAAACTCAAAGCCTCCGTTAGCGTTCAGCAAGGCTTCATTACTATGATAACGGCACTGTGACTGTCGCCTCGGGAGCTTGGTTTTAATGGAAATTTCCATGACGCCATCACGCGCTACAGTAGAGTCGTGTAAGGAGATTGCTGAAAGATCCACTGACTTGTCCATGAGTAATTTTAAAAGTTATTAACTCGGCTGTTTTCTCATGCAAAACAAGAAATTTTAAAATATATTTTTAAAAAACATATTCTTAGAAGTGATATTTTATATTAATACATATTTTAAGTTATATCTAAATTGCTCCTTTTTGAATAATACTGAAAAAATATTTAATTATAGCTTTATACTTTGTGCTTACATAGATGCGACCTTCTGTTTCTAAAAGGTTGCTCAACTTATCAATATAAAGCATCGACTTGCCTGCATGAAACGCTTTTTCGTATCAATTGTTATTTTATATTTCAATATAGCTCATCAGCTTTGTATTGATAATTTTATCAGAAATATGCTATTGTAACATAAATATTTGAAATCTTTGAAACATAATTCCGAATTAATTATGTATGTTGGAAAAAATCGATACCTTTGAATTTTATAAAATTACAGCAATATTATTATTTGACAACTGTTTTTCTCTTTAAATGAAATGTCATTATTTTTCCAAATTTTATATTCAAGTATTTGATAATTATTGTTTTTTACAACAACAAAAAATATTTTTCTACAACTTAAAAATTAATTTTGATCATATAAAAGAGTCACGCATGAAAGAAAATTTTAATGATTTAAATTAATGAAGTAAAATAAAAATTGTAAACAATGGAATGACTTATTGAATTAAATACACAACAACTTTGTTTTTGTTTAGTTAGAAAATACCACCCACTATCTTCTTGCTAGACAAAGTCAACGATAAATAAGAACTGAATGAAAAAAATATAAAAGGCATTGACACATGTTTTGTTTTCATGTTTTAACAAAACCTTTCTTTTGTTTCAGGTAATGCATCTCTCTTATCAAGTATACAGCGAAATATTGAAGGAAAATATTTAAATGTAAGTAATATTTAAATATTAAACTAGAAATAAGTGTTATTAAGAATAATGGATTATTTGTTATATGCAAAGCTTAAAAACACGGAATTTTTATCTCAGAAAAATAGAGAAAAAATGAATTATCCTCACTTTTGTGTAAAAGGGTTACAAGATGAAGATACGCAGGCGATATGATTTTTTTAAATATCAAATTATTGATCAGTAGAAGAAGAATGATATTGTATAAGTATTCTTCAAGCGTTTTATTGATTTTAAAAACTACTAACTTTTCCGTGAAGAGTAATTTTATTTAAAATACAAAGTGACTGCCTGAACACTATCCATTATTTCCCTACGACGGTACAGCTTTCATGTAAATGGACCAATTAGACGGCAGAACAGGGCGGATGTTGCCTTGGCCAATAAAATGATTCCAGACGTTTTGCTCCTGAATAACTGATGGAAAATTTTAAAATTTTAATGAACAGTGTTTTTATTATTAAGTATTCATAGATTATTTACTGAACTTTTAAAAAAAAAAATTGTAAAAACTTGAATACGAGAATTTATCGATGCACCCTTGAATGGTTCTAAAAAATAATTAATTTCATTATATACGTAAATAAAACATGACGCTTAGTAATAATAATAAAAACTGTTCTAGATTGTAAAGTTTCAGCATTAGTTGTAATACGAGTATGTTCATTTCTCCAGGTTGTGGTTTTATTATTATACTGAGATTAGAGAAAACAAGTGACGGAGTCGTTTTCTCCGATAAAATGGCGCGTCCAGACGTGTCGCGGGGCGGGAAGGGTCGGGGGTTGGGTTAGGTTGTGGAGGGGTGGGCACTGAATATTCAACACCCGGGGGGAGGGTCCGGAGTCACAGGCCGACCCTGGAATCACAGCTGAGCAGATTATCGCCGGTTCGGGTTATATTCTAGAACGTGGTTAGTAGATATGGCCGAGGGTTTTCTAAGAAAATCCAGTGCCATTGATGAATAATATAACAGCTTGAACTTGGAAAGCTTTGGTTAATATGGGCTTTCAACAATACGTATCTTATAAAATTCTCACCTTATGACGATACTCTCACATCAGTATCTTCTCAAATACTTGGAGTTACATTACAGACATAAAATTATTCTGTTTCAATTGAAGTTCAATTTTATTAACTTTTATTGCATCATGCATGTTTTTATTTTAAAAAACTGCCATACTCATACTTTAATACATACTAACAATAATGTATAAACAAAGAAAAATTAAATCATATATATATATATATATATATGTGTGTGTGAGTGTGTATAAATATATAGTAAGAGTTTCTTAGTCCTTTGTCTTTTACCGGAATTCTCCTTTTCAAATAGACTACAACGGATCTCAGTCAGAATTATTCTCATTCCCACTTTGATCCTGAAACAAGAATTCTTCCTCAAAGTGACGTATTTACATACGTCTCTGAAAGAGTGAGGAAATAAATACTTTTTTTGCGTACAAAACAGTTCTTTAGATTGCAAGGCATCTTTAGAATGAGCGGGATATGGGAAGGTGGCAATATTTTTGGATACAACGTTTTTTTTATTTAAACATCTGAATATTAAGAATTACAATTACAAAAAAGAACAAAAACGGATTAATGGTTAACCTTTTCATTAATACACAATTGTATTTAGAATCCAACTGTAAGTAAGAAGGTAAAATAACGCCCAACTTGCTCTAAACTGATTGGTCATGTATTTGGGTTCTAAAACTTAAGGCAACAATAATTCAAAGTAACAAAAAGTATTTTATAATTGAAGCCATTTTTTAGTATTCAATACTTTTGACAGAGAGTACTTGCTGGGATTTTGTTTTAATATTTTAAATTAAATACCTTTGTGATTTTACCACTATCGTGTTTCCACTATCATTTAAATTAAAGACACCAAGAAGATGGCAAATGTAATTTTGCTGAAACATTGGAGCAACCGAAAATACTGTAACCCTTTTACTCAGCACTTCCAGTATACCTAATTTCAGATAAATTTACTCGTTAAATTGATATACTATATAAACACATTCAGTTTGGTATTTCTCAATCACAATAAATTAAAAGCGTATTACTGAAATAACAATTTAAATTATTGAGGAGGTTGTGCGTTTTCTGTCGCTGCTATCGGCTATGTGACAAAATCAGGTGCGAGATTTCCATATTTTATTTCTATCCAACAGCCTCGTAAATTTCGGAGTAAAATAATAAAAGTAGGGGCGTCTCCGGTTCACTATATTTTACTCTTTATCCGTTCTCTGCATAATAAATCCAGCTCCTGAAAAACCTAAATAAGACCTACCCGCGGGGGCAAGCTTCTTCTTATCTCATCGACCCTAAATTACGACTTCTCTTATTTAAAAAGCTCGCAGCTCGGGCTTGGGCCGGCCCACGTGTATAAAATGATATTTCAGTAATAAATACTCGATGTCATGCGACACTTCTTTTCGAGCTCGCACCCTTTGTCTTCTTTTCGACGAACTAAATGCCGCCTGAAAAATGAGGTGACCAGATATTTGAGACCCGAATTGCCTAAAAAGGAAATCAATGAGTTCACTTGATATGAATGCTATAAATATTTTAAATGTTTCTAACAAAAAAAAAATCCGTCCATGGATTTCGGTAGGCGTTGTTATGAGTTGATTTGGGCACTGCTCCAGACAGAAATTCTCTAGATAAGTTTACGATATCGAAATATATTTTTGAGTTGATTTATGCGAAGTTAAAGATATATAAACGTCTATTTGATATTATTAAATCTATATAGGTGTGGTGAAAGTTAGGCGAAAGTCTACTTGATATTTTTGTGTCGGTACTGGTGAAGAGAAAGCTATTTGAAAGGTTGTTTATATAAGTGAGGTTAAAGCAATTTGAATATCTGGTTTATTTTATTGAGTTATTATAAGTAAGGTAGAAGCTGTGTGATAATCATTTTGTTGTTTAAGAGTTGATGTGTGAAAGATGAAAGATATGCAAAGGATTATCTGATTTCAATCGGTCAATATAAATGAAGTGAAAACTATGTAAAAGGCGAACTAGTATAAAGATGCGACAAATGACTCAGCAGGTGAATCAAATAAGAGGTTTAAATAATAATAGTAAGCCCTGTCCGACTTATTATGTCTCAACCTTTGCTTTATTTTAACACCAGCCAAATAACAAACATCACATTAATATATACCAACTGTGATCTAATGATACATATTTGAATATTATTTTATAGATTTTCAACATAAAATGGAGTTATTTATATAAAAACTGGATTTCTGGTCACCTTAGTTCAGAACAGGAGCAGGATATCTAGAAGGGTGGGTGCAAAGACCGTTACACGACCGCGCCATCTGGCAGCAAGGCGATATTTTATTTCAAGAAAAACGGTTTGGTCTCTTAAACTGCCGTCTGAACCCGTCTTGAGTGGGAGTTATGATTTTCATAAAAGATCCCATAACGAGCGTAACTTTTTAATTATTAATAATTCCCAGAGATACTTGACGAGGACTCCTCCTGAAAAATATTTAATCCTGAAAACGCTTTATGGATTATAAATGCAGCCCGATTATATTACGGATATAAAAGCCCGTTTCCGTTTCATCATTTATTCATACAGCCTATTTAAATAACCTGCTTTAAATATAAATTATTTTGCTAAAGTAGTACATATATACCTAAAAATGCAAAAACACAAATAAAATAGTGTATTCATTTATTATATTATATTTTTGGTTTTCACATTAAAAATAAATGTATTTTTATTTCATATTAGTTGTACACGTTGCTTTAAGCAACGTGTACATGTTTTAAACATTACTACTTGTACTTGAATGAAGTCAAATATACATGCAAGTCACAAGCATTTCAATTGTAACTAAGTACATTGGTTTCTTGCTCAGCTATAGCCATATTGATCGTATTGGAAAAGGCATCAGGCCTATGAGTTTTGGTTAGAATCTCAAAACCCTGTGCGATAACAAAAACAGTAAAATAAAAAGTTTGATGCTTTTTCTTATTATTTCATGTGTGAAACAAATTTACTTTAAGCACAATAAACCTGAAATGGATTTAATTTGAGTATATTTAATATTCAATGGTTATAATTGGCTTGCTGTTATCTCTACAAATAAGTTGCCAGGTAACCGTGAGTTCTACGGCGTTGACTCACTTCCGGCACGACTCGCTACGCTTTGACTCTGCAAAAGATAAAACTTATCTCTAATTGTTAATATTCTCTCCACCGGCAAACTTTCCTGATATTTAATATCTCCTTGTTTGCGACTGTCTGGAATTAACAACCAAATAATATTTATTCCCCCGCAGAAATACCTTTGAACTTCATCCTTTATCACAGAAGAGTTCGTTTACCCCAAAACCGATGATAATGTATAAATATACCGACGGAGAAAATTCACCTAATTATTAATTTATCAATTATATGCAAACTTTACATATTTCATTAAATAAATTACAGTAAATCCAAAATGTATTCTGCAATTCTTCGAGAACGATAAGCGCTAACAATAATATGGGCACTTACATAAGTGATACAAAAAAATTAAATCAATTTTTTTTCTCAGGCTTTGTATTGTGTAAATTTTAGATACTTTTAATATCATTCAATTTATTATTTACATTTTTTATAAATTTACGTATTAACTTTATAGTGTTTTGTACGGCAACAAAACAAAATTGAATAAGTGATTTAACACGTTTAGTTAAAAATTCTTTCATGAGTACTCAAATCTAGCCTGAGATATCAAATATTGATGTGAATTATACACAACAGGCCGGTTTGATGAAATGGCAATTTGTGGACTGATAACAAAAAAAAATTCTATGAGTATTTTTTCACAAAAAAAATCATAAAAAATGTTCAAAAACTTTTAACCGATTGGCCATTTACATTTATTCGTCAAACATACTTCGTCTTGAAGTATTAAAGAAAAGTATTTTCCGAAGACCATTTTAAATGAAGACAAAATTATTAGGAATTCGCATCGATCGCTAATCCTGTTAGTAACTTCGTGCTCCCCAGGGGGGACCGCAGAATCGATGGAATTGAATAACCATCAGAAAGGGATTAAAAGTTGACAACTCTTCAGCGGGGGTGCGAGCCCCGACTCCAGGCTTCACCGGGTCACAGGGGAGGCTGCGGCTTTATGAAAAACTAGGCCGGAAATTACGAAGCCTCTTGAAAGTTCGGCAATCGTTACACCCACCGCAATCCATTGATACAAATTTGTCACATCGAATGCCGCCTGTACTCAGTGCTTTCATGCAAAGCACATAAAATTGTTTTTATTGTTATAAATCAAATGTACCAAAACGAAAGGTTTATAAATATCGTTTGATTTAATTTTGTTGTGGTTCAAACATTTATTAATTATTTCTACAATTCCACAAGAAAAAAGTGAATTTAAAGACACAACGTTTATTTTACGTTATAACTAAAAATAAATTCTCATGAGAACAAATTGGATATTTAAATAAAAAAATAAAACTATTTAAATCTTACCGCATTCATTAAAAAAATATGTTTAAGTAGAAAAGCAATAGTTGTAAAAAAAAAAATGCTATGTTTAGTAAAAATCCATATCTTTTAAGTGATAAATTATTAAATGACCAAAATCAGTTTAAGTTTTTTATTAGTTACGAATTTTACCATGGGTCTTCAACTAAAAAATTTAAAAATTATTTTTTTTTTATATTACTTTTTTCATATTAAATAAAACCACACTATATAGCCTCTTTTTTCAGTATTTTCGCACCAGGCCTTGTGGTTAAAGTGCAAAGAAAAGCTGTGAAAGCTGTGAAGTACAGCGAGCCCCGACACTCCGAGGGACGACCGAGTTATATTGCGTTGAAAGAAATCCGTTAAAAGGATAGGGAAAAGCACTTACGTTTAAAAAAAACTTCACGCAAACGAATTTGAAATTTTCTACCATTGTTTGTAGCTTCCGGGTTTTTTTCAATCTGGTTACTATGGAAACAAAAGCATTATTTAATTCACAAAAGGCATCGCACCATTAGCGACTTTATTTTACTATGAAAAAGAATTTGTGCCATGAATTTCTTTTGTACTCAAGTAAAAATGTAGTCTTTCTTTTAATTGTTCCGGAAAAAAATTGCAGAGTAATTATTTAACTTCATATGAAACCATTAATTTATTAAATAAATTAAGATTTTTTAATTTTAACAAAAATAATATTATTATTCATGTTTATTTTTTGTAAAAAAGGAAATTGTATTATCTTATATATAAGTTTGAAGTTGTTTGTCGAAGATTTCATAAATGGATCAGTAAAAATTTTCTAGGAAATATGTGGCCGGTTTAGCGTATATGAATGTATTTTTAAAATAATCTTTGGTATTTTTGTGATCTTTAAGTTCATTATAACCAATATTTGCCTAAGGCTAAAAGTAAAAAATAAATTTAAATACACCTCAAGAGCCCTGTAAATCAAAACGAATACCGAAATAAATAATATTCTAAGGAAAATAAATTAAGTACCATCCCAAACCTGTCAATACTCTAGAAGATTATTAATTAACACCCTTCAGATAAAAGCCTTGTCAATCTTCCGACCTAATGATTTTAGTCAACATGAAAATATTAGCATATTTAATTTATTGATTTATTTAAATTATTCTAATTAATCAAGGTGGAAATTCTCTAGACTTACAGGTGTTACCGTGTCAGGTTCTACCCTCAGTAAGTGAAGCCCTTTCGTACCCCAAATCCTTTATATACAATACAAATTTAAATAAATTTCTTGACTTTAACAATATATATATATATATATAGATCTAGTAAATTAATCCTACGAAATGTGTTTACAAATCTTCATAATTTATAGAAAAACATTGAATATTAAACTTTATTAAAATTTAACATAACAATCATATATTCAGACTTTCTTGTATAATATTTGAGGCCTTAATGTAGCAGAAATATAATGCTTTTTATTCCAATTTTATTCCAATTTTGTTCAGCAAAACATCGCTCAGTTTGCCTCCGTGAATTTTTCAATAAATAAATCAAAAGATCAGGGATATAAAATTTGAAAACATGATTAATTTACAAAAAAGTAATGCACAATTCAAACACTAAAGAATGATCTTAAAATTCAAAATTTAATTACCACAAGTCTAATGATAATTAAATAATAAATTTTTTAATAATTCTTCACGTCAAACCCTATTCGTGAAATAGTGATAAATAATAAATTTACCTGGCGCTATCACATGAAAATATTTCCATAAATCCTTCACGGCCACCCCCTGTAGTGGCTTCAGACCCACCCCTCTCCGGTATTATTATAAATTGCCTTTGCGATGTAAAGCTCCCTTTATCGCCATGAAATGAACAACTTTATGAACTGTTAAATTACTCGACCGAATTGTTCATACCCTGAAATTATTTGTGCATAATTGATGTTTACGACAATATTAACGCTTTTTAACATTACCCCTAGAATTTGAAGACAATTATTTACAACAGTTGAAATATTACAAGTTTATGGTAATTTTATTTGAACGTTCATACGTCAGTTATTAATTTTTGTTATATTAGTATATTTATTTAATTCAATGCAAAATTGTTAACATTTCAAAAATCTATATAATCTGTGAGGAATGACAAAGCATTTAAAATCAGAAAATTTATGTTATTTCACAGGAAGCTTTGTATATGTTTTATTGATTATTTTATTAGATAAGACGTTAATTAAAAAAAAATTATATACGATCATTTCAAACATTTCAAAAAAAAAAAAAAAATAAAAAAGCAGTCTTTTTGTTTTGTTAAACACATGACTGAACGATAATTCATTTCGTGAAATAAAAGTATTTTAAAGTAAACTTTATTGATTTTTGCAAGTACATAAATCAAAAAGCTATAATGATAAAGTTTCTTTATAAACAAAGACATTATTTCAAATAAAAACGATAAATTCTAATCAAACTTTTTCCATTAGTGATGACAAGGTTAACACAAGTTCTATGCCGCTAATGTAAATCGATGCTGAAGTAATGAATGACATTTTAGCTTAAACCGTTATATTCAAGCAAAGCTTTCGTTTAAATATATTCAAACCTATTAAGAAAACTTCAATTATTAGTTTTTATTAAAAGTTTCAATATAATAATAAATTACAACCGTACATATTCCATCGATTACGTCATGACCAACAGAAATCTGTCGGTAAATTAATAAAACACAGTATTTGTATTTATTTGTTATTTTCTCCAAACAATTTTTAAAAAAACCAACTAAATCCTTCAAATACAGCCGCACTGATTGATTACGTTAATAATTTAAAAAGTACTGCCAGTAATTTTGAGTACTATAGATGCATTTAAAGTCGTCGACGATTCAAAAGTACGATTAATAAACGCACTTCAAAATATGAGTATAATCATTTTAAATTTTTTTTTCAAGCTTTCTTTCAATCTTGCTCGGTGTCCATCCCCCGTCTGCCACAAAAAAAGGACCGTTTTACCTGGCGAAATCGTGTCATTTAATTAATTTAATTATCACTTTATTGTTCTATGTCGAAAGTTGATTTTTTTAAAGAGTATAAAAAAAACTATAAATAATATTTATCTATTTTTTATTATTTAATTAACGTCCATTTTCAGGGTAAAATAAAATCTTGAAGATGTTGAAAGATTGGATAAATATGACGACTTTTCAAAACCAAAGTTTTTTTTTTAATTTTTAAAATAATATATCGCACAGGGTTTATATTTTATCTTTTAAGTCCAATTAAAAAAAAAAAATACTTTTAAATGTTTAGGACTCTTAGAACAGGGACATGACGAATCTCCAAATTCCTACACTTCAATCGGAAGAACACATATTTATCATATTAAAAGTAAATTTACAAGAAATAAAAAATATTTTGTTCGGAAAAAGGAATGTATCTAACTTTTTGCATTTAATTTTTTTTTATTGGTGCAGTCGATTTTTCGCAAAACGGACCAGAAAATGATCAAAAAAACTTGAGTATGGGACTTAGGTTCTTAACTATTTCAAAAGTATCAATGAAAGCTTTCGCTGATAGAAAATAAATTACAGCCGTACCTTTTTGGCCGATGACGTCAGGATCCGCAGAAACACTGTCAGTGAAGCAGAGCCTTGCGGAGGTAATGACATTTGAGCTGTCCCACGGGAGGCGGCGAGGGGCCCAGGATTTATGGCCCCCCAGAAGGCTAAACTGGAAGCGTTACAACTTTTTACTGGCTTTGTTTCCGCTGAACCGATCGCCGGAAATATTTGAGTGTTTGCGAATATATCTTGCTCGGAGAGCTTTTTTCCCGCTTAGCCGTGTTCGGTTGAGCGCAGAGTTGAATTTCTTCCCTTTTGCTTTCTTTAATTTCTTTCTTTGCCGTAGTCAATTGGGGGAAAGCAACCGAAGCTCTTTGTAATAGAAGGTCTTGATGTAGGGTTTTTATGTTTCATGTGAACGATCAGAATTTAGTGGGGGTATCAATTATGTTTGATGGTGAATTCTGGATGGAATTCTTTTTTACGTCAAAATTGATAACGTTTGTTAAAATTTGTTATCTCGATAGACAAGACCAGTTCCACTTAAATATGTTAGCCTAAACTACTTATAATATAAATCCATTTACTTAAAAAAAAAAACACAAACAGCACCTAAGTTAAATGGTCCAATTTATGCGTTTTTTTATCGTTATATAAATAGCTTGTTTTAACATTACTACCTGTTTTTGAATAAAAAACTTTTAAGTAACTTACACAGGAGAAAAAAATGTTAGGAATGGACACAATGTTTAATTAATAACAAAATTTATGTGATTGCAAAAATGGATTTAACCGAGGTTTTTTTTTTTTCATACAATTAATACACAATTGTTATTCAACATTTTATGATCCAAAATTTGTAAGCTCAATTTCTTGTACATATATACTTCCCGGTTTACCAATCATCAAAACAGATATTTTTTTTAATCTTAACTATATTTAATATTAAAAAAAACTATTGCGACACTATTGACTACCGATTTCTTATTGGCCTATTGAATTTTTTTTTTCGTAAAACCATAATAATATCCAAAATAAAGAGACGTTATTGGCTAATTGAAAATCGGTTGAAGGAAGTGTTACCCCACGTGTAGCCAGTTTTATCTTTGATTCCTTTATACTCAAATGCTAGATACGTACCAAGATTACTATAGTCGCATTTGCTAATGAATATTTTTTTATTGATTGTTTTCTTTGGCCTTCTCCTTTTTTAGATGAGTGAGATCAACTTTTACATTTCTGTTTAGATTATCTAAGCTAAAATTATTCTGCTCGTCAAAAAAAATCACTTCAAAAATAAAAACTGATTGTATAATATGTCATAAATTTATAATTAACACTGTTGAGATTTTAAAATAATATTATAATCAAAGGAAATCAATATGTTTACAGGAAATCAGATGTTATGTACGAACGCAAAGCATCCCGTTTCATCTTAATATAATGAACTTCTTTATTCCCCATTAAAGTACACAAAACAACATAAAGGGGTGAAATACAGCGTAAAATAACAACCAGCCACAAGGCACTTTCTACCCTCTTTCTACACCACCCCCTCTTCTGTGAGATCGCGCTGATTCTTCAACTTCCTGTTACTGAAGGAAAAAACACCCTTCATTCTTCCGCTAAAACATTTTTTTGACTTTATATCAATACGTGGTCGTTACAAAAACACGCTTTTTCTTCAACAATTAGCGATGTATATCTACAAGAGACTTGTTTAATTTGAAATACTATATGATAATAGATTCCGAAAGCTTTGTTTGGTTGTGAGCGCTTTCAATATTAAATTGTAAAAAACCCCTTAATAGGTAAAAGCAGTAATCTCTTGGCCATTTGGTTTTATATTTTTGAAGCAAAGCCTGGTAGTTTTCTAGTTTGGCACAGTGTGGTAGACATTGCCGGTCGCCCCCCGGCTTATTAGCGGCCCGCGCGCCACTGGCTGTCCGCCGCCTGTAATGGCGGCCCCGCCCCCCCCCCCTAACCCCCCTCCCAACCCCCCAGAGCCCCAACCCCCCTGACCCCCCCGCCCCCCCCGCCCCCTGGCCCCTCCCCCGCCCCCGCCATCTGCCCCGGGATTTATTAGTTTTTTGATAAGAACGGCGTCGTTAGAGATGTTTAACCCCAAAGAGGGAGTCGCTGCGGCGCAATCAGAGCGGTTTTAAGTGGATATGGCTTGTTGAATGTCGGAGTCAAACTCAAAAAGACTCTTGGAGTTTGTTTATGGAGCCCAATTAAGGTTTTGCCGCTCAAGATACCTACACAGGCTGCGGAACGACTGACAGCCAAACGGCAACTTGGCATATAATCCAACTATCAATTATATTCCATTTCAGTAAACCGTTTGCGTGAATAGTGAAATCAGTGAACCGATATAGCTGGATTGTTCTATCATTAAAATAGATTTAGAATAATACACTACAGCATTATATAATATTATGATAAGTAAATATTGGTAATATAAGCTGCCTACTTCCTTGTAACTGTTTAAATCAACTATATATTAAAACATCGTTTTAACATTATCGATACGCTTAGTAAAAAAAATTATTACACTTAAAGCACTTAATAAAAGTAGAGGTTTTTTGAGGTTAAATATTTTAAATAGATGTCCAGAAAACTTGTAGCTCCTAGGAAATGCATTGAATTGTGGCAATGCAATGTTCGACAAATTGGTTTAATTTTTAATACTTTACATTTGAATAAAAAATATGATGATATTATAAGCACTTTAAAAATTGGCTGTGATTAAATAGCTTTCGCTTTCAAAATTTTGATTTTACTATATTTATTTTACCAATCAAATTAGCCAATTACAACTATTTACTTTAGCCTGTGTTGTATTTATATCCTAAAACAAAAGCACTGACCTCTTCTTAAATTTAGCTTTCGCAATGAAATAAAACAATTTTAGTAATTTATTTATAGAGGTTGAGAAAATAGACCAAATAGTTAATTTTGTCCGCCCTTAGACCAGCCCGGCTAGCTCAGTCGGTAGAGCATGAGACTCTTAATCTCAGGGTCGTGGGTTCGAGCCCCACGTTGGGCGACACTTTTTTTTATTTATTTTTAAATTAATAAATTATACTCTTTACTCAACATTATTAAACTTACAAGAAACGAAAAAAATATGAATAAAAGCTTTTTTTAAATCATGTTGGTATACGAGGATCATCAGAGTACCATAAGTATGCATATTATTTATGTGCTTTTAATTATTTTTAGTCATGTTTTGTTTTGGACAGAAAATTTCAAAATAATGAATTAAATTTGGTTTTGGGTCTTTTTTTAATTATATATTTTTTATTTTATTAAAAAAATTAAATGATTTCATCTGATAAAATTTTCGAATTCCCTGTTATACAGGTGAATTCCAAACATATTTTATATATATATATATATAAATATGTTTTTGCTCGTACTATGTAAAATATGAGATTTGTCATTGAAAGCTCACATTTTACAAAATACGAGAATATTTTTCAACACATGAGCTTTGACATTGAAGCTCATATTTAAATTTTTCAAATTACACGTAAACACAGATAATCTAATAGCAATGAAACTAAACATAATTCAAAATTTTTTTACATTTTTTTTTACTACTTTAGCAATTATAAAATAAATATATTTTGTAAGTGTGTGGTGAATCTCGCGGGCCGAAAAAATGTGCAGGTTGACCACCCCTGCTCTAGAGGATCCTTATATAATAAATGGAAATTGTAATTAAACTCCCCACGACTTGCCGCAATTGCACACAACACCGGCACGTTTGATGCAGCTGCCTCACGCCTTTCTACGTACCTACGTGGATTAATTTGAAACTGCAAATTCCTTTCCGGCTTCCGGAAGTTCCGCCATGTTGACAAGATGGATTCCCCGGACTTATCTATGCACCACACTGCAGGCGCCCCCCCTTGCCCCCGAGACCCGCCCTCAACTATAATACAGTTTTCTGCATCCTCACTTTTCTCCGGTCGACCTGCATTTTTATTACTTCAAGCAAAATGAAATATGCTGTCTTTCATAATATCTCGTGACGCTGGTTGTCAAAATTTATTTAAAAAAAATGAAAAATAACTAATTCAAAAACAAACAGCGATTATTTTTCATTTAAAAACGAGAAAGACAATCAAAAGTAATTAAAGTAAATAAAAAAAACGTAATTGGACAAAATTATTTCGTTGTAAAAAATAGCAAAATTACATTTTTCCAACAATCTCTTTTTAATTTGAGGGACATTTTCCATTTTTTTATAACTTTGTATTCTTTTTTCACTTTGAGTTTATTATATTTTTTGCATGACTAGTTTAGACCAACAGACTTGGACATAACTAAACTGAGATGATGACCAAGTCTGTTTGGTCGAAACTAGTCATGCAAAAAATATAATAAACTCAAAGTGAAGAAAGAATATAAAGTTATCTTTATCTTTATAAAAAAATTATAAAGCATAACAGAGAAATAAGCCTTCAATCAAAAATTGGATCATATTTTGATCAGACGTTTCCATGGTATATGTTCGTTATTTCTAACTTTGAGTTTCAATATAAACCAATAACTGATAAAATATAACCTACTGTAGAAAAAATTAATCCGATTTCCAACTTTAACTTGTGAGCTCTTCAAGAAAACTTATTAAGTGTGTTTATATTGTATATTCAGCGTATCGGTGTAGTGCAAGTCTGCAGAACGGAGCTTAACTTTTATATGGAAAACGTAAAAGTTTGTATCGATTCGCTTGGAAATATGTTTGTTGTTGTTCTGAAAACACTCGAGGTTGCGTGCGGCGCCGGCGGGAGCGTCTCCGGGTTTCAGTGTCCGCGAAGGCTTTACTTTGTCATAAGTCTAGCACGTGCAAATAATTCTAAAAACTAATGAAATTAAATCGCAAGGCCGCGGGGGAACGGGGGGCGGAACTTTTCAAATTGCCAAAGTTTTGCAAATCAAAAATGACGCATACATACGCCATGATAAATAATGTTGGCAAATCGCTGTTGTCGCGAGTTGTTTCCGTGGGATCGGTTGCATGTTGAATATTGAAACATCGTTTGTAAATAATATTAAAGTGAAGAATATTAAATATACAAAAAAACTTGAAAATCACGAAACACATTTATATTTCTAGAATAAAAGTGATATTTTCCAAAAAATATTTTTAACTTGTAAACTGTACTAAATTACACCTGACTTTGTGTAAGTGCTGTAGAAAGCAAATTTCAAAGTAAATAATTTTTGTGAATAGTTGATGGGTTTATATGTTTTTCAACCCTATAAAAAAAAAAATTGTATTTAATCTTTTAAGATTTAGATTGACAAAACATTTTTATAGAATCTTGAAAACAATATTTTTTCTCAACGTTCTTGCACTTGGCGTGCAAGCTTTTTTTTATACACCGGTAAAAACAATTCAATATAATATTTAGTTTATTGAATTTCGTTTTCATTATTCTCACCAAAGAGCCCTAAATGACAATTTAGAAGCACAATATCCGCGCAAGCCCGCCGCGAGGAAAATTCAAAACGGACCGAGCGAAACAAAACCACCCTTGCTCGCCGCACGTTTCAATTCCGGGAACCGCAATAACAATCGCACCCCGGAAATCAAAAAAACCCCATAGCGTTACTGTAAACGAGTATTTTCAGGTGTATTGCATTTCTTCTCAAAGCCCTGCGGTGCAAGTTTGTGTGGAAATTTATTCAGTCCGACGTCGAGGCAGACCGCTGGAGTAGCGGGACGATTGCGAAGTTGGTAATGGATGGGAACTTGCGGGGTCTTTGCACTGGCCGCAGACCTCCGACTGTGTAATGCACAATCGCATGTACACATACCAGTATACTTTGTTGTACTAGAAGCTTTTTAAGCTTTTCAAGCTTTTAGTTTGCCAGAATCCACAAAAATCGAAAGCGTGCACATCAAATGATATGCGATTTGATGATACTCTACTTGATTCAAAAATTTAAGATTTATCAAACTGAACGCAGCCGCTGTTGATTCTGAAGTCTTCCAACAATTTGAAATTAATTTTAATGAAAGCTAATAAATACTCTCGCACGTAGAAGCCATAAAATCTATTAAATATCAAATGTATCACAGTGCGTCATTTTTAGCGTCGATTAAATCAGCAGTTGTAAATATCTCTCGATTGGAATCCGTATAAAAATTCTACCTGTACAAAACTGGGTAAAAGAAAAGATCGCCCTGCAAGCAGGTACAATCTAGAAGTTGTGCAACGCTTGCGAATCAATTTGTAGTTTTGTAGATTTATTTATTGAAATTGATTAATTCCAAACTACTAAATAAGACTTTCAGTTCAATATTCCCCGCTGTGATTGCTGCACTTTTACTAATTAAACCAATATTTAGAAACCTGTTATTCTTAACTGCGTCACGTGCGGTGTGACCTCTTCTCCGCAGTGTTTCATGAACGCTGGATCGTAGGAAGCGTGATTGGGGACCCTCAAGGGAGCCCCCAATCAGGGTTCTCCGGCAGCTTCTTTTCAGGCCACCGCGGCTGTTTCCTACAAGGCTGAAGCGATAAAGGTAAACGGTGGAAGAGCAGGCTAACATATTTTTAGTAAATATTGCATTTTAGCTTTAATAGCATAAGAAAATAAACTTATATATATGACGTAAAATTTTATATACAGGTGTCCAAAAAGAGTATCGGGTGAATGTGAATAGTGACCGTTATTGCGATATGCTCCGAAAATTTTTGGGCCTTGAGTTGCAGGAGTTTCAAGGTTTCGACTCAAAAACGTGGTTCTTGATAATACATCCAATCAATTAATTGAAGCTGTTAACGAATTATTCCCTAATAAGGTCATTTCAAGTAGAGGTAACATCAACTGGCCTCCCAGAAGCCCCGACCTTAGCCCTCTTGAATATTTCGTATGGGGATACCTTAAAAGTAGGGTTTATGAGAATAATCCGACGAACCTAACAGAATTGAAACAAGCATCAGGTCAGAAATGGCTGCAATATTGAGGGCTATGTGTCAGCGTGTTATCAGCAATCTTTGTTCCAGATTAGAAGAGTGTCAGCAGCGTAACTGTCACCATTTGGATAACATTATCAAAAAAAAACTTGATTACTAGTAGTTTTTGTTTTACTGAACTAACAAACACCCGATACTCTCTTTGGACACCCTGTATTATTACTTTTATATTTAACTAAATTATATGGTTTATGACATGCATTGCAAGCTAGTGTCATGTCTGCTGTTATTGAACTGATTTATAAAGAAAATGTGATCACAAATCACACTGCTCTTTTGAACTGTGACAAGCCTCGAAACATGTATTGGTAGCACCGAACATCCGATTACACATAATATCCCAATGCATAATTTTGTTCATAAAAATAAGTTAGATGATATATTAATTTTAATGTCGCGCTTTCAGTATAAACTCTTATTTTTATATGACCCTTATTTTTTATATATATTCTTAGTCCGTACACCGCAGACTCCGATTGAGTCAAGTGTGTCCAACAACATCACCGCGGCTTACGTTGAGGTGGTTTTGTCTCTTTTGGCGGGCGGTTTTAACGGAAGGCTCGAGGGGATGATCGCAAACAACCAAATCCTATAAAAACAAAGTTATCTGCAGAGTAAACTCACCCTCCTCCAGAGGGTGTGTGCCCACCTTCAGTGTCCCGACCACTGGGTAATCCGCACTATTATTAAATTAATCTGATTTTTTTTAATAATACAGCTTATGTTTACGCCCTAATGATTATGCAGAGTAAATATTTTACCTGCGCAAAGAATAAGCGTTAAAGGTCGTAGACTTTTTAAAAATGTATATAGGATTATTATTACCTTATTATATTAAAATATTATAGATTTATTTATTAAAATAAACAAGCAAAAATAAATAGAAGAATTATTTGCATTTTAATATAAATGGAGATATTGGCGGGTTTTACTGTAAAATAATAAAAAAAACAAATTTAAAACAGCATCCTTTCTATACATGAGGGGGAAATCATGCGAGTTTATTTAATAATAATTACTTGTCTGGTATTTCAAAATGTTTTGAAATTAATTTGCGTCATTGTACATCATAATTATAACAAACGTTTTTCATCACATATGTTTGTGGTTACCATTGCGAATAGCAGAACCGGGGACCACAGACGTTGCTGTAGTTCAACTTGTCAAAATCAGTGACGTTCAATCAACCGTTATATTAATTAGTGTTTGGCAGGTGCAATTGATTCGTGTTTGTATAATATTGCGAATGCAATGGACGCACAGGTGCATCCGGCAGAAGCTGTTTGTTGCAGCTTCACAGCGTCCCTTTGTACCCTAATTCTGGTTTCTTGTTTACGATTGAAATTTCCAACTATTCCTCGAATAACAGCTGTACGCAAATTGGTCAAAACTCTAGACCGCACCCTCCTATGTCAGGTACAATTGATTTGGGTATCCTTTGGGTGTTGAAAGGAGCATTTCAATTTAACTATAAAAGATTTCTATCTTCAACGAATACGTTGAAACATATACGTGTTGATTTAATTATATTAGTTTAAACTTAAATTTGCTTAAACGATTTTGCTATTTGCGGACTTGAACAGGTTCTCTTTTTCAACGTTAAGAACCTTCTTTATATTACAAGTTCAAGACGCACCGCATTGAGTTAATTTAAAATAATTATGCATAACTGAACTGATAACTAATAGTTTAATTATGCATCTGATGATGACCAAGTCTGTTTGGTCAAAACTAGTTATGCAAAAAATATAATAAACTCAAAGTTAAGAAAGATTACAAAGTTACCTTTATCATTATAAAAAATGGATCTTCACCAATCAAATGCCTTGTCCCTCAACAAGATAAAATAATCGTTGTTAGCAAAAACGTGACTTTATTTTCTGATCTCTATGTTATTTTAGGTACCTTGTGTATATATGAGCATCACAGACATTTAGTTCGTTTAAAACTTGAAATTACAAAAACGGCCTTCCGCAGTTGCTGCCAGCGCTTTGCAGGTAATATGAAAAGTTGTCGCAAGCTAATGCTTTATGTTTTTTGCCTATGATGTCCCGAAGGCACTAAAGCTGGCGGCATAAGGGGACGAAGCCTCGAGTTTGCCGCGCCACCCTTAAAATGCCTTTCGTAAGTAATCACCGCAGTTTGTGGAGTGTAATGTCGAATTAAACTTCCCCAGTGGCTTTCGAGGAAAAGAATTGGGTCAGACTCTCGTTTTTTTCAGCCTCGCTTGCAGTAGAAATTTTTGTCGCGCTGATCCCAATCGCCTTTCAAGACGCTGAAGCAGCTTAGCTTGAATGAAAACTTTTCCGACTCTACTTTATTTGAAACTATAAAAATAAAATAATAATAATGACGATTAGATTTTACATGTAAATTTAGATTTATGGTGAGTTAAGTTTTAAATTTAAGTGTCCAACGTTTCAGTCTCAGTACTGGAGTCATCTTCAGATATCTACAAAAGCATAGTAATAATACTACTTATTTAGGGCTGTGCAGTTTTTTTGGCTAAAAAAACTATAGATACAAAAAATACGCGTAAAAAAACAAACAAAAAGATTGACAAAAAGCGACTTCAAGATTGAAAAAACTACTGTTTTCAAAATATAATGAAAATCTAAGCGAATAATACACACTGAGATTTAATTTTTACACAAATCAAATGCTGACACCCATTTCTATAAAAAAAAATTTTTTTTAATTTGCTGCTTATTAAAACAACTACTAAAATATTCTCACTATTAGTAATTAACATTATTTTTCTTTTGTTTCAGGTACAAAAAATTACAACTGGTCCATCTTTGGGTGACTAATACTTTGATACAGCATCTATCATAAAATGAAAAAAAAAACACGGTAAGAGATTTAAATAACAAAAAGGGCGGATTGTCGACAATAGGTGCAAGATTTATTTAAATATTTTGACCAGATTATCTAGTAATTGTTATGCCACAATTATTAGAATTTAAATTATTAAAAACGCTTATTTTCATTATTCGTCTATTGTAGTTTCGCTGCAAACTGCATGCACTGGTGTGTTATTATACCTGTCAAAACTAAGAAATATGCTAGAGTTCATTTATCAGTGTTACAGGGGAGGAAGAAATTCCTGACGTCGTCCATATTTCTAAATAAGCCCAGTACTGAATTCTAGACTAGCTTACGCCGACTTATGAAAGGGTTCCCATTAGGGTAAATAAATAATGATAACTATAAAAAATACCGAAGACACTTCCTGTTATAACTAAGAGTCAAAAGTTTCATATTATAAAAAAATAAATTATTATTAAATAAAGTTAGCTTCCAGGATTCTACCACATTGCAACTTTTACTATTGTTGTCATCTTCAAAACTTTAAAAGCACAAAATGACGTGGCTGAAAAACACCCAAGAATATACTATAAACATATTTTAGGTTAAAAGAGGCGTGTTACAAAAAAAAATATCGCTTAACAAATATTCTGCCGCTCTCTTCATCTTCCACCCTCTCAGTGGAGACTAAGTACTCAGTAATAGGGACTTTAGTTCTTTTCCAATAGCGAGGAGACCGGAAGCGAGCGGTGACTTGCACAATTTTGAACGTAATACTTCAAGGCTTCACCGGGACTTCACAGTGCGGGGGGAGGAGGCTTTCAGGGGCACGGAGTGGCCGGAGATAGGGGTGCGGATGTGCCTCGCCTTCAGATGGCTGACTTGTGTTTTTGTTGGGGATGATTCGAGACCCAAACCAATTACCGACACCCTATCAATTCTGGCCAAAACAACGCGATATGAACTGAGCGGCGTATCTGAATTTAAGACTACTATTCTTTAACAAATTTAATTATCCCCTCCGCAATTAAAATACTATAGACACAAATTTTCTTATATTTTTAACACTAAGCCAAAACATACATTGCTTTTCAGATCAAAATCTAAAAAAGACCCTTCCTCTACACTACAACATTATATGAAAATGCACTAGATTTGATTTGCATTAATGGATAAAACCAATTTTTTTTTTATATTTATAGTTTAATTAAAAATTATATTCATTAAATTTGAGATGTGCATACAGTCTTTTAGGGTTTCAGGGCCGCGGAGGGTGCATCTCCTCGATCTCTCGCATTTTCCAGTTCTTTATGTTCCGGTTCGCGGGACCGGCCTGCTCTTAATTCGCCAAGTCGACGCGGTAAATTATTCCAGAGCTTTCCAAGAGAACGATCAGTTATTCGCTCAAGAATTTGCGAAAGAAAATAAAGTTTCTGCTTATATTACTTTTGCAAAGTTAATACGCGATAAGGAAAAATCTAACCTTAAAACAATTTAAAAAAAAAACATTGTGTTTAAAATTTACTTAACAGATTACTGATCGATACAAAGTATTATATTTCACAAATATAATTTTATTTATTCATAAATGTTTTAGGTATTGAAATTTAAGTCAGTGCGTAATGATTATTTTAAATACTTTAGTTGAATTTTCTCAACTGTCTCAAACACATGCAGAGTACTTGTGGAATAATGTTATAAATAAATAAGAAAAAAACATAGTCATTTATAGTTTTCAGTAGTAAATTGTTTTTTGTCACCAAAAACAGAAATTAAAAAGAAGATTCCTCTTAAAAATAATTCATTTTTGGGTGTTAAACCATGTTTTTATTTTTTAACTTCCGATACTGGGGTTATCTACATTATTGAAATTTTTGCAATCAAATACATATAACATCGTTCGTAGCCGCATGAGATCGGTTTACATTACTTTTAATTTGATTTAAACCGTAGTTTTACTCATTACTAATATCAAAATTTTGACCGTAAGAACTATTATTTGTTGATGAACAGTATTGGCGATTGGCATGGCAAAGTCCCACATCACAGATCAATGACAATATACTGATTTTACTGCCCGATTGAGCACATCATCGATTTCAATCTTCATAAAAACAACATGACGTGTATTTAAGTAATAATATGATTACAATCGTTGCTGAAATGGCATTTCCATAATACATAATGCCCATTCATTTGCAATAGAATGCTTCCCCCTTCTGCAGTTCTTGAAGAACAAGAACTCGTGACAAATACACTTGTATACATTCATCAGCAGAATCCAGCACTCTGCCCAACAACGCCATTATACATCCGTCTTCACTGTCAACGCTGCAGGCCGGAGAACCCACCGCACGCAATCTACCACACGCAATTCACCGATCGCCACTAAAGCGATTTAAGGCAAATTCTGTACAAACAAAAAATCAAAATATATTTTTACGCACACTAAAATAATAAAAAAATAAAATGAGTATTAAATCACTAAAGTATCGCTTGTCATTGCACGAGCACATTTTTATTATTCATAAGATGTTGATTGAATAAGAGTGTTTTATATGATCAAAAAAACCCAAACAAAACTTCCTTTTAAAGTTAATAAATATTGTAGCTTGCTTATTTGGTAAAAAAATTGGAGACTTCATCATGTTTGATGCCATTCCACACGTGAAGTTAAAGCATAGGTCATTGCGTATTTTGTGTGGTATAAACCTGCGCCTGGTGTAGTACTATCTGAATATGTGGAAACGTGGAATTTGTAGCATGTAAAGGTTGACACGTACTAGATAACCTTTCAAGGCGTTAGCCTAATATATAACACTATCAACTACTTGTAGTCTCGAATATACTATGAGCTTTTAAATGTTCAACGTGACGAGTTAAACTCTGAAATTATTGCGGTCGGTAGATTACGTTGGAGCAGATTGTGGACTCATCTCGCTTGTCATCGCCTTCTTCAGAATGCGCACAAATGACACAGGAGGGTGCCGGCGGAGCGGAGGTTACGTCACGGAAGTGGGCGTGCCCGGAAGTGGGAGAGCGGGACGGCGATAATGTCCTCTCCGCGCAGACATGCCGAGAATCTGAAAAGTGCCAGCCACCGGGAGAGTCGATACTCCAAGCTTTCCGTTTGAAAACACTGTGTCGTCTTAATTAGAAAAAAATCAGACTGATTCAGCCAAATCAACAAACACCTTGAAATATATATATAGTATATAAAAAAATATATATATACGAGGGCGGTCTGGTAAGTTCTTAGCCTCACCGCCCGATGGTGCTAGTATCGCAAGAGAGATTTACTATCGTGTAGTACATTCTCGTAGATGGCTACTGTCAAAATTTCTGTTTAAGCGCAATTTGAAGGAGTTGGAATATGGATCCACTGGTACACACTAGAGACCAAGGAACAGTCGAAACAGTGGATTTCACCCGGCGAACGTGCTCCGAAGAAGGCGAAGACTGTCCTATCGGCCGGAAAGGTGATGGCCACCGTTTTCTGGGATTCATACGGTGTGATCTACATTGACTATCTAGAGAAGGGCAAAACGGTTATAGGAGTCTACTATGCCGAATTATTGGGCCGATTCGACGCCGAATTGCAGAGAAAACGGCTCCATTTGGCGAAGAAAAAAGTGCTCTTCCACCATGACAACGCACCGGCTCACACCTCCGCCGTCGCCACGACCAAATTGATCGAATTGCACTACGAAATGCTCCCCCATCCACATTGCATTTTTTTTTGTTTCAATACTTGAAAATGTCACTCGCCGGGCGGAAATTTAAGTCGAATGAGGAGGTCATCGCCGCCACGGAGGCCTACTTTGCAGAACTCGTGAAAACGTATTTTTCAGATGGATTAAAGAAGTTGGAGCTTCGCTGGGTCAAGTGTATCGAGCTAAAAGGAGACTATTTTGAGAAATAAATCGCCACTTTTCCAAAATTTGCGTTTTTCTTTTGTAGGCTAAGTTCTTATCGGATCGCCCTCGTATATATATATATATATAGTATATCAAATGTAAAAAGAAAACAATAAAATCCGTCATATTTCCATTTTCCCGTTTAATAAAAACTTAAAGAACCGCTTAACCCTTCTGGTAATTTATTCCCCGCAGGTAGCGCTGACCAAATAAATTATCATCCCCTCGGCGCGGGGCGGTCGACTGTCATTTTACGAAAAAATACTAAACGCTTTGTTACGGATTTAATTATAATTAGAGAAACCCGTAAAAGCAGAGCGAGAATTACATTTGTATAACAATTATCCGCATGATATGTTTTTGAATTAATTTTAAATGAAAAAAAGTGATTGACGTTTTGGGAGATTTAAAACCCTCATAACAACTACTTTATATACTCCGTAACATATTTTTTTATATTAAGGTACGTCTGTAAAATAACATTATTATATCTTTTATTTTTAAAATTGTGAAATTACTTTTAGACTTAAAAGTAAGAAAAAACCTAATGTCGATTAATTTTTAATTATTTATTTTACTGTTTACAACGACGGTGGAAGATTTCAGATATATCTGAAATTGTTTTTGATCAGTTTTATACCATGCTTGTTTTTCTACCAATTTCATATAATTCTTACAAATTAATATGCTATGTGAAAAACCTCCGACCACTCAGACTTGATATTACAAAAATCCTATTAAGGCCCACCAAAGTTCCATCATGTCCTAACTGAATATTTTTAAAATGTGAGTGATGCTTTGCTGGTTTATTACGCTCGCACAATTGAAAAAATAGAAATCAATTAAACGCCTCATACGACCTCATGTTTTGCTGAAATAAAATAAGCGTATATATTTTATTTAACCGGTTTTGATTTATTCCAGTGGTGTTTTGGAATATCAATTAAAAAAATCGTTTTCTGCTACAAACAATGGGCGGTGTCATGAATTCTACAACAGCGGATTTGCATTAACGCTTCCGCGTTTGGACAGAATTAAATGGAGTTAATTGACAGGCGGAGCCATTTAAAATCGACCAAAGTCGCGATTCGTTATTCGTGTGTCGTTAAAACTGTTCCCGTATTAACTGTAAGCCATGTGTCAGTAATACAGTATTCATTCGCAATCGCATTAAGCCACCTGCATATCGCAACTGTTACCTGTAAATTGTGATTTTATTAATTCAACAGATCAAAAGCTTTTCCCGTAATTACTTTTTTCGATTCTTTTCAATTTTAAATTGGTTTTTTTTTTCATTTTGTACATTGAATTGTATTTTTATACTATGCATTTTATGTTACTTGTTACACAATAGAGGGTCGTATCCATGCCTGTCGATGTACATCTGCGTGGAAATATTCTATCAAAGCGGTTGTTAGAGTGATAATCAGTACAAACGTATGACTGCAATATCAACCAATTATAAATATTACAATTTCTCTATGCCTATGCATTACTGAACCAATATGTATCTATTTTTTAATTAGCCCAGAAAAACATCAATTAACTATTAATTAACATACAAATTACTGAGTCCGGTAGTTACATCAATTTCCTTTTCCAGCGTCGATACGAAAATGGGTTCAAGTATAGCTTATGAAACCGAGCGCATACTTTATTATTCTTGGGTGCTGAAATTCTCCAGCAATTAATATTATTTAACATTAATCAAATTTTTCCTCCGTCTGTTCTTTGAACTTTGGATTGATTTATCTTCAAAGGCGAGGAAAGCGCTCGGCCTGCCTGGCCTCGGCGCAGTTCTCTGGAACAATCGCTGCATTCAATGTTCATTCGGCGGAAACCGAGGCACAGGACAGCTCTAAGATTGTCTAGCTAGACAAGCTGTAAAGCTTACAAATAGCTTCTGTGCTATTTGTAAAACAAAGAAATTTAACCATTGTTCAAGAAAGCCATTGCTAACTTTCTATTTTTCACTGTACATAGAGCCTAAACTTTTATATAAAAAAACTAAGTTACACTAAATGAAAATTTAAATTAAATGACAGCCTTTTTTCTCAGCGTATCAAATCTGAGTCAAAATAATGAATAAATATAACAAAAAACTTTCCTAGATCGTTGGAGATGACAAACGTTAACTAAAAAGAAATTACATGAACATTTTAAATTTACACATCGAAAACATTTTTCTTGTCTTATTTGATAGAAACATGGATTTTTATATATATATATATTGTATATACACATAGAGCTTAATTAACAACAAGTTGCTATTTAATAAACGTAAATTTTCCAGTAATAATGTTAACAACACCCATATTCATAAAAAGCATTATGAGAATGGCCAGCGGATAATGTGGGTATTTAACTGGAAAGCTCCAAAACACACGCCAGCTTCGATTTGTTTTCAATACTTTTTAATATGTGTAACTTTCGTTAAAAGGGTTTTTCAATTTCTGTCCGAAAAAAACGAAAAAAAAAACTTTCGCGAGCCGAACAGAAGAGCGCCGCCAAAGTTTCCGGCGGAAACCAACATTAATGAAAAAAGCTCGTCATCCATCGGCATCCTGAAAGTTGCTTTCAGGCCGACGAACTCGTGGCCGCTGCCTCCAGCACTGCATCAGCATCGGGACATGATGATAAATTAAATAAAACACATGTTTCTGAGAGCTTAATTAATTCAGAAAGTAATTAGAATAAAATAGTTAAAATATTGCATGTAAATTTTAATAAGTCGCCAGTTCTAGCACATTATAAAACACCAAAAGCATTTTATGTAATATATTTGGCGTACTTAAATAAGTCTTTAAATTATTATATTTTATCAAAACGAACATTCTATTTGATTTGCTATCAGAACTCGTATCTTTGACTCGAATCGTCATATTGAAATAATTATTTTATATTTAAATAAAATCGATCCTGGAAAAACTTGTGCTGCTGGCAATTCGAGCAGGCATGTGTGATCATTCGGGGGTGAAAAAGGACGGAAATGGAAATTGGTATCTTTCAGAACTTGCGCTAGTTTCAATTATTACTGCCTTTTAAATTCTGTGTTTGAAAGGTTTCGCGGTAATTCGTTTAATTTTTTTTTTACAAATGCTGTGTCGTATGTTATCTTAGTAGTTATTTTATATTTTTTGGATATTTTAAATTTTGTATACACTAGACAGAAACATAGAGTGATTAAAATTTTTATTAAATACTGTAAAACAAAATCATGAAAAAACAGCAAGTGCACGAAAGGTGACGAATGAAATAATAATTTAGTTTTTTATTTCCATGTTACGTCTAAGAGAATCGTTTAACTTTTCTATTCACTTGAATAATTTTTGTGTTCTTGTAAGACATTTTTAGTGATTGTGAGTTTAAACAAAAGTAAATAATTTGTAGAAAAATACCTTTGCAAGGACTGACAGACAGACGTCCGGTAGTTCGTAATTACTCTTTTGCTACAACTAAAAGGTGCATAGACTGAATGTTTTATTTTTACCATTGACTAAAAAATATTGAATATATAATATTAATAAATACTATTTGTTCATATAATATGATAATATTTTTTATTCATGAATTGTAATGTAAGTAATAATATATTATTAACTTAAACACGATACAAAAAACCTAAATGTAGTAAAATGTACAAATAGTTAAAATCAGGAGATCTTAATGCATAAATAAGTCTACTCACAAAAGGCAAGTTTTTTTTAAGCAATCAGCAGCAGTTCAAAGAAAGATTCATTAAGTAGTCCAAAACAAGCCATACCAAAACACAAAACACATTCTTTAATTTCAGTAATCTAAAAATAAACTCCGGTTAATCATCTCTGAATTTAGATTGCCCTTACGATACAAATCTGACATTGAATCAAGATTCGCATGTGAGAAACCTAAATTTGGGCCGGCCTGACATATTAACCCACTTCGATGTGGATTTACCAATTATTTGACCCCCTGCGAGGTTTTGGGCGATCCATCACTTTATACCAAGAAGAAGCTCCCTAGGAGGTCATTCAGAAATAGTTGAGATTTCAAGGTCTTTATAGATTATTTCGCTGGTTTAATATAATCGATTCACTTATAAAAAGTCCTTGAAATTTTTGTCATAAAAAAAATCGAGGATGTTTTAAAACACTATGGGTTAAAGATCCGTGTTTGTTAAAAATATTTTATAACTTTCATTCGTATAATGCATTAGTCTATAATTTATTGTTTTTTTATACCATGTACATAAAACTTGGTATTTATGATATAGTTTAAATCTTGTGACATGTTTTTGACTCATCAAAAAATATATTTGCAAAAAACACACTGACGTAACGCTTTTTTAATGAGTTTTTTTATAATTTCTGTCATAAATATTTCTGCTTAAAAAACCAATACAATTCAGCTGGCAAAATCTCAAATTCTATAATTTAATATTATCTCAAAACTCCTACGGTTAAAAAATATGTACGTTTAAGTATAAGTATATTTATTTACTAAAATGAAGGTTATTACTGTATAAAAGGATTATTTTTTGATGCTATCAAATATATTCAATATTTTTAAGTAAAAAAAATTTGTGATTTTTCCACATGCTTAATTTTATTGGTGACCGGTTTTATCAATATTTTACGTTGGCATTGCCAAACGAAGTATTGAAAAATCACAAAAATATTTTATTTTAAAATATATGAAAGGAAATATAGGATGTGTAGGTAGTTTCACAAGTCACTGGTGGCCGCACGCGAGCCCCGCATTAGCGGCCGCGCTGCCCGCTGTGATTGATGACACACACTTTCAGCTTTTTTGGCCTTTTTCTCCACGAATGGAAGGACCTGATCGCGTTTCTCTCTATTTCGAGATGTAATTAATTAGATTAGCCGGCCCGGGAGCACGCAGGATGGAAATAATTTCTCGTTTCTGCCGAGTGTGCAGGCACGAGCGAAACTTGAAACGTTGTTTAGAAAAAATAACCCGGTTTTACAATAGGCAAGGGGATTCTTTTGAATAGATTATATTATCAACTACATACAATTCAGCGATTGGATTCGTATATCACAAATAATTTAATGATGAAATAAGCGAAGAAATTTTGAAGCATGATGAAGCAGAGATTACAACATATTTGAGCAGTAGCGTACTCAGGAGATATCAATAATTTCTGTTTAAAGCAGCCTATAAGCGGTCCATATTCCGTATTCTCAAACATCCCGTCACGTAAAGAGGACACGATCGTAGATTTTATCTGTGTCGGGCATGATATATGAAAACCCAAAAAGTAATATATTTAAATGGAAAAAAATACGCTAATCAGTTCGCTATACATAAAAAATCAGCATTTTCCGGTTTAAAGGGTGGATTCTGAATGGTCGGATTTATTTATAGTTCTGTTGTCGCGATTTCCAAAATGGCGCTGAATTTCAATTTTCCCACATCCGGCTACTGGATTAAGCTGGGGCGGGGGGGGGGGGGGGGGGGAGGGGTGTGAAACGAAGGGGGATTAATTTTATCTGCTGGCGGGACGATTACTGGATTGCCGAACGGGGAGTAATTATTTTTGCACCTGAATGGATTACTCGTAAAAGTATTTACGTACGATTTAATTCTCACAATCGCGAATAGTAACAAGTGTTTTTATTACTTTCAGGACTTAATTGTATCGTTTGATTCATGATAAAGATCTTAATGAAAATATAAACAAATTCAAACCAAAACTACAGGATATTGCAATCTGTCTTTATAGACAATACATTTTTAATAAAATAAATCTGTATGGGGTAAAAAAGTGATTTTAAAAAAAATATTTGTAACTGTTGACTTCATGAAACGCTGTATTGGAAATGACGATGCGTAATTTTTATTACCTTTTCCGATCTACAAACAATTCCCCGGCACCCCCGTGAGGCCGCAGCTGGGGTGTGAATTAGATAAATCGTTTGCGGGGGTGGTCGGGGCGGAGCGGGAAGCCTCCATTGTTCCGAGCCGGGGCGAGTTTTTAACAATTTATAGAAATGTCGATTACCCCCGGAACAAGTCGTCCCGCGGCCGATACTATTAACCAGTTTGTGGAATTTATCCGCCCTAGAGCTTTCATTGTACTCTGTGAGTGGACTTAAAAGCTTTTTTTTTTAAATATGAATATTATTATTTTTTTGTTAAATAGTGCAGTGCGTGGTTTGAAGCTTTTTATACGAACTTTAAACGCCTGTTATTGAAGACAAGTTGCAGTGTTATTATATACAATGATATTAATATGATTAGGCACATTTTTTCACACATCGAAAATGATTAAAAAACCGCTCAGAAAAATATCATCGTGACTTGTGTGAGATCTCACTCAAGTCACGATGATATTTTTCTGACCTAATAATATTAATATATACCTGTATAAGTAAATAAATTCGTACTTGATTGACGTTCAATCCACAAAATAGACATATATATATATACAATGATGTTAAATTTCTAGGAGATTACAAACGCTTTTGTTCGTGAGCGCATTTGTCTTTTAATGTTTTTTTCAGGCTGTATCTGAAGACGCCTTTTAAAGGCGAAATAACTCTCAAATAATAAAATTGTTGATCTCTTATCCATTTGGATATTTTTTAGTTAAAATATGGAGTGTTACAAATTAGATCAGCCGTCGTTTTTAACCAGTTTTAACTCCTGGAATAGTATAATAATTTTTACGATTTCATATATTTAAATACTATGAAAACCACTAATAAATAATAACTAAATAAATCTTACTTAATAATAGTATTAAATAAGCCCCAACTGGAAGTATTGTATATAAAGTTAGTCTATTATCTTCTAATCACTAATAAAAGAAGTTCAATACTAATAATGGTTAAACTTAACCTATAAACTAGGATTTATAAATCTATTAATTTTATACGGGAACTGACAGCCTACCCGCAAGCGGGGGATGGGGCGGCCGGCGGTCCACTTGTTGCGGTGCTCGGCTGATAAATAAGGGATGGAAGATACTGGTTCTTCCACGTGATTTGCCAATACGTTAAATATTTTCATTTAAATCGAGCACAACAAGTTTTTTGACATGGCAATAAAAACCTATTTTTTTAAATATTTTAAAACATCAATATATATTAAAAATTAATTTTAAAATTGTACAAAGCAACAATTTTTTATGCAACCAAAAAGGCGTATTTGTGATTTACTAGGTAAAATCTTTTTTTTTGCGCGTAATAAAAATACTGACCAGCTATTTTTTATACGACGAATTGTAACATTTGTGCTATACTTACAAGTATATAGATCTAGTAAATGAATCCTATGAAATATGTTTACAAATCTTCATAATTTATAGAAAAACCGACGTACCTTTTTGGAGCTTATGACATAAGAAGACGAACCATTACGATCATGTTGCCTTTTTTTAAAAATCATTTGCAGGGGCTAATAAACTCGGACGGGCAGCGAGCTAATTGATTGTACGGAGCGCCGATGGGCGTAATAAAACAAATTGATTTGACAAAAATACCGAGAAAATAAAAACACCTGTACGGCTTAGGAACGTGGGAGCTTTGGCGACCGAGGACTGACAGACCCTTCCAAGAGAGACAGTTTTAAATCGAGAGCCATTCAAGTCTATAAACTCACCCACTGTACAGTAAACCCTATGAAAGTGAGTTGTTCTATATAAGATGTCAAAAATATGTGTGAAGTCGATGAATTTGTAAAAATTCAATATTAGCAAGGAAGGGGGTCGACGAAAAACAGAAAAACTCGACAAGGAGTCGACGGAACAAAATAGTTTGGGAAACTATGCTTTAAGCGAACAGTTTTTAAAAAAATCTATCAGCCGTTACGCTATTCGTATTTGATGTTCAAATATATAGGTTTAATTCAATGACTGGCACGTGTAATCGGTACACGTGCGCTCGGAGTGTCGGTGCCTGCATCGGCCGGCGCCCCCAGCTGGGTCTAGCTGGGTCTAGCTGGGTCTAGCCGGGTCTAGCCGGGTCTAGCCGGGTCTAGCTGGGCCCAGCTGGGCTCGGCTCGGCTCCTCCGGGCCCGGCTTGGCCCCGCGCCAGCCCCACGGCCGCGGAGGCAGTTTATGTCGCTTGCAGTCCCCCAAAGACAAATTGGTCGCTAAAAGATGGCATAACTTGACAAATAACAAGGGCGTAACTCGTAAGACTCACTGCGACTTAACTTATTGTCTCGCTTTTTTTTATTTATTTCTTGTGTGTTTTACTTGTTGCTGTTGTGAAGATTTTATACTCTGACATATAAGAGATATTTATTTTATTATTAATTCCGCACAAAGCATAGCGTGAATACTTTTTTTTATCATTTAGTGTTAATTAAAGTGATTTTAATCTACACCGCTCTCCCTTTTCTGTTGCTTGCTAAATGATCGGTAATGGAGTCGTGGACTTGGAATGATTGTGGAAGGATGTGTTTTGGAAGTACCTTGTCGAGGTTGTATTAGTAGCTTGCAGCAGAAGGAGTATCAGGTCTAGACGGCAGATTTATAATAATGCTATTGGGCAGCAGCAATGCGCAGACTTTTCCTTCCAATATAAAACCGCGGTGTAAAAGGACCCATTACACTATTTTCCCCTTAGAAAACTATGAACACTGGTTCAGCATGAGTATATGGTCGCCAACCTCCTGTGAGGAGAGACACTTGATGAAGATGAAAATGATTTTGATACTTAAGTTTGGTTTCCTTATATAAAAAAAGATGTAAGAAACCGGGCTTTACCGCAATTTCTTTTACTGCTACAAACCGCTTTCTCAAATTTTATTTACCGTTTGTAAACTACTTGTATAGGCTCCTCACATAAAAATCGCCAGTTTACATATATTATCTATAAACTGCTCATATTTTTTATGGCAATTCTCCTCGCGGATAAACCGAGATAGCAGCCAGCACTGTGCAGGTAAATCGATCTTGAGCCGATGCCAAATTGGCGAGGCCATCCGATAAATCCTGCAATTTTAATAACGGGAGATTTTCTCCAAAGCGCTCTTGGGGGCGATCGAAATTTAGTGAAACGGTTGTTGCACATGGACAAATGGACTTGTGGCTTTCGGAGACTCCAGATGCTCTTTTGTCCTCCTTCAAGACTCACTAAAGTACTGGAGCTCTCGTGTGTTTCTAGAAAAAATGTTCATTGTTTGGTCAAAATAATAATGTTCTTGTGAATCTGTATCATATGTTTTGAAGTATTATCAGTGTTAATATATATTGTACTGTTCTTTGGGTGCGGATGAATTCATTAATAGGGTTCTCAAATTAATGAAATGACTCCCTAGATGATTTGGTCTCTCGGGTATTTAGCTGCTTGAAGTTTTGGTCCTCATACTGGAGCCGAAATTCCTGAAGATGGTAAAAAATGTAAGAGGACAAGAAACTTTAAGCAACACAACACCTAAAACCAAATCATCTTTTATATTCTGTATAATTAAATTAAGATGTTCGTGATAATAGGTTGAATAAGCAACAAGCAATGTTATGTTTTAAATTTATTTCAATGTATTTCTATATTTTTTTAAAAAATGGAGTAAAGTAAACTAGAGAGAAGGGTATCTTCAAATTTTTAAGTAAGAATTTCTATCGTCCAATATCTTTTTAAGTTCGGAAATATATACTAAGACACCTAATCCACTATTGCTATTAATCTTGCTAATTCTCAGAAGAGTTACACAGCCGTTGGGCAAGTCAACTGGGAATCTCAACTCTCCTTCAGAGCCAGCAAAAAGCAAGTCGAGAGTAAAACCGCCAAGTCAGACTCATGTAAGAACAAGATATCGTAAAACCTCACTCTATCGTATATTCAACAACCCTCTTAGAAGCTCTCGAAGCACGAATATATAGAATCCTCTTTTGATGTCTCTAATGCCGAGTAGAATCGTTAAGACGAATATAAAATCTTATCTTAATACGTGCATTACAACAAGATTCATAACTTTATAACCATTATAGGTTACACCCTGATTCTGAATAATATTCCGACGAGAAAATGGATATAAAAACATTGTATTTATACCCATCAAAGAATTTTCATTAGAAATTGATACTTGTAAGATTAAACTAAACAAAATGTTTTTAAATATATGATTCACTAATGAACCGACGTGAAAAATGCTCCAATTTTATAAAAAAATGATTAGCACCTAATAGTCAGAATATGGGAGCTTGAATCCTCACTTATGTTGATTATTGTTTTTGTCGCCGTTTTATGAATAAATCGATTAGGTAAAATATAAATTTATTGATTCTATAAGTTTTCTCGAATAAAAATGCGAATTTATTCAACAATCACACGTACAGGTTGCTTGCAAAATTATGGCATTAATTGTATTTTTCATGTTCTCGGTTTAGAGAATTTTTACTTACGAACGATATTTTTCAATATTTTAAGGTTTGATATTTATGTATGAAATTGTAATTACAACACTAAAAAAATCAATATGTAAGTTAAGTATACATATTTTGTATTTGTTATAAAGGTGAAAACTCAAAATCACTTTTTACATATAAATAAACATATGTCTATTTTGTGGATTGAACGCCAATCATGTGCGTTTTAATTACCTTTACAGGCTTTATATTACTTTCTTATATGATAAGGGATATTTTTTTACATATTGAAAATGATTCAAAGAAACTCTCAGAAAAATATCATCGTGACTTATGTAGGATTTGAACCTACATCTCCAAGCTCACATGGCCGGTGTACTGACCCTTGTACTAACGAGTCAGTTTTTAAAAAATATGCCTAATCATATTAGCAAGTAATATAAGCCTGTAAAGGTAATTAAAACGCACTTGATTGGCGTTCAATCCACAAAATAGACATATATATAATGGTACGCGTCTTTACAAAAATAATAGATTTTAAAAAAATAATATCCAGATGGGATTAAAATCGCTTCGCTTGTTACTTTGGTTTAAAAAGTCCAGTGCTTGCAAATCACAAAATATTGATTGGCCTGGGCACATTGGTTTGTGTGTAGATTATGATGGTTAAAAATTCTCGATTAACAGAGGTGACTCGTTAGTACAAGGGTCAGTACACCTTCAAATCCTACTCAAGTATTATGGAATAATATTCATTATTTTGAAAAAATATGCCTAATCATATTAGTAAGCAATATAAGCCTGTAAACGTAATTAAAACGCACTTGATTGACGTTCAATCCACAAAATAGATATATATATATATATATATAGAATGGTGCGCGTCTTGGATAAATTCATAGATTTTTTAAAAAATACTCGTTAGTACAAGGGTCAGTACACCTTCAAATCCTACACAAGTCACGATAATATTTTTCTGAGAGTTTCTTTGAATTATTTTCAATATGTGAATGCCTAATCATATAAGTAAATATAAATAAACGTTATTACTGTGGGAATGGTATTCATTCTTTAAGTGTGTTTAAGCTAAGCATTCTAGTAAAAAACTGTTAAAGCGCCCGTAATAAATTATAAATCTCGCGTATTTAGTCAAACAATTTAAATTAATAAGCCAGCAATTAGGCGAGTAATGGGGTCGGTCATCTCCCGTGTGATCCACGAGCCGCCCTGGTTGCTGGCAACTCGCCAGCCCCTACTGAAACCCTTTCAATTACGCCGGCCGTTACAGGCCGCTCTGTGCACCCCGGCCGGGGAAAAACTTCCCCCGAGTTTGTTCTTTTCATTCCAACTTCATCGCGCGCCCCGACACCCTCGGAGGGTTGGTTTACTGAAACCGCGGAAGCTTTTAACTTCATGTAAAATATTACGAGTATTTAAATAAATTAATGACATTTCGGTTTGAATTTAAATGTTTGTTATATACATTTTCAGGTTCACTTTGTTAAGCTATTTTATGTGTTTCCTATTTAACTTTTAAAGCAAGTAATTGAATTAATAAATATGATATTTTAATATATTATTGATTTTTGTGAAGACCGTCTCACGGGAAGTACGATTTTGCCTATACAGGTTTGATTGATTGATAATGATTAAATTTGTCACGTTGACAAGAAAACTTATTGGATCGCATCTCTGTGATGAATCTGCAACAAAGCACATGCATTTCCCAATCTAATCGAATCCTTTCCATCTTCCTGCTATTCGGAAACGTTGCATTCGACTAATATAAAATTCCGTCTGTTTTATTTTTACAGCATAACAACAAAACCCAACTAAAAAAATTGTGTAAATTATTTATTTAATGTGGATTTAAAACTGATACGCTTGTAGTAAACATAATGTCTGATAATGATTAAGTACATTTTTTCAAATATTGAAAATTGATTAAAGAAATTTAGAAAAATATCATCGTGATTTGTGTGTGATTCAAACCCACATCCCCACCAAGCTTACATGGCCGGTGCATTACCAATTATACCAACGAATCACTAGTACTAGGCAAGAATTTTTAACAATCATATCCTATAAATGAAACAACGTACTTATTATGCCAATTAAATATTGTCACACAAATCACGATGATATTTTTCTAAGAGTTTTTTTAGTCAATTTCCAATATTTGAACAAATGTACATAATCATTATCAATGGTATTTTAAGGCAAATGTCCTGATACATTGTAGGGTGTTGTATTACAACATGAACAGATCATTCTACCGATAGTTACTATACCAAACTGTTATATAAAAAAATTATATATATATATACATATCAAATATTTCTTTGAGGAAATGAACCGCAGTAAGCATCATACATTTTAAAATAATGTAGATAACTATGAAATACACAGTTCTTAAGTATGCTATTTTTTATTTATTATTTTTGTGCATACACAAAAGTGATGAAATCGACAGATTTTTTGTAACATTTAAAATAATCCATTTGTAACCAATTCACGGAATTATTTTTCATTTTGTTAAATATACAAATAATATTTTTAACGAAACTAAAAATACCCGTGTCTAATACTCATATTTTTTAAATATAGTTTTACAATAACTTGAATAAATAATATTTAATTAATAGCAAATTTAAATTTAAAACGTCATCCTATATATTTAAAGTTGACATATCAAACAAACATAGCCTGCGCCTCATAAAGGCTCAAAACACTCATTATTTAATATTTACAAATTCCCCTTGAGGTAATACATATAAATTTACAGGTAATTCAGGTTGTACTACTTCGAAAGCCTTTCTAGATCAACCAAGTCCCAGGTGGCTAAACCGCCCCTCTTGTTCTGGGGTAGTTGCTTGGTAGTACGTAAGGGTAGTAGGTCAAGTGATGCTTGGGGAATCGAATGATAGACTTTATGCTTCTGTTGTCTTTTATATTGACGCTATTCTACAAATAAAACAATGGGATTTTTAGAAAGATTAAAAAAGAAAAAGATTTGTAAATACATTGTTTTAAGAATTTTATCAATTTTATTTGTTTTGATTAAATAAATTATTTTTTTACATAATAACCAATATTGGGAAATCCATTTTGTCAGTTGCTTCTAAATATCAGTTTTCATTGCTTAAAAAAAAGGCATATATGAAAAGTCAAATATATATTTTCTCGTGATTGTGAAAAATACTTATTTCATGAGCAAAAGACTCTCAATATTACAAAACATATAATTTTCTCAAATAATATATTTATAAGTATCATGTAGATGAAAACCATTATTGTTTTTAAAAATATTATATTTCTTCATATTCATATATTTAATGTTTATTCGTAAAGCAGAATTAAATATAAAAACGACACTTAAGCTGAGTGATCTCAGCGTGACATAATCATCCCTTATATCATCATCATAAAAGAGTCGTCGTGTAAATTGGGGTGTAATATCCCGTGAAGTATTCACGTGGCGGCGACCTGGCCGCGTGCATAAGACATGCGACATTCGTTATTTAGGCTCGCCCGGCCGCACAGCCTTAAACGGGCCGTTAGGGACGCACGCAGCCTCGTGATGAATTAATGACAACTCAAAATTACATATGAAAAGGTTGTTTTGGAGTGATCTACCAGCTCGGATTGATACACAAGATTGTTTAAGTTAAAAAAAATTAAGATTTTTAAAAGTATATCGCTTTTCATGAAGGTTTTATACCATGAAAACAAAGCGAGATTTTCTCGTCTACCAAAATGAATCAATGTTATAATTTTTTTTTATATGTACATGCTTGTTGGTCATCCCTTACAGTTTTCAATATCATTACTTTGACGTTCGGCTTCCATTTCATATTTTCTCGAAAGCCTCCCCGGGTGTACGGAGAAGTTAATTAAATGAAAGCCTTCGCGTTCAAAGCAGAGTAAAAATTCAAACTAATTACGGAGATACTCTCTCGCCAACTGAATGGAACAGTTTTTTTTTCTAGTAGTCTCTTTTATTTTTACATTCACTTCGTGTAATTTATTTTTGAATTTAATAGTATGAAAAAAAATCTCTGGAGTTTTTGAATACTATGATTTTTCCACCGGTTGAAGTTAAAAACATTTTCTTTTTAAGGCTTAAAAAGATTGATTGATTTTAAGTAATCTATCTTCACTTAAATGGCGAGAAAATTAATATTATTCTTTAAAACACTGATGTGATTTGAAATCACACCTTTGTGTTTTTGTGTAGATTAATTATTTGATAACATTTTGTTTTTACAACATATCTACACGGGTGGAAATATTAAATAACAACCTTTGGTATACTTGGTGTTATTATATTTTTATATTTCATATTTGGGATCAATCCCAACTTAAATACTTTGAATGCGAAGCTTAAAACCACTCTTTTCTATTAAAATAAGAATGGAGACGAATATAAAAAAGTTACGTTTCCGTTATTAAATAATACCGGCAAAATATACATATCATTGTGAGTTTAATATACTTGAAGTTTTTTTCTAATTGAATATCCATAACTAATCAACATATTTTTAATGAATTGGAAAACTTATTATTTATCTCAGATACAAATCAGAAATCTGATTCATAATAAATAAAGATGTTTTTTATAGTCCTAGCCAAAATGTTGAGGGGATAAAAAATATATTAAGAGCTCTACCGCTCTTTGAGGTATCTTCAAAATAAGTTCAGGTCAGTCAGATGTTCAAGGATATCACTAGCTTAAATAAGCTAGTAATATAGAGATTGAATTTATACATTAAAATGTATTTTTTAAAGATTGGAATCTCAAAGTTTTTATTTAAGTTTTTTTTTTACCTTTGAGCTTGGAGGTAATGTATAGTTATAGCAGAGTAAAAATAATCTTTTATTAAAATCCTGGTCTCCATGATTGGTGAGTATGTGTGTCGTCCTCTGAAATGTTAATTGAAAATTGTATTTATAATATACTTGCAAGATGGAATCGACCTTACGTCTAGGCGTCATAAACCTGCTTACATGGAATTCCACTTCGAGAACCAGCTGTGTTGGTGCTACTAGCATACTGATTTGTAACACAAAATTCAGCTAATTTGATATTATATTTTAGCACTTAGAGTGACTTATATTTTTATTACGTTTAAAATTAAATTTTACAGTAAATATTCATAGCTCATATATCTTCGATGTACTGTTCCATTTAACTAACCAATGTTTGTCACAAATAAAAAAAAACCCTTAACTTCAGAAAAAAAAGTTCAATGGTACAGTATATTTTGTGTTGGTGTAACTGGCCACAACAAAAAATAAAAATTAGTGCAAACATTTTAAAAAAAATAAATAAACAACATTTAAATAGCTATTGCATATTTTAAAATTAAAAAGACTAATGGATTCTTCCTTCTGTCGGAGCATATTTAAGTTTCGGGGAGAAGGTAAGATTAAAGGGTCTGCTTTAATGCCTAGGAAAGATTTAAGTGCCAAAAGGACTTAAAATTAGTCGTAATCTAAAGGCTCTTTGCGAGTTAATGGACCAGAGGCGTGCGCTAATTAAAAAATGTGTATAATAAACGGGATCAACTTTTATAACCATTTTATGCAAAAAGCATCTTCGTAAATATAATCTTTTCAAAGTAATGAAATAATAAAAAGCATAATTTATGTGTTAATAATTTTTTATTATTATTTACTTAAATATAATTGAATTTGATTACATTGGTGTGTTATAATCTGTTATTATAAATATAAATAAAATTATCAACCTATAATAAAAAATAGCTTTAAAATAATTTCTGTAGAAGTTTCGTCGTTTGTCTTCTTCTATGTGAGCGTTAAAAGCAGATCTTCTGAATATTTAATAACATCAGTTAGCAAACAATATTATTAAGTCAAAGTTGATGCACTTAAATACAACGACAATTATTAATACTACAGTAAATATTTTAAATAAATAAATGCATTTAATTATTGTTGAAAGTAAAAATATGTTTTGTTAATCAACATATTTTTCTCATTGCCGCAAGGCAAGTAACGAGAAGCCGACATTAAATTTTATTTGATTCAAACAATTCGTATTTATATCTAATATATTCCAGTGAAGCATCAGCATTGCAAATCCGCTTGCATTCGGCTTCAAATTGCAAATTAATGTAAATCACTCTGAAATTGCATATGAGAGGCAGCATCTATCGGGTACTAAGCTCTGTGAATCAACCCCAACCCTGCTCTGTTAGGAGCGGTGAAGTTATGGAGTGTATCGGTTCAGCCCCCGAGGATTTTATTAAGGGGATGTTAATCTTCAAGGATTGTGGTCAGAAACTATGACCCTAGGGTAAGAAAGCCCACACAAGTTTGGGATTCGACCGTAACTATTTAACCCTTAACTTTGAAACCGATAATCGGGCTGCTTTCCTTGTATTTTTGATCTTCAATATTAAGCTAGCATTTACGGTAGTATATTCGTTTAGCGTTACTTTAAACTTGTGAAATTTATTATCTACGATAAAATTAGAATTCTAAATATCCAAAATGTACTCGATTAAAGTTTACACACGCGCAGGTGGTTCATAAACCACGACCTCTTTGAAACCAGATCGTGTCACATGTATATTTAAATATTTTTGAGTAAAATACTTGAGTGATTTTCATTTGTGACCGGTTTCGCCAAACTTTCACGTTTCACTCTCTCTTTCCAACAGCCTCTCCCTCTAATAATTTTTTACCTAATTGCTTATTATTATATAAAATCTCACTCTGTTTGATTATGCCAACGTGAAAGGTTGGCGAAACCGGTCACAAATAAAAACGAACATGTGGAAAATCACTCAAATATTCAAATATCTAAAATATTCAAATGGAATTCCACCAAGTACTCTCTGTCAAAAATATTGAATTTCTTAACATGTATATTTACATATTATTTTATTTTAATAAAAATATATTTTATTTACATGTAAAATAGTTGTTGCAAGTTTAATTTCAACACACAATAATTTTTTTTATTTGATTTTATAATAGAATTTATTTTTTGACTGCATGCTTAGAAATAATATACATAAAATGTCACTGATATCTGACTCAGTTTGATCAAACATTATTGCATAAGCGAGAAGCTTTTTATTTTTTTTTAATTGTTTCAAAAAATCATTTTAATTTTTCAAAATTTTTTTCAAAATTTTTCAGGAATTTTTCAGTTTTATACACATGCGAAGTAATAATTTCAGGGTTACCCTGTCTCGTGTTAATCATAAGTGCTCCCTCCCTCGCAGTGAGCCCGAGCGGTGACAAGCTCCTATCGCCCCCGCCGAGTGGCCTCGGGCTGCAGATTACAGAAGCTCCGTGTCCTCGGCGGAGACAGCCGGCAAGTCCCCCTGGACCCCCGGGGCTCACTCCCGACGTGGAGACTTCAACACGGGGTCGGGAAATCATCAACTTTACCACGAGTTCAATTAAACTCTTCAACATTGCCAGTTGAATCGAGAATTCACACAAACTTTATACAAAAATGCGTTTCTGTCCCAATTAAAAATAACTAGGACGTAAACTATAACTGCTATAAACATAAACCAAACTTTTTACCTGTTGATTTATTTCAGCATCATATTTGACTGTCAAAATACAACATATTTTAAAAAAAATGTTTACACTTATAATAAATAGAAGTCAGTTAATAAAAATAAAACAAAAGTTGCGAAAAAAAAAAATAACAAAAAACACATAAGGCTTTGAATATATTTTATATTAATAAATCTCGTTTGCGTAATCAATATTCGCCCAAAAGCTAATATTGCTTGACTTTCGCGAATCGCGCACTCTTCGTGTAACTTTCTTGCTTTTAATTCTCTTTGACAAATTAGAAAGACGTTGTGAAAAATGAGGCTTTATTTGGTTGGGCGCAGAATTAAATTTCAAATTTTATGGCTGGAAAAATTGCCTAATCTTAAAAGAGGCTCGCCACGCGGCGGCCCCGAGAACCGAATTCAATGGAATTACGTCACTTTTCATTATTCTCCTTTTAATTTTATTTCCAATACCATAACGATGATGGCGAAACCAGGGTTTCTCAAAAACCAAATTTAAATCAGTTATTTACTATGTAAAATAATGTAGTGGGTCGCCGGCTCCTTTTTCACCGCAATTTTATATTCAAAAGAACGGTCTGCGTATTGCTGCTACCCAACAGTATTATTAAAAAACCGCGTCCTTATAAAGCTCTGGCATTTAGATCTGATTAAAATATAATATAATTATGATAAAATAAAAAAACAGGCTCTATTTCATCAGTCTTTCGAGAGCATATTCAGAGCAATGTATGTAATGATGTTGACTGTAATTTTACCTATACAGGTTTTATTTGTATTAATATGATTAAGTACATTTTTTCACACATTGAAACGATTATAGAAACTAAATATCTCACGCAAGTCACGATGATATTTTTCTGAGAGTTTCTATAATCGTTTCAATGTGTGAAAAATGTACTTAATCATATTAATCCAATATGAAATTGTGATGGCTACGTATATACGTATATTAAATTGTGTGCAAAGATCCTTAGTGAGTAACACTTTATAAAATTATTAAGAGCTTTTTATTCAACGGCATCATGACTGGATTTAAACTCCGGAGCGGCCCTGCAGCGGAAGTGACTGCAGCGGTAACGAGCGCGTCCGCCAGATGCACTTCCGCCTGAAAAACCCCATTATGTCGCTCGCCTCAGGCCCTGAATTGAAACTAAATTTAATAGCTTTTAATTTTCCGCTGGATCTTTTCAGGAGAGCTGCAATAAGCGACTTTCCTGGCGGCATTAGGTCGAGGGTGCAATGATTTTCAATTTTACAAACTAATTGACGAGCTTTGGATTTCATGGGTGTTATGCTGCGAAGTTGTTTTTGTCTTCCGGTATTTCGCTGCTGGTACCGTCTTTAGAGATTTCATACTTCTTACTTTTGTAAACTTCCTGAAGATGCAGTATGTACAACACCTAAGTGATCCCGAGATCATCGAATAAATGTTATTACAGATGTCATTCTATAATTATTTTATAGTTCTTAATAGAAAATAAGTTTTCATCGCTTTCGAGTAATTTTAATATCAAAAATTTCAAGAATTCTAATATACTGGCATCTTGGAGAATTGTGAACTTTTCAAGCGAAGTTCCAAGCTCTCGCAACGTTTTATAAAGAATGCAGCTTAAAGAGGCTGCAAGACGACTACTAGGGGAGGTAGAAAAGTTCGCAGCGTGACGGATATATTCCCGTGATTTAATAAATAAATTTAAAATACACATTCAATCGCTTCAACTTTGAACTTATTGAAAAGTGTTGAAACGCAGCAAATATCCCAACAAATAAAATCTTAAATTTGTAAATAAAATTTATATATTATACCATTCATGCTTTAAATATTTTTGCTATTCATTACACTTGTAAAGTTATCTGTATTTGAAATAACTCATACAGGTTGAATATGCATTTTCAAAATGTTAAATTTATAACTCAAGGCCGCAAACTTATGAACTCTCCCAACTACTTTGAAAACAATTTTATAACAATGAGGAAAAACTCTTTGGTTTTGTAAGAAAACTCCAAGGCGCTGGTGGTCCTTGCAAACTTCCCGATGAGATGAAGATGAAAATTACAACACTGGAACGTTTTTTAATCTTGAAATATTTAATGTACAAAATTAAAATTATATTAAAATTAATAAAATTAAATAAGTATAAAATATTTCAAACTTATGTTTTGATCTATCTATATCTATATACTTGATAACATATCTCTGCATAAATAAAAAGTGCAGAATTAATTAAAATTCAACAACAATTGGTAGAAAGTATATTTTAAATTTAATGAATGTCTATATAATAAATATTATTGGTGCTATTTAGTAACGTTTTTTCTATGGACATTTTTGTCGTTTTCCAAATAAATAGTAAAAGTATTAACTATGCGGATTTCCATATTTCATAGTAGTTAGAATTTTTTTTTATCTAGTCATGGAAAAAATGCACCAGTGTTTCTGAGAAGTGAATTAAAATTTTCCATGTTTATTTATTTGACTTTCATACACAGTTGAAATAATGCAGCTATATATCGTAGCACGCAAACTTATAAATAAAAATACACTATGGTTTTTTATATATATAATGTTGTAAAGCTCATGGTATTATAATATTATTTTAAAACCAGCTATTTGATATTCTCAACATGATAGAATATACATTATCTTCGATTGACTTTTATTGCTTACAGTTATTTTCCATATAAGTTATCTATAGTATATCGTTTGATAGAACAAAAAATCATTTTCTTTAGATGTATTTTTTAAAAAGACTTGAATTAATTTTTAAAAAAAAATTGTTTTTAAACAACGATTGAAAAACTAACTTTACAAAAGTGGATTAATTTTTTATTTATTAGGAGCGACACAGTGAATTAGAAAATATCAAATAAGAATTCTTTTATTCGACAAAGAAGTTATCAATTATCGGCTAATATTATAAAAAAAAACCTTTAGAGGAATCGTCAACATTTGAAATATAAAACAATTTTTATGGCCTGAAATCAACTCAGTACAGATTGTGAAAAATTAATGTTGGTGTGTATTCTTAATTATGAAAAACTGCTTGCATCACCAATAAATATATATTTATTACCATCGGTATATAGGTTTCATTTTTATCTTTTATGTGTCAATCATGAAACACTCTATATTTCTTAGCATTAACAATTAGATATAAAAAATAATGAAGCAGGTATGAACACTTTGTTTGCGCTGCCAACACGTTCTCCCAAAGGGGTTGAAGAACATAGGTTTGAAGCCTCAGAAGTCTGTTGTATTTGCTCAGTGTCGTCCACGTAACTGTCATTTCATCCCTTAACATGACTTAGGGCTTGTTATCCCTGCCACCCTTCACTTAGGCTTGTTTGTAGAGTGAAGCGACTGCATTACTTATTCATCAACTACAGTCACTTTCCGTTTACTGCTTAGCCGCACGCGACCGACCGAGTTTCTGTCTGAAAATGGCATTCTACCAAATGTTATTATTGTATATATATATATATTTTATTTTTTTAATATTATATATACATATTATATATATATGGATAAATCGATGAAACTCATTGAGTCATATTATTTACTAACTCCCAGCACGTCGGCTGAAACTCATATTAGATCTGCATAAATCATTGCACCCTACCGGGTAGTGGATAGGTATTCATATTTAAAACTTCATCACATTATTCCTTTGAGTTCAACCCCTACTCTCAAGGCTTACCTTCGGGGTGCTGAGGGTGCTACAGAGCCGCCCTCGGCTGACCGGAGTCTTTTAATTAAAAAAGAACTTCATTTTCATCTAGTTTGTGTGCGTTTTGTTCTATGTGGGAATTGCATAAATTCTTGATTAGATATTTTGATTATTTTATTATAATTTATTCATTGTAAATATACAATTAGTCTCGCATTCATAAAAAAAACTCCCAGTGATACACTTTGTCTGAAATAATCCTAGTGATGGGTGTATTTACAACCCTTTACTGTAAGAGCTGAATCCGGAAGACAGGCCGGCGTGCAAGGGTTTGGAAGCAATCAGATACAACAGCGGATGCGACTGAGTTGTTTTTGCTTCGAACATTTGCCTAATTGTGTACAAAGAAAACAAAAAAAACCCAGTAGAAAATACAGTATTTTTTCTTTGAACCTTGAGATAATTTATAATTTATCCAAATTGAAAAAAATATATATCAATCGGATTTGAACCAAGAACAACGAAGTTAAACCAACAGGCTAATAAGTATTCGTTAGAAGTAGTTGGTTTCTGCAACTGCTGGTCTTTTTATTTATATTTTAAAAAACTATCCATACTTTAAATCATTTACATAGTTCACCTAATACAAGCCTTTCCTAAATATTACCTGTTATCTCTTGTAATACATTTGAACCAATACGTCTTCATAATCATCATTGAAAAATCCTCTACATCGTTTGGATTTTAGTTCATAAAGTTTGTCAATAAGTTGTTCAGATAATCCTAGACACTAATTTGTTATTCTGGTGAATAAATCAATTATTTGTTTGCTGACTAATGTTAGTTTTAAACTTAAAAACCCGTGAAATAACAAAGGTGTGTTAATTAAATAAATAATATGCATTTCGTGCGTGCATACGTGACAGAAAAATAAGCTTAAAATAAATATCACCACTTGGGTATATTAATTTTTTCTGCCCCTACTTCGCTCTCTCTGTAAAGCCCACGGACGCTTCTATTTACCTCCATATAAATAAAGGTGGCTTTATGTCGTCGACCCCAGCTTTTCGCTCGTTAAGAAGATTTTTTATGAATATGTATGCGGCGCTAGAGCCTCGGCGCCGTGTCGTGTGAAGGGACGTGTGGAATTAGTGGCCCCGTACACCTTTTGGACGTCTCCCTTAAGATTTAATGAAAATTCTGTGCCTGGAAAATTATGTATAGTGTATGACACTTAAGTATGCTAGTGTGACAATGTGTGTTGTTATACTACTACATTTTTACATCCTAATTACGCAAGAGCAAGCGTTTGAGGGCGTCGAGTTTGAAGGGACGTGTGGAATTAGGCTACCCCGTCCGTACACTTTTCGGACGTCTCTCTTAAGATTTAATGAAAATTCTGTGCTTGGAAAATTATTTACAGTATGTGACACTTTGGTATGCTACAGTGACTATGTTCGTTATTATGATGTATATTTTACATCTCAATTTAACAAAAGCAGGCAGTTGGGCGCGTGTCATTTTCAGAGTTATGTGAAGGGACGCATCATCGGTTTGGTTTATACACCTTTTGAATGTGTTCAAGATTTGATTAAATTGTATTTTTAAATTAGTCGTTACTACAGAAAAAGAAGCGTATAAATTAAAATTATGCAACGAATTCTATCACTTTATAGATTGGTTGGTACGAGTTAGCTTAGCTGTGGACCGCAGAATTGATAGTTCTACGTTCGAGGCATTACTGCAAGTTGAGGATCGTTTTTTCTTATCGTCAATAGGATCGTTTACATACATCGGTAGGAGACTTGCTTGATCAGATACCTAAATTAGCAACCGTTCCAAGGGTGGTTTCGAGCGCACTCCATCCGAGATAATCCGCCAATTAATTATATAACGCTTCAGTAGACCGCTTGCGTTTCAGTATAGCCTTAAAGCCGATATGGCCCGACTATTCCATTACTGAAATAGATTCGGAACAATACACTCCAGAACCATAGAATAGTTTGATGAGTATGCGCTGTATGCTATGTAGTCCCCGTAGTAATGAGTTGTTCGTATTTGTTGTTTATTATATATAACAGTGCTTCTCAAAGTGGTCCCTACGGACCCCAGGGGTCATTCGGGGGGTACTTAGAAAATTAAAATCGATTTGGAGGTCCCTGAACAACGTCAAGCGCAAGGTTTAATATAAAATAAAAAAATTGTGACACATTTTTATTAATATGGAAGTTAAAATAAATAACAATGAATACATTATTAAGCAATTTTTACGTCCTAAGTAAAATATAAATATAGACAGGTGCATAAAATATAAGTAATAACAGGCATCGCGGTGAGTCAGGTAGGTTAATACAGGAACGCAATAGAGTCGATACTTGCACCAACTAGTCTATAATATGAATTTATGTAGTTTTTAACCCAGGGTTCATAGGCAAGTTTTGAATATGAAAGGGGGTCCATGGGCATGTTTTGACCATGAAAGGGGGTCCGTGGGCAAGTTTTGACTATGAAAAGGGGTCCGTGGGCCAAGAGAGTTTGAGAGCCACTGATATAGAGTGTGTATTGGTAGGTCGTGTAAGTTTGCGTTATGTGGCCGGGCTGACGGTTGCTTGTGTGGTTTCAGTGACGGGTCCATCAGCACGCGCGTGGACAGCATGGCGGCGCACGGGCCGCTCTGACACGAGGACACGGCCGAGACGCACCTCATGAGCGCCTCCGCCTCGGGGGACCTCTGACCGGGGGCCCCCCGCTAGACGTGGGACAGCCACGAGCACGTGTTCTGAGGCCGGCCCGGCCCCGACCAGGAGATGGAGGCGCACTTATAAGTCGGGGCCCCCGCCAGCCGGTCCTCCCCGTCGCCGCTCCCTCAAGGAAGCCGAGTTCTCTCGACCGCGGTCCGTTCGAGCCCTGACATCCGGTTCCAGTTTCGAAGCCCTGTCAAGTTTGCGCTTTGTTTGGTTTTGTTTTCAAAACGGAGATGTTTCAAGCTAAATTCATAACTTTCAAGATGGACTGTGTTACAATTTTGAAGCTCTGTCAAGAAGATGTTAAAATTTTAAATATCTATGATTATGGCATATAACGCGATGTTGCAAAACAAAAGCCGAAATTAGTAATCAAAAAATACATCTCGCTCCAGTGCTGAACTCCCATGAAAATTGCGCTTTTCTTCATCTTCGAGCTTCAACATACAGTAAATGCGTTCTGTTTGTGAAGACCATACAAAATTTGCTGTTTTCCTATACAATTTTCGAACTGTTCAAGAAACACGAGCAGTTGCAGCTCTGAAGCCTTGAGTATTGGAAGACTACAATCAACGTGCTCTCGTTTGGGAGTCTTTTTTGCTTAACAAATATCACAAAATTTTAAATGGTGACACCTCTCCGTAAAACAATAGATTCAATTTCAAACGAGACAGCAGCAGTTAAATAAACAAAAAAACCCGAAAACAAGTGATTTATGATTTTATTCATTAACTTGAAAACAAATGACATTAAAACAAATGAACAATCATATAACCTTATAAATAACGTGTGATTATATAAATTCATAGTATACTAACATCAAAATGCCAAAATTATGCTAATTCACATAACCTACAAACGCTTACTAACACCAAATTACAGTTATAAATTCGTCGAATATAAGTTAATAATAATATAACTTGAAATTATATGAGTATAATTTCAAAAACAGCTTATAATCAGCACAAGTAAAAACTTAGTAACACAACCTCAAGCTCGAGGCGCCCGCCGACTGCTGGAGGCGTCGCACGACCGATGTCGGAGAGTGCGGGCGTCGGACGGCTACACGCGACATTCTCGCACAGAGCAACGCTCCAGAATTAACTCCACACTGTAACGACGCTTATTTCCACAAGCGCAAAACCTTCAACACACCGTCGCACGAGTCGGGAAAATTACTTTAATTTCATTCGAATCCGCTCCCTTCCGTGCTTGCAAATCGCGACTGAAGTCTAATGTTTCATGTTGCTAAAAAACACAGCGAAAGTAAAGAGAATTAGCCTAATACGAAAAAATAGCGCCTCTACTTGAAAGTGAAGAAAAGCAGATATACATATATACACACAGCTATATTATTGTTTTGAAAATTTAAATTAAAATTGTGTCTAGAAGAAGTGCCAGGAGCGCGGGCAGTGAGCGACGCGGACCCGCAGATGGACCTCGAGAACTCCGCTGTTCGTGGCTGAAAAAATAAAACTTCCTCTTGTGAAAGACTCCGAGTAGAGTTGCTAATGCTTTGTGCACCATGAAAGTGATAAATATCAAAATTAATCGCTAAGTATATTCAAATTATAAAAAAGGTATCCACTAAGTGGAAGCATACATATTACTATATCAGTCGGTAGTTAATGTCAGGATGTATGGAGATGTTTTTTAAACGAATTTTAAAAGACGAAGCAGAGACGATTTTATGAAATACTTAATTCTTACGGATTGTAGAAGTGAATTACTGTGTATGTTTTTAGTCGATATCGCTGGTTGTAGTTGTCATTGTTAGCTTAACTGTGATTTTGTGTGTTTAATACAAATGTAAACGTCCGGCGGCTGCGATGTCCCTACGAGCATGCGAGCGGATAGTTTGAACCTTGTGCTTATTTTGTTAGACGAAGAATATATCAAATGTTATTTTGTTTATCGGAGAATATTTATTTACGTGAGTTTTATAGTGACCGCGCGGAAGTACGGAGCATCCCGAGCACAACCGAAGGACAACTGATCTGATAAAAACTGGTCTCAAACTGTGGATACGACCAAGTGATTTTCATAAGCTGATGATTTAAAATATCAATTGTTCAAGTTGTTCATTAGCAAGCTTCATATAGTTATTTTGTAACATACAGATTATAGTTAAAAGGTGAAACTATACGAGCAAGCATTCAAAACACCAAGTTTGAGCCAGAGTTGCAGGGATGGTTCGTGCCGCCGCGTCATATGTAATAGCAGTAGAAATAAACGAACGGATTTGATAAAAATATGCCATTAAAAATATATGTAACCTAATATGTGTGTGCATGTTGATTGATCTTATAGAAATTTTAATTGATATATTTTTAACGAACTTCAGAAAGATGAAGACGATTGTATATTTTATATACAGCGTTGGTTTTTGATATAGAAATTTATATTAACGATGTGGATAATGGATAATGTAACTATAGATTTTTGAATTTGTTGGATTTAATAAAAAGATTGTTAACCTGGTAAGATTAATCCGTCGTTTGTGGGATTTCGTAAACAATTGCTTTTGTTAATGATTTTGGTTATTGTAATTCTCGGATGTAAGGCCGCGTTAATGTGATGTTTGGATTTTATTCATGGTGTCATTTACAAGGAATTAAAATGGCTCCAGTACGAAAGGTACATTGACAAACATCGACGTGGCATAACATCCGATAAAATAATTTGAATTACTATTATGCTTATGAACGCATCGCACTGCTACATTGAAAATAAACCGAAAAACAAATCATTTTATTTTATTTCAATTTGAAATATTTGCTTCGGTGAGTGATTTATTTTAAATAATTTTTTTTATAAAGTTATCTTTATTGACTTAAAATGAGCTTTTTGCGGCCTGAATGGATAACAAAGCAACTTTCCAGCCAGAGCTTCCCAGATGATTCCGCGGGGGAATCAATACGATTGTACGCAGTGTAGTATATTTAGCATAAATAGGCGATTCCCACAAATGACGGAGTGGCATGCCGGCCAGGGGTGGCGTGACCCGGAGCCGCGGCCGAGCACGCCCCTGGGCCCTGCGCCCCTGCCCGCTGCGCCCCTGCCCCACCACGCCCCTGGGCTGTGCGCCCCTGCCCCACTACGCCGAGCACAGGACAGCAATCTGCTTGACCAATCACAAGTGAACTCTTCAATTCAGCTGTGAGTTTTGGTTCATCATTATTATGCAATAAAAAAAAAATACTTTCAAAAAAAATTATTTTATTTTTGAATTTTTTTTATTCCACCAAAAATTGTGAACAATTTAAAATACGGTTAACGAAAAGCCTTGTTTCAAATGCTATTTACGTAAAATGTAAATATATCAAAAACTTAATGAGAGTTAAGAGGTTGAATTGTTTCAGATACGTATACGAAATAAACTCAAAATACTAAAGCTAAAATGGACGTTTTTTTATGATTAGCATTTTTTTTATTGTTTGATTAAAATAAAAAAAAATTAAATTAACAAATCTAAAAGAGTACCGAAGCTTTTGTGGCGCCCGACTTCAGTGGCGTTTATTTATGAATATTCAAATTTTTAGTATCGTCATATAACAATAGCTAATTGTTTTTAAATTGAACAATGTTATTTCAACATTCAATTTGATTTTACGAAACAAAAACGCTATATATTATTTTGTCAACACTTTTTCGATTTGCTTGCTGTGATATTTTATATTGTAAAAATTCAATCATAATTTTTGTTGATTTTTTTATTCGTCCATAATAGCCTTATTTTATGAACAAACCAAACATTTTTATCGGTATTGTTGCTTTGATGGCTGGATTATTTCGTAGCTTGTCAGTTTCAAAAGATGACTTGAATACCACATAAAGACCATTAAAGTAATTTTAAACGGACATAAAAGTAATACCCGAGATTTTTATTTCTTATTTTTTTTCAAAAATTTTTTTTAATTCAAAAAGTCCTTGATAGTTATAAAGCTTCATATATATATATATATATATATATATATTAGTGTTTGCAGATATACATTGACCTACCCAGACGAAAACTGTAAAAAACATAATATATATTTCAAAAATGTTCAAATCACTTGCCATAAAAGCAGCAAAACAATATTATAAAGCAATTAACATTTGAAAAAAATATATTTATATTTCGTTTTTCTGGGTTTTTCCTAGTAAAAAATTTTGTAGCGCGAACTTGAAAAGGTGGTAAAAGGCGTATCACAGAATAGCGCATTTTTTATTTTATTAATTATTCTTTGAAAAGCCCCCTTATTACCTTTTGAATAATCAATTAGCAAAGTCCTACCTGGATATCTTTATTAAGCTCTAAATTGCGAGTCTCTAAGTACCCGCGGTTCCTTTTTTTTAGGTTATCAGGCTAATTACAATACTAAAAAAGAAAACGCGAATTCTTTTTGATTAAATGTGTCCTTGGCCCGGTGGAGTGCTGAAAATTTAAGGATTCAGCGTTTATTCTCTGACGTTTTAATTCTGAGCAAACCATATAAGGTAATTAATTTAATATTTTTGATTGTCTACGACCACAGTGACCGCGAACAGCGCAATTATAAATATTTGTGCTCCGACGAAGTTTATTTTTCGTCATAAGTTTGATATTTATTTTTAATGTTCAATCAAATACATTGACCCAAGTTTTTAATTGGTATTTTTATAAGTCTTATGTAGGTTAATTGTCATTTACGTTGTTATAAAATAATCAATATTTCAAAAACGTGGCTTATGTTTTTTTAATGTATTTTTCATTTATAGGATTGTGTCTGTGTTCGGTGGCTCACGAAGGTGAGGTTACAAGTATAATTATAATATGAATGAAAGTCAATGTTACGAAGAAAATGGTTGCTTTTTAGTTTGTAAGTATGTTAAAAATAAAAAAAATGTCCTATGTAAAATATTCTGATAAAATTACTTAGGAATTATATTCAATTTCAGTGCACGAGACAATATTATTAATAATCACAGCAAACTTATATTATTTTATGATATTTGTTAACGTATGAGTGTTTGTTGAATGATATATATAATATATATAATTGTATATTTTTAGAGTGAAGGATACTGTTACTAAGTGCTTTGCGTTAATTACTACTAGTTTAATATGAGTGTATGTCAAAAATAGCACAATACTTGTACCATACATTATTTTATCCATTTATCAAAATAAAAGTAAGTAAGTCCTCGTAGAACTTTCGAAAGTTTATTTCTTAAGTTAATTATTTATTTTTAGTAACATTAATAAATGTCCATTTTATTATTATTTTCATATCGTTACATCACGAGTGTCAGTAGCAGTGTCCTTTACTCTTGTTCAGATTTTTTGCCATTCTGAAAAATATACTTAGATAGGCAATCATGTATTTATTTTATACCAGTGTAGCTGGATGTCGCAAATTATAGATACTTATTAATAATTAATAATAAAAAAAACAAGCATGCATACAAAATAAAAAATAGCGCCCTCTGATAGTGATGTACTTATTAATTGTAACCTGAAATAATCCTTATAGAAATTAAAAAATGATGTTATTTTTTCCATAATTTTTGACGGTTACACTAAGCGTCATATTGAAACTATTTTGGGGTTGTTATGAAAGATTTCAATAATGAATCGAAATGTTATCATACCATTGCCTGCATTCACATGACCCAACACTCAACTTTCAACAACATACATGTATATTTTTTATAATTTGAAATGTATTTTATTAACTAGCGATGGAAATAGTGAACTGTATTTTTTTTCTCAATAAGCTGTGCAAAACATATTATTGCATTTGTGCCAGTTGAGCGATTTGATATAAATAGTAACAGTATAATGATGCAATAACCAAATTGTTAAATTTATATTGGATGACAAAAAAACCTATAATTTTAAATGAACTATTGCTTGAACACAATAGCAATACAACGAATAATCTAAAACGTTTAAAAAAATAATTCAATAACATGCATCCGCAAATTTCCATCGCTAGTTTAAATGACGTTTAGACTAATGTGTTTAGAAATCCTTCGTCAATTCGAGGATGAACATGCATTGAATAAGGATCGACTTGACTTTTGCCAAGCCGACGGGCGCCGCGACGCGCTGTTCTATACAACAATCGCCGTTGTTATGTATACACACAAATGAAACATTTACCCCACTATTTACTAGATGTTTAATATATTCGAGGACGATTACGCCGGCATGGAACTAATCCGAATGTAATTCATTTTTGAGTAAGCGGTAGACTTGAACTGGAGACGGAGTTTTCTCGTCAACTCCAGGCAGGCCTAGCGAGCAATACAACCGAGTAGTGAAACTACAGATTCAGTAGACTGGGATATATAGAAATCTAATCTTTTGATAGAATTTTTAGAGAATGCTTTACCTCAACACACAGTTTATATTTTTCAATATATTTATTATAGTGAATTTACAATTTTATTATTGATATTGACGTTCACAACTACATCGTATAATATTGTAAGAGCGATGAAAGACGGTCTTCGCGGTTCGTTTTCCAGATAGAAATTTGAATTCATATCAAGTACCGTAGAGTGCGACCATTCCCGGAGACGGACATTCACTTCAGTCGTAGACGATAGGACAACTTCTTTTTTTTATATAGAAAATGGTGAAGAATGGGCTCACAATCTAAAGCTGCACTCCCACCAACACGAGCTTAATATTTATAAAAATAATTATTACTATATTATATTTATTTAACACAATTTTCAAATCACAACACCGTAGAATGTAATATAAAAAAAACTATTGTTAAAAAAACGATTTGATACAGGAAAATTCAATCTATATAACTGTCTATGACTAATTAAAAATAAGTTTACAGTGTCTATGGTATGCTTTCTTGTAGACTGAATATAATAACGTGGCAATTCGGAAACGATCGATTGACGATTTATTAATTGTAGATTAAATATCGATTTCGGAATACGCCACTGTGTGTAATGTTGTAAGTATGTAAATGGTTGTATGAAATACAATTGGAGTAATTATGATTAAGCGGTGGTGTCGGCGGCTTGATGCGCTTGGATGCAATAGAAGAGATTATTTATTTCTATTATGCACGAGAGATTTCGTATTTATAAATTTACAAAATTATACTTAATTAGCTATTTTGATTTAGCTGGCCTAAATCAATCGTTTTTAATGTTAAATGTTCAATTGCTTGCAATATTACAATTGTAATTTTTTTTTGTTAATATATTGTCTAACGTATGCCATTCAATTTGCATACGATTTCACTAAATATATATTTAAATGGATACCAATGTTAGTTGTGCGGTGATAGAAACATATGCATTATGAAACAATAATATTGTGATTTGTGATAATTCAATCCGACATCGTGTGTAATTACAATCCCTTGCGTATAAACAGATAAGTGAAACCAATAATATTCCACGCATGTGTATGCGTGAGATATTATTATTATGCATAAAAAATGCAAATATATATTCCCTTTTTTTATGTGATAACTGAAATTAATAATATGAATTTTTTTAATTTTTATTAAGTATGTTCATTTATGATAATGAACTTCTGTAAATATTTATATGTGAGTTTTTATAATCAGCTCACTCCTCGATTATAAACTTGACGAGTACGTATTACGGCTTGTATTTACGACTTGTAATACATATGACCTAACCTAACCTACCCTTCCCATCCCCAAACCAATAACCTAGGGTGACACACGTCACCCTGTCAAAAGTAGGCGTTTAAGGGACGTGTCTGTGCTACACGAAAAAAAGGCACACAAGAAGAAGAAGAAATGAGTGAAGCACAATACTACTTCTAATCATTTATGCAAAATATCGACAGAAGATTATGAAAATCATCATTGACGAATCCAACTTCCAGATTCTGCAAAACATCAGAATAAAGATTATTTACAAAAATTATTAGAAAAAGCTTCTGATTCTGTTTATGCGCGGGGGACGGTTGAAATCTCAGCTATAAATGGTGGAAAAATTCAAATTTATTTTAATAAAATCTACTAAGTAAGTATGATATCTTTCATAGGAATATATATATTACTTGGAATGCGGTAGTCTATGCGATGGTTGGTGGTTATGTGGATATTGAAAACTGCAATTGAAATGATAATAATTAAACTTCTCTTCTCCACTCAATTTTGCTAGGCTATCTTAATTTTAACAAATCGTTAACTTTGTGCTCTCCATTGCACACTGACACCAAAACACTGCATTGAAAATGTTGTATTTTGAATTTTTCTGCCATTTATTGCCAACAAAACTAATGTTTGTTAGATAAGATAGTACATTAATTATTTTTGAAATAATTTAATAGAAATGCTGTTATATTGAAAGTTATTAATATTTACAATTATGTGAAAAATAATATTTATATGAGTAGTTATTTTGCGAGAATGGAATTATAAAAAAACTATATAATTAATTTTATAGGAATATTTGAATTCCTCTACAAAAATATATATTTAGCAATACAATTTATTTGGCGAACTTTTTGCAAATTATTAAAAATATTATTGAAAATATGTTTGAAGAATGTTCAAAATATATTATTATATATCGGTTATAAGAAGTTTAACTCGTTGACGAAATTCATTGCTATGGATTAGAAAATAAATTGTCTTTATTGTTTGATTGAAAGTGCAATGTGTATACAGTTGCATTAAAATATATGAAAAAGTCCATGGCATTGTATTATGTCCGATTTATATATTCAAGTGCTGGTTAAATTAAAGATGTGGTGTTAAAATAATGTTATTGTATAGATTGAATAAATTAAATGAAAATATTTTGTTTTTTTCTTAATCCCTTAAACCTTACACAACCGAATAAAAATATTGCAAATTATTTTAGTAATTCGCACATCAAACGACAAGAAAAATGTCTGAGGAAGTCGGAATGTTCTTCCGACACACACATTCATGACTATATTATAATACAAATACAATATTATTTCTTGGTTATAAAAATCCGATTATTAAAACAAACACAAATTTACTAGCAACAACAGACTGTAAATATAAATAAAACCAAACGGTAAATAAGACTAATGATTTTCTCAATAAGACAGTAACAGCTCTTTCTGACTACTCGTTAAGCTCAATATTGAGAGTAATACAAAATAATAATTTTTAATGATGAAAAAAAAACCGGCTATATGATATTTTAATGTTTATAGCTATAGAATTTTGATTTTTTATATTTTGTCATATTAAACATAGGTAAACAATTCATTTTCAAGAAACGATGGATAGGTAACTTTTGATGAAGTTCGATACAAAAGTGATCTTTCAATCTCAAAAAAATATATATACAACCTTTGCTGGGACGCGTCTGGCCTGGGAGATGAGAAGGCTTCGCTGCAGCCGCCAGGGTCACACTGGGAAGGGGCGGGTCACCCACTGATCCACTTTCCTAACCTTCCCCTCGCCCATCTAACCTCACCCTCTCTCACTGCGCCGGAGGTGGAGCTATCGGAAACTGCCCCTGAATATAAAGGAATCACACATTTTTTCACATTGTGTAGGTATTAAAATAAATATAAATGATTAAATACAACATGATAAAAATAACAATAATAAAATATAATTAAGAATTTATTATTGTGAGAAGATATATATAAACCTGTGAAAAAATTCAGATGGTTTTTTGCAAAGCTTCAATTTCTATATAAAAAGGTAGGTTTCAATTTCTCTACAGGAAAAAATCTTTCAATTATGAAATAAATAAAAAATTTAACATGTTACTAAAACAACACCATAAAAAATATTCACTGAGTTGAAATATGTTTGGTCTTTATATATTTAATGCTAACCATTCAGTAAATCGACATATAAAAAGTATGATTAGGCACATTGTTTCACACATTGAAGATGATTAAAAAAACTCTCGTGATCAATATCATCGTGATTTGTTATATTTGATATTTTTCTGAGAGTTTCTTTAATCATCTTAAATGTGTGAAATAATATCCCTAATCATAAAAGTAATAATATAAACCTGTATAGGCAATAAATACGCACTTGATTGACGTTCAATCCCCAAAATAGACATACATATAAAAAGTAGATAAATATATAAAACTAATGACACTTAAAAATTGTATGTATTATTTTTTAAAGAAACCATGAAGCAGTACAAAGAGTCAGTCTTGCTCTTAACTATTAAATTTAAAAAACGTTTTTTTTTTTAAAGATTATTATAGTTTTATATTTTTGTATTTCTAAAATATTCAAATAACATAACAGTTCTTCAAAAATATTCCTAAAAATTGGAGATCAAGTTGAGACGTGATCAAAATATCCGAGCGTGAAAATCTTTTCAGGATCTGTCTAATAAAATACAGTGGGGGTCGCGAGCACCCTCCAGCACCCTCCAGCATCCAGCACACACGCAAGGTAACGCGATAGGGCGGCTTGGGGTAGGTTTCAGGGCGCCCCGGGGCTGCCTTGGAGGCACACCCCGATTCTGTTTTATGAATCGGCGCCCGGAATCTTCGCTAACTGTTATCTGGTCGTTTCAAATGAATTATAAGATTGTATTATCCCAAGTTACGGGGTAAACTTTCTTATTTTTTATTAAATATATACTTCAGTAGGTTTGGGGACTTTCTTCGTTTATATCAGCATAAGCACGAGTACTCCAGCTTGTGCTGTGTATTCTGTATTTTAGTAAATTGAGGCGTTTTAAATGTGACTTTATAGGAGAATCTTTAAAATACCATGGATCGACCGCTCACAAATCAGAGTCTTGCTCAGAATGCGCATAAGAAAGGCCATATTTTCCGAAACAATAAATATAGACTATTACAGCTAATAGTCGGAGAAAAAAATTGAAGTAAAAAGGCATTTAAAGAAGGAAACTTAGGAAACGGTTCTATGAGGAGAGGCACCAGATCAGTGCTTCTCAAAGTGGTCCCTACGGACTCCATGGGGTCCCTGGGATCATTCAGGGGGTCCTTAGAAAATTAAAATCGATTTAGGGGTCCCTGAAAAACGTCAGGGGGTCTGCGCAAGGTTTAATATAAAATAAAAAAATTGTGACACATTTTTATTAATATGGAAGTTAAAAATAAATAACAATAAATACAATATTAGCGATTTTTACGTCTTAAGTAAAATATAAATATAGACAGGTGCATAAAATACAAGTAATTACAGGCATCGCGGTGAGTCAGGTAGGTAAATACAGAAACGCAATAGAGTCGATACTTGCACCAACTAGTCTATAATATGAATTTATGTAGTTTTTCACCCAGGGTCCGTAGGCAAGTTTTGACTATGAAAGGGGGTCCGTGGGCCAAATAGTTTGAGACCCACTGGTTTATATGAATACATGTGATGAACTATATTCATTCATATCATTTTGTATCAATAATTTATTTTAAAATATAAATTAACTCAGTATTAAATCGATTCTCTAGTTCAATATATTATAAGACTTTGTTATAATTATAAATAATTCACGATTATGTAAAACAATTGATTATATGTACTTACTAAAAAATATAGTGAAAGTGTAAGGTAAAAGCAAATAAATATTATCGTTTACTGTATAATTTCATCATATTTGGTATAAAAAACTTTTATGAAACTAGATGAATAAAAGTAAGCAATAAAAGCTAAGATGTCCCTAACTGTTATATTATTTTTTCGTTATTTTATGATAAGGTTAGACCTTCTTAGAAATCAACATTCCGCATCTCCCCGAAGGAGAGGAAAGAAGATTTGATGAAACAATAACACAGAGAAGCCAGCATTTGCATGCAAAACCAATCTCCCGAGACATCTTGGAACTTCATAGGGAAATATCGATGACGAAATTACTACAAAAGTGAGTAACAAAGCACCTCATAAAGATTTTAACATCTCCCCTTGCACAAAAAGATTCACGATTATAACGAAAATCACAAGGTAATAAAAAAAATTCAAAATCAAATGGCCAAAAATCCATGGACATATTTCACATAGATCCATGGCCACGTTCATGACAAGACCTGGTAGCAACAACACGCTATGGAATTGAATAATTTTATTCATGCAATTTTTTGCCATATTCAAAATATTTTAAAAACACAAAGACAATAGTTTTTCATTTTGTTTTTGAGCCACAAAAAAACAAACGGTCCGGTTGAGCAAATTCCATCAAATAATATAAAATTAAAACCAATTTATTTTTAAACCACAACTTACGTAACGTAATAAAATTGCGTGTCATTTTAGCAAAACAAACAAGTGTTTAAATACCAAATCGAATCGTGCTTTTTCAACTCTCATTATTCATTTTATTAGCAATTACGAGTCATGCAATAAGTTAATAAATAAAACAAGTCGCTTGCTACATATTTGCACAAATACACGAGGCACGCTCGTGTCCAGCTGTCCGGAGAGCCTCGATAAGAGGTGTGTAATTTTTTTTTTTTCGTAGGAGTTTTAATTTATTGAAGAGTGTATGAGCAACTGCATATTTGTACGGGCTCGCGTGTTTCGAGGCTTCTGCAGCGTTTGCGGGATTCCCGGAATAATGACATTAATGTTACATCAACTGAAAGGTCGGGTAACTTTCATAATGACTGTTTACTGAAAACTTCTGTGATGGTTTTCACCAGAAAACTGACCCATTTATTGTATTTTTCAGTAGCGTAGAATTGGTTTGAAACCTAAGCGAAGAGTTTTACTGATTTTCTATATATTTGTTATCAAATATGGATAGCAACATGCACTCACTTACGTATATTATAATAGTAATAATTCAATGTTCAGGGTGAAGATGACAAGTGACTTTATTTACAGGCCCGCGGCGATCGTTGCCAGGGTGTGAAAATAGGGGCTGTGATTTCAAATCTCACCTGTTTACTGAAAAAAAAAATGTTTTCATTTTTTTTACCATGGTAAAGTGTTCTTGTATAAAAGCAAGGTGCGTGTATATCAGAGAGTCACAGCTCTCCGGAGAGTCGTTTGACATTCGGCTGGAATAAAGGTCCGCCGGGGGCAGACAAGGGCGCGCTTGGCGCAGTGTCGTGCAGAGGCTCTCGGGGAGCGGGCCAGCCCACTGAAAGCCTGTCTGAAAACTCGCCTGCAGCATGACAGCCCTATTCGCATGAAAATACGATTTGATGTTACATTGTCATTAATTATTTCGGTAAACTTAAAAATCGTTATGCGATGTGCCGCTCTGAAATTTTTTAATAAATTCATCCAATCATCCAAAGCATAGTTTCCCAAACTGTTTTGTCCCGTCGACCCCATGTCGAGTTTTTCTGTTTTTCGTCGACCCCCTGCCTTGCTAATATTGAATTTTTACAATTCATCAACATCAAACATATTTTTGACATCTTATATAGAACAACTCACTTTAAAACGATTTAAAACTGTCTCCCTAGGAAGGGTTTATCTGTCCTCTGTCGCCAAAGTTCCCACGTTCCTAAACCGTACAGGTGTCTTTATTTTCTCGAAATATTTGTCAAATCGATTTGTTTTATTACGCCCATCGGCGCTCCGTACAACCAATTAGCTCGCTGCCCGTCCCGAGTTAATTAGCCCCTGCAAATGATTTTTAAAAAAGGCAACAAGATTGTAATGGTTCGTCTTCTTATGTCATAAGCTCCAAAAAGGTACGTCGGTATAGTTTTACAATGCCGAAAGTCTCGTTTCTCGAGTATTCGGCATGAACTTCTACGTTTCAGGGCTTCGACTCGTCACAAAGTACATAGGTACAATCTGTGTTCGGTGCATTATGACATTTACGAAATGTCTAAATTATGGTGATGACCTGCTTAAATGGGATCTACTCTCGTAGACCCCGATTTACAGTTCATGGACCCCCAATTTTATTTTTCGCTGTCATCGACCCCTTGCAGGGCAAAATTGACCCCTGAAAAAACGAAATTGACCACTTTGGGAACCTCTGATTCAAAGCGTCGAAATTCTTATAAAGGTCTGCCACAAATGTATAACTTATCAGCAAGTACATATATAGAAAATAGAATATTAAAGAAGGATAGATTTATTGTTTTCTTTTTAAAAATAAGAAAGGGAGTAAACAATTGGAATTCAGCATGAGAAACCTACCCGATGAGGGTATCTTCACTTCAAACGAATAAAAATTACCCCGTGGGCCGCACGCGACAGGCGCCACCGGCCTGTCAAATAATACTACATTGTTTATGAGCTACGGACACGACAGTCGGACTTCTGGTCAAAAACATCCCTCGTAAAAAAAAACACCCCTTGGAGCTTCTCTCGTGCCTCGTGTCCACTCGACTACTGCTCGTTTAAATTACTGTGACTTTTCAATGTACTCAAGTCGATAGTATGATATTCCACGTTTTTGCTGCCATGTAGTTCAGTGGCTACGGTGTATGTAAAAAAAAATTCGTAAAAAAAAGAAACCTTAACAGTTACACTAAAGAAAATCATTTCCTTGTTTATATCAGTTGTTGCAAATTATAAACTTCCAAAATCACAAACCGCTCTTCTATTTGCCTTATTAGTTGGCTTCCTTCAATTATGACAGATAAGCATAGTTATACCTTCCTTACAAATCTGGGTTAAAAAAGTTATTGTAAATATATCTAGATAAATTTCATGAAATTTGTCGCTTTACGATATATTATATGAAGAGTCAAAACCAATGGTATGATAAAAATGTGAAGATATTGCAGTTTTAAGATAATACATACACAAATAATAATTTTGCTATTAAATCTTCAAAAAAAATTAACTTTTAAATCACATTGAGATGTTTTATTTTATTTTAAGAACTCTTTATCAACTTAATATTTAGTTCCTCGATTAGTTCGATTTCAAACAATCAGGGATATTGACCAAACGGATTATCCGAACTTTGCGGGGTATTGTTGTAAGTCATTTGGCGGAAACTGGGGGTTGGGAGTTGGGGGTTGGGGGATGGTGGGTGCTGAGGGGTTTGGGGAGAGTCAGTGTCCCGGTGGCCTCGCGGGCCGATGAAGAGTTATGGACGCCCGAGGGTGAGACGTGCCGGGCCGCGGGGCTGCCTCGGAGACGGCAGGGTTGTTTGTCACCCACCCGGCCTACCCCCACCCAGGCTGTGTTGTCGTGTAATAAAAGAAGATATATCGATACTCTGACAATAATTATTCATGTATACACCCTTTTATACAAAAATAATTTGGTTAACCATGTACTTCGTAGTAAACTCTCATCACCACACTATGCTTTTCATTTTATGATTACATAAGTGTTTATGCGTCATCAGATGCCGTATCAGGTATACAATGAAAAAAACTGTATACGGCGTCATTGCGCCATGGCAAAATAATAATTAAATAATTAAAAATACAAGAAATTGATTTTTATATTATTAATCAAAAAAAGTTATAAAATTTTTCCGATATTTCTTGTGTTGTTTTGGGTTTCGTGACAGTTGAACATCCTGAAAACTTGCAATGTTACTTCTTGACTATTGCCATGAAATATTATTATCTTTCTGTCTTTCAATCATGGTTGACTGAATGAAATAATCCGATATCACCGGCTTGTTATGAGTATTTTGAATACTGTTGAAATTTATGAAACATGATAGAAGGATCGCCAATGATTATGCTACTGCACGACAATCAAGCGTTTTCTGTAGCCTTGAAAACAAAATTGATGACTTTAGTAGCATGTTTGATTACGTCTTTCATTGCTTATATTCCTGAAGATAACCGGGTGTCTCCAAGTTCCTGTGGAGGGGCCCGGCAGCCTTGAGGGGATTGATCGCCGCGAGCCCTCCATGGGCGGGAGCCATCCGAGCTCCTTCATTATTGATCTTTTATTTGTTTACGTTGCGACTCCAGTCTTACACGTGTACTGCAGAAAAGAGACCGAGAATATATATATATATATATGTGTGTGTGTGTGTGTGTGTGTGTCATGCGGTATGGGCATGCAATATACCAAAATATGTATGTTAATAAGTTAAAGCCATAGACCCTACCCTACCCACATTCCCATTCAGCCTTGCGTATATTGCATGCCTTCACCGCACGCCACTGAAATGCGTACATACATACGCACGTGTATACATATATCATAGTTTAAAAATGCATGTGTACATGAGACTGTGCGTGTATCGATATATAGCAAACACCTCGAACAAAATAGTAAGTGTATTATATTCACTTTCAATGCGAAGCAAAGCTATTAAATTATTTATTGTATTTACCTAATATTAACTATTTTGGTAACTATCATGCTACTGGTAACATTTGCCAAAGCACTTAAAAACATGTAGATTTTATTATAATAATTAGAGAACATATAATATAAATTATTTAAAAAATAATATATTTTCGAGTTTTGATACTTTTAATTGGACTTTTTCCTTGAGGCCAAATTCATTTACAAAATATCCGTTTCTTATTTTATCTGATTTTGAATGTTTTCCGCTCGTGAAATGAAAATACCAAAAACTCTATAGACTTCACGGAGCCAAAACTGACTTTTTTGGTTACATGACTAGCACAACTGATGTACCGCCGCTCTCTCAAAGAGTAAAAAATACATTTTGATGAACGGCCAACCGCTTCCCTATTGCTCTCTCCGTCCACGTGTCTGCTGACACGGCGAGTCGAGGCCGCCACGTGGAGGCTGCTGGGACACGCCCACCCTTACATAACGCAGACTGGCCTCCCCGCCGCATTAAGGGAGACGCGAGTCTTCCGCCCTGATTAATGATCCCGGACCTGGTAAACAGGGACAAGCCAGAAAAATATCACGAATCTTATATCTCAACCCCTTAGGAATCTCACATTGGAATGAGATATTATTTTTTATATTAAATAACACAGTAATAAAGTAGGGATGATTTTTCTGGCGGAGTATAAAGAATGTGAGAAAATTGTTTATTTATTAAAAGGAGTACGAATATACTGTCTATTCAGGCAAAACAACTGTGCATACTCTGAAATATATTTTTACAAATTGACAACTAATTTTGACCCAATAGTTATAATATTATTAAATAATAAATACAAACACTTGTCATGCAGCCTATCCGAATAGTAATAACTTAATTGATATTTTTAATGTATTATTAAACTTCATGGTAAATGTGTACGCTAACAGGAGTCAAATAAGTGATTGGCGTCACAGAATATGGTTAGTCGGATGATAAAAGATTTCATATTCTGCAAGAAAAGGCAAGTTAAAAATTTAATTTTTAAATATCACAAGACCCGATAAATTATAAAATTTTCAATGGTAAGCAAATTCCAATGATAATGATAAAGCCTTTAAGAACGTAGATTGAAATATCTCATGGATTCCTTAAATACCTTTCTAAAGAAAGACACAAGAAAATGTACAAAATTCTCTCCGTGCAAAGCATTCAGGATCCAGGACACTCGACACCGGGGAGCTGCAGGGAATTGCATCACGATAACGAGCAATGTTGAGGGTTCCAAAAAATCCAAAACCAAACATAAAAAATATTTTTATTTGTTTTTAAATAATTCAATTCATTTTAAGCAAAAATGTCGTTAGCTTGTGGGCTCAGTGGTTAGTCCGTTGACTCTACATCGAGAGATTCCCGGTTCTGGACCTGGTATAATTGGTCTCACCATTATAGTCACAGACAATTTTAAAAATGAATATAAATTATTATTAAATTTATAAATAAAGTAAACTAGCACTCAGGGCACAAAGGGTCCTGGTGGTATTGAACTTTGTACTGAGTGCTTACCTAAGTTTTATCTTAGAAAATTATACCTTGCCGCATTTTTAGGGGTACTGTTCTTCAAAGAAATGACTGAATGATTTATTAAATATATATATAAATATACAGTGTGTCCAAACAGAGTATCGGGTATTTGTTAGTTCAGTAAAACAAAAACTATTAGTAATCAAGTATTTTTTTTAAATTGTTAATTATAAGAATACAAAATGAACAATTATTTAGAAAAAATGATGTTATCCAAATGGTGACCGTTACGCTGCTGGCACTCTTATAATCTGGAACGAAGATTGCTGATAACCCGCTGACACATAGCCCTCGATATTGCTGCCATTTCTGACCTGATGTTTTGTTTCAATTCCGTTAGGTTCATCGGATTATTCTCATAAACCCTACTTTTAAGGTATCTCCATACGAAATAGTCAAAAGGGCTAAGGTCGGGGCTTATGATGTTACCTCTTCGTGAAATGACCTTATTACGGAATAATTCGTTATCAGCTTCAATTGATTGATTGGATGTATGGAAAGTGTCTTGTTGGAACCACGTTCATGAGTTAAAACCTTGAAACTCCTGCAACTCTGCGCCCAAAAATTTTCGCTGCATATCGCAATAACGGTCACCAAAACAAATACCCGATACTCTTTTTCGACACCCTATATATTTATATATATATATATATATTCTGTTGATCATACGAACAGAGCGAGAGTATTTTCATCAGAACACTCTCTGTGTAAAAGACTCGAAGCTCAATTGAGAAGAATTCATTTTATTCCAAAAGTAATTTATCGTGACAAAAATAGCCGACATATTGTTTCAAATATCAGCAGGGGCGTGCCACCCCTCCAGGAATTAAAATTCCGTCCTTGTCTCGGCAGTGTTGCCAGGCCGCCAGCAGTCTCGAGACTATGTACTGCGAGGACGGGCCATCGGCAACGATGGTCAAATAATTATACCAACCCGTTTCTTTAATGCACTTAAATTTCAAACATAAATGAACTCACAAAGACTTATAACGAATTAGAAAAAAACAAGTGTAATTTTTTAAATCATTTTCAATTTGTATCTAAGGGTTTCGTGAATGTATTATTTTCTTTTTTATTTTTATATCACATTTCCAAAATACTTTTACTTATAGAAGAGATGGAATTTAACTAACAATTCAATTACAATTCTAATGTGTAAATAATTCACATTATATTTACTGCCAACATACAACTTAATAAGACATTTATTATTTTTAATATTAAAAAAGTATGAAGATATGCATAAATTTCTCAGTTTGTTTTTTTAAAATACATATTTAGTTTTGTATCTCAAGTTTGGGTCTATTGGAAAAACCAGTATCTTGAAATGGCAATGAAAATACAAATATTTTTCAGCTAATATAATAGAATAACTTAATAGAATAATACAATATATTTCTATCAACAGAATTACTCATATAATGTTTTTAATTTAAATTTAACAGCAATATTACTACAAAATAATATTTTCTACTACATAAATGATAAAAATTAAATATTTTTAACATTGATGTTTTTTATCAAAAATTTACGCACATAAATATCTAACCTACCAGAGTACGCATTTCGACTGTTTAAATGTGTTTAAGTAGTACAATTTAAACACAATTTTAAAGTATTATTTTCTACATTTAAAAAAAATTCATTTGCCATAACTTTTTTCAAATTGTTACTGGTCTTCGTTTTACAGGGTTTGAGTTCCTGACAATCGTTTTAATTTCATATTTGAAGTTTGCACTTGGACGTGCCGAATTAAAACGTCTTCTTCGAGCGACTCTGAATGACGGAAATAAAAATTCAATCAATTGCTGTCTTCAATCTTTTCATATATTTTCTCTCTCTGTTTATTTTTGTCGTTCATTTTTAGCAAATAAATGACAGCCGGTTTTTCCATTTGATAAATGAGTCTGATTTTACATTCTCTGTCAATTTTAAAGTATTCGGTATGTTTTATTGCGAAAATTCGTGAGCGCTGGTGAAAGGGATAATATTGATGTCAAATATTTTTCCGATATTTTAAAGTAAAAATGTATTTTTTTATATTTTTGTAGACTATTTTTTACTGACTCGATTCGTCGTTTTGATAAATATAAACTATTCGGTTGTCATACTTTTAAAAATCACTATTAATGGTCAATACTTGTCGTTGCAAAGTTTACAAACCCATAATTGTGTGTTGAAGAGCATATTTTTATAATGAAAAAATAAATATATTTGTAATGTTCAAATAAAAAATCCTTTTCCAGCATAAGGTTTGTACTTTTTCTGAATACTCCAATTTAACAATATAAAGCGCAAACACAATCGCTTTTAATTTCTTGAAACTGCTTGTTTACTATCTTAAAAGTTCAACAAATAATATAGGCTTATAGACTCTTTGTTCACATTTAGAAGAATCATTAATTGAGAACGAAGATTTTATAATCATCCTACTCCAAACAAGTAGAATGCCGTAAAAAATCGCAGGCAAAGAATAACGACCAATTGTCACTTGATACGTTTCAAGCATTTGCTTTGCTTTTTTTGCCAAAAGAAAAGTATTTTGTTAGGGATTTTTTTCATTTAAACCTGGAGAGAATTTATTATTTACTTATTAAAAAATAACTGCAAAAAATTGCTGTTTTACCCAAAGTTTGAGCTTGGAATTTCGTTGTCGACAAGTAACCTAATCAATTACTGAACTATGAAACATAAAACACAGCGTTGAAATACAACACTCTATTAATTAATAGCCTTTTTAATCTGAAATTTATATTTTGCATAGCAAAAGCACTCGACATTACAAAGTAAAATCGGTAAAAAAAGTAAATCGCTTCAGTGTTTAGCGGGAAATAAATCAAACAGCAACAAGACAGATCAGATTGAGACTAATTATTTAAATAAAAACTTTAAAAAAATATTTCAAGTTTACCCAGACAGCGCGGATTAATCTCACTAGAGAAAAGCTCTAATCTGAAATCCATCACGCGCAGACAGTTTGCGGGAGACAAACATGAAAAAACATCCGAAACCAAACAGCGACTGAAAATCACCGCGACCCCGACCGGCATTAATTGCCACCCCCGCAGAGCCTCCCCCAGGAAATTAGATCGTTTCCGCAGAAACAATTGGACGGCCGAATCGGTTAGTCGCCACCCGCCACTCCGGTTCGGATAATTGAAGATCAATCGACTCCATTCACGACCCATCCCCATTTCATGATGTGTGGTGTCTGAGCTTCGCCTGCTCCAACTGCGGGACAGAGTTAAACTTGTGAACCGAACCCGTGCTAATTGGATAAGTTGACATACTTCTCTATATGATATGTGATGTATACGATTCAGTTATTAAGAGGCAAGCTTGCAAGTATGTTTTATTTTAATATACAGTAATACCCCGCTGTAATATATAGTAATGATGAGCTATATAAGTATCAAATAGATAAAATTTAAGTGCAGTATTTTAATAAACATTAGAATGCTTCTGGATATAAATATAAAATATTATTATATTCAAGGTAAAACTTTTATTGATGTAAAAAATATGTTAAAATGAAACAAGATTTTTTTTTTAAATAAATATAACATATTTTAACCTTCTCAATAAACTCCTGTAGATGAATCAAGAATATTTTTTATTTTTAAAATTAAATTAAGCAATAAAAATAAAAGTCAAATGGCTAGGGAATAACGATCATTACTGTTTGTGTTCCTCATTAACAGATATACAGTAATAACCTGCTTTACGCGAGGGATACGTTCCGGAAAAAATCGCGTTAAGTGAAATTCGCGTATATCGGGGTTTACGATTAAACATACATACATAGTCAAAACGAATCATTTGAATCAATCACTTCAATTCTAAGAACACTTTATGATGTATTACGTGTAATTTTTACTGAAAAATAAATCTATTGTCTTTTGGGTAGCGTTTCTTTTAGGTTCTTATAAAATACGTTCATAACACCCAACGCTGTTTTTAATTGTTAAGAGAAGTCAATGACTACATTATGTTCATACACATTATTTAAATAATAAATTCACCTAATGCGAGGCATTTAAAAGCGAAATTTGAAATTCGCGTTATAGTGAAACCGCGCATAACGGGGTCGCGTATAGCGGGTTATTGCTGTATTTACTTAGTTATATTTTAATAACCGTATTTTCGAACAAAAATGAACATTGTATTTATGTGACTATTTAAAATGTTTATAAAAATATTAATTGTTCAGACGATTTTTTCTAGAAACATTCAATTAATCTCCCCTATTGATTCCTCGCTTATCCCTCGCTTCGTTGATTATTTACGTAACAATCTGCGTCAGTAGCTTCAATACAATATTTTATTTTTTTTAATGTTTATCCTTGTTATCTAGTTCTAAGTGATTTATTTAATTTATTCACCAACTTATGAATAAAATGTATTTTTTTCACATATAACGAAAATAAATAAATACTTGTACGCTACCACCTATGCCACACCTTATAAGCCACACAACCTGAGGATAGCCACATATCGTATTGTAAGCATAGATAGCCCTAAGATAAGACTTGGTCATCATCAGATGCAATTGTTCTGCATCTGATGATGAACAAGTCTTTTGGTTGAAACTAGTCGTGTAAAAAATGTTAAAATAAACTCAACGTGAAGAAATTAAAAAAAGTTATTCCAAATCATTAATAAAAAATGGATCTTCACCAAAAAATGACTTGTCCCTCAACAAGACTAAGAACTATTGTCAATTTACCAAAAGAAAAATAATGAATCTTGAAAAAAAAAAATTTAATGCCAGACATGACACTCCCAATTTTAAAGCACAGTGCACACATATATATATAAATATATATATAAATATGTGTGTGTGTGTTTATTTTTGTCAAAAAACATGATTTCGAGATAAATGTGTTTTTTTGTTGTTTTATGGGATTGTCTCAAGGCCCTCCCTTCCGTGGAGCAGCTAACCTCGTTTGGGCCCCTCACGCCTTCAGAGGCGTGCCGGCCAGCGCATGAAATTGCATTGCATGCCTTGGAAAAGAGAAAAGTGAAATATCAGGCCGCGATAGCCAAGTATTGGTTCAAATATCACCTATATTTTTATAAAAAAATCGAAGGTGTTTTTCTGAGTATCTACATATTTTATATGTGAGTAAAATATTTTGGCGTTAAATAAAATCAAAATAAAACCACAACGTGGTAAAATTCACTATATTTATTATAATGTATTTTGAGAGTGAAGATTAAACTATTTCGCTAACTTTGTTATTTAAAGTTCCACAGTATACATAAGTTTGTGTTCAGTCAAATCGTATCCAACCGAGCCTCCGATTTGTTTTTGGTTGGCTCAGAAGTCCGCCATCTTGGCAATATTCCCTACCTTGAATTTGTAAATGAAAGGTATCGTTTTATTTCCGTTTCCTCAATTTAAATAGCAAATTACCAACAATATCTGTACACTCGGATAATGGTGGCGTGTTTGGCGCGACTCGAAATCTCCGCAGAGATAACGTATTCAAATCTAGTTTCTAACTTGGCTTTCATATTCGCATAGGAATTGTGTAAATTTCGAAACACCGGCTACCCGAAAATACAATGTGTTATATATGAAGTTACTACGACCCAAATTTAACAGCTTTTTTATATTTATAACTTTTAATCTGCCAGAAATAATGTTACTGATTTGATATCAACTGATAATTTTTAGAAGGACCCGGAAGCCACTACACTATTTTCCCTTAGAAAACCATGAACACTGCTCAGTGAAATGGTCGCCAACCTCCTCTGATGAGAAGCACTTGATGAAGAAGAATAATTAACTTACATAACGTGAATCTATCCACGTCAAAAAATAATAATTGATAACATCACTAAATATTTTGTTGGAATTTACAAATACAAGTGTTTTATTGAATTAGGTCCAACGTAAATTGAAAATATATTTCACACTTTTTTGTACTTTCTACCTGTTTTATAAACAAGGTTTTTTTATTATCAGTATCCCACCCCCCCCCTCTTCACGCTTTATATGAACAACGTTTCTTGAAATAACAATAATTTGTAAAACAAAAAATTATGTATTATTTTCCATACACTGTTAATACGGTTTAGCTGACTTCGTGGCAACAATTAATTTTTTTTCAAATAAATGCAGCGTAACAAAATTATATCACCTCGTTAGAGATGAAGTGGAGTGACGTGCGCCGGGCGTTAAATTTTGACAATCCACGCTATATATTTTTGCTGGTGAAATAAAAATAACGGTCAACAGCAAAAAAAGACAGCAAAGACAGGTTTTTTTACGCGTTACGTCATAGCGAGCAAAATATAATAAAGTCAACGTGTTACCACCTGAGCTCTGTCAGTCACAGGGCCGAATGATCGGCCTGGTCACGCGAATACTCTAAAAACAAGGCTCAGCTTAGTGATGGAAGCGAAGAAAAGTAGCAGCTAATTGTACTAAAAAACAATCGTATCACCTATACATAATGTTAATTTCAAAACCTATATATAACATTGTTAATTTTGCAATGTGTCTTAGGTAATATTCGTCATCAACCGATTAGGTTCGATAGCCCGTTTGTTTCTAAATTATTCCTCGTGATTTCAAGAACATTTATGATGTCTTGCAAAAAGATTTATTTACTAGAAATTAATATATTAACCTGAAAAAGTACTTTTATTACCTGCCTCTTCTCAGAGGAGGTTGGCGACCATTTCACTGGGCATATACTCATGATGAACCAATGTTCATGATTTTCTAAGGGAAAATAGTGTAGTGGATCCCCTGGTCCTTCTACACCGCTGTTTTATATTTGAAGGAAAAGTCTGCGCATTGCTGCTGCCCAATAGTATTATTATATAATCCTTTCCTTACAAAGCTCTTGCTTTTATACCTGATATTTCTTCTGCAGCAAGCTACAGAAACAATACCACCTCAAGTTACTTCCAGAGCACAGCCCTCCACAATCATTCTAAGTCCACTGCTTCATTACCGATCCATTACACACGCTCAGGGTACATAATGGCAGCCATGTACAAGCAAATGAATGGGGAGAGCGAAGAGATTACAAACACATAACACTCTAAATTTTAAATAAAATAGGATTAATTAATCAATTAACTCTTTCTAATTAATGTATAAATTCACTCATAATACTATGAACTTGTTGGCTCTCCGATTATAAAATAGCAGTTAGCCGTTATTTTGAAAAATATATCCTCCAAGGATTTGTTATTTAATATTTTCCGTGCAGCAAGTTACTACTCGAACTTTCTAAATAAATTCGTCGCAGCTTGTTTTTCATGAGAAATGCCTACTGATAATATTCCTTACACAGATTGTACTATCCGAACAAAATATTTAACTATTATTCATTCACACTTAAATTCGATAAGATGAATAATCGGCATCTTCAAGACTCAGTCTTGAAGATGCCGTGTTCGGCGAAAGAGCTCTCGCTAATAGTGAAATTAACGTAGTCTCCAAAACCATTTGGTTTTATTTATTATATATATATATATATATATATATATATATATTTATATGAAGGCAACAGCTGAAAAAAGTAGCAATCATAAATAAAAGTAGGATAACCCATTTTTAAATCTTTTTGGAGCATTAAATAGATAATATCACATACAAGAATTTGCTGTCGTATTTTCAGTGTGATTTTTATTCTACAATTTCTAAAAAAAACTATGTGATGAGACCGCTGCAGCAGTCACGATTTATAATAGGACCATCCCTTTTAAAGCTTTTAAAAGCAGTTTAAAACTACACATAAAGATAATGACTGGCCACAATTAACTGTCGTAAATTCACAATATGAATCCAACGATTGCTATGTAACGATCACGGGTTAAAGTAGGATAATATTTAATATTTTAAATAAGAAAAATACTTGAGTGATTTTTCCATATATGGATTTTTATTGGTGACCGGTTTCGGAAAATATTAAAATGGAATGCTCCACCAAGTGCTCTCTGTCAAAAATATTGAATTTTATTGAATTGAACTCTTTTTAAAGCATGTTATGACAATTCAAATGGGTTATTCGAGAGTTGGAAGGGTCTGACGTCCAGCTGGCGCGGTGGCGTGTTCCTCGGCCAGCACGCGACGTGACGTCATCTTGCGCCATTTCAGGCGCACCTGTGGCCAGCGGAGACGCCTGAAACAATTAGCGGCGAGCCGGACACAGGATATTACGGCAGTAATCAAATTATACACTTGTTTAGGCTCTGCGCAACCTGCCGCCGAGAAGACACTGCGCCGGAAGGACTCAGCACTGCTTGCGGCTGCCGATCGATGGTTTCGCACATATCTACTGAACAAACACCAATAGCCAAATGGCTAGAAGATTTCGATTACAGTAATACCCCGCTTTACGCGACCCCGTTATGCGCGGTTTCACTATGCCTCGCATTACGAGAATTTCTTATTTAAAGAATGTGTATGAACATTATGTAGTCATTGACTTCTCTTAACAATTAAAAACAGCGTTGGGTGTTATGAACGTATTTTACAAGAACGTTAAAGAAACGCCACCCAAAAAACAATACATGTATTTTTCAGTAAAAATAACATGTAATACTGCATAAAGTGTTCTTCGAATTAAATTGATTGATTCAAATGATTCGTATTTTTTTTTTGTATTAAGTTTTGACTATGTATGCATGTTTAATCGTAAACTCCGATATACGCGAATTTCACTTAACGCGATTTTTTCCGGAACGTATCCCTCGCCTAAAGCAGGGTAATACTGTATATCTGTTAATGAGGAACACAAACAGTAATGATCGTAATTCCCTATCCATTGCTTAATTTAATTTTAAAAAAAAATATATCCTTAACTCACCTACAGTAGTTTATTGGGAAGGTTAAAATATGTTATTTTTATTTTGAAAAAAATCTGGTGCTATTTTAACATATTTTTAAATTCAATAAAAGTTTTACCTTGAAAATAACAATATGCATGTATTTTATATTTATATCCAGAAGCATTCGAATGTTTATTAAAATACTGCACTTAAATTTTATCAATACGATACTTATATAGCTCATCGTTGAGGATTGATTAAATGTAAAAAAAACATCAAAAAAATGTTTGAAACCATTTTTTATTTATGGACATTCATATTTTAATTGTATTTTATTTTAAATGAATTTATCTTATCTATTGATCACAAAATGCCAATCTAAGCCTGTCGTGAACTGGTAATACGTGAAACATACTACGAGTAAAATGACAGGTTTTCAAATAGAAAACGACGTATCTTCCAATTACATTCGTTAACAGTTTGAAACGAAAATCCGATATCCTGTAACTGAAAGCATTCCTGAAAAAACCTTGAAATCCAATGTTAAAATAGACCGTCCGTGAGTTCGGATCCTATCTCGGGTCTCCAATTCCGGAGATCTCTATCCGGGAAGTTACTCGCATAACAGCTGCTCAATTATAAAAACATCTCTACGGAAATTGGCTTCCCTCCGTGTCGGGGGCAGAGCCCTAGGGGGGCCCGACTGGGGACCTGACTGGGGACCTGACGGGGGACCTGACGGGGGATCTGACGGGGGACCTGACGGGGGCCAGATAATTGTGATGAAGAGGTGGACGCTGCAAACGAGATTACTCCGCTGTAAGTCACCGGCCGCTCAGTTGGCGCGGACTCCTCGTCTAATGTGTTTGTTTGGGCTTCGGTGTTAATTTCATTATTCGTCCACATTCTTTCTTGGAACGGCGTTAAAGAATCGTAGGTTTTTTTTTAACAATTAACATAAACTTGGCTTAGAAGTAAAAAAGATTTGTTGTGACAAAAATATAAAATATATTCATTATTTATTTTCTTATAATTCGTGTAAAATTGTTGAGGTTTTTTTTATGACTGTCTGTATATAAATTAACACGCATTTGTGTTAAGTATTTTTTCGACTAATTCAATGGTTTTTTCATGGCTCTTGAACGTCTGTAATCAACGACGTTACATCGTTGGACGTCTGATATCGCTTAAACTAGATATTAGAAATTCATAGATCCCGCTTTTGTAGTTCGATATTGTAATACTTTTCTTAGAGATATCAATGTATAATCGGCTGTGACACACCCGCAAGTCTTTTCAATCGTTCTAAGCAACTTGCTTACCTGCTTTGTGTTTTTTGCAGGGCTATGGTAGTACTACTGTGGTATTTTTATAAATAAGTAAATCATACACAATTCATTCATTCGTGAAGGGGGGTTTCCCAGGAAGCGCACTTTTCGCTGTTTTCCATTATGCCTCCCCTCCCTTATATTCGTCTCTGGCTATCTATGGAGACAGTGATGACGTGATGCGCTGAAAAGCATAAGAAATGTATACCTGCTTTGTCTACCAGCATGCAAGTGCTGTTACAAAAAGTAGCGTTTACAATCGTGTGGGTAGGGGCAGAATCTCCAGCGTTCGGCAGCAGAAAGCAGCAGACGACAGCGGGGGAGGGTGGTCGACCAATTTGTTTACACGATCGGCGACGGCGAATGCGGGGGCGAGGGCAGGGGCAGGGGCGGGGGCGGGGGCAGGGGCAGGGACAGGGGCGGGGGTGGGGGCAGGGGTGGGTTGGGGCGGCTGACGGACGACAACAAATCGATACCCGCCCTGTCGCACGCGGCGAGGGCGGCGCCGCCCACGACGCTGTCAACATCGCGCGGGGCCACGAGGACAGTCTCGCCGACCGATAGAGAAGAAAACAACCCAAGAACCTGATGATGAAGCTAATTTTCAGGTGCTAACCGACTCAACAAATAATAAAAATTTAGCATGATCCCCAACCTGTATTGCCGCATCCGAATCATAGCCGGCAAGCAAGTGCGCCAACCACTGAACCACAGAGCGATTTAATGGTTGATATACCTTGTGGTGGTCCATCTTCCTAGCAACAATAGGCAAAGAATAATGAATACACACATGAAAGGGAAAATAACAAAAATACCCTTAATTATCAGCGGTGGAGCAAGCAATACAGGAGCGGGGAGATGAATGAAGCTCGGGGGCTGGTCGTTCATCAGACGGAACGGATATCATTTCTCACCCCCGCCCGCCCCAGGAGATATTTTTTAAGGAACAACCAAATATATAATACCATGCGATATGACCATTTTTCCTTTCTGATCTTTTTCCTAATTCAGACTGAACCTTCAATGTAACTAATTGCTTAAATTAATTTATAAAATATATTATTTTATTATTAATAATTTGGAATAAAATCAGTGTGTGATATACTAGTATTTTTTTTTACTAGTCAAAGCGGTAGTAATCTTTTGAAACATATTGTATGGTAAATAAAACATATTAACAAAAATTACCCCGCAAAAATATACAAATATGTAATCACGATAAGTTTCGCCGGTAAAACCGTCATCTTTAAAGCTTTGTTTATTGGATACACCTTGGAATGGTTTATTTCATTGTTTCAAATATAAATATTTTAGTGATTTTCCAAATTTTATTCATGTTTATTTTAATATAAAGTATCAAAATAAAATTATACGAAATTGTCAAAAAAACCGATTTCATCAATATTGTATGACTTAAAGAATTTCATATCCGTTTTAAAATAAAAATATTCTTTAAAAACCTCTGCTAGAGTTGATAGCCATTCTTTTTTTTTGTAAGTATCATAATGAGTTTTGTTTAAAATCCTGTGTAAAAAAAATGTAATCATCTGGCTGAAAGTAATTTAAAATTTAAACAAAAAATTACACTTGCTTTCATTTTGCTTCCAAGGCTTGATCTTAATGACCGTAAATATTTATTCTGACGCAAATTGCACGGTATAAAAGTGTGTAGACGTTTTTTTTATAAGAGAGTTTAATACTCACGGAGTACAGAAAGAATAGCGAGTGTTTAATTTATTTTTCATTACACTTCCATCAGCCCGCGCTTCTTCTATCAATCTTGTATAATTGTATGAGAATTCGTAGGTCTTCCCGCTAGTGATGGGCCTAGTCGATTGCTTTCTCTTTCGTATGATGTTTGGAAACAATCGACCAGTCATTCAAATCGAATTATCAAAAAAATTAGTTATTATTATTTGATTACATGTTAATATTTTTAAAAAAATTGTAAAACTTAATTTTATGGCATTTTTCATCAGTTTTCGAATTTTCAGATTTTTTATCTAGTTAAAGCATTTTTTACGATTTAACGGATTTCATGACATATTTTACACCGGTCAATAATTTTAAGATATTTTTATCATGTTCATACATTTTTTACCGGTTTTCAAATTTTCATTTGGTTCAAGCATTTTCAATGGTTTTAGAGTTTAGAGACATTTTTCAGGACAGTTTGATTTCCGATTTTGTGAAAATGAAAATGCTGAAAACGTGAAAAATTTTGTTTTAATTAACACGGTTTTTTTATTTGGTTATTTTAAATAATTTACTTTATAAATTCATAGAATCACACCCATATAAATTCATAGAAATAGTGGGGATTTCATACATTCTAGGAATTTCTTGAAAAGCTGCCAGTTCAAATGGCTGGGAATATGGAAAATTATTTCAGCGGTTATTAATTAATTATAATACTTCACTACTTATTGATAACAATTTCTTATGCCTTCATTTATATTTATTTTCATTTTTATTATCCATCAATAATGTTTAGAATAAATTAGTGTTTTTCACATTGTATTGAAGCGACACAAATTCATATGTTCAAGGACTGAAAGATGCATTTCGCACACTAAAATTCTTGATCAGTTACTGAGGCGCTCCAAGGACAAGCAACAAGCTGCGATATCTTTGGAGGTGTTGGTTTGAATATACATATATATTTATATATTCTTCTTTCGTTGCCTCTCCTCATAGGAGGTTGGAGACCAATTCCTCGAACATATCCCTATCCTGGGCAGTCTCACCAATCTGGCTGCACTTCCGATCTCCAGCCACTGGCGCAAATTGTAGCCAAAATAGGAGACCTTCCGCTTCTTTACCAAAGTCAAGAGTTCCCTTTACATAGTACATATAAAATATTTGTGATATAAAAAACAAGCGACGCATTGGATTATTTTTATTATGCTCGAAAAACAACACTTACCCAATTAGTAGTGAACGTGTAAGAGTGCGTGCTCGTATTTCACGCCCCTGCATCCAAATTTATTTTTTACGTAAGAACGTACGCGATATTCCCGGCCCATATTGCGTACAACTTTATTAATTTCGATGGCCCTCCATCAGCGGGCCGCCGGCTCGAGAGGGAGCCCTCATATAAAAGAATTAGGGTAAATATCTTTAGTGCCCCGAGAATATTTTTGGGGGCGCGTTCGCAGCGAGGTTGCCAGGGAAGGGAAACTATAAACTTATTTACAACTCGCAACACTTTTGAAAATACAAAGAAGAAGATATTACTTCGACCGTATATCCCCCCGGGGATATGTGGTCCCCTCTAATTTTGCTCGGAAGAAACCATTTTTTCGTCACAAGACGCAGATTGATAAAGTCGTCTGCAAAGTAGTGCACGCAAAAAAGTCATATTTTTTACTTTTATTAAAGATTAATTTTTTTATTATTTTAAGTTTATATAAATCAAAATAACTGTGATAATATGAGATCAGCTATTGTATAAGGTGTTCGTTTAATCTGAAGTAGACAACAGGTGCGGTCTGTGCAGGCAGCCCTGGGCGCGCCGAGAAGTGAATGGACCGAGTTTATGTTCGACCCGACACTCCCCCAAATCACCCCCTCCCCCAGTGGCTTTCACGCGTGCACTTTACAGGAGAACCCGAACTCCTTTCAGGCTCACCACCAACGCGATCCACCCTGTACCTAAAAAAGCTTTGCATTCCAGCGCAGGTTGCTTTGGGAATGATATCTCTTAGGTTTTACATAGTAATAATCATACGAACATCTCAAGGTTCCGAAAGATCAGCCGCCTTGTATTTCAGTAGCCGGTATGCTCGCTTGCCGATAATAATAAGAAATTGTTTTTTTTCAATTAAATAATAAATAAATAAAATATACTTCGAACTGTGCAAGCTCGTTTGTAATTTCCCTGTTTGCAAACTTCAAAGGCACAAATGCTTACAATATTACTCGAGTCACCCCGTATAGCTTGCGGGCCTTCCGGCCCGAGTTCGGGACCCGGATGTATGCAATATTCATGGACAACCCTGTTTTTAAAGCACCCCTATTGTCGTCAACAGTTTTACAACCTTTTTTGATTGGTTTTGGAAATAAAGAACTATTGATTTTTTAACAATATGCGCTAGGAACGCTGCACACAAATGAAACGAGGGAAAAACTTGAAAGTTTCGAGAGGGTGGAACCGATTTTTCTTGTTACCGTTCTGTATAACTATTTTCAGATTGGAAATATACTGCAATGGGCGCGTGCTCAATTTTAAATAAGTTGAAAACACTTGTTAGTTTTTCCTTACCCTTGAAAAGCGCCTTGGTAGAATCCTACTTTTTTGTTTGCAAAAAGGTTAACAGTTTTATAAACATGAAAATTTATATCGACAAGTATTTTTATTGAAAAATATTCAATAAAATTACGAATTTATTATATTTATTTATACACTAGAAATGTTGCCCGTCACGGAATGACGTATTCGATGAACGATGCAATAGTGTTTGAACAGATGTTTGGCTGAATACTCGAACAGCTGTAAGACGCTGCTCACGTTTTCCTTCCAATGCATTGCTTGACATTTCGTGTCACAAACAACGCATCACTTTCGCTGCACTGTTCTTTATTTGAAAATTTCTAAATTTGAAATTCTCGCGGTGAACAACAGAATCCTATAATTCGTACATATTGAAACTCGCTAAAGCATATTTTATAGTTTTATTCAATTAGTTTATGAATGAAAATATTATCCTATCGTCATGAAATTCGGCACATGCAAAAAATCAGCGTTGTATATTTTAAAATATTCTATATTCTCTATAGAGAACCAAAAAATGAAACAGGGGATATTATATATATATAGATTGTTTATTTTATATCTGCCAGCGCTCAGTCGGATATTTCACATTTTTTATCAATATATTTGTAAATACGGTTTCAAAGGTTCCCAAAGCTTCTCGCTTCTCGTAGGAAGCGCCGCGGGGGAAGTCCCATTCAAGTACGAAAAAAAACTGTTTTAAAACGTGTTCGAAATTTAAAGTTTCGAATCGACGAGAGTCGCGGCCGCGGGGGTCGCCGGCGGTGTGGCTCGGGAGTCATCGAGTCCGGCGCCGCCCCCGCCGGGCCTGGCCGCCGCCCCCGCCGGGCCTGGCCGCCGCCCCTGGCCGCCGCCCCTGGCCGCCGCCCCTGGCCGCCGCCCCTGGCCGCCGCCCCTGGCCGCCGCCCCCGCCCCTGCCAGCCCCGCCGCCCTCCCCTATCGACCAGGCGGGGCGAGTCCACCGAGACGCCTCCGCAGAGAGCCCCGAACGAGTGTCCAAAATAAAAATGAACTCCGCCGGAGCGCCCATCGACTGTCCCTCCCCTCGACGTTTTTTGTCACGCTTGTCGACATCAACGCACCCTGAAAATCTGGCCTCCGGGCGCGCCACGCGAGCAAGCGAAAGCGATCGAAATATTTTTCCAGATCCATCTACCCCAGCTCCTGAAAACATAATCGATAAAAATAACTGTCCAGAGAGCAGCATAGTTAGATCAAATCGCATAAAACTTATTACCTAGCGACTCAAATAAAAAAAATGCAAATTCTAAAGACACGTAGTAAAACCGCATGGTCAAGTGTTTACTTTTGGTGACCCAGAGCGGGTTTTGCAACCCGAACATTGGCGTTCGATTGTTTTAAAGTCTGAGCATAAAAATTTATAATTTATTTGTGAAATATATCCTATAAATCATACATAACCTAGCCAGATAGATTTGGGTGGATAAAGCGCTATCTTGGTGCAAACATTGGTGAATTAATTTTTATTAAGCAATATATTGTTCAAGCTTTTCTTTATTGCTGTTAAATTTGAGAGGTTTAGGAAATATATGCGATTTAGTTGACATAATGTTAACTTTATAAAGTTGCATAGAGTCTGTGATCTTTCAGTCAAGAGTATAGACTGATATATATTAAAAAAATAATAATAATTTATTGATACGCATAATTATAAAATTCAAATGTATAATAAAAGGTGCGGGTTCCTATCCTACCCGCATATTTATAGAATTTTATTTTGCTGTGTATACTGTGTACCCAAATATAATTTATTGCAGCGATATTGAAAAAAAAAAATTCAAACCGGTCAAAAAATACTGTACGCCCATTCATAGATTACATGATTTATGGTATAGAAAAAAAATATTATTTAGATTATTAGTATCTTTTTTTAGAAACTCGAGATATAAATCACGGAATCATGAACGGATGGCGTAATGTGTTATTCGTTACCATATTTCCCGTAAGAAGTTGTTATTGAGCAAGCGTCCCCCCTCGGAGGGACTCGGTGAAAGGACAGCGCCTTGAATCGGGGATGTTTGTCGAACTCTCCGATATTTTTTTGTAAAGCCCCGGCGAATATGTTTACATCGGTTCTTCCGCGAACAAACAGACGCAATGAGACATCGAATAATAAGGAAATGTCGGCGAATGTCTTTTCCGCCGTTACGCAAAGCTCTCGATGAAAAGCCCCCGAGACGAGATGGGCACTAGAGGTGACCGGAGATACAAAACAAAGTCTGCGAAACAATTCTGAAACATCACTTTTATATTTTATTAATCCTGTAAAAGGCTTTAGCGTTTGAGATAAAACACTATTATTGTACAGTATTTTCTCGGAGAGATGCGTTTGGCACGTATCGATCGAGATCATCTCCTGTAAACAAATAGAGAAGAATCTGAAATAACGTAGTTTACACCCAAGAATCTCCATACCTCAGAGAGACAGGCTTCAGTTGCATTGGGACCGTTTTTATAATTTGTCACCCCCCAAAAAAGAGTACAATCTGAGTCGAAACCTTGAAAATAACGGAACACCTGTTTGAGGCTTTCGATACCGCGGCAGATCGGTTCTTCTTCTCGGCCACACAACGTTAGTTAGTTACTTTGAGCTTAGTTTCCTACCTCTGTATTATTGAAATATTCATTATTTCAGCCGTACATAAAAATAAACTTCATACTCCAATCTTCAGTCACAATATATCAAATGTAAGCAGCAAACGAAACTTGAAATTATCAGCTTGAAATGGATATCACAATTTAGCTCTCAAAGTCCCAAAGGTATCAAAAAATGCAAATTTTCGTCAAAAAAACATTTCAGCTCTAGAGTTTCCAAGAGAATCCGGCAGATCCGACGGGAAGTTTCGATCGATTAACTCTTAATTCCCGGCCGCCCGTCAAATGTCGCACGTCTCAATCGCGAGATTCAATAGAGCCATTCCGGATCTGCGCCACCCTTCCCGGGACATTTTACTCATCAGGATGAGTAAAATGGATCAGCGGAGAGAAATGGATCAGCGCCTGGTCTGACCCGCGCCGAGCAAGCTGAGCATGACGAATGCGGCGGAGACAAGCCTCGAGCCTCCCCGAGCCCGATTAGCCCCCGAGGACCTCCTTTTTATCAAAATATTAATAACGCCGGGTTTTTTTTTTTATTATTTTGTATATTATTACTTATTGCCATCATCGAGCACTGCCAGATATTCCATCTTATTTATTTGCCCCTGAGGAATTCTGTGGGATTTTTTTTATCTAGATGACGAAGGAAGGTTTCATTGAACGATGAATTATACGTTACTGTGCCCAATCAAAACGTATTTAAAACATAATATTATAAATTTAAAAATTAAAACGACGCTGGGCGATACCCGCTTCTAAAAATATCTGATTTATCAGACAACAGTATTTCAAAGTTTCCATCACATACAAAGCGTTATTTTCACTGTTATGAAGTTTTTTTACGGTTTTAAAATATAATATACATCCTGTGCGCTCGAGTTTCGTTTTCTTGACTGCAATCATCGTTAGATTCCGTTGCGAAGTTTTCCGTTAGCTCTGCATACGGCCATGTTATGGAATAAGCTTCCGTACTGGATTCAATTATCGGCTGTTCCTAATAGTACGGACGAAAGACAATCCGAATAAGGACGGAATCGATAAGAAAACGAACAAACACAAAATAAAGGAAGCGGAGATTGAGAGCTTCCAGAAAGTTTCAGGGCGTTTTAAATTACTCCTGAAAAAAGGAAAGCGCTGGGGCTCTGATTTAATTAAATGCACTGAAAACACGATTGTTTGTATTCAACTCAACGTATACCGTATTATATATTATATTCGGCCGTTCACTAAAGTATTTCTTAGATTAAGTGACATTGAGAATATTGTAATCATATTTTTTTAATCCCGTAACCGTACCCAATCTCTTATTTATGTGATAGAGAAATATAAAACCTAATCGAGAAATCATAAATATAAATTTATATGAAGAAAAATTGATCATGATTTTTTTTTAAATTGACAAATGGCGCCCTTCTACGCCCTTTTTATAATTACTAAATGGCAAAAACATAAAATTAAGTTGAACCAAGCTTAATTTCACGATTAGTGAATGTTTTGTTTATATTGTATATTTCCACGTGAGAATGTCACTTAGCCAATTACTTTTTACGACCCTGGTGCTGTTATATATAACAATAATATTTTGGGTGCTTGTTAAAAATAATTTCCCTATTGATACTTAAAACTTCAGTATATTAAGTATCGACGAAGAATATTCCTTTTTATATGTGAACCGACAAAAATGCTTCAGATTTCTTACGTATAAAAATATGATGGAAACGAATTAATTATTATTATTATTATCCCTGCTTTAATTCCAGCTTGCGCTAGTAATTTATTTTATATGATTAATATAATATAGTAAATGTATTAATTAAAGCGCCGCGCGCGTTATAATTAAATAGCTTGAAATATTGTACGCGATTGCCTGCTGCCTAATTGATGGAAATAAACAAAACAATGGATCGATATCTAACACCATGATGGCATGGTGTCGCTCGCAGTGGCGGTCCCGAGGGCGTCACGTGCCGGACACGCCCCGCGCCCACCAGCCACTTCCTGCGTCTCTGCCGGCTGTGACGTCACATCCGGTTACTGTGCATTCAAAGCTCTTCCTTCACCAGCTAATCGAAGATCCGACGTTGATATATTCATTTACAATGTTATTCTTAACCATGAACTCTTGATTATTTTTCAATAGTAAAGTAACAAATATAGAATCTTCTTCTTCTAGTGCAGTGGCTCTCAAACTCTTTTGGCCCATAGTCAAAACTTGCCCACGGACCCTCTTTCGTAGACAAAACTTGCCCGTGGACCCTGGGTGAAAAACTACATAAATTCATATTATAGACTAGTTGGTGCAAGTATCGACTCTATTGCGTTTCTGTATAAACCTGCCTGACTCACCGCGATGCCTGTTATTACTTGAATTTTATGCACCTGTCAATATTTATATTTTACTTAGGACGTAAAAATCGTTAATAATGTATTCATTGTTATTTATATTAACATTCATATCAATAAAAATGTGTCACAATTTTTTTATTTTATATAAAACCTTGCGCGGACCCCCTGATGTTGTTCAGGGACCCCCAAATCAATTTTAATTTTCTAAGGACCCCCTGAATGATCCCAGGGACCCCATGGGGTCCGTAGGGACCACTTTGAGAACCGTTTCCTATGTTTCCTTCTTCAAATGCCTTTTTACTTCAATTTTTTTCTCTGTTTTGTTTTTGAAAATATGGCCAAAATAAAAGACCTTCTCTTTCTTATGCCCATTCTGAGCAAGACTCTGATTTGTGAGCGGTCGATCCATGGTATTTCAAAGATTCTCCTATAAAGTCACATTTAAAACGCCTCAATTTACTAAAATACAGAATACACAGCACAAGCAGGAGTACTCGTGCTTATGGCGGCTGGCAGGCTGAGTCGAATCTACTAATGCAAATTAAGTGTTAGTGTTTCTTTAATATAAAATTAAAATGCATAAGTCATCAAAAATAGTTTATTTTTTATAACTCCATTTAATGTCTTTTCTTTTTCTTATCTTCACAACAGCTGATTATTATCACACAATATTCATAAGAGAAATGTTGAAGACATGACAAGAATTCAACATGTAACATTTTTATATTTCCCACTTCACAAAGGTTTCTTAACAAAATTTCAATTCTCCAACGCAATTTACAATTTAACGGTTTGACTTCAACAATACCTGAAGGACTTACATATTTTTTTAGATAATACAACAGATAATGATATCTTTTTTTAAAGCATTTAGTGTTCTTACTTTAATATGCTATAACATTGAAAAAATATGAATGACAGTAATATTTGAAAGCAATTTGGTTATTTTATCAATATACAACTCAGCATCTCGTATAAAAATTAGAAGCTATACATTTTTTAATTTAACTTTTAATAGACTATTCTTGGCCAAGCCTGCAATCGGAAATCCATTGTGGTTGATATCATCTTTTTTAAAAATACAATATATATAATTAGAAGTTTCATTTTGGTAGCCTTAAATAATTAACATATTAATATTACACCTTACAATGCCTGGACACAATATACAAAGTTTTGGATAAATGCATGATGACCTATCAGTATATTAGAAGTATTAGATGATATTGACTATCCATACGAAATGAACGGTTTTTCTATGGTCCCTACTTCGAGTCAACAATATTAAACTATAGATTTTTTATGAATTGTCATTGTCATCAGTGAAAGTAGAATTACTTTTCATATTAAAACTGTGCCCATCCAAGCTAAGGTGGTTGACTATGCCCATTAAACATCTCATTATTTCTAAATGTCTATTCTATTCCATACATAATTCATAAATAATTATTTCACTTGAGCACCTAATCAACATTAGGACGTTAACTGTTAACTTTTATTAGATAAATGAGTATTTGAATATTATTACATGGAAGTGATCCGGATAATTATCACTAAGCAAACAAATATCAGATTTATGGTATCAATATCGGTATTAATATCAATATCGATATATGGTATGGTACTCGACACAATAGCATTTTTTTCAAACAAATATATAGCAATACTTACATATATAATATTAATTATTCATAAATATTATACAGAGCTTCAAACCTAGGTTTCATTAGTGACAATTTGGCATATTGAAAATCTTTTTCAAGCTGTGTACTTAAAATCTGAAATATTGTAAATCTCTGAAAGTCTTCCAAAGCTTTGGCGACAAATAACCTAATTCATGCCAGCATTTTGAATTGATTTCTGTATATCTACAACATAAAAAAAGACAGACTATTCAGAGATATATGTAAAATTGTGGCTTAGTTATTGGCTGGAACAACACTGCAGATGTATTAATCAAATTTTGCAATGATTTAACCAGTTGAATAGATAATTATTAATCATTAATTTACGCTTCAGCAAAAGTTGATTATTTAATTGCAATAGAAATTGTTTGTGTAAAAGATTTTAATGTATACTAAATATTACTTCACTAGATTATACTAATAAGTTATGAAATACAACATAAATTAACAGAAATTAAAATGAAATAAACATACTTCTTCTAATAAAATTCACTAAACGTGAATCGCAACGTTGCTCTGATCGGCGTTTCAATTACATAATTTAGATTCGGCAGCATTTATATATAAGAGTGTCGAATGATAAGATAAATACCTAACTATTCACAGCATTTTGACATGTGGTAACATAAGCGTACTTTATTATATTATATAAGCGTAATCTTGTGATAAACCACCGAGGACGGTCTGAAGAAAGAAGTCTTTAAACTATTTCTTACATCCCTAACATTACAAAATGACATGATTAACATGATTTTATAGCCTTATTTATACAGTAACAATTTTCATTCTATTGACATTTCCGTTGAACAATAAATTATTTAAAATAGAAACCGAGAATTTAGCCAGCAACACAGTCATTACCCGCTAGTGTTTATGTATAATCTAATCTTTGAATGCACTTTCTTTGGTTAAACAAATTTCAGATTAAAAAAAAAAATTAATTATTGATGTTTCAGTAGATAAAATTTTGTAGACACTTCCAGTTGTAAATCTTCACTTTTCATTTCATAATATAGAGCCTCTGAAATTAGTCTGATAATTTAAATTGTTGTTTCAAGACTATTTATAAGTTTTTTGAATAGCTTCATCAGTTACTCGACTCGATATGATGTTCTTTTAGAAAATTTATAACAGCTGATGACTAGGTTAATCATTCTTTTTTACAGCTGAAACCATGAATACGGCAATAAGTGACATGACCTACATCAAAATCTGTATGAAAATATTATTTTAATTAAAATAAATGCTAAAATTATATTGACAACTAAAGGGAAAAGTTTTTTTATACCTTTTTTAGGTCAAACGGAAATAGACAACACAATCGATATTGTAAACGACTGTTTAAATGAGTCTTATAAAACCTCTTCAGTGATATTGGTGTTGTAACTCACGGGAACACCCAATAAGAGTAAATTGCATATTACCTATAGACTAGCAACTATTATGTCCTTACAACAAACTATATATTCGACAGAGCAGGTAAAAAGAAATATCTTTCGCAGTAGCACCCTCACTCTCCTACAATTATCAAAAAATATTTTAACTAGCTATTTTTTTTTACATATAATAAGCAATAAATAAGTAACAGGCATTGAGCAAAAATTAAATCAAATTAAAAACTAGGATTGCAATGGTTTTCACGGTCGTATGTAATATGAGGTTGTGTCAAGCTATTATAAGAACATGAATTTTTTTTATGAACCCACCCATAGATCACTGCGCTTTAATAATCGAACAAATCCTCATAAAAACAATACTTAATTTAATAATTTGAAGAAATAATAGTCTAAGAAAAGTTTCAGATTGATCCTTTGATCCGTTAATCCTTCACTAACAAAAGTAATTTGGTTATCTTATCAGGAACAAATTGACATCACATGGGATCGAACAAATATCTCCTACTGAAAACATACAGCAAGCCTAGAATAGGGTTATTTTTTGGCATTATTAGAAGCTGTATTATTCTCAGAAGTAGCTAACACTCTTTTTTTATTGAAGAAAACTAGATCAAAAAATCCCAAGTAAATTAGAGTATTTTTTATAATTATTTGAATGAATTTACTACATTTAATTTATTATCAGTAAAATGCTATTATACAACTGATTATTTCCATTGTAAAGCAAAAAATAGCAATATCCAAGCTTGCCCACAGTATAATGAATGTCTTTTTATCATGAGCCATTGTCAGATATGGGCACTGAACCACTTTTACGTGACTTATAAGACCAATACATATTTTATTGTCGATCCAGAAGGTTGTAAATACATTTTTTATGATTTAAATATTACTTTGAATTTGTAAATTAGACGACTATTCAATAATCATGTAATGTCATCTTAGACAAATACCTTATCGTTAGCATATACACATCATTAATTCAAATTACATGCACACTTCAGAAATAGGGAATATATAATATATACATATGGAATATTAGAAAGATGGCAGATAATGATCTATAAATCGCATCATAGAATATGACATACTTTGGTGGTGCTTTGATGACCAGTTAGTTCAATTAAAATACCTGCTAGCAATTTAATATTTTTTTCTTTCCGTCGCTTAATTTATAACTTTACATTTATAAATTCAGACACATAGAGAACTGAATAGTCAGTCAGTCACAAAGAACATTATTTTATTATCTATTATGCACTAATTGTTTAACATTTCATATACTTTTAAATATTATTAACAAATAAGGACCACTAATATTACGGTACCATCAGTCTTTCCAAATATTTAAAAGAAAATCACAAATGAACAACCTTCAAAATATGCTAAAGAACCCAAAGACAACAGCTATTGTGTGTCCTGCTTTGTATTTTAAGGAGTTGTAGGGAAACATCATATTATATGAATAGTCATTCACTACAACAGTTTTAAACAACCAAAATAAAAAGGTTCAGAGTTAAATAAAATTCATTAAATAAAAAATATATCAAGAGGGATTTTTAACAGGAACAATGCATATAAAAAGAAGAAAACTTTAACTAACGGAGTTTCAATAGGTTTGGATTTTCCATCTTTTTGATTTTATTAAAATATGGTACTTTTTTTATACAAAAAGCACTTCCTCTAGGAGGTAATGATTGACTGACATGGACAGCAAATTTGTTTTCCAAAAGCATGTTAACTTGAATGAAACAAGTGAATACATATGGCTAAAAAATTTTAAATCTAAAATTGAGTTGTAGATAAGCTAGCTAGCTATATATTACATTAAGTACCCAGAAAAGTTTGGCAGGTTATAAATGTCGTTTTTATAAGAAATAGATCTGATTTAAGGCAGACATAACGTAAGGCATACACTTGCAATCATTCCTCAAATGGAAAACGATTCAAAGGCAATCAATCTCTCAGCTCGCTCTAAAGTGACTCACTAGGGAGAGTAGCTGTCGCTCCGTCGTCTTTTGGAGATACTCTCTGGAGAACTCATCGCTGTCCCGTATCCAAGGTCATCCTCATCATCAGAATACTCTCTTTTACGGGCACTGCTTTTAATCAATACCATACTGAAAGAGTAAAAGAATATCCATTTAAAATATTATTTTTATATCAAAGGTACATTTTACAGTAGATGGCACAGTTGTGTCATTATCTGAAATAATTTATCATAAGTCCTGTAGAAGTATAGCTATTGGGGGGCACAAAATATTAACATACCTTGCAAGTCTAGTGGAGAGAGGTAAAACGCTGGCAAGGGGATGAGTGGTGAGGCGGTGGAGACTGTCTGGCCAGTGAGGTAGGCCCAACACGCTGCGGGCGGCTTGGACGCATGCCGCAGCCACCAGTGATGGAGTCACCTTCGCAAGTCGCATATCTGGAATTTCAAAAGTAAAAAGTAATTTGTAGTTATGTTAATAGTTTGCAATATCAATGTGTTGAATGCGAATGCATATTTTTCATAAGAAAATACCATTTTATAATTTATTTTTTTAACTATAGCAACGATAACGATTTAGTCTCGATCTTGGACTCAGGGTTCAATTTTGATTCAAGAATTTTAAAAACAAAGTCTTTTTTCAGACAAATAAATATGAAATAAGCAGAAACCAATAATTCTATCAGCATACCTAAGAGGGTAATATTCAGAAACTTGCGCATCCTTTCTTTGGTGAGATCCTGGTAATGCTGGAAGGTTACTGAAGAACGGTCTCCCTGCTTGCACCAATGCTTGTAGTCATCAACGCTGACAGCGGCCGGGCTGTAGAAATCCAGAAATGTGGCAGCCGTGGGAGAAGTTAAATCCCAGCGCAGATGTTGCAGTACATTCCACTCCAGCCCCCACAGTGTCTCCGGCGCCACGGTATCTGCACCGCTCACTGAACACAATTCGGCAAACCTTGGTACGCGAATGCCTTTCATCTCAAACTTAGCTGTAACAAACATTGATTCAATTAAATTTAAAAAATGTAAATAATGGAAAGACCACTAATCTTCATCTAATTTTTGATATTGAATAGACTAGTGTTTGAGCGAAATGTGTTGCTACATAAGACCTTGAAGTATTGATTTAAATTAACCACTTGTGAGTGCCGATGGAGGTGCTGACTTTTAGAAATTAAAATAACCCTTGCCGCATTTCATCTTTAGACATTTCAAGGAGACTCGCGATATCCGGAGAGATATCTGCAGATATTTTAACCTGTTTTATACTCACAAAAAACAACATTTGAGAACTTATTTTTTTTTACATTCATCATTTGAATCTCGAAATCATAATAAGATAAATGTCTTCAGCAACATTTTTGTTCTTTTAGGTGTTTGAAGGGGAGATAGTCGTAGTATATTTGTAGCTTGCAACCAATTACTTTTGTAGTTTCTCATAATTCAATCAACAAAGTATAAATGTCTTTATTCCTTATGTATGCTCTTACCTGCAATAAGTAAGCAGACAAGAGCAATCTGAAGCAGCAGATCTAAGGGAATTTCGTGATCGTCCATGAATACGTCCAGCAGTCGCACCGCCCCGTGCAGCACGCGGCCCCCGAGGAGCAGCCGAGAGCAGGCGCGGCGCATCCTCATGATCAAGTAGCCACGGTACATCAGCTGTAGTGCAAACAATAACATTAATTATAATAATATATATTTTATAATCTTAAGATTGATCAAGCAAAGACTATCGTTTAATTGAACTGACTTTCAATTGACTATTTATGTTTTTAAGTTATTCACGTAGTGAAAAGTTTGTAAAAAAAAGTAAAAAGTCTAAACATCAGTTTAGACTTTTTACTAGGTTTTACTTTTACTACTTTTAAGATTTTTTAAAATAAAACTAAATATTAGAACTAATTTGGTTTTTAAACTGTTTTCTAAAAGTTTTAAATTTTTTTTTTAGAAAAGTTGAAATTTTAATTATCAAAAATATATTTTAAAAGAAAAACAATGCGGAAGTCTCGAGGACTTAATAGCACAGATTTGGTGATTAAATTTTATGATAAGCACTAAAAGCATAAGTTGTTCAAAATATCTAATGAACAAAAAATTAAAACTTCTTTAAATATTTTATTTTTCCCGCCAATAAAAACACGCGAAAAACTACATTTACTGGCGAAGGCAAGCACACATCAAGCAAGTAGCCATCAAACTGATGCAATAATACACCTATTATCAATCATCTTATCTACCACTGGGGAGCATCATACCGTTTACCAAATTCCGCCAAGTTTACTCACACTTCAAAATTTCACAACAAAATATCAGATTTCGTCATGAGTGCATTGGAGAATGGTGTGACCATGACTATTCATACGAATTCTTTAGATTTATTTAATAAATAAGGTACCTGAGGGGACTTCAGCTTGATGACAGGCCTCGCGGCTTCCTTCTCACGAAGGGTGGCCAGGTAGTGCTCCGCGTACTCCGATTGCCAGCATTCGCGTAAGGACTCCTAAAAATACAACGCATGTTCAATGTCAAGGTCAAGCAATATTAAATCCACATTTTTTTCAAATATGAGAAAGATATGAAACAACATTTTTAAAAACATACCATTATTTCTCGTGTCATCGAAACTTCATCTTAAAGTTTGGAATCGATGTCTTCTCAAGACATCTTTCTGGTATTGTTTGTCGTTTTCTGAATAAAAAATAAACTGTTTTAATATTAAAAATTGGTGCATATAATGTAATTTTTCACTGCACTTATTGCGGCTTCGATTAACATATGACACTCTAAGAAATAAGATATTCACACGTGGATGACATGAGACGTCTCCGTGTCGTTTCGAACCACGCCGGACACCTGCCCAATTAATAAAGGTTATTCCTCGTGCCGAGATCTAATTTAAAACTGAGGATATAATTTGAAATATCATGCTCGGTGACACTGCTAATGTTTTTTCAGAATTGCATTCAGTTATACGTACTTACACGATTATAAAACTATCGTCCAACGACGGGTAGAGCCAACACGTGGTAACATGCAGCTACGAAACACACAAATACTAGCGAGGATTCTCAATTTACAGTCACAGACTGGGTACAGTATCGCGTATCAACTATCAAACTTTTCGTGCCAAGCTATTGTATCCTCTATGAACAAGGTCATAGATATGAAATACGCGCGCTCTGCTGTACGTCAGTGCAGTAATGTTGTAACTGTAAAAAATATCAATGTAATATAAACGGATTTGCGATTAACGCCACATTTAAAGCAGGCATTTGAGGTTTTAAAGAAAGCAAAAATAATGGCGCTTAGAAATATTAAAAATAAATTTGTAATAGTTTTCATTTTCATTAGTTTTGTTAGTATTAACTTGTGACCGCGAATTTCAAAATAATAATTTAAATATCTTATTTACTTTACACAAAATATAATAGGTTTTTTTGCATTCCACATGATATAATACATGATTCGCAATTATAATAAACCTGTAATGATTACATAATATTTATAATTGTACGTTATATAGAGATACAAACACAGTTAAATAGTTATATAATTGTGCTGTATCATTTATTATTATTATATTTACATGAATAGAAATAAAGTATGACCTTTGATACCAGTGTATAATTATAAGATACAATGGTTTTTTGCAAATGTTCAGATTTTGAATGTTGGCGCGATAAGAGAGACGCCTGTTTTACCGATCGCTCATGTCCGATAAGCATCTGCCAAATAAGGAGTTGTACGTCATCGCGGCGCTCGCGGCCCGCTAGCAAGGCAGTCTCATCCCGTCCTGGCCATCTCCACCGGGACTGACGGCACTCGAGAATACATCTCCAAGCGTCCCGATAGTTCCTAGTCTCCGTAATGTCATACTCGAACAGTGAGTTCATTCAATAATTTCATCCGGCTTATTAGTGCAGCGCGGTCGTGACAGTGATTCATCGTTCTCGCAAAAATTGGGTTTGCCGGCCGCACGGTTGACTTACCATATATAGGCATAAAATTGATATTCTAATCGTTTTATCAGTGTGTTTACACAGTTTCAAATATTAAATTAAAATATTCAACCATTTCTATATAAACCTTTTTTATTCGTTTTAAGTATAAATAATATTTATATTTTTAATTTAATATTTTTGATGAAAGTACACCATAGTTTATTAAATTTAATATTTCATTAATATCGAGTATTATTCAATTCTACCCTAATTTATTTATTTATACGAAAGTATTTATAATTACAATAAATTGGCAGTGTTTATAGACGACTAAGCACGCGGAAGTAGAGCGTTTATATAGAAAAAACTTTCACAGAAATATATTTTTCATCTTGAGTGATACAATATGACTAAGCTCAAAAAATTGTCTGATAAACTAGTTTTTTGTTTTTTTTACTATTTATCCATTTTTCTCCGAATCGTATACATATTTTTTTTTATATTAAATAAACAATAGTCGAATGTAATTAATGTATTCCATACATTATATACACTTGACAGATAATGAGAGTTGGGTTTAAAATATTTTCTTGTCATTTAATGATTGATATTATTTTAAAAAATTTATGCAGGCTTATCACCCAATCTCAAAATATTTATAATAATATTTTATTTTAATGGATTATGGATTAAATTCTAAATATATCAGTGAAAGTATTTATTTGGTGAGGTGTTAATATTCTTAACTAGGAATATTTGTTCAGTGCCGTATTGGATTAAATCGAGGACTACTTGTAAATTCAGAATGTGAGATTCAGACATGCTAACTTTAATGCAGTTTTATCAGATTATATGATTTTGTTTTATACCTTATTATTTGATGTTTATTAATTTTAGCACCAAACAATTTGTATCAACACATGCAATGTTAATACTTTGGTTGGAATCCGGGTGAAGCTAAAGTTTTGAATTTTTTCCAATTTTGTTAAACTTATACTTGGCTGACGTTGATTGTTTATATTCATTCCTAAATATATAACAATTCAATAATCCTAAATAATCTATTATTAAGTTAGAGCACAACTCAGTTTTGCTTCATAAAATTGAATATTTCTAGAATGGTTCCATGTGCTCGACATCACACACTTCAGTGTCGTATCTCAAGTGTATGCTTACTACTCCTCCATTTTACTCTGTGATTGTAATAATTCTAATTAAATAGGTTGTACGAGTTAGCGACTTATTTTTAATTGACTGATAAAAAAAATTGATTATCTAAACCTAAATTAAAGTGAAAAAAATATTTTCTAGAATATATATTTGCCACTCTTCCCCGCACCCAGCGGGGGACACCTTTGGTGCTCGGTGGTGACCCCAAGGGCAAGAACTTCCTCTACACTAATGGCAACTCCGTCATCATCAGAAACATCGACAATCCTGCAATCGCTGACATCTACACCGAGCACTCCTGTGCTGTGAATGTCGCCAAATACTCTCCTAGCGGGTTTTACATCGCCTCTGGAGGTAAGTGAAATTTCACTAAATATTCAATTAGTCGTATTTTTTTTAATGTTCAAAAAAATTTTTGAGAATTATTCAAAATGATCTTCAAGCCAGAGCATTCTTTAGAATCATAAAATATATAAAGTTCATCTCTGATAGAACTTGGCATGGCTTGGGTGGAATACGGATATAAAAACGGGGACAGTGAGAGACATTTCACAAAAAGTTGACCATGTGCTTGATTGTACTAAAGTGAAAGAAGAATGTCCTTTTTTCTAATTCTATGGCTGTGCAACCTGTCTTTTTTTCAACCCATATATGTCTGATATGTTTTCTATTGAGTCTAAAAGCAGAATTTCACAAGTTTTGCTTGTCTCTAATCAATATATTTTTTTATGCCTTCAGTATCAAGAAGTTTTTGAGAAATCCTGCCTTCACATTATTTGTGATTTATGAATTTTTATTTCTATTTAATTTATTACATTATTAGTTTATTTTCCAGTATGAATAATGCATTTTTTACAGATGACAGGTGTGAATCTAAATTTATGGTAGGTTCTCACAACGCACACAAATATTATCTTTTTTATTTGAATACAGAGTGATGCCAACTATCTATAAATACACTCATAATTTCATTAAATTTACTAATGTAATCAAATTAATTGTTTTGTGCGAATATGTAATCTGTTATGAAACTTGGTAGCATTACGGAGAGTGGGCCGGGGCTAGTCGTTTCAGAGATGATGCTTCGCGAGAAAGCTGTAATGATCGTTTGGTGTTTGCATTAATAGGCCGGCATCAAAATAACCCCAAAATAAAGACAAGTCGGTGTGTATTCCTCTGGCTTGGATATTTCTGGCAGAGTGCCAATGATCCAGTAGTGGCTTTTTCCACGCTTACTGGACATTTGTTATGACATAATAAATGTGGTATAAAAGTTACATACCGCCACCTGATTATTATATTTTTACTGTCAATAAATATTTTCAAACAAACAATATGTTTCAAATGCTTTAAGAAAGTATTAAATTTAAATAATATTGCTATGTGTATTTTGCGTCCCGTTTCTAGAATGCAAGCTTCGTGTTAATGATGTGGCATGATTCCATGTCATTAGCGTCGTACATTGTTATCATCTTTTACCTATTTTAAAAGTCACAGTTGCACATTTAGCTTACTTTAACAATGTTTTTTTTACCAGAAGAAGACGACTGAGATGGATGATCATTGATCTAAAATTTTGTTTAGAATGTGAAGTACTATAAATTTTACATTAATTAATAACCTATTCAATATTTTTGATAGAGAGTACTTGTGGAATTCCATTTTAATAATTTGGTGATTTTTTCACATGTTTAATTTTATTGGTAACCGGTTTCGCCAACCTTTCATAACCCTTTATTAAAATTAAACCTGTGGAAAAATCACAAAAGTATTATATTTTAAAATATTTATTAATAATGTGTATATAATTACATAATAATTGAAAAAAACTACCTTGGATGCTTTTGTTATGGTCTTTTCTCAACTGCGTATGATTTGTTGTCGTCTGCAAATGTTTATTTATTTTTTATCAATCAGCATTGATAAGCTCTGCACAGTATTTTTATACGATTCTATGAAATGGTTTTTAAATAATCTTAAGTTTGTCTTATCTTTACTGATTAGATTTTTATAACATATTGATAAGGATATTGTAATATGTAAATTTTCAACGGGAATTTATTTTTATCACAAAATAAAGCATCCTTATTTGAATTGGCTCTACAACTCTATAATGCGAATAATTTTATTTTGGACCATTTTTTTTATCTTCCAAAAACTGACTTTTTGGAAATTCAGAAAAGAAAAATCTGTACAAATAAATTAAAAGTTACTTCTATAAGTCAGATGTTTTAATTACCATTTTAATAGTAATGAAAGCATTGATGGACATTTTTGTGGATATCATTGTGTCAGGTTGCCAATGCCTGTTATTAATTTGGTTACATTGTCATATTGCAGACATCTCTGGCAAGGTCAGGATTTGGGACACGGTTAACAAAGAACACATCCTGAAAAATGAGTTCCAGCCGCTGGGCGGGCCCATCAAGGATATTGCATGGAGCGCTGATAATCAGCGCATGTGCGTGGTCGGTGATGGTCGTGAGAGGTAAATATTATTATTCATACCTTTCACATTGTGATAGTATCCATAAAAAAAAAAACTACAACACCGCTACTTTATTATTTTTTTTAAAATTTGTTTGGTATTATTTAGGTTCGGTCATGTCTTCATGTCGGAGACTGGCACATCAGTGGGAGAAATCAGCGGACAGGCCAAACCCCTGAACTCTGTGGACTTCCGCCCTGCCAGACCCTTTCGAGTACTCACTGCCTCTGAAGACAACACCGTGGCCGTTTTTGAAGGCCCCCCCTTCAAATTCAAATGTACCAAACAGGTATGAATGAGAATTTTGATTATAATCTGGGTTTCTGAATTCCCTGTAAATATCGGAAACAGCAATTCTTCTGAATACTGCTACTCATCTTTCACTTACTATCTCCAGAGTTGGGATAGTTCCTCTAATTGTATTTTACAAAGGTTCAAAGATCCAATTTTAAAAGAAATATGAGAAAAATCCTCGATCCATTTCAGGAACACGGCAGATTCGTCCAGGCTGTCCGCTACAACCCGAGTGGGAGTCTCTTTGCGTCAGCTGGCTTTGATGGAAAAATCTTTTTGTATGATGGCACATCCTCAGAACTCAAGGGAGAGGTAACTTCCACGATTTATATTTTATTTTTCTGTTGTTACAAATATTCAAATTTATTATCATATACTATATATAAAACGAAAAAATATACTCGACAATTTTTGTAAAGAAACCTTTCTAATGGTTATATATATTAAACCAAATGGTTAACTAGATTACTGATATTTACCGCTGAGACAGCGAGTGTCTTTTCTTCCTTAGGGATTGTTAATGCTTTCCGTTTCTTTATGAAATATCATATTTTTTGAACGATTTTTATTAAGTATAGTTACTAGTTAGTTTATTTAAACGAGCACAATCTGTAGACATTTACTGCCATCTGATTACTGTTTCTCATTCAAACTTCATCACCAAGTTTTCTTAGTTTTCCAAGTTAAAAACCTATTTTAATTTAGGAAAATTGAAATAGGTTTTTTTTCTGCTGCTGAATTTGTAAAGATTTTTAATTGGATCAATGATGTGATGTAATGCTTTCAGCTCGGTAGTCCAGCGCACAAGGGTGGTGTTTACGGAGTTGCGTGGTCGGGAGACGGCAAGCAGCTGCTGAGTTGTTCTGGAGACAAGACCTGTCGTCTGTGGGATATAGAAACCAGCACTATGGTTTCGGAGTTTGTCATGGGAACCACTGTCGATGATCAGCAGGTAAACAGACCAAGTCAACACTTATTTTAGCAGATATATTATTTTCAAGTAGAGGAACATTCAAAACACATCTTCAAGACACATCTCAATGCAAGAAACTCCATTAGAAATTGTAGTTACAAACTGTGGTTACAAAATTGGTTTAATTTAATCTTTAGGTGTCCTGCCTGTGGCAAGGCCCGCACCTTTTGTCCGTGTCGCTAAGTGGCTACATCAACTACCTGGATGTAAACAATCCTTCTACCCCTCTACGCATCGTCAAAGGACACAATAAGCCTATCACCAAGCTGGCTCTCAGCGAGGACCGTGCTTACATCTACACAGCAAGTCACGATGGATGCATCACCAAGTGGGATGCTAGCACTGGTAATGACCAATTCATTCAAACTCCCTCAATTATGAAGATCGGTGATCGAAAAGACTTAAGTGCCAGGCTGCGGTAGCCAGGAGGTGTAATTTTCATCCTTCTAATCCATTTTGTACAATTTTGTTGCCCAAATATTTGCCTTTTTTGGGTGATGATACCATGGGTTTGGGTAATTACACTGCCAAGTTAAGAACCGACCAATATAATCATGATTGAGTAGAATTGATAACATGTTAAGTAATCATATGGAAATTAATGGATTCCAGGTACAAATGACAGAGTTAGTGGCATTGGTCATGGTAATCAGGTGAATGGCCTTGTTTGCACAGCAGGCTCAGTCTATTCCAGTGGCATCGATGATACTCTCAGAAAAGCTAACCATTCAACGGAAAGCCAGGGTGGAGCTTACGGCCCTGTGGCCGTAGCCCTTGGCTCCCAGCCTCGAGCTATGGATATTTATAAGGAAAAGAACACCGTCATTGTTACTACTGTCAATGAGGTGAGTCGATCGTTTTAATACATTCATTTTAATGGAGGTTAATTCAGTTTTGTTATTTTCTATTCATATAGAATACTATGGAAATAGACTCCTTGTTTAGATTGTCTTAGTTTGGGTATCTCCTACTCGTAAAGTAAATATAGTCATAATATTTAGATAGAATCCTACCCTAAGTACAATTTTCAATAATTATTATTTAAAAATGCCATTATCAAATAGCTCTTATGTAATAGTTGTCGGATTAATTTCAGTTGGTGGTGTTGGTTGACGACAGAAAAGTATCCTCATTCCCAGTCCCCTACGAGCCGAGCTCCATCTCTATCAATCAACACACGGGACATATCGCTGTGGGAGGATCCGCTGACAACAAGGTACAGGCTACTCTGATAAACAGTTTCAGTTTTATGATCAGTAATTTACTAGTATTGATTTTCTGATTCATGTTCTTTCTTCACAAGAAACTCACACCCCTCTTAGTGACTGACTTGGGGAGTGGAAATTTAATATAGTTACATTTTGCGTTTTAATAATAACTTTTGTTTTTCTGGCAGGTTCACATCTACACATTGGAAGGCACCACCCTCATCAATGGCCCGGAGTTGGAGCACCTGGGGCCCATCACAGACTGCAAGTACAGTCCCGATGGCAAATACCTTGTCGCTTGCGATGCCAACCGCAAGGTCATCCTCTATTCTGTTGAGGAGTACAAGGTAATCAGCTCAGATGAATTAAACCACTGTACTAATTGAGCTTTATATTTCACCTTTTATAACAAGGAAATATTGATTGATAGAATCCTTGGTTCATTGTATAATTACTTAATAAGACTAAAATTAGTAAATAACAAAATATTTTTAAAGCTTACCTATATTTTTGTAACATCTGTGCACTCTACTTGATCAGTATCTCAGGCTGCCATCATTTGTGGTTTTAAGAAGCCTGGCAAGATTGATTATACCTGCATTTATGATGAGTAATTTTAGAAGAGTGATCGACGAGGTTGGATATCCTAAACTTTAAGACCTTGAATGACATCTGCAATGGTTTAGCATTAAGTTTATTATAAGTGTTTATTTTCTTTTTCTTGCCGCTGGATGAATAGACGGTAAGTTAAAAGACAATGTACTTGTAGAAGATATCATATTCTTATTGCATAAATGCTATATTGTTCAAAAATTCACTTGAAGTAACATAAAGCGTCCAAATATGGAGATTCATACATATATGGCCTTAGCACACATTGTTTTTCTACGTTGTGGTACCTGCTTATCAAATGCATTTTTTTAAAAAATGATTTCTCGGCTCTAATTGAGCGGTTCTTTGTTTTATTTATTTATCCAACTTCCTAAAGCTATAGGATAGTAGTAGTGTTTTTTCCTAGTACAAGTAGTTTTGCAGTTTGTATTTAAATTTTTTTTATTCCCACAGCTGGCGCACAATAAGGAGTGGGGTTTCCACACAGCGCGTGTAAACTGCGTGGGATGGTCTCTGGACTCACAACGTGTGGCCAGCGGCTCCCTGGACACCAGTCTCATCGTTTGGAGCTTGGCTGTTCCCAATAAACATCTCTTAATCAAAAGTAAGTACGGTGCACAGATGACACAGGCTGCTTTTTCTTTAAAACTCAGCAGAGTGATCTATCAGAATATTATTTTGATGATAGGTCACAAAGATAATATGATGACTGTATGATGTTTACTTATTAATTAAAGTCAAATTCTAAAAATGTTTTTTTCCAGACGCTCACCCCCAGAGCCAAATTACCTCCATCGACTGGGTGGACAACGAGACCATCGTGTCCACTGGCCAAGACTGCAACACTAAACTGTGGAGCGTTCCTATGGCGTAGGCGGTTATCTCGACTGATCTTCTCTCCTGCCTGTCAAACTCCCTTCAAGTAACCTCTAATCAAATTGTGTTTTTATTAACTTGTGCGTAACCGGAGGACGACTGATCTATACAATAAGTCACATCTCCCTTGAACGTATCCACTGCCTTTTCTGAAATACCATAGCCTGCATTTTTTTTTATTGGTTGTTTATTTATTTAAGGTGCATATAATTAATCAAATATTACATCTATATTGATAACAGCCACATCAAAGAGATTATTTCACTTATTTATATTGAAGATTATATTATATTAAAAAAATGCAATACTAGAGTAGAATATGGATTACTCCTTTTCACCGAAACATTTGGATATTTTTTTTACATTGATTTGTATAAGCATAAAAATATTTTAATAATTTGAATTGAAATAATTTAGGGTTACCTGAAAGAACAAGAAAACTTATTAGAAGTCTGTATATAACAGTGTTGCGAGTGTACTTTGATATTCTGTACTTCCTTAAATGATGTCACTCACAAGTGAATCATCCAGTACAGAAATTGTTCAGTATTTCGGTGCTCACCTTGTGAAGGTTACTTTTAGATGTGATCAAAATTGAATAGCTTGGTGACAGCGTATATTTTGGTTTATTGAATCACAATCTGTTTTTATCGGAAAAGTTAGCTATTTTGTCATAAAACAAGCCTGAAAATTGCAAACTGAGATAAACCCGTTAGAAATTTTTGAAACAAATATGCAGGTCACGGTTAATTCTAGAGAAAAAATGTTTGTCCTTATATTAGCTCGTGGCTTACTTATTATAGTTACAAACTAATTCAAATGACATTTGATATCTTGGTATTGTGGTTTTATCTCAATAAAATTTATCTTAAAATAAAATAAAATTTACCCAGAACTTTTGTAGGCTTAGATTCTCGAATTGTTTTGTTTAATTATGGCCTATCACTAAATTTCAAAAACCCTTAAGGGGAAAGAGCTAACTTGGTACAAAAAAATGAAACAAAATCATCTAATTGAAATCTTATCCATTTAGTACAGTTCGAACCTTCGGTTGCGCAAAGGTTTTATAGTGCAGTATTTTTAGAAATAAATTATAATCTATTTTTATCAGGTGTAATATTTGTAAGAGAACTTATGTTTGATTTAATTAGCGAGGATATTGCACCAATAATTGCATAGTTATTGATGGAGCTGCTTTTGCTAATAATATAGAGAATGCTTCTTATTAATATTATCCACCGTTTATTTTAATGTTTTGTTAAAAGTTTACGGAATCAAACTGCATCTTGCCAACGATAATTCACGGCTCCCGTCAATCACCAAAGAATCGATAGGTACTAATTATATATAAACACCAAGTATTTTGGTTCTGTACTACAATTGAAATCCTTTCTCATTGGTCTGTATATTAAAACTAAGACTGTAAGTTGAAATAACATGTATCATGTGTTTGCAAGCAGAAAAGTTGTTCAACTGGTTAACCTCATCGGACATGCATTCACCTCAATCAAAAGTTTTATTTAGGTGCAATTGAATTATTGATTTATAATTGAATAAAAATGTAATTCTGTTTTAATTGTTTCGTAAAATTCACATTGGGAGTGATTGATTTGTACTTATGTTATGTCAGCTTACAGTCATTGACAGGTTCTTTACTCTTGATTGTTTAATCACGTATATTTTTTAGAAATTATAATGTCTAAAGTATGCATATTTTATTCGTATTAAAATATTGTAAAACATTATTTTCAATAATAAACAAAAATCTACCACTACGGATAGATGATAGATTAAACAATTTAAATGGAAACGTAGTTTTGTAAAAATATGTAGGTTTTTATATTAAAAATTTCATAATGACCTATCTAATTTATATAGCCTGTTACACGTTTGCAAGTTTAAGTACTTGCCGCTCCTCGTAAGAAGTAAAGCAGGTTTACTGCAGATGCCGTGTGTGTGGGCACTTGGTGTGCATGTCTACAGGCTTAAGACATTGTTGAGTCCGCTCCAAAGAAACATCTAAAAAAAATATTTTTGTTTCTCGAGAGTTTTTCAACGCTAGCAATAAAAAAATACTGTAGCATAGAAATTTTTCAATACGTATTATGTGAATATATGTTAGTATTATTTCATCACAATAGTCAACATTTATTATCATAGCAAATACATTAAGAGAATATATTTTATACATACATTTGAAAATGTTTATTTTTTGTTTGTCGTATTTATTTCTTTATGAAACTTGTCAATTAAGAAGGTATTTTGCGGTTTCTATCACACTACATTATATTGTATGTATAATTTTTATATTATTTCCTTTTCCATTATTTATATCGCTTTTTTTAACATTTTGATATTGATTTAATTGTAAGTATTCCTAACTGCCCAGGTTACATTAATCCTTTTGAAAAGCTTTTTTTTATACAATTTTATACACTTCAAAACATAAATTTGATAATTTTTATAAGGTCGATGAGTGATCTCTGTCAACTGATTATTATGAGATGTGCAAAAACGTGTTTGAATATTGAATAAAAGAAAACAATGAAAGCAATGAAGTGGTTTTATTTCTTTATTTTCAAATCCTTGAGTGAGGCACAATTAGAAGTTTCCGGATACAATCCCCGGCCATATCACAGAAAAAAACAATGAAAACATTCCTAGAACTAGATAACATTCCAAATAAATAATATTTAATATTAAATAACAAAATATGCATTTGCTCGGTGCGGATATATGTCACCGAGGATATAATGACTAGAGCTGTCACCCTGTTTCACCTTGGTCTGCTATTACAAATTTAAATAATTCAATGTCTTACTCCAGCTGTATTCTCAAAAGCGATTTTATTTAAGCACCTGAAATTGACTCGGTAAAATCAGTTCAATTGAAAATGTACAGTGTTCTTAAAATCCAATCAAAATCATGTCATGTTAGTGGCGTGTGTGAAAATTATACGAGAGAATGTAAATATATACAGTAGCATTTGGAGTTTTAATTTCAGAAAAAGTACACTATAATATTTGAGATATATAAATGGAGATGGGTCATACATGAATTGGTATTAATTTTTTTTAAATAATGGAGAAAAACACATGAGTACGAAGTTGTTTCCGTTTATGTATTATATAATTTTGCTTTTCGGTGTATATCTGCTTAATTCTGATATCTGAGAATGCACCTTTAGCAATGATTATTTCAAGATGATATTTACATATTATTTGATTATTTATTCTGAATGACAAACTTATCAAGAATATTACAATATAATCTTTTTAAAATAAGCGGCTACAATTAAATAAAATATTATAGTACTTGTAAGTACCTAAATAGTTATCAAAATATTTGTAATAGCAAAACAATAATCATATTTGGTTAACTTACATGTAATTAATATATTTATTAAAGTTATGTGAATAATAAGGTTGTACTAAAATGTCTTTTTCGAGCATGTCTTCTTTTTAGCATTACATGTAGGACAAAGTTTATGTATTGCCAATGTAAGTGTTTTGCTGTAATACATCAGTGTCGTGATGCACATTCTCCGGGCAAGACCGTCATTTTTAATAATAAGTGACAGTGTTGCAAAAAGATTGTCCATGAGAGATCTTAGCAAATAATTGCCAATCCGTAAAAATAAAACTAATAAACTTTACTATAACCAATTACATAAATGTCTTTTTTGAACTATCACAAAAAAACTATTGAATTTCAAATATATTAACTATAAGAAGCGATTGTTAATTCTGATCGGCAGAGTTTTTCTTTTTGGAATCGGCTTGATTCTTATTTGCACTTGACCCACTGATTGCTGTCAATAAGTTAAGAGGTTCGACAGGACCAAAAGGCGGTTTCACTTTGCCTGTTTCTACATTAGTACTTCCCGGTATGTTTCTCAAATCGGACGAAGCATTCATATTCACTGGGTCACTAGGGTTCGGGAAGTTGAACAGGTTGGGTGTATTCATTGTGCCGGGAGATGTCTGCATGTTGAGGTTTATCTGTGTGTTCTGGTTGGCCTTGCACGGTCTGCCTACGCCGTGGGATGAGCTCAACTGAGGATGTCTGTAAGAAACGTGCTTTCTGAGAGCGTCTCTGCTTCTGGACACGTGACTGCAGGCGACGCAAGCGTGCCTCGCGTTCTGATGCGTTTCGAGATGAACTCGAAGATTGTATTGATTGCTGAGTTGTTTGTGACACACATAGCAAGTAGCGAACAGTTTTGTATTTGTCGGTGAGTGTATGCCAATTGATTGAATACCTGGAGACAATGGCACGTACTTCATCTCTGGAAGTATTTCTGGACTGGAACCCACTTCAGTCTTGATCTTCGAAGACAGGTTCTCCGGCGGAGGATGGCAGCAGATGTTCTCCGAATCGGTTTCCATGAAGATGTTATTGCTGGCAAAAATATCAGCAGTCTTGGGACCGGCCGTTAGCACGCCTTCAGGAGTGGACACAGAACTCATCGACTTATCTGTTGGTTCGCTGGAAGAAGATAGATTCAGGAAAGTTTTCTGGGTATCTGAAACAATATAAATTATAATTAAGCAAACAATGTAATTATTTTTTATGCTGTATTAAATTTTTAATTTATCTTCTTAACATAACCCACCGCCAAATTGAGAAATTCCACGACCTGATTGGTTGTTTCCTTCTTGTGTCTTCCTTTGATTGCACTTCAAATTCTCTACGATCTTATCTATCTTTCTGTTTTTTGGTTCCAGCTCATTGAGAACAGGATTCAAGTATCTTTTATTTTCATGAAGCTTCCCACTCTTTTTCGTCATTATAATAGGACTATTATTGTTTCCCTCATTCTTGTCTCCATCAAAAAAGAACTCTTCCTTAATAGGGACGCACCTCTCTTTGTCAGTGCTTTTTGTGGTAAGATGCTTGAACATTTGTATCCCTTGATAGATATCATCTTGGAGTACGTCTGGAACGCTTAGGTCGTTGGATGAAGTGGCAGACAGCAAACCCTGCTTCTTGGCGGCCAGGTGGCTTTCGAAAGACTTCTGGAAAGGGGATATGAGACTCTCAGCGCAGTTTGCGCTGTCGCTATTTTGTCGGTTAAATTTCGTGTCATCAGGCGTGGAGTAGCTTGAGTCGAACTTCGTGTTGAATGAATCATCGAACTCGGGCTGAGGAGGTACTTCAGGTATGTTCTGTATGAAGAAATGATAAATATTTATTTTTTATATTTAAATAAAATATACACAACTGATCACTAGTATTTAAAAAAATTTCTTTTTTCATGTTTTAAGATATATCCAATTCAATAATCAATAGTAGTTTACCCCGTTCAGGTCGGTGAGACCAGTGATCCGCAGAACCCGAGCTAGACGCAGGAGTCCTGGCAGAAGGGCGCGTGGCAGTGTCACCTCTCCTGCGTACATAAAGGCGACGAGGCAGCACAGCTCGGCCCAGCTGCCTCCCAGCACCAGTACCACTGGCTGCTGCGTGGATGGTAGCTCCTGAAATGTGGCATGGTCATGTACTTTGTTGTTATTTTATTAAAAGCATTCCATTGTTATTTGGGCTAGAATAACATCTTAGGGAATTTCAAGAGTTTAGTGCCCGCTTATTATGAAATAAAACAAGTTTTATTCCATAAAAATAATAAAGCGAAAACAAATCAATGCTGTCCTGAAAGAGGATGTCAATTTATGAGACGGGAAATTTTTCATACAACCATAAAAGGTAATGTTGATATAAGAGAGAGAAGAGGGCAAAAGGGGCGGGGAGGAATTTTCACTAGATTCATTTGACATTTAATTTCTAAAAAGGTTTTCGGTTGATAAAAAAAAATATTGAAAAAATATTCAGCTGTTATATAATAATTATTATTTTATAAAAAACATTTAAAAAATGGGACCAAGCAAAATGAAAGGAAAGGAAAGATCCTTAGATTCAATACTTTGCTGATACAAAAATTGACAATTGGTTTTTATGAATTAGATAAGTAAAATTGTATCTCAAATCAATTCAGTTTTGATCATATAAAAAAGGCGATGAATTATATGTAACGTGGAAGAATTTTTTTTAATAAGATGATGTTCATACAAAGGCAAACTCTGATATAGAATCAAATAAATAATCCTTTTGAGATGATTTATCATTATAATCAAAATAAGACAATTTTTTTGTTGAATACGGTTTAAGAGGATTGTGGTGAACGAACATAACATAATTTTATATTGAGAATAGTTACCTTGAAAATATCCATGAAGTAAGGGCTACATGTAGAAAGGACGATACGGTGTGCACGCAAGGAGCGTCCCCCTGCACACAGAGTGACGTCCGTCAAGCGGCCCGAGTCCAGCAGAGCCGGGAGTCCCCCAAGCACGCTGCTCTGTAAGTGTAACACCACAACCTTGTACCCCTTCAGCCACTCCTTCACAGCGCCCCACGGTCCAACGGTGGGGCTAGTTATGGAACCAGGACAAACTTGCAAATTAGTAATATAATCTCACACGTGAATACTTAATACATACAGTAATGAAGGCTGACTCGGTGCTTATCTGTTAAACAGGTCATGCTTTCTGTTCATCGTTTAATTTAACCAACATACTAACCTAATCTAAAATGATTTATTTTTTCGATTGGCCTTGTTAGCTTAGTGATCGTTTACGTAAATGTGATACACGAACCCGTTATGCAGCGGATAGATTGATTTGATGCCCACAGGGATTAAGAAACGTATTGGTTATTTTTGAGGATAAAATGTCAGGATGCATTTCACTTTCACAATCACGGCGCGAAGTTTCAAAGTAGTCAATATGTCAAGTTTATACACTTACGAAAGCAACTACTTTGAAATTACGTTACGCTTATTGCGATGATATTTTTGTAACACTTTGTTTTTAAAAGTTTTAATATTTACAGTCGACGTTGGTTTTTGTATTTGTCGATTAATATGTTTTTACACTTTGTGATATTGCGATATTTAGAAAACTATTGTAAGTACCTGATGATTATGCCATCTTAAGCAAAATTGTTGAGATGATTCGGTGTCCATCTGTAATGCCAGAAAAAAACTTAATTACACTTGTTTTTACATCGCAGCTCATGCATATGTTTTACATCACTTATCTCTGTCGTCACGAGATAATGCCATTAACTACGAGAAAACATCGCGCAAATTACACCGTTGCGCGAAATCAACGTATTCATGAAACCGTTTAATGCAAAACACTCAGTAAAAGCAATACCGTAAATAATTGCAGCCTCCACTTAACAATTTTGTTTTAGTGGTTTAGATAGAGATAAATAAATCCAGGTTGATTTATTTTTATCAGTGCCTGGAGAACCCGAAGTGCACCTATTTCTAGCCTGGAGCTCCGTCTTATAAATAAATTCAATGACAACTGCGACAAAAATCGCATCTGTATTGTTTTAAAGGAAACAAAAATGTGTGAAATTTAACGGTCGATTTGAATCAGCCATATTAACTGATACAATGAATGTTAACCTCTTTGAAGTGTAATTTTTATGTTATCATTAAATATTTGTTTACGAAAATCCCGCCATCAATTGGTTGCGCATTTTGAGTGGGAAGACATGTTTATTTCGGGCTAAGAAGCACCTGCGATGTTTTGTCTCGCTTTTCCCTTTTGGACAATCGCGCTAGAAAGAGACGAACAGCTCTGCAAATTTCACATTTGCTGCCGACGGATCACCTCCTTGACGTCATCTCGAGATTTTGGATTTGTAAAATGTTATCCCCGGGACTTCCTGAAATAAATCCAGCATATTTTCAAATTACGGTTATCCTTCTTGTGGTATCAATTTATTGAAAAAAATAAATATTTTGTTTTTCATGCAGTGCATTTAAAATAATGCTATTGTCATTATGAAGTTGTGTTACCAGTTTTAAGGACAGTGGCTCTCAACTTTTTTTCACCAGTAGGATGATCAGTGAATGATTATAAAAGTTTTTGATTATTTTTCGAGTCTCAAAAATTTTTTTTTCCCAAAATAACATTTTTCATTTAACAATTTTAGTTTAATCAAAAGCTCAAAATTATTATAAAATATAAATCTAGAATAGTTATATTTTAACGGTGAGAAAATAATCGAGCTAATGCTATTTTTTTAAGCAGTTAACACATTGTATGCGGGTCGCATATTAAGTAGTCTTTGGTCGACTAGTACTAGAGGGCGGGTCGCATATAAATATGTATTTTATAAAATGGCGGTAGAATGCGGGTCGTTGCGCACTGTTTGTATAGCGTCACTAAGGTCGGAACTACCCAGATAAAAATAACAACGGGGTAGTTTTTGGTTAGCGACACATTGTTGCGTTGAAATAACGGTACGCACCTGAACGGATAGGATGGATTGTTTTACAAAATATTTTTTTTAGTTTACGTCGGTACTTACTAGCGGTCGTATGTTTCTCCAAGGTTGGTTTTACATTATAATTTACGTAAAATTGTGTTTGTGATGGTGAAAAAATCCTAAAAACTTTTTTTGAGTATTTTATTTTTAGTTTTTTTTATAATAAAATCTATTAGCTCATAAGTAAAATGAGCCGTTACGAAGAAGGTGAGAATGCAGAAATATGTGCAGATGAATTATCCGATTTTTCCTGTGAAAGTGATATTGAAGATGGAACTGAAGAATTCGATGATGATGATGATGATGTCATTCCACTTCCTTTCACGTTCACTATGAGAACCATTTCATCGAGTTCTGATGAAGACGAAGAAGAATGGTCTTCGAATGATAATCCTCCAGTTCTTGAAGAGTTCCTGGGCCATCCTGGAATAACTTTAAGTAATCCTTCTGATTCTCTTATGGATGTTGTCAAACTTTTCATAGGCGACGATTTTTTTACCTTTCTAGTTGAAGAAACAAATAGGTATCATCACCAAAATTCATACAAATTTAAAAGTCAAGAAAAATCCATCAAATGGAAAGACGTTACTTGTGCAGAAATGAAAAAGTTTCTTGCTCTGATAATTTTCATGGGGCAAGTGCGTAAAGATAGACGTGATGAATACTGGACCACCGACCCTTGTACGGAAACTCCGTTTTTCACCAAAACGATGTCAAGGGATCGGTTTCGCCAAATATGGGGAGCATGGCATTTCAGCAATAATGAAGATATATCTGACCAGTCTGATCGCCTAATGAAAGTTAAGCCTGTTATAAATTATTTTACACAAAAATTTATAAATATCTATAAGCCAAAACAGCAAGTGTCGTTGGATGAAGGCATAATTCCCTGGAGAGGAAAGCTATTTTTTACAGGGTACAATGCTGGAAAACTTATAAAATATGGCATTTTAGTACGTATATTGTCCGAAAGCGACACAGGTTACATTTGTAACTTTAAAATCTATGCTGCTCAAGGGTTACGTTTGATTGAAACAATTCAAACTCTTATTTCACCATTTACTGATGCCTGGCATCACCTTTATATGGACAACTATTACAACAGTGTAGATAATACAGTGGCCTTATTGAAGAAAAAAATAAGAGTTTGTGGAACTATCCGAAAAAATAGAGGCATACCCGACTGCCTCAAGAAACCTGACTTGAGAAAAGGAGAGGCAATATTTCGTCGCAAAGGTGATATATTGATCCAAGTTTGGAAGTCTAAGGAGGAGGTGACCTTTATATCTTCCATACATTCTGGAGAAATGAAGCAGAGCCATAACATAGACCAGGCAACACGGCATAATATTATCAAACCAAACGCTCTTATTGATTACAACAAGTATATGAAAGGGGTCGATCGCGCTGATCAATATTTGTCATACTATAGTATATTACGCAAAACAACGAAATGGACAAAACGCGTGGCAATGTACTTGATAAACTGTGCACTATTTAATTCTTATGTCGTGTACAATTCTTTACAATCAAGAAAAACAAGATATATTAAATTTCTGTATGATGTGGCATACAATTGGGTTTCTGACTCAACACCGCAAGAAGGCCCTCAAGATGTAGATGGTCCTCAAGATCCAAGACCATCTACATATACGGCCGGCAGACGTCGTGATCCCCCAGGAAGATTGTCCATGGATATGAGGAAACACACTGTCGAAAAACTCGTAGGAACGGGAAAAAAATTAAACATTCAGAGACAATGTCGTGTATGCGCGGTCGGCAAAGTGCGCAGTATGACTAGGTTTGTTTGTAAATTTTGCGAAGTTCCTCTTCACATAGGCAAATGTTTTGAAAGATATCACACTATCAAATATTATTGATTCTTTATATGTTTAGGTAAACATTTTTTGTATAAAATTTTGAAATAAAGTTTAAAAAACTAAATTTTTTTTTCAATTTCCTTGAAAAAAAATCTATGTTCGAAAGTAGAATTTATGTCCACAGAACTGTGAATAATACAATTATAAGTAATACAAAAAAGAAATATAAAAATCGCGATGTCCCGAAAAACGCCCGCTCCACGCATAGTTCCACACTTACAATGTGTTAAAAAAATAAAACATTTTAAATCTATAAATGATTTTTATTCCAGAAAAACTAAAATTAATAGTAAAATTACAGAGGTTATTCTAACTTAGGAGTCTGTTCTGTTTTGGGTATAGCCAGAAGATAATCAGGAAGTTGCTGCATCTCCACTTTGGTGACTTTCATAGCTACACCTTCCGGAAGGTTTCTTTCCAAGTATTCTAGAAGAGTGTCGCAGGTGGAGCCGGTGAGCCTAACCAAGTGGATGAAACGGAAGTATGTTCGAATCTCGTACTGCACTCTATGCTTCTTATAAATGTGGACACATTTTAAAAGAGTGTGTCGCTCTTTTTCAGATTTTCTTAAAGCCCAACTGAAAGATAAATAATACAACTTTATTTACCAAAATGTATTCATTTTGTTAATGTAAATGGAAGCATTATTTTGCTTTTATATTGATACTTAAATGACTTGGGTACAATCGTTTTTTTCTCATCAAGTTAGAGCTCCGGTGAGCAAACAGATTAAGTCACCTGGAGTAAATTTTTAAAATATATATAAGATGACAAGGGATCCTTTGTTACTATTTTTTTTATTAATAGATATTTAATTAATACAAATGCACTTAACATTTCAAACAAAAGTTACTTAAGTATTACAAAAATATCAATATTATTACAATATATTAATCGCTCCCATTTACTAAAGCGAAAAAAGGAGAAAATTAATCAATTCTCATTACACATGGTTTTATATAGACAAAAAGTATCATACTTACTTTTTTTCTACTTCAACTCCTAAATTAGAAGCAGCGGTTGAAGAGAACCATGAATAACTTTTCAGCACTGCGGGATCGTTGCCTTTGATTTCAAGTTCTACTCTCTTGAATAATTTGTCGAGTTCGGGTTGTGACTGGGGAGGAACGATGACTTCTGGTGATGCTGTATTTATATCTGTAGATAAATATCGAAACACAGTCGGCTTGTTGAATGGAAGTAGTCTTAATGACTTCATTCTTTGAAATGTATTCTAAAAAATAACATTAAAATTAAAAACAAAATGAAAACACATGCATCAAATGTTATAGTTGTAAATATAACAATAAATTACATTTAATATAGTATTCATTGCAGGCTTCCTATATTTTTAATTTCAGTCCCAAGACTTAAATATATATATTTATTATTTTATAGGTTATGTCTTTATATCAATTGTCAAGTAAAGTGAGTTCAGTGTTCTCCACAAAAAGTAATTTAATATACTTAAAACGAGGTTTCAGTTTATTGGTGTGAAATTGGAAGCAGTTATATATTATATTAACTTTACGAACAAAATGTTAAAGCAACTTTAATATTAATGAATATTTAAAGTGAAAGTAGAAAAGTTCACATGTTTGAAATTTTATAATTTTAATATAAAATAAATTCTCAATGTATTACATCAGTGTGACCACTCATAATTAAAAACAATGGCGTACTTTTCCTCTTTTTTACACACATTTGATGAATCTATGTGCTTTGCGTAACTATCACAAATTCAGATAAATAAATAATACAACTGCGGCTATAACTATCATTGACACTTAAAAAATATATATAAACCGAACATAAGCAATGCTTAGTATGTGGTTTTATATGCATTTTCAATTTAATCTTTTGAAAGTATAAACTGGAGTTTTCAAATGTATGGAAATTACTGTGAATATTTGAAATAAAACAATATTAAGAAAAAATATTTTTTTGTTTTTTCCAAGTGCTGCCATGTGTGACGCGAGACAAGGCGAGGTATATTGGACCGGCGCATTAGAGTGAAAAACAAGATCATTTGTCCGTGGGTTCGTATTGTTTTTTGCAGTTGCTCTCGTTCGATCGCCGACCACGTTAAACCGGTGAAAAGCGGATCGAGGACCGTTTCTTTTGGGCTGGGCATCGTTTTTGAATATTGTAACGTTTTTGCCGATTCGCGATTCGCTCATTTCATCACCTCAGCGCACTCCAGCAGCGCGTTTACCAGCTCGAGAAGAGTTTCATCGCTGACTAAAGTGAGGCAATCATTTTTTCTACCTTAGTAACTAACGGCCCTGTAATAAAATATAACGATTTTTTATGAATCATCCGATCTCTAGGGATTCAATATTTTCTTTGTGCATTGCAGACAACTCAAAAATGTCTTCCACGAACTTCAACGTCGGTATCTCGGCCGATATGAAGATCTCGAGCCGCGTGCTCAAGCCTCCGGGCGGCGGACACACCAATATCTTCGCACCCCCGGAAGAGACCGTTCGCCAGCAGAGATCCAAGAACAACCAGCAGAACTCCGCAATGATGGGAGAGATCATGGGCAAGAAGGACGAGCCGTCCGAAGTGAGAGCTGAGCGCGAGGTGAAGGAGGCTCCCGTGAATAACGTGTGCCCCAAGCCTGCGGAGAGTGCCCCCAAGACGGCAGATGTGGGCGGACGCCCCAGGGTGCCCCCGGGAGGCTTCTCCTCGGGCCTCTGGTAGGCCGCCTTGCTCAATAATCGCTAACAGCTTTATCGGATAATTTCAGATTGTCAACGCTCCTGACTCCGAGCTTCCTCTCTTTTTTCAGTATTTTATTTTCATGACACGAATGGATACCGCTTTGTGTATTTGATCGACGACACCTTTAAACGAATTGTGCATTTATTATATTGCATTGTGATAGGTTCTCATTATTGTTGCTTGAAAAGCTTTATTATTTTTGAGAATTAATTGAATTGATAAGATGCCAGTTCAATTCTGACAATCGACAATATGGGAATCTCCTATGATAGTGATTTTGTATTTTAGTGTAGCAGTTAGATTATGGTTGTTTGGTGTTAAAATTTTTTGTAACCGACTGTTAAATTTTATTTTGTGTAAAGTGATGCATACGTTATCTGTGACATTCCACATTAGACATAAAGATTCCGTTACAAAAACAAAGATCTGCATTTATTTTATGTCTAATACTGAAAAATTCATTCATATTGCAAACAGAGTAAAAATCACTGGATGGTGTTGAAAAAATGGCTGCAATAAGGTTTGATTCCTATGGTTGTTTCCAAAATATCATAAAATTGGTTTTTTGTGTAATTTTTATGATTTTTTAAAAATGTAGTTGCCATTGTTCATCCAAGGAGTAAAAAAGACATTATTGCAAGTTAAGGCCTTTCAGGCTAGTTGATAATTTGGAGTGGTCCAGTGTTCCTGTAATACGGGAGTGCAGAAAATGTGCTTTTGTATTATTTCAAATATCGGTGCTCTCAAAATGATTCTCAATGGCGTGCGCTTGATTTTCTTTTGAGAATCGTCACAATGTGATTTTTGCCTTATTTTGTTAAATTTTTGATCTTATTAATCAAATCTCAATGTGCTTTGTTATAATTGTTTTAAGAAGAATAACAATTGGCGATTGTTTTGTTGCGAAGTGTGGAGATGTAGAAAGAATTGTGAAGTAGATTTTTTGTATTGTCTCGCCGTAACCGTATCACTGATGTTTTCTGCTGTTGTGTATTCCAATGAAAGTTAATTTCTTTTTGCAATAAATTATCGGCATCGAAAAAACTTAAAATTTTAGAATTAAATGACATTTTCGAAATGAAATCTACTGCAGACGTCCTCGCTCTGCTAACGGACCAAATAGTATTTTTGTAATTTGACATGCAATTTAAAATACGAAATGCGCCATTTATATGACAATACGATGCGTATATTTTTTTAAATTCTCAAATAAGTATCTTCCAATACTTCATCAGCGTATTTAAATTGTTGTAATTTTAATACAAAGGAGCAGTCAACGCCCTGGCTCGAGAGCATTACCTGCCAATATGCCTAACTGCTTATTTTTAATTGGTCGCGCCCTACTGGTTCGCAGCCGCGGGTTTGGGCGGGGATAAGTAATGCCTCGTTCGAGTTTACTGAACCAAATGCCATCCACACTGCTTCAGAAACAATACAAGAAACTACTTGGGTGTTGTGCGTGGTAATTATCGATGGATGTTATGTTAATATAGGATTTGCTTTTTTGTGCATTATTCGTATATTGTTGATTAAGGCTTTTCTGTGTTCAGGCATCGGCATTTGCAGTCTTATCGGACTGGTCAGTTGATCGCTTAGTTAGTGATCGATTGTGCCGTTTGTCTGCTGCAGAACGGCCGATGCGGCTACCTCACGATGAACTAACCCTAATTCTATTCCAGCATTCATGCTAACTGATAAAATACCAAAAAGATATGTTCGGACTGAGATGTGTTTCATTGAACCAATATTAATTGACTGAAATAAAATGTACTTAATCTTCCTCTAATTATTTACTAGTAGTTTTTGTATTTATTGGTAAATAAAATAATTTTCAAATTTGATACAGGAATGGTCGTTTTATTAAAAATGAAAATTAAGCCCAGACTGAAGGACAATTTCATTCTGATGGAATCGATGAATTGAGGTAACTATCTAAGGATATCAATTAAAATTGTCTCGCCCACTTCTATTTCCATAATGGGAAGTGAAAGTATCGCCATTCGAAGTGTTTATTTATTTCTTGTGATGGTTATTTTATTTGAAATATGATTGGGGCCAATCCCACATCAAGATTTATGATTGCTTTACTCCCACACCTGTGTCTTCTATAATATAGTTATTCTAAGCATACACGCCAATATCATATACATGCTTACTTCTACACATACGTAGAGAAAAATGTGGGGCAATGCCTGTTCAGAATAGTCTTTCCCTGACAACACTTGGCAAGACTTCATGGAATACAATTTCAATGAAAACTGAAATGTGCTAATGTACAGAATATTCAACATGGCATGAAGTAAATGGTAAAAACTACAACAGTTACCTTAATGAGATGTTTTCCCTGCATCTATGTTTTATTCAGAAAATTGTACATTGATTCTCAAGATGTGTTTTATAATACAGCAATGATTTATATGTGATATGAATTTGTAGGTATTTTAAATACTTATATAATTGTCTTAAAAGATGAAATTCAGCAGAATATCTTAGTCTTCATTGTAGAACTATTAGAATTAATTTTATTACATTAGACATAGTCTGGATTAAATTAAAAATAAATAATTGATATATTCAAATTTGATTACAAATTTCAATGAAAACATTACAAATTCGAGTATCTACCCATTAATCTTGAAAACTAAATTTGGGTCTGCAGCTTTAGTAAATTAAAAATCTCACTATCTAACTGGATGCTGCAAACTTTCCAATTTGATAGTGTCAATATTTTGGGTAAATTGCGACCTCTTGAGAATGGGTCACTCGTAACTTTATATAAACATTTAGCCAAAATTGAAATTGTCTATTCGATGTCAAATAAATAAAAATTACGCTGCCATTGGATTTTCTAAAATTGCACTCATTGTCAAGGTTAGATAGATGTAGAGGTGAGTATTTGGGGGATTGCAAGCCACGGAGCATGTTTGAAAGGTTCATTTACAATTATTATGCTCTTATAACCACTCGTCTCTATGAAACCTAACCTGACACGAGACCACAAATGCAGCCATTGAAATGATTATCCGAAATAAGGTTTTAAGCTATATTATTAATCTTGTACTCCATTAGCAGTACTCCAAGTAGCAAAATAATTAAATCCCTTAACCTTAAATTTTTTTTTATGATAACAAAATTAATAAAAATATAAGCCTTTTAAGTTTTGTTTATACAATCAATAATTAAAATAGCTGTTCTTATAGATGATCTGCCGCATTAAGTAAACAAACACCACTGAGGCGGTTAATATAAAGGGCGATATCAACAAGAGATTACCATTTAAAAACAATTATTTTTACTATTATAAAACAGTGACAAAATCCGATTGTTTTCCTGTACATTAATCAAATCAAACCCACCGCACCTAAAGATTGACACGTTAGAAAAGTAAGAAATATATATTTTTGATGAAATGAAAAGGAGTGTTATTTTTGACAGTATTGATCTATTATAACCTGATTGGTAAGTGTTGGGTTCGTTTTAAAGCCTGTTACACATGCAGAGACACAACTACAGCCAATAGCATCCTATTTTGCATTGTTTACTTAGGCAAAACTATAAAAAAATACCTAAAATAAAGCGACACGCTACCGACTGATTGCAGATTGGTCGCAAGTTGTGTCACTGCGTGTGTATAGAGCTTAAACTATTTCTAGAAACGAGAGAATATATAAAAACAACACGTGGTAATAATGCTTTCGCATATTATAAATTGTACCCCAGATAATTAATTGAAATTGGATCATAGATAGTTAATTGTTTATAATAATTAATAAGATTATTATTATGTTGAACAGCCTTTATAACACATTGAATACGTTCAGGGCATTTGATACTGACCTTGCCTTCAGATATCAGAATGCAAAGTGAAACGTTTCAATGTCAAGAACAGATATATGCTCATGGCGGGAAGCCAACTTATATCATAAGTACACACGAGTCTTGTTCATAGATAGAGTTTGTAAACAAATAGATAAAATTAAAAATCTATCATCCTTTTTTTTTTCTAGCACGTATCTTACTATTGATGATAATACAACTATAAAATTAGTTATTTTTTTTTTTGAATAAAAATACTTGAGTGATTTTCCACATTTTTGTTTTTATTAGTGACCGGTTTCGCCAACCTTTCACGTTGGCATTATCAAACAGAGTGAGATTCTATATAATACTAAGCAATTAGGTAAACAATTGTTAGAGGGAGAGGTTGTTGTTAGAAAGAGAGAGAATGATTGTCAGGTGGTAAGGGCTAATGTGATTTTAATGTACCTGACAAGTGGAGGATTCTATATAATTGCAAATTTTTGTGTTAATGGGGTAATTATCTAAAGTAGTGGCTTTGAGGTGTAGCAGCAGTTATTCTGAGTTGGGGTTTGTCCTGTAGTGTGTTTATCTGTAAATAATAGGTTTATGCACAGTAAATGTTTTTTTTATAAAGATGTGATTTAGCAATAGGGAATAATACAGATAAACACACTACAGGACAAACCCCAACTCAGAATAACTGCTGCTACACCTCAAAGCCACTACTTTAGATAATTACCCCATTAACACAAAAATTTGCAATTATATAGAATCCTCCACTTGTCAGGTACATTAAAATCACATTAGCCCTTACCACCTGACAATCATTCTCTCTCTTTCTAACAACAACCTCTCCCTCTAACAATTGTTTACCTAATTGCTTAGTATTATATAGAATCTCACTCTGTTTGATAATGCCAACGTGAAAGGTTGGCGAAACCGGTCACTAATAAAAACAAAAATGTGGAAAATCACTCAAGTATTTTTATTCAAAATATTAAAATGGAATTCCACCAAGTACTCTCTGTCAAAAATATTGAATTTCATAAAATTAGTTATCAATGTGTGCCGGCAGTTGAGTTGATTTAGTCAATCATATGTGATTTAATCAATCTAATATTGCTCAAGTATATTTATTGAGAGAATCATATGCGTTCATAATATGAGCACTTGAAAGCCATTCATGTTTTTTTACAGATATTGAGATTTAAGGACATACAATTTTTTAGCAAAAATTACGTTATTCGTGTATCTAGAAAAACACGGGATCTTCCTAAGTATTTAAAAAAAAATTGTATGTTTTACATTTATTAGTTCCGTACATTCGTTTTTATTACTAATCAAGAAATATCAATATGAAGCGCACAAATAATTTTTTTTGCATAAAGAGGTATAATCTTCTTTCTATTTTTATCATAATCTGTGAGATTTATAGTTAAGCCTGTAGCTTAGCTGTTCTGGAAAATATGTAAATTGTAATGTGTAAATTGGGAAGTAAAATTATTAAACTCGTTTTATCAGACGAGTTTTAAAATTTTCTCTGTAAATAATTTGAAACTGATGTTTAAATTTATAAGAAGTTTTCAAACCTATTTTATTTGTGGAGCAGCCAGAAAAACTTGTTTAACAATTTTGCACATATAGTATAATTTTTACAATTATCAAATTGGAAAGGTTTAGGCAGTTGTTGTTATTTGATGATTTGACATTCCATTCCTGGTGCTGGGACTTTCTCTAAAGATGATCCAGGACGTCGGAAGATAAAATCAACTACATAACATAACATCCAAGAAATCCCAAGATCATCGAACTCTGGTTCTCACAATGAGCCTGCTTGAATCGCTATCTGCTTCCAGAACAACAGCTACAATTACTTAATGTTTCCATGTTGAATATTTCTAAATTAATTTTCACATAATTATGTGAATTATCTTTATCAGTAATGGAATTAATTTGTGGGATTTACAATGATGATTGGATCATTAATCTTCATAAAAATGAGACTAGACACAATTATTTAATAGTTTATTAAAATTATACTTCAGTTACACTGAAAAAATTTACAAAAATAAATATATCTGAATAAATAGACCCTTTTACACTTTGTGCAGCTATAAAAATATTTTTTTGCTTAGCAAAATATGATCAAAAATAAATTCATCCTAGATTTCAGTAATGGAATATGATATCACATTCGGCAGGTGCAGCATGTTCAGCATGCTAGTATGAGGTTCTGAGCGAGTCGTTAATGATTTTATGATTTTGATGGCTGAGATTTTTGAGATTGCGCGTACATTATGGCCCGGCTAAGTTGGTAGCATTGAGTGCCCGCCACAAACACATTGACAGCAAACAGGCTGTAGTTTTTGGGGATTATGACCAAGGAGTATCTTGACCATATGAGTCCAGTCGCAGCCAGTGATGCAGATTGTGAGACGGAAAGCTTTTCAGCAGGTCGTTGTAAGTCACCTATACCAGCAATTACGAGTCCCTAGAATATTGGAAAGATAATAATGTATATTTTTTATATAACATTGTAGGTATTGTTTTTAGTTATAAAATAAATATATAAGCATATTGCCTTATTGGTTTATATGGAATTCACATTGGTTTGTAATTGTGAATTGCGAGGAAAGTGTAAATATTTAAAATATAATGTAACTTTGTAGTCTAGGTAATCGATTCACCCATAAATTTTTTTGATAAGACAATGTCTCCGTTGAATGCCAGCCTGTTTAAAAAAACCACTACTACAATTACGTTTGTTTTTAACTGTCGTCTTGCCCTTCGTCTCAGCATTTATAATACTCTTATAATTTTAATATGAAAGAAAATTATGAAACCACCATTTATATTAAAAGTATTTGAGTTTGTTTAAAAAGGCCTTGGGTGTTCATTAAATGATTGTTAATATTATGGGTACAGTTCACCAACGTAGATAGATAAATCTGTCATTCAAATATGTTTGTGTGGTGTTACAATCATGTCAATCAATTGTGAACGATAGAAAGTGAAAACAGTACATTATAAAATATACGCAGATATGGACATTTATGCAAAAGTGATGGCTGTTGCATATTTTAAACAATTTAATATTTATAAAATGTACTTCTATAATTGTATAGTTTTTATTAAGATATTGATATTACCAATTTTTTATTATTATGATTCCATTGCAATTGCATCAGTTTTTATTGTTGACTATTGCCGCAATATGAAGGGTGCAAAGAATACAATGTGATAAGCCATATCTGTTGTACTTTCTTAATCATGTCATGGATTATTTATTTAATTCTTTAATAGAATTTGGTATTGATATGAGCATAATATAATAAAGTGTTCCTTTGGTATTGCATTTTTTTTAGTAAGAACAAGAAGATTGATGAGATATGATTTTATCTGATGAGTTTGTCAGTATAATTCGATGACAACACAAAGATATATATTATAAAGGTGTTAAGAAATTGCTGCGGTAGAAAGAAAGCAAAGAAAGCATTGAGAGAATGCACATTTTAAAATGTTCAAATAAATGAAATATTCTCTATGCAATACTCAATACTATTTTGCCATATTTTTAACGTAAGATATTGCAGTGGATTCAAAATTTAAAGTGCTTTTTGTAGCCTTAAATAATAAAGTGCATTGGTGGATAGTCAAGCCTTTGGAATTAATGCAATGCAGAAATAATTGGATTGGAAACAAGGGCCCAGTTGGTTATAGATATATAAATAGTTTATAGGTAAGCACATGGGAAGTGTAAGGTAAAGAGATGCAGTTGTTGTTTTAGTATGGTAAAATTTTGTGATTTTATACGAAGAAAATGCAAATTAAGGTTAAAGTAAAAGCATTGTTTTCTTAGAAGTTTTATTAGTAAATGCTTAAGGTTATTGACATACAAGTATATAATGCATGAATAATATGTTTAAAATTATGGCTAAATAAAATAATATGAAAAGCAATTATATACACTGAACAAAGGGAATATAATTAATAAAAGTATAAATTAATTATTGGGTTACTAAAAAAGACGACATGAGACATTAATATATAAACTAATCAATCTTAATTCTGACAATGTATCAACAAAAGATAATATCATTCAGTTAGTAACTATGCTGAGATTTGTTTATTTTCACAGTAACGTTTGACGCACAAGCACACCATAAAAAAATAATTTGAAAATATGATAGGAAGAAAAAAATATGAAGATTAATGAATGGCATTATATATATAAATATTAGTGCGGAACAAATACGGAAGGACATTACTAGTTTCACGATAAAAATACTACACAATTTTCAATGACATACCCATTTGAAAAGTGGCGACCAGAAGAATATAGTCTTGGGACCTGAAAATACAACGAATCAGTGAAATGTTTATTTATCAGATTCGCGATATTATAAATTATGTAATAACGCTTACCAGCGGGATGTTCCCATAGTGGCCTCAAGTTCTTGGGAACAAATTTATCCACTGCATTGATGGTGACTCTGTATAGGGCAGACATGTCGTTCGATTGTGACTGCGCTTTGGTATGGGATGATGTTTAGAGCCGATTGACCTAGGAAACAGAAGCCAAAATATTTCCTACTTGGCAGTACGGCATGACCCGACGATCTTGACGCAGTGTAGAAATTAAACCAATAAAATGAAAGACCTTGAGGTGGCACGCTCGGCACCTTGACAGCTGTTGCAGTGTGACCAGTCGCATTTTGAATTTCGTATTTCAGCGGGAAAGTGAAAGCTTGCCACGTTATCAAATAATTTTTTTTAAAAATTTTACAGCCATAAATTGCGTTATAAATTTTCATGTATAATACTATATAATATATTTGATTGCAAAACATTAATGTTTTCTTATTACAATACGAAATTATGAACAAATTAAAAAAATATTTATTAAAAACTTTTATGGATAGGTTCATGTCTTGGCTAAAAATGTCTTATTGTTGAACTTAATATCAAGTGTTGTTCACAGATGGCGTTCAAAAATGAAATAAATTACGTGATATAAAAAAATCGTACCAGATTTATTGCATGCATATTTATCATTTAAAATTGATAAATTTTTAGATGCATTTCCGGCATAGATATATTTAATGACGACGGCTTATTTATTTAAATATAGTTATATAATAAATAAAAAAATATGTTGTCTATTGCAAATATATCGATAATTTATGCATTCTTCGATAATATTCCTACTTGCTTACTAACTAAAGAAGGATGTTGCATCGAAACTTCATCCGCTCTTTCTTAATGCTTTTGATGTTGTTTTTCGTTTATATAATCGTATCAAGGAGAGGCATTTTTATAAGTTATACTTACGTACTTATTTATTATATAATAAAAAAAATATCCCAATAAAATACTTTTATTTTATAAATAATTATGTCACAGTTTTTGGTATGAAAGTGTATATTTTTCCACAAGTTGATAAACTGAACTCATCATTTCAGATCTAAAACTAATTAATCCCTAGTCTTTATACAATATTAATGCTTTGGTTTTTTTTTTGGTTTCGTTGTTTTATTGAAATTATTTATAGATATAAAAGTCAAACTAACTTGAGTTAATTTCAAAATTCACATATATTCATTAACCTAATTTTCGATTCGAGACCCTTTTAGGGATCAGAAAAATATATATGATATAAAAAAAAAAAACCACGGAAAGCTAAGCGTACTTTATTGCACGATCCAATCGGCTTGAAAATATACTGTCATCAACACAAAGCATTGGGCGATTAAAAAGCACTACGCTATCAATTAAAAAAATATACTAGATTTAATTGACTAAGCACCATGCTGATATTTACATAAAAGCATGTGGTAGATCTTATTTGTGCAAAGTCTTTTATGAATAGTGGCAATCACGAAAATCACGATTTCTTCAGGGTTTAAGTGTATCTGTGCAGAGGCCGAGGAGCGCGTCACTTGGTGGCCGCGAGGAGTTCGGCAGTCGAGGTGGAGTGCGAGCCGCAGCAGAAGAAGCGGCACGGAGGCTCGCCGGCTCCGAAGGTCTCCCCGTCCTGCAGCGAGGCTGGCAGGGCGCGGCCCAGCGTCTCCGGCAGCAGCAGGCACAGCGCCGCGCAGAGGGCCAGGAGTCCCCCCAGCAGCAAGGGCGGCACCCCCGCGGAGAATGTGCCCTGCGGGTTAATCGCACCAGCATCAGACATCACTACACTTTCAATTCAAATTTTTACTTACATTGGCCAAACAGGTAGATCCTTCAACACAAGGACCAAAGACCGCATAAGAAAATGGAAAAAGGGAGATGAAACATTTACCTTCGGCTTCCACCTCTCTGATAATAAGCACGACTTTAACCAGAACTCCAATCTCAAAATTTTGCATATTAACAAGAGATTTTAGAAATCAATCGCATAAAAGATAACACACCGGAGCATTTGCTTAATCACCAGGTTATTTTCAATAAGTCTCCACTATTATTCCCTATTGCTAAATCATATCTTTAAAAAACCATTTCCAACCAACCCCAACACAGGATCACTGCTGCTACACCTCAAAGCCCCCATATATATAAATACGTTTGTTCACAAAAATTAGCAAATATATAGAATCCTCCACTTGTCAGGTACATGAAAATCACATTAGCCCTTACCACCTGACAATCACTCTCTCTCTTTCCAACAACCTCTCCCTCCAACAATTGTTTACCTAATTGCTTATTATTATATAAAATCTCACTTTGTTTGATAATGCCAACGTGAAAAGCTGGCGAAACCGGTCACAAATAAAAACGAACATGTGGAAAATCACTCAAGTATTTTACTCAAAAATATTAAAATGGAATTCCACCAAGTACTCTCTGTCAGAAATACTGAATTTCTTAAATTTTTTACACTTAATATTTTGCTAGACCTTCTGATGCCTCTCCTCATGGGAGCATGGCGACCATTTCCTCGAGCATATCCCTATCCTGGGACAGTCTCACTAATGGACTTCATTCCGCTAATGCCTCTTTTTACTACGATATTCCTTGGACAAAATGTGGCCAAAATAGGAGACCTTTCGCTTCCTTGCCAACGTCAAGAGTTCCCTTTCTATGCGCATTCTATGCAAGACTCTTTCATTTTTGCCGCGGTCAACAGGATTCTCCTATACAGCCACATTTCTGCTGCCTCAATTCCTCGCATGGTAGCTGTCTTGAGTGTCCAAGCTTCGTTTCTACAAAGAAGAACTGAGGCGACATAACATTTAGTGAACCTCCAGCGAGATTTTAGGGTTATATCTCTTGAGCATAGTACTTTCCTCAAATTATTAAATGTACTGCGTGCTGTCTCAATCCTCACTTTAATTTCCTGGTCAGGATCCCTGTTCTCATTCAACCATAGACTACAATGTCTGAACTATAGTTTAAGGCAGTGTTTTTCAACCTTTTTGAATACGCAACCCCTTTGTAAATTAAAAAAATCTGGCGACCCCCTCAGGACCTACTAACAATTGTCTTTTTCTTATACCCACAACCCCCTTGGGGGTCGCGACCCACAGGTTGAAAAACACTGGTCTAAAATAAACTATGAATTGACGACGCGATGGTCTGATTTTTATTTTGTGGTTAAACAACCTCAAGCCATACAAAAAGCGGGGTATTATCTAACCTTGGTTTATGTAGACCTGGTTTAGAAAATGACTTGGCATAACGCGGCTACTAAATTAATTAATTCAAGACATGTTTAATACAAAAATATTATGTTAAACTGGCATTGAAAGAATGTGTAAATTAATTAGAAAAAAATTAACTGTCACACAAATTGGTAATTTGAAAAAAAGCTTTCAAAAATATGACAAGTTATATTACTTGACGGCATTGAAATAAAGGTTAAAAGAAGGTACTTGATTGTGAATATTTTTTTGTAACAATTTCATGCATTTTTTAATGTTTATGCTGGCAAAAACGTATTACAATAAAAGTGCTATTGTTATAAAAATCTAGCTCGCTCACTCACATGGAAAAACTTATGAAAGTGGCAAGCATAGAGATGACTTAAATATTACCAATAATAATAAAATATTACCAAGTATAGAATGTAGGGGCTGAAGAAGGTGGCGGCGTATCCTGCCACGTGGACGAATGCAACCCCCTGGCCCCTCACCGCAGTGGGGATGAGCTCTGCGGCGTACTGCGCCCCCGAATTGTAAGCCACATTCACCCCCAACCTCCCTATCGCTGCTAGCGTCACGGTAAGGTAAGGGTCTGTAAAAAATTGAACCCAACATTTCCTTATCACTCTGACATACAAGGAGTCTGATTTTTTCGATACAATCAAATCACCAATGATTATCAACAGGTGTTGTCAAAAAAAATGTATGTAAAAGATGAGACCAGCACTGGGAGCGAAACGTGTAAGAGAACGAAGGGTGTTTACGAAGAGTGAGCTTTACCAGAGTTGTCCTGGAAGTACAGCAGCAGGCCCGTGCCGGCCGTGAAGAGGCCGCTGAGGAGCAGCGAGGAGGAGGCCATGGCCTTGCGGCCGATGCGGTCCTGCAGTGCCAGGATGACCAGACAGGATGGCAGGATGGTGAGGCTGGACACGCTGAATACAAGGAACGGGGAGAAGCCGAGGCCGTTCACGTTGCGCGAAATGGCGTCGTAGCAGAGCGTCAGCACCATCCTGGAAAAGAGCGATGACTAACAGTTTAGTTTATCCATGACAGAGTGGCTTAATTTAAAATACGTATTTCAAGCTCGGCTCCAAACAAGGAGTCTATAATTATTACATACGCTGCGACACAACTGCCAGTCAAATGTGTAACAAGCCAATAGCGTCCTCTTTGAAAAACACAAAAAAAAGAAAGTTGGAGGCTAATTGCAGTTTGTGATGGTGCACGTGTAGTTTTTTGGGCAGTCACCGTTTGGGTGTGTCAGTTGTGGAGGCAGCTCAAGCAGGGTACTCGGAGGTGTACTCACGACTTGAAGATGAGGATGAGGGTATTGCGCCTCAGCCGCGGGGTGCGGAAGAGCCCCAGCAGGCTGGGGACGGAGGGCGGGGGCGGACAGGCGGCGCAGGTGGCCACGAAGGCTTCGACGGCACCGGCCGGAAGAGGACGTCCGTTGCGCCGCGCGATGGCCACGAACCCTGCAGCCGCATCTTCAGCCCGCCCGCGGCTCACCAGCCACTGTGCGCTCTCGGGGACCTGCGGGCGAACCCCGGGGACCTCTCAATGACGAAGACAATCGCTAAACAATTCTCACACTCAAAACGTAGAGATAGTTCCGCAAAAAAATTATACAATTTTTCGACGTTTCTAATGTCTCTCGATTTAAATATAATAAACAACACCGAATCGTAAAGTATAAAAAACGCGATAAAAAGTGACGCGCTGTCACTTGCCCGCGCCGGCGATTGCAGACAGCCGCGGGCACTGCGCCCATCTGGGGCAAGGTCGCCGAGGAGCGATCCGGCAGCCCAGCCTGGATGCTGTGCAGCCGCTCTGCCAATAGACAATCGCTCGGTACAGGGAGCTCGCAAGACCACAGACAAGAATCAGGGAAATGGCGCTATATAAATGAAGCCTTCGGGTGCCTCTCCTCAGAGGAGGTTGGCGACCATCTCACTTAACATATACTTATGCTGCGCCAGTGTTCATAGTTTTCTTAGAGAGAATAGTGTAGTCCTTCTACACCGTAGTTTTATATTGGAATGAAAAGTCTACGTATTGCTGCTGCCCAATAGCATTATTATACTATATAATCCTTTCATTACAGCTCTGGCGTTTAGATCTGATTTTCCTTTAGCAGCAAGCTACAGAAACAATAACAGGAGCCCCCCCACGTACTTCCAGAGCACACCCCTCCACGATCATTTCAAGTCCATTATTCCATTACTGATTCTTTACACATGCTCAGGATAAATATAATAAGTACGGCGGAATTGGTGAGACTGGCCCGTGATAGAAATATATTCAATGAAATGGTCACCAATCTCCTTTGAGGAGAGGCACCAGAAGAAGAAGAAGAACCATGTTTACTTTTATTGCAATGCATTTATTATTAATTGCCTATGGTGAGTTTTCACGTGAAAGTTGTATGTAAGTTTTTTTACCTGTCCATTTGGCAGGTTTATCACTCGATTAAAGATCGAGTTAACTAAACTGCACCGTATTCTCACGCGCATAAAACACAAATTTATTATTGGTCTTGTAATAGTTACTTAATCTTTTTAAGTAAAATACTTGAGTGATTTTCCACATGTTCGTTTTTATTTGTGACCGGTTTCGCCTACAAACAGAGTAGAAAATCACTCAAGTATTTTACACAAAAATATTAAAATGGAATTCCACCAAGTACTCTCTGTCAAAAATATTGAATTTCTTAATATGTAGTTACGTAGTTAGTATTTAAATTAAAAACAAATATTTTGTAAGAATAAACGATATTTATTGTTTTAGTTTTTAAAATGCAATTTGGGTAAAGCAATATTATATTCGATATATATACAGTGGTGTACCCAGGAGGGGATGGGGATGGCACTTGTTTTCGGGGTGGGACTATTAAATATTTTTGTCCACATGTGTATGGAATTAACAGAATCAATGATTATAGTAAGTATGCAATTTGACAAAAATGCGTGCTGATCTCTGATTTGGTAATTTTGATTTATTTTATTATGACTAGTTTCACTAACTCTGTTTGAAAATGCCTTTGATTGACTTATAAAGGGTGGAAAATTGAAGACCGCCCCTGGTGGCAATGGCTCTTAGTAAAAGGTACGCCACTGTCGTTCAGTTGACTTGAAAATAACTGTGTAAAATAATCAAATATTTCTCTATTTATTTAATTATCAAAGCTATCTAATATTATAATAAAGAAGAACTGTAAAAAGTTTAAATATTTAAGTGTACAGGTATATTTCATATGTGCGATTTTTATAAAATATTTCGTCAAAGTTTTATTAAAGCTTAAAGCGTGTAAAACGAGTAAGGTAAAGATTTAAACATAAAAGTATTGTTACACGATGTGTCCTGCACTCGCAAGTTATTTTGTGAAAGCCCTGTACCTGTAGAAATACATTCGCGTCGGGACATGCCGCAAAATGGCCGGACAGGATTCTGCTTTAGAATGTTGTCCATGTCAATCTAAATGCGTTTCGACAACAATGAAAGATGGAGAGTCATTGCAGAATACTTTGTATTGTTTATTTTTTTCTAATCGGTTAAGAAATAGCTCAATATGTACGAACCGAAATAGTACCTAAACTTTGACCGATGACTTCATTGAGCAATAATATTATTTTCTAAATATATGAGTCTGAAAAATAAACTCAAAATATTGTGTTATTATAAATTATAATGTAAATATGAGGTCTTCTTTTCAATATCGATTTGGAAGCTATCAAAACTGATTTTATTTGATCTAATATCGTTGGATATTTGCTGACTTCTGGAGGAATGAAGGAGCTGACCTCCGAAGTTCGGGCTGTGATAGTTTCTGCGGGAACAAATGTATTTTTTTTGTTAATGATGCATAATGCGTATCGTCAGTGGGGCAATCGCCATTGCACAAAAACTGATCGGAAACCGGTTGTGGCCGAAAAAATCTGGAGCGATTATTCAACACAGATAATAATGTGAACTCCGGACGAAAGCGACGCGAGCAGAGTCGGCGGATGTACAATGCAGGTTTCAGTTTATACTTATGTAGCGAAATTAAAAAAAACATTATGTAATATTAATGCTACAAAAATGAGAGGATATTTGTCATCAATACTGCATCAAAAATTTAAATGACACAATCATTACGATCACGCTTCAAGTTACGTCGCCTCGGACAGCGAAATTTTTAAAAATTTCCTGTAGTTTTTTTATAGAACTGAATTTAATAATATGAGTGTTAAGTAGCAGTGGTATTGAATGCTACATTAATATATTTATGAATTATAAATTTTAAGTCTTGTTTTATAAAAAAAATATGCGAGATACTGAAAAAAATCTACGTATGTTTTAAGGAGAAAGCGTTGTTGTTTATGAGTCAAAGTTTCGAAGTGAACGTCGAAAATAAGGGGAATTGTAATATTAGTATGCCGCGCTTAGTTTTTTACATTAAACTATTTGAATATTACTACATTTAATTAAAATAAATTAAAGTATTTCAAATTAAAAAATAAAAAATTTCAGGAATAAATAAAATATGGTTTTAAATATTATTGCTTCAAGCAGGTATCCAATTAATTTTTTTTTTAAAGTTAGTTAAAAAGTTCGTAAGTCAAAGCACCGTATGTGTTTTGCGTCGCAACTCGGGGTAGTGGTGTAAACCGAATAGACAAGCTATACCAGCGTCCAATACGAGACACAGAACCGTGAAAATTGTATTTATTAGTAGGCAATAAAAAAACATTTTATTAATTTCATTAATGAATGTGATTAGTGGGCCGCATTGTTGTGTTGTGTCGATCGAATTATCTTTTTGGGGTCAAGAACCAGCGAGGTCCGAGCAGCTATCGCCCAAACTGTATTAAAGCTTTTCATATCGACAGCTTTGTGTAGCAGTTTCATCATCATTCGTAAAAAAATATCAGAATGTTCCCAGGGCACTGTTGTGAGGTCCGAATTGTTTCAAATTACCAAATAAAGCACTGGGGGGCGGATTGGTAAATGTAACATTTTTTAAATTAATTATTAATATTTTTAAATATAATTGACTTTATTTTCTGTATCACAGTTACGTGATACAGAAAATAGCTTCAAATATTATACTCATGTCTGCAAAAGGCTGATTTACATAATGGACATTAAAACTTACAGAGGACAATTATATATAAGCGATGAAAAATAAATACAATGGTTCAAAAAGTTTGTTATAAATAAATGACTTATTTAGGCTGACTCTAAATTAAACTCTTCGATTCACTTGAAAAATAGGAAGTTGACTAATTTCTATCGTACTAGTCTTGAATTATTTTAACGCTAAATATTTTTAATTATTCATTTTGTTGATTCAATAAGATTGGAAAAAACTAACTGTTGTTATTTTCACTATCGTGTAATTGTCTTCTCTCTAGTGAGCTCCTGTGCTTGCGGATTAGTAGGTGGGTTATAATTTAGGAATGTTTTGTGAAGAAAACTATAAGATCAATATATTATGACAAGTAAACTTTTCAAATACAGTTGAAAAGAATCTTTGTCATGTATGCAGGTACATTGAAGATAATATATTATATAAATATGTATTATAGAAAATCAAGATATTCATGGAAATAACATTAATATAATTTTTACATGTTTTCCAACAATAATGGCCACCAAGCCTATGGGTATAATGTATGTGTCTTGATTGAGATGTAAAGAGTATTTACTTATACAATATGGTTTTTTTTAAAGGAATTAAAGAAAATAATAAATTCGTCGTTGTTTGCTTATCCCTGCAGTGAGTGCAGTAACAAGTGTATTGGCTGCAGTAGCTCCAGATGCATGCATAAGCAAACTTGAATCGGACAGCCAAAAAAGCTGAAAGCTGGCGAGGTCCTCGGCTGCACTGTCCCAGATGCCGCGGCCTCCCCTCCCGCCGTACGGAGGACCGTATAAATAGCGTCGCAGCTGCTCCAGGCAGCAGAATCGCACTCGCTCCTGCAAGCTACTCGTCGCCATGGCATTCAAGGTACGGCTTAACTCATTTCAACAGAATAATAATTTCGTTCTTATATTTTTTAATTTATTTTTTATGTATGGGACGGTTAGCAATTGCTTCATTTATAATGTCTTTGGTTAAAAATATATTCTTGTATTTAGCCACCAGTCGGCAACAAAGAGACTTTTTACCCGAGCCTTTGTTCCTGGAAGTAATGTACGGACTTAAAGGCCCCGTACAATATAAATATAATTATTCTTGGGTGCTATAGTGCGTAGTGGTTAGTATCTTTCAGGATTTGCCTGAAGATGGACCCAGCACCGGGACCAAAACGTCTAAAAAAAAATCACTATGCTGCAATACACCTAAAAAAGTCAAGATCATATAATAACGGCTCCCAAAAAATAAGGGTTTTTTTGCTTTGTAGGGGCACAAGCAAATTGTCTCAGTGATATTAATCTTGTGGACTATTTCCTTCTTTTTTCTTTAGTAAAAAAATATTATATGAGCTTTCTTCACAGTTATATTGTATGAAAAGCAGTATTTTCCAAGCCTTGTGTGTGGTTATATTGTCAGTTGATACACTTTATTTTGGCACTTAAAAGACGATGTACGAATAATCAAATTTCTTAAGTAGTTGTAACTACACACATGAATAGTCAATTGGCTACGTGATAACGAACATCTACCCACAACATAGTTTGTTATCTTCGATATAGCAAAACCAATCGGCTATTCATGTTTGTCCCTAAATATAGAATTACAAATTAAATCAGTCTATGGGGAACAATTAAATAAAATCATGGTACACGTGTGTTTATTCTCCACAGCTGCAGTTGAAAGGAAAAGGAGTAATGCGTCGTATTTGTTTTCGTTGACTGTCCATAGATGGCGTTAAAGTCAACAATAAAAAAAATTCAATTAGTATTGTTGTAAACTTTATATTTGATCGTATTAATTGTATTATTTTTAAATTGTTACTTCAGTACATGTTTGAAGTTTTATTCTATCGCACGAGAGCATATTTTATTAAAAGATAAAATAAAAAACCAGCAAGTCGTATTTTGAGAAATTGTTATGTATGTATTATTTTAAAACTAGAAGCAAACAAAAACGGTTGAATAAAATAGTTGTTAAATATAATTTTTTTTAACAATTTTAATTGGAGGGCTGTTTTGGATTTTTTAATTAAACCTTTTGCATAGGTTATGCCACCTGTTGTTAAAATAGATAAGAAAACGTTTTTCTTTTAACTAAAGTAAGTTTTAAAAATTCTAGGAAAACAGCTCAAAGTAATAAAAACGATATTTTTCCTTTCATTACATACATGCATTTTACAGAGATTTTAACTTAAAAAGCTCGTATGAGTGAGTGAAGCGGATTTTAAAAATATTTTGTGATTAAAAGAAATATGTTGTTTTTTACAGTTCGTCGCCCTTTTCGCCCTCGTGGCTGCCGCCAACGCTGGCATCATTGCCCAGCCTGCTTATCAGCATGGCTACGCCGCCCCCCTGGCCTATGCCGCCCCCGTGGCTAAGATCGCCGCCCCCATCGCCTACGCCGCCCCCGTGGCCAAGTACGCTCCCGCCGTCGAGGAGTACGACCCTCATCCCCAGTACAACTTCGCCTACGACATCCAGGACGGTCTGACCGGAGACTCCAAGAGCCAGCACGAGAGCCGCGACGGAGACGTCGTCCAGGGCTCCTACTCCCTGGTGGACGCTGATGGTTACAAGCGCACCGTCGACTACACCGCTGATCCCCATAATGGATTCAACGCCGTCGTTCACCGTGAGCCCCTTGGTCACGCCATCAAGGTCGCCGCCGCCCCCGTGGCTTACGCCGCCCCCGTGGCCAAGCTCGCCTACGCCGCCCCCATCGCCAAAATCGCCGCCCCCCACTCTTACTACCACTAAATCTTCCCCATAATCATCTCCAAGTCAAGTAATTTTAAGGAAATTCTTTGTTATGATGGTTAATTGAAGTGATGTTATTTCAATTAGCTATTCAATTAAAATAAACCGTATTTATTTAATTCATAAAATTACACGTACTTTATTTATTTACCTATCCAATCGCACAAATTTAACTGACTGGTTAAGAGACAAGTATAGGGTGTCCAAAGAGAGCATCGGGTACTTGTTAGTTCAGTAAAACAAAAACTACTAGTAATCAAGTTTTTTTTTTTAAATAATACAAAATGGAAAATTATTTCGAAAAGATGATGTTATCCAAATGGTGACCGTGACTTCTAATCTGGAACGAAGATTGCTGATAACACGCTGACACATAGCCCTCGATATTGCTGCCATTTCTGACCTGATGTTTTGTTACAATTCCGTTAGGTTCGTCGGATTATTCTCATAAAACCTACTTTTAAGGTATTCCCATACGAAATAGTCAAGAGGGCTAAGGTCGAGGCTTCTGGGAGGCCAGTTGATGTTACCTCTACTTGAAATGACCTTATTAGGGAATAATTCGTTAACAGCTTCAATTGATTGCTTCGATGTATGGCAAGTCTTGTTGGAATCACGTTTTTGAGTTGAAACCTTAAAACTTCTGCAACTCTGGGCCCAAAAATTTTCGCAGCATATCGCAATAACGGTCACTATTCACATTCACCCGATACTCTTTTTGGACACCCTATATAATAAGGTTTGAGCCAAGAAAATAACAATATTTAGAGCAAGTAAGTTTTAATAATTCGGTAAAAATTATAAACTGTCTTCTAGTAAGAAAATCACTTGTCTGTAATTGCATGCCACACAGAACGAATGTTACAGATGACACGTGAAGACACTCTGATGCGTGTCTTTCACAAGCATTTGTAGTGTGTGAAATTATTTAAAAAATACTTCACATCATGTTTCATTTGAGAAAAATATTTTTTAGGAGAGTGCAGTGTGAGAAAAGTTCAGTTATTTGTTAGTAAGTCAACATTTTAAATGCTAGATGACTGGCGAAACACACTTTTTATAGTGAAACGTTTGGCATTGTTCGAACAAGTTGCGTAGGCTATTTGTAGGTTTTGCTTGTATGGACCAAACGCCACTGAAGTCTGAGTCCATCAACATTTGTCTGTAATTATAAATGCAATTATCATTTGATATTTAAAGAAATATTTTAAATTCTGTACAAATGCTGCGTGGATCCCACATAGACAATGCAAACTAAAATGCCTCGCTAATGAGTCAGGGTTTCTCCTTCGCTGCAGCTGATTATTAAAGACGATGCGAGCGCATTTCCATATCTTCTGTTATGGGTTTTTTGACGTGAATTATACCGTATGGTTTTTCTGAACTTACATTCTAAATATTAGCTATTCGGTCTTGCACATTTTAAAGTCCATACGGTTCAAGAAACTATAAATATTACGTACACGAGGCACAGATAAAGAAATAATTCATTTGAAACTTATTTATTGTATTTTTTAGTAAAACAACATTTTTAGTATTGTTCCCAATAAAAAGTTAGAATATCAATGAAAATATTGTTTTTCTATAGAACATTTATGATTTTAAGATTTTCTTATCATTCAGTAGTTAAAAAAAAAATTAGAACAATGTCACTTTTAACACATCCATTTTACGGTGTGAATTAAAATAGTAATAAAAGTATACCTAATACTTTGTTTATAGATAAATAAAACAAAAAAACAAGAGATCCAGAATCTTTAGTTGTAATTTCATTTAAGAGCTTGGTACTACACTTCACCCTCCTATAACGCGGTACTCTTACAACACAACAGAAATTTGAATTTTTTTTATGATTTAAAAATATTTTTTATAATCTGATTTATATGTATTTCGATTATTTTATAAATACGAGTCCTTGAATCGGTACGGTCCCCATGCGTGTCAAAGGTTGTATTTACGCGAGTCGCCAGTATAAAAAAAAATAGCATAACTGAAATAAAACCATAAATATGCGGCTTCCTGGGATCACGATCCTGCGGTGATCGATGTCTGCGCCACAATCGCCATTAAAATTAAAAAAAACACAGAATTACTAACATCACGAATTAAAAAGTTCAAGGCAGCCATAAGCACGTCCAAATATGAGTTCGTAATATATCCAAACGCAAACAAAACAGAAATCGCAACTTTTACTTCATGTGTATTATCTAACAATTAAAAAATGATTTAGTTTTTTTGCATTGAACGAATCGCTCAAATTATGTAATTATATTTGTATTTTTTTCATGGTTTATGAGAATATAGATTCAACATATAGTCGGCAAGAGTTGTTAACCTCGTATAGCCAAAAAGAGCACCATAAAATCTAAAGACATAATTTTGGGTTTATATTTTTTTTAATCGAATATCTGGAAAACATATTTTTAATTATTCAACGCAAAAAGGTCAGGCAAATAAAAAGATCTATAATTTTAGTAAAAATAAATGATAAGCTGCCACAATTGAATGAAATATTAAGCTTAATAAACTTAAAATAATCATTAGCAGATTTTAAATTTATAGCATAAAAAATTAATAGGAGTAGTATTATTAGATTTAAGGTAGAACTTAGAAAGAGAGTTAAGGTAAGAACAATTAAGGGTAGAGTAAAAAGATTTGAATGAGGTTTAAAGCTTGTTAATAAAAATAAGTATATACTAGGAAGATTTAAGAGAGAGAGAGGAAGTGGAAACCTTCTTATATGACTTCCTTGGCGAATTGCCACACGGCCGATCTCTAAAAATTAATATTCCGCGAGGAATGACTTCTAAATGAGCTGAATTACGAAAGTGCTCGCGATTCGCACCTATTAGCTATCAATTAAGCACGAAACGTTTACTAAAATAATTAATAAGATGCTTGGCTTTTTTTTGAATCGTGACTGCTCGGAGAGGCTCTCGGGACTGTGAAGGCACTACGCAGTATTTTTTCAGCTTGATAATTTCTACTGTGCAATAATACAGTAATTAATCGTTATCAAAATATCGTGGTTGATCGTAACGAACTGGTGATAGTAGAAATAATATAATTTGATTATTATCTATTTTCTGTTTGCGTATTTTTATGAGCAAAATAATTTCAAGCCTTACAAATTTATAACAATATATTCGCATGTGAAATGTCGTTTCGTTTTCATTAATTAGTATGGCTCAATATTTTGATTTAAAATTAATTTTATAAAATAATTCTCAAATTAAAATGAAAGATATGTTAATAAATCATTTTTGATTGTGAAAGCTTTTATATTCAAAGGTTTTTTCATATATAGTATAAGCCTCTGAAAGCCTTTTAAAATAAACAACATAAAACACTAAATTAAAAAATGCTGTAAATACATTTAGAATATTCTTGTATTGATAAAATATATTTAAGACAGACGTAAACGTATAATAAGTAAATAAAACTATGACATATTTGTGATAGATTTTTTAAATCAACCTTAACTTAATTCACCTTATCTTAAATTAATAAACAAAGAAAATAATAGCGATATCTAAATGTTAAACATATATTTTCTTTTTTATTTGACGTCACGTCCCGTTATTAAGTAATAAACGCTTCTTTGGAGGTAAAGCAAATGTTTTAAGCAGTTCATTTCTCCGCCCATTCAAAAAACACCTCTAACATTATCATTAGTAAAAACCATTAGCCTACTTAAGAAAATATACCTATTTTCATACAATACTAATTCGTCATTACACTACTCGAGTTCTTCCCATGTACACGCACCTAAATCACTAATTAATAAAAGGTATTTTATAAAAAAACGTAACGAGAATGGTGTTACATAACAGCTGTTTGTATATGCACGAATATTTCAAATTTCCATAATTTTTAACAGCCAGTTAAAAGAAAAACACACAAAATAGAGCGGACTTCTAAACGGTATACTAAACAATGGACTTGTAAATAATTAATATCTATACTTTCACATCTAAAAAAAAACAATGATAGAATTTTGCTGTTTGCATATAGATACGATCGTTCAACTCTGCAAAACTATTTGACCAGGTTTAATAGGAAGTAATCCACCACGCCGTCATCAGACACGCCACATAGATCTCAAAAATTAAACACCCAGGATTAATTTATTGGTGATTAATCTCGGAGACGTCTTATCTTGAAGCATCTTCAGATTTCGTTATACTTTTCACTCAGAAGTGATTATACCCGCGGAGAATGTCTCTTATTTGGTTGCGTTCTCTCGAGCGTTTATTCCGCATTTTTTGCTGTTGGATTCAGGTCAATACCAATCCGACTTTTGGCTGTGACAATGTTTATTATATGTTATCTGTATAGCAAAAAAAACAGAAAATTTTATAGTCAAACAATACCTTTTAAATAATAAAATAAAATGAATTTATCCAATAGACAATATTAAGGTAATCAATTCAATATGAAAGAAAACACAACCGTGCCCCAGCTTAATTAACAAATAGCATTTCACGATGGTTGCGGAGGCGCGGGTCCATTTTAAAAATGATTTTTTTCGTCGTTTCATGTGTAAATCGATTGCTTTATACAATAAACAAGTATGAGAGAAAAATGCGTTTTTATTTAAAATTGTTAAATTTCTTGAGAATATAAAATATGACCTTGAAAATTTCTGACTGATCCAGCGTAATTGTAATGAAGTAGGTGTTTATCTAGCCAAGAGATTTGACCTGAGGAGAAGTCCACGGACACGACAAGAGCGGCGCTGAAGGGGATCGAGAGCTGAAGACCATTTTTTATGCTTTTCAGCTTTCGTGGTTTTCAGCGCATCACGGAGATGCTGTCTCCATAGATAGTCAGCGAAAAGTGGGCTCCCTGGGAAACCACCCCTCATGAACAGCTATTGCCACCCGGAAGTAGTACCACAGCGCTGGCCAGAGCCGACAGTAATAAAATAGGTGTTTATCTAAAGTTTTACTTGTCACCAGGTCGGGCAGGTGATCGGCGCCGCATCGGGAAGTCAAGCCTCGAAAATCTGGAATCCTCCGTTAGGCAAGCTGGCCCCCTCGGCCCCCTTGCTGGAGACGGTACCAGGAGCTCCCCGCCGGAGCGAGTGAGGAGTGCTGGTGACGCAACGCCGCCCGTGTATTGTCTCACTGTGTGATCCCAATTAGCGGCGCCGCCACTGCTAGCCAGGGGTCCGCAACCAACGCAAACACATACGACTAATTGATTTTTCAACATGTTGATTTTTATTGGTGACCGGTGAACGGGATGCGGAAAAATCACTCAAGTATTTTATTTGAAATATTAAAATGGAATTCCAATAAGTACTAGTCTAGTGTATTTGACTTTATCGGCGAAACAGGAAGATTTTACTTCAGCGCCTTCAAAATGACTGGGTGACTTGTGTCACCGTGGGGTACCAACAAGTACTCTGTGTCAAAAATATTGAAGATTTTTATACACGTAAATTCTACTACATGTATTTTATTATTACTCCTCAGGTTGACGAATTGAAGTAGTCTGAATATATAATATAATACAGGGAGATGTATTATATAAGTGTGTGAGGGAGAAAGATTTTCAGGAAGCTTTTCTTGAAAGTTTTGCTTTTTTATGAACTTGGAGGTAATCGATGTATTCACAAAACAATTAAATTTTTTTTTTGGCAAAACAAGCTAAAACTTACGGCTTCACGATCGATATGAAATTATATATATTACTAGACAATGAGGTAATATAATATATGTTATGCTTTTTTAATATTCATCATTTTTGTTTGAGAATACTGAGATAAATTTATTTTCACACTAAAGATTTTTTTTATAATTATACTAAGATATTTAATTTTACCAAAAATTATGAATAAAAACGTTATTTCTTAGTTTGTTTGTTTTTGTGTTTAGTTTTTAAAGTTTAAGTAATAATTTAATAAATTGAATTTTAAACCAGAAAAATAGGACCATTTATTCATCCAGTAAGATACCGTTTTGAGTTTTTTTTTTAAACAAGTATTCATTATATTATTGTTTTTTTTTTGTGAAGACAGTCTCACAGGAAGTACGATTTTGCCTATACAGGTTTGATTGATTCATAATTATAGTATAATATAGTATTGCAAGTCACACAATATTTAATTGGCATAATAAGTACGTTGTTTCATTTATAGGATATGATTGTTAAAAATTTTTGCCTAGTACTAGTGATTCGTTAGCATAATCGGGAATGCACCTGCCACGTAAGCATGGGGATGCGGGTTTCGAATCCCACACAAATCACGATGATATTTTTCTAAGAGGTTCTTTAATCAATTTTCAATATTTGAAAAAATGTACTTAATCATTATCAAGTATTCTTTCTATGCATAGCAGTTGAATAATTAAAAAATATACAAGAGCCCCCGTTGCGCACCCCTGCCTGATGCAGTGACGGGGCGTTGGTTACGTCCCACATTCGTATTGCAAATTTTGGGAATAAATCCACGAGTGATAAATTAAAACAGAATTTTCGAATAATGGACGGCGGAGAAATGGTATAAAAGCCGGCGGAGAATCTCCGGAGACATCACAACCGGTGCGTCTTCAATCGACCAACAATGGCTTCCAAGGTACTGCTCCTCCACTTTCCTGCAGCAGCTCACTCCAATTAGTGGAGTCGCCAGCACGTGGCGTTTGGAATCAGACAATCGGAATACCAGTTCTAGTGCAAGTGATTGTTTTTGCCCGAGAAAGTGCATCGAGTGTCAAAAAATTTCAGAACATTCTATAAAGAAATTTCTGCAAATGTTTGCTGAATTAATTGGCAATTAAAATTGACTGCACTTTTAGTTTTTGTAATTGGTGTTTTTAAAATCGTGATTTGACGTCGAAACTGTGCATGGTTTTTAGATTAAAAAAAAACGTAATTTTGCTTTATCGCGTATTAAATTTTTTAATAAATCATGTCTTTTAAGAAGAATCTTATTGCAACGGCGTTTATTTAAATATGTGTATAAAATCCACGTTTCAAAATTAAGCACTAATTTTAATATATTTTAAATCCTAAAATCATAACTTTTTTTATAACATGTGTAATAAATTTCTGTATTTAATATTTATTAAGAACATGTGATCTGAATTTAAGTTTATAATTAAAACACAAAATTTTAATTTCACAATTTCACATTGAAAATGTAAATTTTTGAACAGAATATCATGTTTTTATTAATATATAAATATTTTAAAAGTAATGTTATTTATGCGTTTAATACTAAAAAATAATTACAATTATGAATAGACCTCTAAATAATATTTATTTAATATTTGAGTACAAAACAATTAGGTAAAAATTCTGATAGGTTTTATAGCTTACGATCAAAATTGTGTTTTCATTAAAAGTTTGAAGTTAATTTATTAAGAATAACGTGATTGACTTTGATTTTTAATTTAAATTTTGATTATGGTGGTATTTATTTTTTCAGTTGCTATTTCTCGCTGCTTTTGTGGCTGCTGCCTATGCCAGTCCTGTACCTGAACCAACCCAACTTATCCACGAGGACAGCACTCCAGTTGAATCCAAATCTGATCAGATTCAGATAATCTTGCAGGACGACGATAATCAGCAAATATCTGCGCAAGAGCTCCATCAGTATGGTCAAAAACTGCAAGACCAGACCCAGCACGATACTGACCACAATCAACAGGATACTACTCAACAGGATACGACTCAACAGGATACGATTCAACACGAGGTGGCTCGTCACGATTTGAACGAGCACCAACATTTGAATCACCATGACTTGACCCAACATCAATTGAACCACCATGACTTGACCCAACATCAACTGAATCCCCATGAATTGACCCAACATCAACTGAACCACCATGATTTGACCCAGCATCAATTGAACCACCATGATTTAACTCAGCATCAATTGAATCACCATGATCTGAAACAGCATCAACTGAATCACAATGATTTAATTCAGCATCAAGTTAACCATCACGATTTGGCTCAGCAGCAACTGAATCACCAAGATTTGACTCAACATCAACTGAACCACAAAGACTTAATCCACCATCAAGTTAACCACCACGACTTGACCCAACACCAACTGAATCATCATGACTTGGCACAGCATCAAGTGAACTATTACAATTTACCTCAGCATCAACATCACACTGAAGTGACCCAACATCATCAAATTGTTCAGCATGAAACACCTCCACCTCTTGTACACCAACACGAGTTGAACAAACATCAACTGAACCACCATGATCTGGGCCAGGTTGTTGTCAACCAACATGAATTAGATCATAATCAGCTAAACCAGCATATTTCGAATCAGCAAGTCATTCAGCATGACGCAGCTCACCATCATCACCACCACCATCATTACCAACAACATAATCAGATGCAGCATGAAGTCAACCACCATGATTTAAAGCAGCACAATCACCAATTTAATGTTATTGATTTGAGCCAGCTCCAGTTAACTCACCAAGATCTGATTCATCATCAAGATCTTAACCAGCATCAGTTGAGCTCCCATGATCTTAATCAACATCAAATTAGTCATCATGACATAAATCAGCATCAATTAGCTCATCAGAGCTTGACCCAACATCAACTCTCTCATAACGAATTAAACCAACAGGTTCTTAATCTGCATCCTTTGCCTCAACAACATCAACATCAACACAACGTCGGTTATGAACTCTCTCAGCATCAGTTCAACTCCCACAACGCCAACCAGCATCAGCATGTCCAAGCGGGACAACACGAGAGTGTGTCTCATTCCCATTACGCCCATGGAGACAAATTAGTCGACTATCACTCCCATCCCAAGTACGAATTCTCATACGATGTCAAGGACGACGTCACCGGAGACGAAAAGTCTCATTCGGAAGTGAGAGATGGAGACGCCGTTCGAGGAAGCTACTCCGTGGTCGACCCTGATGGCCACAAGAGAACCGTCGACTACACCGCCGATGACCACAACGGCTTTAAGGCTGTCGTCAGAAGGGAGCCTATACCTAACTACCAAGGACACGCTCACGCTCAGGTTTATGCTCAAGGACATGCCCATGTCCAGCCACAGTCCCATGGATACGACGCTGCTATACATCAACCCCATGTTGCTCATCCCGGGTACCATTAAACTAAGTCAATATATTTATACGAATACCGAAAATGCGTTACCTAAGAAAACCTTTGTATCCAGAAATTTCCTTGGAAAAAAAGCTCCTGACTCAGGTGCAGTGGCTTATTTTACTCTAATCTAAATTTTTATTCGACAAAGTAATTTTTAGCCTTTTCATTACTGAAACTATGCATCAAATTGAAAATTGTGTTATTCAAACCTCACGGTTTCACCGAAGAATGGAGAAAATGTTATCATGGCTCCTAGCCCACGCGAATAAGTTTTATTGTAAGATCATATTTCATAGCTTCAAGGAAAGGAAAGTGCTAAAGTACCTTGAATCATTTTTTTTAAATTAAAAACCAACATGTATTATATCTGACTGATACTGACATGTTTACGAAATATTAATATTTATAGCGTCATATCAAAGAGCTCCCTACCAAAAGGTTCCACACAGAAATATAAAATTGCACTGTTATTTTCTGAGGAACGAAAAACGAGAATCTCTTAGAATGGAAAAGAGACGATGTTCCTGTATTATTGTTTGTATGAAAATAAGCAGCAAACAGGCAGAAGAGATTTACGACTGAGTCGAAATATCACCGCAGTGTTTGCGATGTATTGTTTACTATGTTTTATACAAGTTTATTTTTATATTATGCTTTATTAATAAAAAAATAACTGACTTTAACGACTGTTTTTGTATTTATACCTGATACTTTAAGTTTCCTATATCCTTGATCGTGTATTTATTACTAATACCTACACAAAATATGTTTTTAAGATAATCAATTTTTGCGTGACATAATGAGAAACATACATTTTATTTTTGTTTATTTTTAAGACACATGTGGCGTTCGAGTCCACACCTCTGAGGTTATTAAAAAAAAATATATATATGTATAATTAAAATCGGCTACATTTGCAGCGACTCAACTTACAACCGATTGCAATTATCCAATAGCGTTCCTTTATTTATGGTGTTTTTTATGGTTTAGCTTAAGTAAATAACACAAAAGAGGACACTACTGGCTAGTTGCCATTTGATTGTCAGTTGTGTTGTCGCTTGTGTAGAGGCCTTAAGTGAGCGAGAATTTACATCGTTGTATGCAAGTGCAGAATTTTAGTACTTGCTTTGCGAGATAAACTTTCAAGCATTTTTAAAAGTATATACTAAGACTATATAATACTAAGTATATAAAATACTAAGTATATACTTTAAAAGTAAGTACAAAATACTAAAAGTTTTCAGTCCTGCTAAAAAGGCGACGCAATAAATAAACATCGTAGATTTAACTTATAGGAATAAAATATAATGTTTTGTAATCTATTCTTATACAATAATTAAGTGAGTGAAAGTTTTGATGTTTAAAAATTTATCACACATAATCGTAATAATAATATTTATGCATCTATGTTTTATTTTAAATTTTATACTATATGTATTCGAATTATATTAATATTTCATTTTAAAACTAAAGAATGCAATAAAAGATTATATCTTAAAGCTCATTCAGCACATCACAGAAAAGAATAAGGAATACTCATAAAAAAAAATTACTTCTTATTGCCTGTATCAATTACAAAAATTTGAATCTTTTGTAAAATTACAAAGTTTCTTTTAATACTAAGTAAATATTTTATATAGGCTCGTGTGGGTAATATTAAATTAAAATATAATTTTTGGTTTTTAACACATCTTGTATCCAACTACATATTATCATATGTGTATACATAAACCAGCGTTAAAAGTTCTATAATTCAGATGTTAGAATCTTAAATACTTATGTTTTATAGCAAATTCATTATATACGGCGTTGTACTCAGGATATTTTCATATGTGTTATAAAAGTTATGTACTAACATAATGATTGTAAGAAAAAATTTTAGGCTAAATTTGATGTTATATATTTTGAAAGCGGGTTGGTATTTCTATAATTTTTAACGTCTTGAAATGTTGCATTACTAAAATTATTCCAATATATTTAGTGAGTGTTTTTATTTTTTATAATAGAGAATTGATAGTTTTCTGTTGAAGGTTGAAGTGTATTTCAGTATTCTTGATTCAAGGAGTAAATGCTCCAACAGCATATATTTTTATTAAATTTAGAAATTAACTTAAAGATGCTGAGGAAAAAATTCTTAAAAAAAGACATAAAAGAATAATCCAACAGGGGAGATATGCGGATGGAAAAGAAACGATTTCATGTATATCAAAAGTATTTACACTTTATTGATCGAGGTCTTAGAGCTAAGTATTGGTATGTTTTGGATTCACGGGGTTGGTAAACAAACTAGCCTTAATGGTAGTAAGAGTGGGGAGCGGCGTAGTGGCCATGGGGGGCGGCGTAGGCGACCTTGGCGACGGGGGCGGCGTAGGCCAGGGGGGCGGCGTACTTGGCGATGGGGGCGGCGTAGGCCACGGGGGCGGCCACCTTCACGGCATGGCCGAGGGGCTCACGGTGGACGACGGCGTTGAATCCGTTGTGGTCATCGGCGGTGTACTCGACGGTGCGCTTGTAACCATCAGCATCAACCAGAGAGTAGGATCCGTGGACGACGTCTCCGTCGCGGCTCTCGTGCTGGCTCTTGGAGTCTCCGGTCAGACCGTCCTGGATGTCGTAGGCGAAGTTGTACTGGGGATGAGAGTCGTACTCATCGACGGCGGCGTACTTGGCCACGGGGGCGGCATAAGCCAGGGGCGCTGCATATTTGGCTACGGGAGCGGCATAGTGGGCAGGGGCGGCGTAGGCCACGGGGGCGGCTGCGTAGTGGGCAGGGGCGGCGGCGTAGTGAGCAGGGGCGGCGGCGTAGTGAGCAGGGGCGGCGTAGCCGTGGTGGTAGGCGGGCTCGGCGATGAGTCCGGCATTGGCGGCGGCCACGAGGGCGAGGATTGCGACGTACTAAATTAATAATATCACTTTAAAGGCAAAATTGACGAAGCTAAAATTTTATGCATTTCAATTTAAAAAAAATAAATTAATCATAAAATCAACGTGAAATTATTATAAAATCGATCACGGATTATCCAAATATAAAGTAGTCTTTTCACAAGTCGTTTAATTTAGACGTAAAATATTGAGATGAAACTTTCATTATCGAAAATGAACGCAATGTTTCAATAACTATAATTATCTAGAATTCACTTTGATTTTTCTTTGAAAACAGAATTAATGTTATAATTAAAATAATAAGGCATCGATCGCCTTTGGGTTTATTTATGAAATAAATTGTATTTGTAAACGATTATTTTAATAATAATTTTTCACTTTGGATTGATTACTTTGTTTTCACAGGTAATTTTTTATTACTATACAAATATTTGTATTAAATGGACATTCGTTATAAGTTGTTTCATAAATTGTTTGAAAAACTTTATTTAGTAAACGTTTCGATGAAGTTTTATATTTATTAATACAAAAACACGTACCGTGGCTTTAACCTATTTGTTATACATTAGGTAAAAAAAAAACTTTTCGTTCTATAGTTTACTTAATTTTCTATCTTCAAATTTTTCAATATTTATATTATCTCACTTTTATTCTTTTTTATAAAATAAAATTTGATATAATGTTTACATTCTTATTTTTTAAGAATTATAAATTTTAATGTTTATGCACAAAATTACAAAGATATTCAAAACGGGTTAAAGTAACAGAATTTATTATTAGTAAATGTTATACTACAAAGGAGTTGTTTTTGAGCGCAATTTAATTTATTTTTAATTATTATAATAATTATAAGAGAATTCAGATGTTTTGGAAATCCTATTTAATTAATTTTTATTTGACGTTTATTATTTCAATAATATTACTAGAGAAGTTTTATTTATTTTTAATGCTGGGGTTTCTTTTTATTTTAATAAACCAAACAATTATTATTTATTTCACTTTCAATCAAGTAATTTGTCGTTTTAATATTTTAAGTGGTAACTATGAAAATGGGTCTCATTTAAGTAATTATTATTTTTAGTTTTTAATAAATACCGATTATATACGCCAGGTATAGATATAGTATATTTATTTATTTTTAGGAATATCAATAATTAATAACACAACAAAAAAACTGAATTTAAACTTCAATTAATATTTTATCACTGTTGATGATTTCATGATTATTAATATTTAAATTTACTATATTTTTTTTATTTTTAAAGTATATCGTATTTATAGTTTTCCATATTTCAGTTCTGGATTTGAATAAAAAACGTAATAATAACCGTCATTTAACATACATTTTTAATAAGTTATATATTTATTGCAGATAGCAATGTTTTTATCATAAAAGGTAAATTTTAGAATTGTTTGTTATTAAAGAGTTGTCAAAGCCGATCTAATATTTTTTGCTAAATAATATTTTATTATTTTGATTATTAAATTATGAGTTACAAATAAATAATCAAAAGTTATATACTTGAAGATATTTAATAAAAATCGCGATTTATTATTTAGTAAAAATTGTATATACATTTTTTACCAAATAATAAATCAAATTTTTTTGCTATTTAAATTGACGTATATTTAAAAAATAAAAAATGTTTTCCCATTATAGTTTTTAATTTGAAGAAAAAGCTTTATTTTTACGTTTATAGCAAAATTATAACGATTTTTCCTAATGTGAAGTTTGGTGAATTAAATAATATATCTTAATTGAGATAAAAAATGATTTTAAACCGATCAAAATTAAAACTGATTTGTTATAAAGATTCTATGATATAGAATTAGTAACAAGCAGGTTACGACGATTTTACTACGACGCTACGACTGTACTTAAACAAATCGCCAGTCGCCCGAGCGGGACAACATCAGACGCAATGCTGCCTACACCCGCTGCGACACAATCGCATCCGAACAGTAACTACCCAATAGCGTCCTCTACTGCGTTGTTTTCTTATGCAAAACCACAAGAAAAACACCGAAAATAAGAGAACGCATTGATAGATCGCCGTTCGGCTGCCGGTCGCGTCGCGGCGCGTGCAGGCCGCGGGGAGGCCGGGCCGTACCTTGAATGCCATGGTAGATCTCGGATGCTGCGGAGAGACTGGCGGCGATCTCTCGGCGCGGCCTTATATACGCGCGGCTCGCCTTGACGCCTCGGCTGAACTTCTCCGTCCGATTTTCAAGCAATTTCATAACAATGAAGAACCACGACCGCGCAGCCGGGCGACCCGCGCGGGAGCTGCCCCAAAAGCCCCCACACGACTCAAAAATGCCTAGATAAAAAAATAAATTTTTATTTAAAATTTGACGCATAATTGTTTATGTGCCTTGTTTAAATTTAAAGGAGATCTTTAGTTTTAATACTGCTACTGGGCAGCAGAAATACGCAGACTTTTCCTTCCGATATAAAACTGCGGTGTAGAAGGACATGAGGACCCACTACACTATTTTCCTCTAACAAAACCATGAACTGGTCGCCAACCTCCTCCTCTGAGGAGAGGCAGTTGATGAAGAATTAGTAAAAAAGAGCATACTTGTTTTATTATATATCTTGTATATAAGTATTTTGACGCATATAATGAAGTACTTAATTTAAAATTTTGATTCTAAACAAAAAAATACTTTTTTACTAAACCACTAAATTATCAGTAAAACGAATAAAAGTAATAGTTTTTTTTATAATTATTTTTTGTTAACCATTTTTCAGTCACTCAATTCCTTTATCATTACACCTTCATTGACGTAAATGTAGATAATTTTAATTTTATAAAAAAATAAATAATATTAAGGTCAGTATTGTGGCGCGTCTTCCCTGTGTGTAGTTTACAAAGCGGCACGATCGTATGGATTTTTTTCTTCAATTTTTTTATCCGCCTACGGTGAAGTAAGGCGACCGGAAAATGTGTGTTTAAGATTCTTTCTCACGCCCAGGGAGCGGCTCCCGTGCCAGACCACGCGGTTCCACAAAACAATGATTTATTGACTCAAATAATCAAATTAATAATCACTAAATGAATGTTGTTCGAGCCGGTGGATTTCTGACCAGGATGTGGAGACATAGCCATGCTGAATGACCTGCGCAGAGGCGCGCCATGACACTGCTTAAGACAAAAGTTTTTTTATTCTTATTCCTCGAGTAAGAAATTTTTAAGATCATAATTATCTAGATCGGTGAGTCTGCAATCAGGCTACTCTGGAAGAGTAAGAGGCCCCAAACGAGTATAAACCATTAAAAATCTTTTGCACTTCCTGAAATGTGTCATGTTGGATAAGAAGAAATTGCCTATAAAAGTATATTTTTAAAATTTGTAAAAGCTCAAAGTTCTCTTCAGATTTAAACCTGAGATTGGCATAAAAGCGTGCTGACCACTAAACCACAAGTTTGTCAATGCATAAGTGTTAAAAAAAACAGTGTATTGTCGTATATTTCTTTGTGAAATTGTGCGGTGTCATTATATGCTCATCTATAGGCAAAAAAGCTAATATTAGATTTGGCTTGAACAATATATTTTTATTAAATTAGTTATTAAGATATTCTCGCTAAAGTGTGAACCGAAGTGATTCCCGAACGATCGATCGACACACAAACGAATTGCGACATTTCAAAGACCGTAAATAAATACTGTGTTACTAATAAATACAAATGTGTTGTAATCGGATGTACATATTAGAGATGCAATAAAGTGTTTTAGAAACAATCATAATTGTTCTGTATATAATTAGTGTAAATCAAATATTTATTCGAGTTATTATAATAATTATCTCTTAACATTAGAATATCGAAAACAATATATAATGTAAAAAAAGTTATATTTGTAATATTTTTAACAATACATATATGGAGATGTGATTTAATTGATTATTTGGCAAGAAATTCTTGGTAGAATTTCCTGTTAAAAGAGAATATGTAATTATTTATTTTAAGAAACGACTTGTTTCACCTATAAGCTTGTTTTTGCTAAGTTGCTTTATTTATTTGTTTTACGATTTTTATTCATCGTTTATGTGGGAAAAAAGTGATGAATTTTTTTCCAATCAATTTAAAAAATTTATATTGCATATTCTCACAGTAAATTCACATAGTGAAATTAGTTTTATTATTATTATTTAATGAACCATTGTTACGATGTACGAAAAATAAATTTCAAAATATTTGCTAACTCTTTGCAAGAGAAGAGTATTTTTTTAATAAACAGTAATTAATGAATATTTTAAAACTGAAGTGATTTAGTTATATTTTAAATTATAATATTCAAAAGTGCTTTTATTTTACATTTTTTTGTAAATATCATTCTCAAATTATTTGTGAAATTAAGTAGCAATAGTATAAGCCTGTTTCATCCGATTGAAAAAATGAAAACCAGAGCTTTACATTTCTATTCAGAAATCGGTTTTAAAGCTTTAGATGATACAACGTTTGCAGAAAAAAAATAGTACTTCTATGTTATCATTGTGTTCACATTATTTTTTTAAAATTATCTATACATCCATCTGAATTTAAAGGGAATGTCGTTTTTGAAATTGTTGTCTTTGAATCCAATTTTGCATACTTAATTATTGCTTTCAAATTATTTTAAAGATATAAATTGATAAAGTCAATGTTATGCTAAAGATTACCGATAATAATTGAAAAATACAGGTTTGTTCTATGATATGTATATTTTCGGTGATCGATTCATACACAAAACGACTATAAAAAACAAAGATTTTTACGAATGTGATTTACTAAAGTTTAGTTGTCACCTGTGATATGGTATAGACAACATCTAAAGACGCACATTTAAACTTGTGAATATGAAAACCTATGACTCCTAATTCCTTTCAAATAGAAAGCAAGTTTCATACACATAAGTCTATTCAATACATACTGCTTTAAATAACACGTAAGTATAGCTAACTGGCTAGAAGATTGTGATAATTTTTTATAGTGGAAACCCTTTAAAGGCGAATATTTCTACTGCTGCTATTTCAATATAGCTTTCGTCTTTAAATATTGTATCTACAGTGGCTTGATCCAGTAAAATGCATGGAAACTAAAAGAGCCATGGATGCGGGTATGCTCAGGGTCCAGGAGTTCACTTGACCACCTCCACTGTTCAGAGATATCAATCGGCGGTTGATTCTGTTCAAAATGCCTATTTTATCCCACGCCTTTACGATAATCTGCCATTTACTTTTCATACGATTTAATTGTAATGTTGTAAATAACAGCTTTCGGTAGCAGCAAGCGATGCGCTGTCTGTATAATTATGTATCGAGACGTGACGTGTAAACGCACCTCAGCTATGTGAGTTTACACGCGATAGACGATTTGCTATTGCATTATAACATAAATATATGCTCAGTGAAATGGTCGCCAACCTCTTCAGAGTAGAAACACCCGAAGAAGAAGTCGCTTTTATGGAGAATCATAAATACTTACAAGTAATAACGTGTCCAGCAATAATAAATCTAACAATATTTGAAAATAATCAGGTAGGCTATTGAATATATAAAAAAAATTAAAATATATAGCGTTAATTCCAGCTATAACAAAAGCTTTCTGATGTAAAAAAAATAAATTACTGTTAGATGTTTTTTTTATGTCAGATAGCTCTAGCAAGCTTAATGAAAATATGAATTATAACGCTTATGTTTTTAACCTATTAAAAATATATTTTTTTGATTTTTTAAGGCTCAGATGACAGGGAATGCTCACAGATGGCCATATATAAAGCCTTATATTTTAATTTTAATACTGGTTGTAAAAGCAGCAGGCGGGCCTGGCGGGCGCGCGTCCTCGGGCCTCGCGCTTGCAGCATTCTAATCGGCAATTCAGTAATTATATGTATTAGTTTTTTGGGTCAAAACATCGAAAAATAATCGACAAAAACACTTCTTTTGCGTCAACAAATGTCTGCCAATGCAATCTTATAATACTTTTGATCCATTTTAGTGTTCTATTAACAATACAATTGAAAAACGAGCACTCAAGTTTCTTTTTACATTATCAAAAAAAATCATTTTATATGTGTACATAATATGCAGTTTTGTTTTAGGTTGTTTTTATTTTATGTAAATACAAATAATTTTAATATATTAATAATAATTTATTAAAGCGATCTGCATTTAATTCTTTAGCACTAAATTTAATTTTTATATGGTAGAAAGCATCTGTTTAGTATTTTTTTATGTATATTTTTTAGCTATTACTCACAATGCTTTTCCACGAGTAAAAGTGACAATGAATAAGATAAGAAAATATTTATAATCGACAAGAAATGGAGTTTCCGTTGTATTTTAACCCAAGTAAATTCTATAGAAAAAATGATTACCTAAGGCGGTGGTCCCCAACCCTGTGCCCGCGGGCGCCATGGCGCCCGCCGACGATTTTACGTGCGCCCGCCGCTCTCCGACCACAATTAAAAAAATATTTATGTTAAAAAAAAAAATATTTAAAAAAAAAAAAAAAATATTTAAAAAAAAAAAAATATTTAGTAATCAAAAAAAAAATTAATTAAACAGTGGGCGAAAAATTAGAACGCCATTGGAGTTTGTGGGTTTTGAAAATATTTTCGGTTTAGGACAGGTACCGACGGGCAATAAAATTATTTTTGCCGAGCGTCGATGGGACAATAATCTTAATTGGATTTACAAATCAGCGTCTGGTTTAGGGCGGCTAGTTACCTGAGCGGGCCAATGTTTATGAAATAAACTTTTAATATTCATTATATTTATGCATTTTGAAATAAACAAAATCACACCGACGTACCTTTTGGAGCTTAAGGGCCTAGTCTGCATAATCGAGTTTTTTTAATCATTTTCTAGTCCGTTTTGCGAAAAATCCATTGCACCAATCGAAAAAATTTAAATGCAAAAAGTTTGATACATTCCTTCTTTCGAATAAAATATATTTTTATATCTTATAAATTTACTATTAATATGATAAAAAAAAAAAATCCCGATTGTAGGAATTTGGAGATTCATCTGGCCCATTTTACAAGAGTCCTAAACATTTAAAAGTTTTTTTTTTAATTGAAATTAAAAGATTAAATATAAACCATGTGCGCCATATTATTTAAAAAATTAAAAAAAAAAAAATCATTAACAAACTTTGGTTTTGAAAAGTCGTCATTTTATCCAATTTTTCAACATCTTCAAGATTTTATTTTACCCTTAAAATGGACGTTAATTAAATAATAAAAAATAGATAAATATAATTTATAGTTTTTTCTCTGTAAAAAAATCAACTTTCGATATAGCAAAATAAAGTGACAATTAAATAAATCAAATGTCCAACTAGGTGTGCCACAAGTTTCTGGTTTTTTTTTATCAATGAAAAGTGGATAATTTCAAAAAAAATACAATAATAAAAATAGTTTATTCAAAGTATCGTCCCTCGCTAGCTACACATTTTTGCCATGTCTCTGTCAGTACACGAATACCGTGACAATAAAATGACCGTCGGACCGAAACCATTCATCCCACCAATTTTACACTTTTTGGCCAAGTGTAGCCCAGCCAATCCATAATATATTATAAAAAAAAATTATTGCGTTTAATATGTAGTAAGCGCCATCTATATGTGAAAGCCAAAAACTAAGTAGCGCTTCTAGAAAATCTATTTTTTTTTTTTTTTTTTTTTTTTTTTTTTTTTTTTTTTTTTTTTTTTTTTTTTTTTTTTTTTTTTTTTTTTTTTTAGCTGGGCTTTGGAACTACTTTCGGGAGCAGAAAAATACCTTGAAAAAATAAATGGCGCCCGCCGCCCGTCCGGCGGGCGCCATTTGTGCTCTTGGGTCCTAAAAGGTTGGGGACCCGTGACCTAAGGTGTCCACGTAACAAAAATAAATTTAAACTAATTTCAAAGTTTTTCAGTAAAATTTTCGTTAGTTTTGTTGTTTCTGAGAACCAAAGCGTTTTTTTCATTAATGTTAATGAACAATTAAATTTAAATTCATTATTCATAAACCCAAACAAGTATGTAAAATTTCATGCAATATCAAACTGAAATTTTACCAACTGGCTTTTTTAAAAAAATTGGTTCGAGTTGGTTTTTACGTGTCATTTTCAGGAAATCGTTTCTCCATGACACTCAACCTTTGATTAGACCAATAGAAAATAATTTAGAAACTTGTCTCGTTTGTGGCTACAGTAATTGATCATTAATAACTATTTTTTATGTCAGGGACATATTTTTAACCACCCTTTGTTTTTGTTAAGCTGTAATAATAAATGTTAGAAAGTATGGTTCGACATACTACATAGTAAAATATAGTCACTAAAAAAAAAGTGGCTGAGAAATTAAAACTATCATCAATATATAAAAACATACAATAAATTTTATTTAATACAATAAATCAATGTCAACATTGTTAGTTTTATTCTTCAAAATTTTTTTTTATAAAACACTAATTTGACTAACAAAATTAATTATGATAAGTAACGAGAACTTAACTAATAAATAATTACATTTAAATTTAATCCATAAGATCTTTATCGATTAAATTTTATACCGATAAATGACGAACTTACTTTAATAGTACACAAAAAAAAAACAAATTAAAACGTATAAATAAATGGAATATTTCATGGGTGTTAAGCCGTATAACGCTTTTATTTTTCGTCTCTGGCACTGAAGTTGTTTTTCCAAATCCAATATAAAAATATTTAATACATTTCTTGAAAATGACATCACCAACGGAGCCGAAACTTTGAAACGAAATTGACGCGGCTTTACACCCAAGAGAATATTCCCAACGCTGACAGTCTGCTGCGTACGGAGTCCGTACTGTTCTAAACGCATTACTTGGCACAGATCTTATTTATATTGTCTCGCCCCTTCTCTCGACTCCTCTCCCCGCCACTGACGTGTCTGTCAATCAAATCGACAGATAATTTCTACTGTATTTATTTACATACCAGATATGTCAAAACTATTTACCCGAGCCCAGTGGCGCCCGCAATTAAATATATTAAACTCGGACCTATTTGTAGTAGCCCCGGATTTGCATAAGTTACAAATGTTCTGAGTTTGATTAAGTGTTACATAAAAGAATGGACTAGTTGTCTGTTGCCTCATTTGTTAAAGAAATTTTCGGATTAATTAAAATGCAGTACAACAGGCGCGGCGAACCTGCGGCATGCGTGCTCTAAATATATATATTTTTTAATAATATAAATACACATTCATTCATCCGTATTAAGGTTTTGCATGTTGACTTTATGTTTGTGTATGAGTTTGAATCCAAAGGGTATTGCGTTTTTCCTATGGTTTTTAATATTTTCCCTTCGTTTCATTTGTGAATTTATAATCTTAATATTAAATGTATATATTCTTATCCTTATACTTAATGTGTATGCATGGGCTTGAATCCCACAGGTGTAATATTTTTTTCATGGATTTTCATCTGTGAAATCGATTACTTTATTTACTCTTAATCGTTTATCTTATTTTTTACACAAAAAACAGTATTTTATAATTTTTAAAAATATATTATAATTCGATTTTTTCTGTTTTTAAATCAATTTTTAAGCAATTACTTTACTGGACGTTTTAGCTAAAAATAGTTTTTTCACTTTTTTGAACCCAATAAAGTAAGTATAAAGTAATTATAAAGTTTTTTGAATAACATTATAAACATTTTTGTATCCGCGATAGGCTTTGTGTACCATCATGTTTTCAGTGAGTCTTTTCAATGAAAATCATTTAATGAAAAGTTAAGTGATTTATTATATTTTATTGTCAATTTTGCAGAGGATAGAATGTTTCCATGGGAGATTAATGAGATCGGTAGGGTATAACGGTCCATTTAATGATGGATCTTACTGAGTACTTATCTTTTTATCTATTTATTCCAACCACCCAAAGGCGAAAAGATTATTAAGTTTTTCCACAGTTATATTATTTCATCATATTTTAAAAACGTAAGAGTGATCATGAGATGCTTTTATCACTGCACTACAAAGCTGTTATATTTTATTGTCCTAAAAGGTTGTCCGTCGCTGAAATACAACATGTTGCATGAGCTTAATAGGCCTGTAATGATATTTTTTAGAAATTTTACTTTCCATTTATGCTGTGTCACAAAAGGTAATGAGGGAATTCGTGGCTGTATTTGGCACAATGGCATTGTAGTACAAACTGATAGATAGATACTAAATAACTAATTTCTATTGAATAATCAGTAATCGTATTGCACGAAGAATTTGGGTAGAATTATATAATGGAGTCTGGATGCTGGATATTTAGAGAACTATATAGTTTTAAGATATTGTAGCTTTTTTAACAAAATAACATACACATTCTAGTATTTTTAATAAAAAATAAGTAAACATATAATGTCATTTGTATGCAGGGTTTGCGAAGAATTTCATATTGGAGTCTGGATGCTATAGCTTTGAACCAAACAACTGATTATGTAGAATTATATGGATATTGCATATACACATAGTAGAAAATTCTATGTTGAAAACATTTTAAATAAAGTTAGTGATTTATATAATTGATTTATCTGTAAACTTATAATGACGCTTGTACGAAGAGCGTGGGAAGAAATGTATAATGGAGTATATATGGTATAAATATAAGGAATTCTAATTTTATGGCACCACAGCAGTTTTAATCAAAACAACTGCTATCTGTTGATAAATCAAAAAAACATTTATTTGCACTTGTAAAAAGTGTTTGGGAATAATTATATTATAGATTCTAGATGCAGCATTTTTTTAGTAAATAACTAAAATGGACTAAGTGATCAGAGAGGTCTAGTTTTAAGTATTTTTACAAAAATTAAATGATTTCTGTTTGGTTTTAGAAGTTGTTGTTATTTGATGATTTTGTGGTTTCAAAACGCGGAAAACGAAAAAAAAAAAAACAGCTTAACAACATAGAAACCACCATCGTAAAATAGTGTTTGTAAGAAGTGTTCGGGAAGAATTATATAATATATTGGGATACGTGCTTTGCCACATGAGACTACTCTAGTTTTGGATTCTGTAGTGTGTGGTTAATGATATATTTTTGAAAGGTACTTACGAGCACGGGCGGCATTGCTTCATTGATATTGGTATTATTATCTTTTGAATTTTGCGACCGAATTGCTCGATAACTACAGCTATAGAAAAATATATATTGTAGATACAACTGATTTGAATAATAATTGGTTTTTTCTGTAGGTTTGTAGGGAATATATGCTACTAATATACAAAAAAATAATAATCAATATAAGCCGATTAAGAAAACTATTCTAATGAAACAGAACGAGAGTTAGTAGACATGTTTGTCTGCTCAAATATTTGTTTAATAGTATGAGATTTTCTTTTAACAGAAGTGTACGTCTTTATCCAGCAGTGGATGATTTTATATATGCATAAATAATGTGTTAGTTATGTGTAATTTTAACACTTGTTCTCAAAGTAGAGCGTGGTTTGATGATGCAATAGACTTGTCATGTGTTTATTATTTTATGATTACAGATCATAATATTTAAAAGCTGTAAACATATGAAATAAAAAGTGGAATGTGATGTAACAACCATTTTTAATGTAGGTTTGCTTCTGTAAACAGTTCTACATATAGCTTACATGAAGCTTAGATGTAGAGAGAAGAATAGAAGAATTCGAAGCGTTAGCAGGATTTTGTCCAGCAGATTGTGTATATGTGAGTCGTATGTCGTTTGAAATATAATAGCTTGGTATTGAGCGTGTTAGTGTGATATTGAATAAAACAGGTAGTTTGTAATAATTCTTAAAATAGATGATTTATTAAATTAACACGTGAGGTCGGGATGAACATGTTTATGGGTCGAAGAGACTTAGTTCTAGTGATGGTAGGGGTAGTGAGCCTGCTGGTGCACCGGGGCGGGGGCGTGGTGGTGGACAGGGGCGGGGGCGTGGTGGTGCACGACGGGGGCGGGGGCGTGATGATGCACAGGAGCAGGGGCGTGATGATGCACAGGCGCAGGGGCGTGATGGTGGACAGGCGCAGGGGCGTGATGGTGCACAGGGGCATAGGCGTACACGGGGGCGTGGTGGGCGGGGGCGGCGACCTGAGCATGGTGCTGGTGTCCGGACACCGGCTCACGCTTAACGACAGCGTTGAAACCGCTCTTTCCTTCAACCGAGTACTCGACGGTGCGCTTGTAACCATCGGCATCGATCAGCGAATATACTCCTTTGACGATGTCTCCATCGCGGGTCTCGTGCTGGCTGTGGTAGTCGCCGGTGTGGTCGTCCTTTACGTCATAGGCGAACTCATACTTGGGGTGGGCATGGACTTCTTCCTCATGATGGTAATGATGATGTCCTTGCTGTTGGCCTTGGGCATTGCACACCACCACGAGGACACACAGAGCGAAGATCTAATTATGAAGAAGAGAATGAAGAATGATTTTGATGATCGATTGTGAATAAAGTGGACAGAACATTTTATGAGAAGAGGTTGTTGAGTTTATTCAATTATTATGCAAAAAAACATTGAAATGAAGGATTGTTTATCGCTCACGGTTATTGTGAAGGATTGATTATTTGTTTTGAAAAACATTATCTCTGAATATTTTGAGTTAGAAAGTTATGCGAAAAATTTGAATTGCCGAAAGTCAAATGCAATATTCAGTTTTATGATTATGTTTAGTGTTAAAGCACTATGAAAAACACCGCAGACTGCAATAAATCTGAAGCACTTTAAAGTTCAAAAGAGACCGCACTACAGCCAGTACACCGGTCAGGTGCAAATAAACGGTTTATTACCTTGCAAAGCATCTTGGAGAGTTTGTTGTAGTTGTCTTGACGGAGACAGGTGATTGAATGATACTCTGTGGTCGCTCTCGGAGCTTATATACGAGGCGCCGCTACCCCCCGGAGTCGGAATGAGGGTAGACTGTTCCGGGGACAATTATAATTATTAATTATTGTTACGGCAACATTTGATATTACCGCACTGGTTGCGCCACTAACCAGGACATTTTTTGTGACTTTCACTGGTTGCCTAAGATACCTTTCGTGTTAGATACAAAGGTGCCTGGAGCACGTGTACTGCGCGTACGAATGTGTATTATTTTACTGTGGAAGAGGTTGTAATTATAAATCGACTAACCCAGTAAGAGCGAGACAGCTCATTAAAGTGAAGTTTTTTGTCTCCCTTGACATTATTTTCGGAATGCAGATATGTGGCCAATCATAACACCTACAATAATTCCAATCATATATTTATAAAATTAATTAATTATAAATTATAATATATGTTAATCTTTTCGATATATTGAAATGTTACTTTTTTCGACATACTTATTGCTACAAATATATACTTTATTTTCTGTAAATATAATAAATTAATAGACATAATAAAAGCTTAACCATTTTTACTGCGGAAATATTTTATACGCAGAATCTCAGAAGCTTTTGAGACATCTATGATTTATCGCTAAGAGAGTGAGAACTTTTTCGTTCCATATAGGCATCGTTAAACTTTTTCAACTATTCTATCTAGATACGAAGTGATAGAAAAAGTGTGTATTTTATGAGTAAATTTAGAATATAAAACTGTGATATAATTCTCATGAGTCAATCAAATTACACGCTATATGTTAATAACAAGTTCTTAGTTTGTAACTACTTTTTTAACATACTAAGACGCGTGCATTGGCAATAAAAATAAAATTTTGAAAAAACAGTTTTATAGTACGAGTATTTTTTACATGTCGATTTAATTTAATAAATACTCTGACAAAAAAATTATTTATATAATAAACAAGAAAACAATAAATAAGTTCATTTGTCAATCATTTTTCAAATAAAATATTTATTATTAAATACTTATACTTAGAATGTTAGAATACTATTAATAACCGCGAGGCGAGGTGGTCAAAGGAAGTGTGGGTTGATGTCCAAAAAACAAAAAAATTAAAGGGTTTTTCTCATTGTTTCAAAAGTAAAACATTCACATTAAATCGTATTTAAACTTACGTGAAGGATTTATAAAATATTGTCTTCATCAGAAGACATATAAATTATCAATTATAGTTTACCCCTTATCGTAGCGGTGAATGGAATGAGGGTTAGAACACTGTGAATTGATAAAGTTTACATTTACTAATTACCCCTTAAAAATTTTGGACTGAAATCACGTTACCTTGTAGTAGCATTCTTATTTATTGTGATATGTAATTTATTTTATTTTTTGATTAAAAAATATTTATTATAAATATCAAATAATATTTTTGATTGATACAAAAACTAATTTAATGTACGTTCATTTTTAGAACTGATAAATTACTAATATAAAACTTTATTCATTAAATATACTGTTTTCATATATTAAAAAAAATAGACTGAGAAAAAGAACTACTTACAAAAAAACGATTTTGATAATCAAAAAACTGAAACTGAAATAAATAGAAATACAAGGTATATGTATATATATATATAATATGTTTATTATAGCTTTTACTGAGCTTCAATGCTATCGATAGAAAAACATCTAAGCAGGCTGAAAGAAAGCGATAGCCGGAACTAATAATAAAACCAAATTGATGCGCAAATATAAATGATGTAATGCGTAAGGTAAAATCAATGTAAACTACCTTGTAAAACCAATATCTTCGATATTAGTTATGTACCCACTCTATCACGTTTACGTAATATTGTTGTGATTGAGCTCACGCCTCTTTCACGAGTCAGAAAAATCAATTTAAAAATATTTATCTATTTCTCGAATCACTGTCTAATACTAAAGCTTTTGTCGGGAGAAAGGCCGCAAAAGCCTTTTTGATTTTAATTGATAAATATGGAGTACTGTTCAATAAACCTGTAAAAAGATTGGGTTGAAGATTTTTAAGATATAACTCGATTTTAATAAGGAAACCTAGATGTGGGAGATATCAAATTCAATTTAAAAATAAGCCAAGATTTTTATTAAATTATGAAATGCATTATTTAGAAATAATAATTTAATACATAAATATTATAATACCACGTTAAATAGTTTAAATAATTTGAACTAAATATTAAAAAAAAACCGTCCCGTGGCCCAGTAGTTAGAAAATTTGCTTTTATACCATGGAGTACTTTATAGGTAAGTGGCATCAGTTTATTCGATTCGGTTATATAATAAATTATTCCTAGGCTGAAAATAATAGGAAAATCACACAGTGGTTTATGGGATTTGCCTCCATACAACCTTATAATATATCGCGAATCTATTTATAAAGAACCAAATCAAATGAAATTTATTTACATATATAAATTAGCTAGATAAGGATTCACAGTTCGATTTATACAATCATTCAATTATATATTGCGTTAAATTAAAATATAAAGTACTACAAAATAGATTCATGCATAATTAGATATAGCATCAAATTATAATGAAAATACATTATGAAAGAAAAGGTGGAATAATTTTTCTGATTCGGGAAAATAATTAAGTATAACCAGCGTTAAAAGCATTATAAAAAGTTTTAATTACTTAATTAATTTAAAGTCTAAAATAAATATTTAAAAAATTCAGACGGTAAATTTTATTATTACCTCGAATTGAATAAATGTTGAGGCAAATTGAATTGAATAAATTGAGGCAAATGCAGCGGTTAGTGGAGCATATATAACAAGTTGCAATCATTTTAATTTGTAATTGAACCAAAAATTGTTCAGTTAAAATAAACCTACGAACAATCGGGATTAAGTGAATTTGAATATGACCTCGAATTAAATGGGATAATTTGGGACAAATGACAGGTGATTTGAAAAAAATAAAAAATAAATAACCACAGGGGGCACGGGCTTTCAGCGCGCCTCAGTAATGAGTACAAGTGTGTAAAAAAAAAACATAAGTGAACTAATTATAACGAAATTTCCTGACGTAATCGTGAACAAGCAAAGTGCGGGCGCCTAAAAAGGCAGCGATATCAAAGTATTTCAATAATTGAAAAAAGCCACCGCCGCTGCAGAGTGATGAATGTATTTTAAATAAATATGTTTCAAATAGGTGGCGAAATGAATTTCTGCGGTGAGCATTATTAGTTAAAAGTGGCGATATTCAGATTGTAAAAAACCTCAGCAATTACTTTTTTATCGAAATCTTGGTTATAAATAGTCTTTGTGTAACGAAGTTGATGAGGGCGGAACTCTGAAGGAGAGGAGAAATATACGACACTTTGAAATATTCCTTAAATACGATACGAATAAGGTTTCGTAATATAATTATGCACTGAATCTTACTATATTGACGATTAAGTAGATAAAAATCCTAAAACTGGAATACAAGATACGCACTAGGGTTATTGCAAAAGAGATTCGCTAATAAAACAATATTTATTTGGATAAGTAAACTTATGAGATTTACGGTAAAAAGAATAATGAAATGTGTGCATTAACAATTAAATATCAACAATTTATGAGAAATTGAATATTTTATAACAAAAATGACCTTTTATTAAGATTCGTAGAAAAATAATATCATTGTTTCTACATTTCATGTATAAACAGCACTGTACTGATTTTATACAAATTTTAATAAAATTTCACTAGATATTAAAATGCCCTTGATAGACGAAAGTCTGCTGACCAACAAAAAGAACTCATTAGAGTGAGTAGATAAGTGACATATTATTATTGTTTGCATTTATTGTGTAAATATAATCATTCTACCTAATGACACAGTTAACTAACAATGGAAAATATAATGGCCATTTTTCGTATCTGAACGTTTATAGCGTATTTTTCAGTTCAAAATATTTACTAGAGCCTTCTGCGTATTTTTCACATGTAGATGTTAAAAGTGTTTGCTTGATGTTTCAAGATAAAGATATAATTTTTTTATTTTTATTATTAGTACAATCGTTGTTTTAAATGATTTTAAAGTATAACATTACACAATAATTTTAAGAATAACACAAACTGGTTTAATTTATAATGCTTCATTTTATAACAAGAGATATGAATAGAGATTATGATCATTTTTGTTTGTGAGAGCTTTCGGTCTCCATGAAACCCCATGGAAGGCGAAAGCATTCACTAATAAAAATGAGCGTAATTCTCTAGTCATTTGGCTATATATATTTAGGTGTAAAAGTATACCATATTACCAAATATATCATTTTAATGATAAAAAATAATGTATTCAATCATTAATCCGGGTGTTTTATTATATATTTAATAGATTTATTGTTTTAAAATAAATTTGTTTTTAATGAATGTCACTTTTTGAAATAACGATATTCTGTATCTTTATATATCTTATATATCTCTATCTTATTTAATTTAATTTTAATTTTGATTAATTAACGAAATATTCACGGCAAGTAGCAAATATTTCTTCGAAGTAAAATATGCACATATTTAAATAACTGCTTACAATTTCTTTTTCGGATAACAATTTAAAAATTATTTAGTGCAGATTTTATGCGCCTTTATTATTTATAATTATTTAAGTTATTAGTTAATTTACTTAAAAATATATTATATACAAATATCGAGCTCAAGTTTAAATTTATTAAAAATACTCATTTGAGCCACTATTGGATAATTTTTTGTAAATAATAAAAATATAAGACTTTTTATGTTAAATTATTTAAAAAAGAAATTTCTGTGATTTTTCCACATGATTAATTTTATTGGTGACCGGTTTCGCCAATCTTTCACGTCAGCATTTCAAAACGAAAATCGTCTGTCAAAAAATTGTTTTTTTTTTACTTTATAAGATTTTATCAAGATGTTTTTAGACTGTAAAAGCATATTATTTTAAATACGCTAAAGAATACAACGTAAATTATTGCATATTGAATTTGTTATAATGACATTTAACCTTTAGTTCTGAATTCATACTCGATTTCTCCACTGATAAATAGATTGTAGCTAAATAGAATTTTAAAACATTTTTTAGAAATATTTTTAGGTGCAAACGAAACCAAAATAATCTAACCGAATGATATTGCCAGGAAAAAAGTATTTAAAATAAATCAATTTATTTACAAATCTAGGCCATAAGGTGCTTTATAAATGAATACAAAAATGTATCTCGAAACAAAACGTAACGAACTAATAAGTCCGTGAAATCGAAAATAAGAACAAAAAAAAGTAAACCGTCAAAACTAAACGAAGTTATGAAGTATTTAGTATAAAAAATCTCGCATTGCTCACCTAACCTAACCTTATCTGGTCAAACTGAGGTAAGGTTAAGACACTCAAAGTAGCATAAATCAAGTAAATGATTAAACGATAAACGAAGAGAAATTTATTCATATAAAATTAATCTTTATATGATTTTGTGGGTTGATTAAAAAAAATATTTTTATATTTCTGTGGGTTGAAAGCAGCTGTGAGACATGCATGGGGTGCGTTAAAATAAAATTAAAAAATATATTTTATTTATAATTCTGTGGATTCAGAACAGCTGATAGACACGGATGGGGCACGTTAAAATAACGTAATTATTAATTTATTCATAAATAAATACACGCAAGGCATCGCGGGGGCCACACGTGGCGTTGGGCAACGATGCCCTGAATTATTTATCTTGTCACTCAGTACCAATTTGCTTGTCAATCTCTCCGGCCTGAAAGCTCGCGGTGGAGGTCGCGGAGGGGGTGGCCGCCAGGGGTCCGTGTGCCTCCTATATATAGCCAGCCAAGCCAAGCCTCAGCATCAGTCACCTGAACAACAGCAATCGACAACCATGGCATCCAAGGTACGACACGCACTTGTTTCTCTGATTTCTCGCCCATACAAGCACGTGTTCACGTGTCCAATTGCAGATCAAATTTTAACTTTTGTACAATATTTGATTAATCGATCTACACAATATTTAAAAAAAAAAAATTATCTTACATTATGAGCTAATATTTTGATTTAATAAACACAAGTACTTTCATTTGCTCACGCATAACAGTATATAAATTTTATTGGTTCAGTTTCAGTTAACTTAAACTACTTCGATTATATTTACGCTTTACATTTCTTTGTATTCGGCCGCATTGTGATAGTAAAACACGGGCTACGTGCTTTATAAAATTTAGAAAAATTTAAATAATAATATTTTATCATTAAACGTACTGTATAATACATGCTATAGGCTTACTATTAAATACTTTCGTTTTTTTTTTATGATATCAATATTTGAACAAAAAAATGATCGCAATTATAAAAACTGTAAGCCTACATCGATTAATCACTGCACGCTTAAAAAATATTTGAATAAATTGAAAGATTCTTTGAATTATTATTTAATAATTGTTATGAAGTAATAAATGATTTTTTACGAACGGAAATTTTCCGCAGCAGGTGTGAGCTTAATCACCTGAGGTAGTCAATCCAAACCCACGAACAAGAGTAAGAAGTCGAAAATATTCATTTTTAACCACTGAAATAATAAATCTAGTTGATTGAAATTCCATTGTTATACTATGTTATTATTTATGTAATGTCTTGTAAAATTTCTTTTGATGTTTCGAAAACGTCAGAGTAACTATTTTTGAGAGCTTTGTGATACGTGGGAGTGGTAGCCGCAGAGTATTTATTTCTACCGCTATCTTTTATCCATAACCGATTGGTTTAATTTGTGATACTCTATCCTTTTAGAAAAAAATATTAATAGCCAAACATCTAGGAGATTACTATTACTTTCATTTATGAGAGCTTTCCTTTAAAGTAAATGTGCTCACATACGAAAATAATTGTAATCTTATAGCTATTTGGCAATCAATGTTTGCTGTCTTCTATGTATGCATTACAATACTCAGAAGCCTCTATTTCTACAATATCACCATAAACCATTTTTTTTTTAATATTACTTTTTAGAACTTAAAATTAATATTTCACACATAGTTGGTGTCATTATACCAATTTAATTCAATTTTCGGCAAATAAACTCTAACATCTATATTAAAATATTGAATTGGAATTATTTTTTTAGAACCAATAATTAAGTCAGTAGATTGTGAATTAGCCTGATGCATTATTTATAATTTTATTTGGTTAATTTTTGTATGATATTTCTTAAATGTGTAATTGTTTCAGGGTGCTTGCTTTTCAGAAAGCAATACGCTTTCTTAATGAAATTAACAATTAGTTAATGCATAAACATGTGCTTATATTATATTATGAATGTCCGAAGACATCAACCGTGTCAATATTATTATTATTACATTTCTACAAATCGAAAAACGTGAAAGTGATCATTCGTTACGTATCATATGTATCACGTAAAAGTAATTTTAGTCATACGTTAAAAAGGTTTCAACACTTACGGCGTTGACATACTTTGATACTTATAATTTATATTTTGATAAATTCATAAAACATCGAAGTGTTGATCATTTTATTAACAACAAATATACACCTTCAAAATGTACAAAACTACTATAAAATAAAATTATTTAAAAATTGAGAAACAAATGTGTAAGTGTTAGGCTTTTTGTATTTGATTTTTATGTACCGTGTAACCGCACTAAACCTGCATCTGAAAGATTATTCTTTAAAAAATATATTTTGTAATGAATCCGGGTGATTTTTCAATAGTTTCAATTATTAAAAAAAATATATTATTTATATATACCATGAACACTGGTTGACACATTGTATGCCAACCTTCAGACTCAGAATATTTATGTGATTTTTTCACTCGGTATTATTAATTGTGCTATCTCTACTTTGCAAGCCATATGATACAACGCACTGAGCTAACAACAAATCAACAATTATCTTGGGTATAATAAATATTTACTGTCGTCGTGTTACGCACAAGTGACAGCCACACGGTCTCTCGGTTTATTATCTCTTTCATTTGCTTAGTTTAATTCAAACATTCTCTGAGTGACTTTCTATAAATATCGCAAATGTTGGGTAGCGTTTTTATCAGATTCAGCTGACTTATGTCGGCTCAAAACTGTTGACATTCATTTGATAGTTTCAATCAATTTATAACTGATTTTATGTGATTACTTAAATGCGTTTGAAATCATTTAGATAAAATAAATCTCATATTAAAACTAACTTTTGTACGAACCCGATGCCTTTTATCTCATAGCTCAGGAGCACAATCAATATATAACTATTTTTAATTCAACTACTTTGAGATAAAGTGTATATAAGATTGCAATTCATGGTATTAAACGATACTTGTTTAAATAGACTCGGCGGTTTGGACTATAGACTTTCATCTGCCAAAACATAATCAATTTTGATGTGATTACTGTGCTGAATTTCTTTGCTTGATATAATATTAATTTCAGTTTCAAATTCGTGACATTGGCATGATATTTTGATTACTGATTCAGACCCATTGACTTTCATGTGATAGTTTAATGCGATTTTCTCTACATAAACCGTCTTTTTATACCAAAATTAGAATTTATAACAATACATTTAAACATTTATTTGATTTATTAATTAATGTATTGTGTATTTAATTTTTCAGATTTTCGCCCTTTTCGCTTTGGTGGTGGTCTGCGGAGTGCACGCCCAGTACCAGCAGGAGCATCAACATTACCACCACGAGGAGGAACACTACCCTCCCCCCAAGTATGAGTTTGCCTATGAGGTAAAGGACGAGCACACCGGCGACTTCCATGGTCAGCATGAGACCCGCGACGGGGATGTCACCAAGGGATTCTACACCCTCATCGACGCTGATGGCTACAAGCGCATCGTCGAGTACACCGTGGAAGGAAAGAGCGGCTTCAACGCCGTGGTGAAGCGCGAGCCCACGGGGCGTGCCCCCGTGCCCCCCGCGGCCCCCCACCACCACGCCGCCCCCCACCACCACGCCGCCCCCCACCACCACGCCGCCCCCGCTCACCACGCCCCCGCGCACTACGCCCCCGCCCCCGCCCACCACGCCCCCGCGCCTCAGGCTCACTACCCCTACCACCACTGAGCCCCCATTAACACGCCATGTTGACCCTCATCGCCATTCTTCATTTGTTAAATTAATAAATCATTTGTTATAAGTCTTACAAACTAGTATTATTTACAAAAAAATCTTTCCTTTACTCCCTTGACATCCAAATACAATCAGTATCAGACAACTTAATTCGTTACACTTAATACAAATCATTCAACCTTTTAAAACGAGGCTAAATTCAGTAAGCTACATGGGGGAGTTTAAAAATAAATACTGTTATTCAAAACTTTCATCTAAATATTCAAACGAAAATTACAGAATACATTTCTACCAAAAAGTCAACAGAATATTAATAATATATACATTAAAGTAATCTTCGTACAATATTTCATCATTTTTAAATAATTGTTTTGTAACATTAATTCGTAATCATCTAAGTTTTTAATAAGTGATTCAATTGAATATTTATTTCGTGATATTTCACTCCTTTGAGTCGTTTTCCCCCCTAAGAACTTGGAAATTCTTTATTCTTCGCAATTTAATTCTACACATAGAAAATATTCTTGTCGTCGGCTAAAGATTTTGATGAAACTGATATCAAATGATGAATAGTTCATACCGTATTTATAGCCGTATTAAATCGTTAATTAGTATATCAACGATTTGCTTAAATAAAATAAAAATAGCTCTGAACTATTAGGCTAAAATTTTTAACCTGCCTTCGTATAAAAAAAATAATTTATGTATTAATAATTGCAAGGGCGCGGTGGCGGCAAGTTACAAAGAGTCGGAATGCTAACCTTAATCCACAAAGTGAAAATTGTGAGTGTAAGACATTGTGCAAGCCTCAATACGTGTTTCGGTATGCAAGAAATAATAATTATGTACGCATGTATACTCGAATTGAGTTTGTCCTGTGGCGTGTAAAAAATCCGTAAAAAATAAGTGCATAATAATAACGAGCCATGAAATCCAGGACACGTCGATTAGAAATATTTCGCCGGTAATGCATTACGTGAGGCGGCGCTCGTGCCCAAAAGGAGGAAAACGAATTATAATTCGATTAGGTGTATTATAACATTAAAGTGGAGTAATTAGGCTTTTTCAGATTCTTATTAATAATCTAGAGCTGTAGCCCTCAACTTTGACTCATGTCCCACTCGTCAAAACTATTCAGTTATTATATAGTCAAGTGGTACATATATATGAATATATATTTACATATATACATCCTTCCTTGATTAATTAGTCGATTATCCCATCAATAAAATAAATTAATTATTTTTCATAAACATAAGAGATAAATATCAAATTTAATTTTTTTTCATAAAATTTTACTACAGTTAAAAAATTTTAAAAAAAAGGTATGAGCGTTTATTGTTTTGTCTTAAGTAACGTTTTATAATTTTTTGATAATTTTTACCTTGTTATATCTATCTCTCAAATTATGTTCTGATGCTACTGAAGAACAAATATATGATCTCGGAGAGTACAACACGCGTGCCATATTTTGGGAGCCGCTGAGTCCGATAGATTTTGATTTTATACTTCCTTGGAATCTGTGTGGGCCGGTTCTCACTTAGCAATCAGCAACTCAAACGAAATCAATATTTTGTATTTTATATGATACATCGTGAAGTGATAATGAATTCTGAACATTAGAAGATTCATTTATAGATTTTCAAATTTATTTGTGTATTTAAAAATTTAAAAGACATATCGGGAGATAAAAATAATATTAAAATGTGAATTAATATTGATTAAACAGTGATGTGAATGAATATATATATATATATATTATCGTGATTTTTATGTAATAGTTTTTTGTTTTAAAAATATTACTATACATCGTTTTTTTATATTTTGTAACGTAACTAGTTAAAATGAAACTTAAAAAGTGACTATTTATAAAAGTGAAAAATTATAATATTGATATTTTAAACAGTAAAGTTTTCGGCAAAAATTTAATATAGTGCTCACGAAATAATAATTTTTATGTTGTTTTGAAACGACGAAGGTATAAACTTAAGCTATAAATTTTAATGTATGTGTTATCATAGACCTTTACTAAGTGACAGACAGTTTTCTCAAATACTAAAATTGATGAACATATTCATATAGACGTTAATATTGATTACTTTTTTAAAGAAATAGTGTAGTTTCTTTGCTTGTAACCTGAAACACGACTATTTGGAAGAATGTCTCGTAATATGTGTGTATGGTGCATTACTCGAAATGAAGTTAAAATATTTATAAACCATTGCGTTGTAATAACTTAAATAGAAGATTGCTTATTATCGTGTGTAGAGTTCTCTTATGAATGAAGATTTTTGAGTTTCTGTAATGCTTGTTTTCGTGAACTGAAACTTGATCGATTATATGAACAGTTGATGTGTTACATAATATCAAATAAAATTTACTAGATTTTTAGTTACAAAGTAGTTAAATAAAAAAAAACAAACGTAAAACCATTTAAAATTCAGGAGGCTGAGTGTGTGAGCTCGTAACCGACAGCGGTACTTGAGAATCTGTCATGTTTGTTTTCACGAACTGAAACATGTCTGATTTAATGCGCGGTGGGTATATTACATAATGACGTAGAATTAGCATGTAGTTATTTAATAAAATCGGCCAGAGTCGATCTAATTTCTGTTTACACTGTACTGAGAGCGACGTCAGTCGGTGCTGGTAAATATTATATAAAGCCTCCCGCTGGACGAGGCACGTTCTATGGCGGTGGAATACGATTCTGCTATTCATTCCCATGCTTGTACCTTAGAGCCTCACGACCAGGGCCGCGCATGGCTACGGTACAGAGACGGCCCCACCATTTTAATAAATAAAAATCTTCACCCAACGTTTTTCTACTCCAATATTCTCTGCCTAGATGCTTTATGATACCCTTTGGTTTTCGGTATTCGGTCCTGGAGAATACTGTTGATCTGATGGCGCGAAGCTATTATTTTTGTTTGTAGTACACTTAATATTTTATTTAATTATGCAATTTACTTTAAATATAACTGAATGGGCTCTGCTTTGCTTTGAGAGTAACAATTTGAACGTTTAAGAAAGCATCATATTTAGAGAATCTCCCGCACGGCCCTGCTCACAACAAGCCGCATACCTGCACAGATAATTTCCAATTCCCCAATAAAGATGTTATATATTCTCCTATGAGTTGATCTAACGGTGTATATTGATTATTAATTTCTCTTCCGTGAGCGTGGTATATCCAAGCTAAAAAAATCCCTTTTTTTTTAAACAGTAGATTGAGAATGCGTTCTAAGAAATGAAGAATAACGCACAAAATCTAAGTGTTTCTAATAACAGCAGTTGACAAAACTTAGGAACTTTGTGTCCTCGAATAAAATTGTATGTCAAGTTTTAAAACCGTCTGAAAATATCTTCAAGGAAAAACATGAATAATTTGTGGAAAAAAAGTGTTTTGTTGACTCACCACAAAGTAGAAGCCGAGAACGAGGCTGATGGGGAGGGTGGTGACGAGGAGGTAGGTCCTCCAGTTGCCCAGGGCGATGGCCAGCAGCGGTGCAGCCACGCAGCCGAGACAGTAGAACACTCCGATGCACAAGTTCAAGCCAAACGTGCGCATGCTGGGCCGCATGTACTCCATTACTGCGAGGAATTAAATATAAACCACATTAAAGTCATCCATTCACACACTAAACGGCGAGAAAAATCCTTGAATTTCTTTTCACGGCACCGGTGGGATTCGAACCCAACTCCACGGCTATTGCGGCCAGATGACTTAACAAGTTAGTCACCGCATTTGCTTGAACTTGTCATACGATTCACAAGTAAGCGAGGCAGCCACGAAATATGCATGCGTTTGGACGGCCAACAAGAAAGCTAATTATTTGTCCAGTAGCAACTTTGTTTGCAGCGGATAATCGGCGCACCCGAGAAAATTTTTAAGAACTTTTGAGGAAATATTCATTTTATGAAACATAACCAAAAAATATGAAAAAATGTCTTTATTTAAAAAGTGGTCAACGCTTTAAAATATGATATAATTTAAGCCGGCAACCGATTTAAAATTCATCAACAGCGTATATACATTTAGGGTGCCTCTTTTGGTTTAGCCCATAGGTTCTCAAAGTGGTCAATATCGACTCCCAGGGGTCGATTCCCTGCAAGTTGGGAGTCCATGAACTGTAAATGGGGGTCTATGAGAGTGGATCCCATTTAAGCAGGTCATCACCAAAATACCACAGTGGATTATCAATCCATACGGTGACATTGAAGAATCGGAAGTCATATTAAAAGAAGAACTAATCGCAATAAGCACTAATGAAGAACTGAAGGTGCAGTTTAGAAAGGGATATCAGCAATTTTGGCTTCAAAGATCACCTGCTACCTATTTATCCTGCATTATCGCAAGAAGGTTTTTGATAGGTTTACCACTTTCATTCCACGTGGAAAGGGGTTTCAGTGTTTCAGCTTCTTACAAAAAAAGAAATAGATTGGAAATCACTGAGCGAGGAGATTTAAAGTTAAATCTGACTTATTTGAAGCCAAATATTGAAAATTTGCTAACAAAGCATCACACCCATCCCTCCCATTAAAAGTATTGATTATTTTAGTGAATGTTACTATATTTGCATTTTGTGTGTTTTTATTTATGAAGGTATACAGTAAAACCCCGATATAACGGACAGTCTACGAAAAACAGGAAAACTCGACAAGGGGTTGACGGGATAAAAAAGTTTGGTAACCTCTGGTTTAGCCTATGTAAACGACGCAAAAGAGCCGCTATTGGTTAGTTATCATTCGGTTGTCGGTTATGTTGGAGCGGGTAGATGGGTTGAGTTACCTATGATGTACATCATGACAAAGTTGGTGTCCGTGGCCAGGCCAGACAGGAAGCGGCAGGCGGCGAAGACGGGCAGGTCCTGGGCCAGGAGCGTGGCCAGGTTGCCGAGGAGGGCGAGGGCGTGGGCGGCGCACAGGGCGGGCAGCCTCCCCGCGCGGTCCGACAGCACGCCCAGAGCCAGCGTGCCCACGCACGACCCCACGAAGAACAGCGACTGCCCCAGCACCGGCTTCCAGTCGTCGTCGCACACCCAGCCCAGCTGCCAACAGATCAAACACGCGCTGTATACACTGTGTGTTGTTACTAGATGATTCGGTTTGTTGGGTGCTGAGCTACTCGAAGATTTCCCGTACTTGGACCATCTTCAGATATTTCGAATGGATCCCAGCACGTGTGTGTATATATATACTCATTATTGTGCATGGCTGCCATTCTATATCCCAAACGTGAGTAAAATATCGGTAATGGAGTAGTGGAGAGAGCTATTGCTTCTGTACGATCTAAACTCCAAAGCTTTATAAGGAAAGGATTGAGCAGCAGCAATACGCAGATTTTTAAAACTGCGGTGTAGAAAGACCCGGAGACACAACATCATAGGCTCCCAACCTTTTATTGATCACCGTCCCCTTGACAAAAAAAAAAAATCCCAACGCCCCCTTTGACATTACAGTTATAATTATACCATTTTTATTTCTGTATATTTTTTATTAACAATCACAAATTAAAAATTAGCTCTCTCTCTCGCTCTTTTTCTTTATTTCTTTATTGTTTACTGAGAGCATTATATCATGTTATTTTTATTTTTATTCTTTTTTTATTGTTATTTTTGTTGATTCAATGTTTTATTAATACAAATGTTATATTCTATGTTATCATTTTGTATATGATGTAAATAGACACTTGTTCTGCACTCTACAAGTTCACGTATTTTTGTCGAAACATGCTTGATTGCGTAAATCTCGTTATTGCTTACCAACTTGCATAGATTTGTTTCCGACAGCCCTAAACCGAATCAATTAGCTTAAACTTAGCACAAGAAGACGAGGACAAGGACCACGCCGCGGAGGCGGAACTGAAGAAAGTCCTTGAAGGTCATGCGAGCCGAGTGTTTTCTCTTTCCCATGTGCCTTCAAGGAGGCGACTTATAAAGGATACGCTCCCGCAACCCAGAAGAGTGCCAGAAGGCAAACCTGGGTGCAGGGTGCAAATGCCACCACAATAAAAAAAAAAACATGGTCGCCAACCTCCTGTGAGGAGAGGCACTTGTTGAAGGAGAATAGTTATATTTACCTCTGAAACTATGCTTTCGAATCCGTTGTCCCGGTCGTACTCCCACTTGTCGCACTTCACGGCGGTCCAGTTGCCCTGCACCCGGGCCAGGGGGTCCTCCAGGAACCAGCGGCCGTCCAGCTCCGAGTCGTTCCAGCTGTACTTGGAGCAGGACACGTCTCCGAGCGGGCGCAGGAAGCGCCGCGCCGCTCCGAGGCTCGCTGGCCCCACGGCCGCGCTGGCGCACCAGTGAGGCGGAGTCACGCTGATGAAGGTCTGCGAGAAGTAGTGGAACGCGGACACCACGTTCACGTAGCTGAACAGCGCCATCAGGAACACCTGGTAGGCTCCGAAGTCACCCGCCATGGCCAGCATCGCGTCGATATCCATTTTTGGCGATTTTTTTTTACTGTTCAGTATCACATATTGCGGATTTTGTTATTATTAATTTTTGATGTTATCTTATATCACACACTATTTATTATTATTATCATGCCAAATTTGGTTCGATTTGTAATACTCCGTATTTAAATGACAAATATGAATAAACAATAGATTAGAACATTAAAAACATTTTTGTGAGTTCTTTCGTCTGTTTTTAAAAGCAATTGTACTGTTATGTTTTTAACCTCCTAGCCAGTTGGCTATTTATATTTGTAGTTTAAAATGATAGTTACTTATTCACTTTATAAATTCTTCGCTTATTAATAAGTGTTAGTTAAAAGTTTTTTAGCATGAATGATAAAATAATTAAATATTTTAAATAATAAGTAAAATACTTGATTGATGATTTTTCCACAAACAGAGTATCAAACAAGTATTTTACTTATTATTTAAAATATTAAAATGGAATTCCACGTACTCTCTGTCAAAAATATAGAATTTCTATAAAATATTTGAGTAAATCGATTTACACATGAAACGACAAGAAAAAAAATTTACTGGTGTCGTGAATTTTTTTTAAAGATTTTCCTCGTCGTTCAATGTTTGAATTGATTACTTGATAAACATTTATTAACAAAATCGGTTCGAAAAAAATGCGTCATAATTGTAACGAAACATAAAAATATGTTTCAACTACCGTAACACTCATAAATTAAATTAAGTAAGTTTTATTAAACAAAAATATATATATTTTTTTACTAAAACAATGAATGAAAAGACGTAGTAAGATAGATTCCTTGTTTGGTTTGTCTTGTCTTTTAACATTATTGACTTTTTTAATACAAAAGTAATTGCTATATTCTCATAATAAAAGTAATCATTTTTACTTTGCGTAGCAGGTCGTTAAAAATTTATTATTCTGAAAAACAATAGTATTGCTGTCATATAATATATCATTAAAAACATACATTTTTTCTACATTTAATACAACTACGAATAACTTAACATATAACAGACGAGTCTTAAACCTAATCTAACTTTACTTTATGTGTTTACCTATCGCCTTATGCATACAAATTTATAGGAAACGCTTTTTTAACTGTATTTTAGTGACATTTTTAGCTCTTTTTAACTTTATACATAGTACTGAGTATATCCAAGTCCGAATGTCTTATATGAAAGACGTATAAATTATTAGTATTGTATTTGTATTACGTCTACATTGTTTTATTTATTATCTTCGTAAAAACGATGTTTTTTACTAATATATATATTTATAAATTATTATTGCACAACATAAATATATTGTAGTAAAAGCTTATTGTGGATTTTTGGAAAAATATTAATTTATAAAATTATCAAAATCAGAAGCGTTTTATCAATGATTATCGTGAATACTCCGGTAAAAGCGTTATTTTATATTTTATTTTACATTGTGTGTGCATTTTTATATAACAATAATCAAACAAAGCGATTGCATGGAGCATTATCAACTGAATTGTGTGACCCACAGGGCGGTTTATCATCGTCCGGTGATTTATATAAATTAACTCTCATTTCGAACTTGACCAGGACGTTTCTCGAACTTAACAAGACATTCTTTTGTATGGGAAAATACCACTTGCTGCGAGCACGCAAGAATGATTTGATCAAGTGACAGTTTCCGTTATGTTATTAACTATGAGTGTTATCCAACACTGTATGATACCACTCAGCATTTCGTGCGCCATAGAAGATAGAGAGAGACAAGCCACAAAAACACGTAAAGTAGATTCACGTAATTTTATATTTAACGTGTTTTTCCACAAGAAGAAAATTTAACCAAATGAATAGTAAATTCAATGATAAAAATTTGTTGAGAAAATCGTTATGTTTACAATGTCAACATAGATAGGAAATATATAAAAAAAAATATCTTGAAATCGTATAAATATTTTAAACACTGGGAGAGAAACATAACCTTCAATGTAAAAATGATTTTATATATTTTTTGAATTACTATAAAAGCAGTGTTTTATCATAGCATTAAACAAATTTACCATTTGTTTAATATTAAATTCACGTAAAGTTTTCACCGGTTTCGATTAAGTAATACACTCAGCATATTAAAAAAAAAAAATAATACACATATCACAAGTCCACACACACACACACCAGTCGTAATAAAATAAATTTAAAATATCTCACTTATCACAATTTTTTTTTTAAATTTTGATTTTTTTTTGCTGTGTTTTTTATTGGTAAAGCTGCTATTATTGTTGTAATTGCTGATATTTTGACTGTGTGTGAGTTTGCTTTTTGCTTGGATGCGGCTCGAGCGGCGCGCCGGCCGGCACTACGGGCGCGCGGCTGATTGCGTGGAGCCGTCGTGTGGCTATCAAATGGCAATCAAAGTGTCACACGGCGACGGCTTGCATACTTGCACCCAATGTTGTTAAAAACAAACTTAAAAAACGTATTTAAAGTAACGCAACGTTGAGATTTCCAAGCCTAACTTAACCTCAAGGTGTTGTATGAAACACTGAGAGTACCAAATAATAATATTTTAGAGTAAAATACTTTAGTGATTTTCCACATGTTCGTTTTTATTTGTGACCGGTTTGTCACAAATAAAAACCGGTCAACTGTTTGATAATGCCAACGTGAAAGGTTGGCGAAACCGGTCACAAATAAAAACGAACATGTGGAAAATCACTCAAGTATTTTACTCAAAAATATTAAAATGGAATTCCACCAAGTACTCTCTGTCAAAAATATTAAACTTCTTACCAAATAATAAAGTAGAGTGTTTACTTTGCGATGTGTATTGTTTGTATTTTAATAAAAATATTTTATGCTATCATTTTAATAAATCTTTATTTGATATGCTGTAGCCAAATACAAGCAAATAATAAATTACACTAAAGAATAAATGCCTGGTAAATTTTATGTACAGATTTTTTGACAGCTAAAGACAAGTCACTATGAGCATTAGACGTCATTTTTGACACTGCAATTCTTGGCAGAATATTGTAAGTCACGCGTAGCATTGATGCACGTTGACCGCACGCCACTGATGTTATGTGAATACGATGAATAGTGCATTGTGTGTGCTCAGTGTGACATGATTGTCAGTCAATTTGTGTTGGCACAACAAACCAGTGTTTGTGACGGGCAGCGTGTGTTCTTGCAATCAGATATGAGTTTACCAGAGCAGTCGCCAGAATAACGCATTCGTCACCGAAGACGAGATGATGAACTTTATATCAGCATCAGAGCCAACACGTTTTTAAGTAATCATAGAAAGACTTAAACATATTTCTTTATCATCTTTAGATTATTGAGTCTCAATTCTACGCCAGCTGATGCTCAAATAAAGAGCAAAATGCCAAATCACATATTTAGGCAATATGCCAAAATAGCGTAGACTCAAATGCAGTGATTGCAGATAACATCCGTCTATTGAAAATGCATTTTAATGTCAAAACAGAACAGAAGGGATTATAGTGAAGTAATACAGAAGACAATGAGATGAAGATATCATTAATAATTGATTTCTGACCTGCAAGCCATTAGTCCTGCGCCAATGACAGCTCGAGTGAAGTTCGCACCATAAAGCATTTTGGCTTATTGTATTGGCAAGAGTTTGGTATTGTTTCGTTGGCTCTATGGACTAAGAATAATCATACCTGCAAATATACGTATTTCTCATTTTTATGACAATGTGCTTTGCTCACAAAATTAAGTACATTGTATTGCACTTTATCAATCTTCTATTGAAAAGTGTTTTCCGTGGTATTAAAATATTGATTTCAATAAGTTAAATAATACGAAAACATTAAAAAACTACAGTTACATTAGTGACAGCTAAAGTAATTTTATATGTGAATGCCATTTACGTACACAGTACGCAAGTGTTATGCATATATATGATATACTAGATTAAATAATAAAATATAATTTTTTTGGGCGTTTTACAGTTGAAGTTTTTGACGTTTCGGTCCCGGTATTCGAACTACCTTCAAAGTCAGAAATTTAACTAAAAACATAGGATTGCACAATATATGAACAAACCTACATCGCCTGCCAAAACCTTTGAGCACATGTTTCTTCTACACGTATAATCAATTTTTTAAAGCGTTTTAATTGATTTTTACTGTGTGGTTAGTTTCAGCAAATCGGGGATGTATATGTTCTCATAAGGTAGTCTCAGGTAAGGTAGTGCAGTTAGGTGCATGGGAATGCCGGTGCCGGACCTGAACTGGTGCATTACCGGGGCTCTCAGCGGTGATGCTACTCATTAAGGCGTTCAAAGTCAATGCCAACCTTAATAGCAGGAAGACACTCGTGTATACTGTCAACCTGTGATATTTTTTCAATCTTCCAAGACAAGTAGATATTGGGTGACTACTTCTTGATTTTAGATCGGGAAGGTTATAATCACACTATTATATAAAAATAGAAGTCTGCCAGAAAGCAGACAAGCGGTTAAGTAATAAAAATTAAGTAAAAGCTAATAAAATATATCTCATGCTCTTTAAGGCTACAATGATCTTAGAATATTTTTTTTATTTGACCAAAGAATATAGAAATGCTGCTGTTGTAATTTACGACGTTTCGGTTCAAGCCATCTTTATCAAAAGCAAAAAGTGAATAATCCCTTGTTTCTGAAACAATAAAAAGATATTTGCTTTTATATAGAACAACCCCTATTCCTCTAATGCATATGTATATTTTTAATAATTATTTTTTGCAGGTGAAATTTGAACCCAAAATATCGCGATTTAGTATCATAAGATTGTTGACCACCGTGACTTTTTAACAAAATTTATATCTTCATCACTTATGATGAAAATGGCCATTTTTATTTATTTTATATATGTCATGACGGGGAGGAGAAAAATTGTTGTAAATGACAGCCATGTTTGTATGTGGAGGTTCGTATGTAATTATTTTGGTAATTGGTGTATTTATGAAGAGCTCAAATTAAATTAACTGCTTACTTACTTTATTTAATAAGCGCATTCTTTGGATTGTTTTTTAAATACATATATTAAATAATAATTATTATATTATTAAAGCCCATTGTTATAATATTAAACAAATACTGCAGAAGTAAATAAACATTCTTACGTGGAAAAAAACATGAAATAATATTTTTTATTTTAAATAATATATATGATCTTTGAGTTTATTTTTTTCATATTTAATAGGAGGATAATAAATCTGATTTATTTTTCATCCCGCTAAAAAATATTTTTTATGGGTAAATAAGATACACGATACTCACATAGAACGAAATAAATATATTTCTTAATTTAATATCTGGTCTCGTAAAAAAATACATTTTTTATATATATTTTAATGCAATTAATATTTTAAGGCAAGATATAAGTAATTTACACTAAAAATATTTTTTTATTGTTATAGAAATTAAAAATAAAATAATAATTAATTTTAAAGAAATATTGCTTAAACTAATTATTCTACAATAGATTAAGTAAATTTTGTGTTGAGAACATTTAGTTTATGAATTGAAAAGTTTAATTTTCAAAGATATGAGTTGTTTTTTTTATAAACGATACATGCATTAAAAATAATACAGGTTAAATAAGATTTATATCACGCTAGAATAATTATAGTTATATATATAAAGTATTGGGTTTTGAGACATATTGTATAATTTTTCACTGAATGAATGGTGTTTAAATGAATATTTCTTAATTGTCATTTTTACAACATTCTAAAATATTTTATGACATAAAACGAAACCATTAAATACAAAATTTTCTTAGACGTTAAGCCGCATTTAGTTATGAATTTTTTTTAGACATTTCTACATTGGTACTAGAATCATAAATATTCTTTAAATCCGGAAAATTAATCACAACATGACGCGGCTTTGCATCCATAAAAATAAGTCCAATTACGACGATCGCAATAATTATTGATCATTTTCTTGCCTAAGCATAATCTTGACCATGTTTTGAACTCACTGTTTGAATTTTCTCACTCACTGCCGACTCGTGAACTATATTCCTGCGAGCGATCGTGAAAAACCGCGTATAAGACTGGGCGGCGCTCATCTGCTTGAAGACGGCCGATGTCACCAGCGAAGAACCATAGCACACTAGTGATGGGCACTTCGAATAAAAATATTCGAATAATATTTAATATACATATATTCAATACTTATTCTTCTTCAAGTGCCTCTCTTCAGAGGAGGTTGGCGACCATTTCACTGAGCATGTACTCATGCTTAGCCAGTTCATGGTTTTCTAAGAGGAAAATAGTGTAGTCGGTCCTTGGGTCCTTCTACACCGCAGTTTTTAAAGTCTGTGTATTGTTGCTGCCCAATAGCATTATTATAAATCCTTTCCTTACAAAGGTCTTTCGTTTAGATCTTACACTCCTTGCTACAGAAACAATAGCAAGAACCTCCCAACCTTGACAAGGTACTTTCAGAGCACATGCTCCCACTATCATTCCAAGTCCACTACTCCATTACCGATCCTTTACACACGCTCTGGGTACAGAATGGCAGCCACGCACAAGCAACAGAGTGGAAAGAGCAGGGAGGACATCCAATACAAACAGCTTAAATTTGTAGAACTCCATATAATGATGTGTGGATTGGTTTTTTTGGCTGCATTAGTTTTTTTATGCTAAAGAAACTCATTAAACAACCACTTTAAAATAGACATTTCCATTTAGAATGTAGCAGCTTCCTTAACAGCTTCTGTTGCTTCGACCCATCCCTATAAAAGATTATGCATGTCCACTGAAGATGTACCTATATAATTACATCCCTTGATTATAAATAATTTATTCCATGGTTACTGCTTTATTCATTATACTGCGTTTTATTTTGTAAATATAATTTCATATTTATTTGAAATAAGCAATTTGTGATGTATTAAAATTCAGATATGTATGAGTACGTATTTCCTTATATACACAAGATACAAGTAATGGATTCTTGCTGAAGCAATATCCATTAAACTCGCTTTTTATTCTTCGTTTTTAAATTAAATTAAATTTGATTATAATAATTTAACTAAAAAAAAAAATGTTAAAAATATTTTATTAACAGACGAGTTTAAGCAGCTGATATGACAGTAAAATTCCAGCTGGTTAAGTTTTTCTTATCACATGGAGTAAATATTTATAGCGTAATGTTTCATAAAATACAAAAAAAAAACAATTTAAATGCCATTGTTTGAAACACGTGTTTTACTTTGACAACCTATTAGTCAGTCATCATGCCACATAAATATCTTATTTACAGCTTAATGATATGATGACAAGAAACTTCATACGTGGAAATTTTTTTATATTTATAATTATACTATAATATAATATCATAACTTCACCGGCGGAAAACATTTAGGTAAAGAAAAAATAAAATAACGATGTATAATAGATAATCAAGTGAAGAGCAGTTTTTTTTAAATTTAATTGAATTTTTTTAGTTCACCTTAAAAAAATTCAATTCATAAAAATATTAATCTTGTTAATTTTTGGCAGAAATGTCATTCCGCCCAGACAGTTATTTGAAATTAAATTATTGCTGGCAGAAAATAAATTATATTTTTTCAAGCATTTGTTATTTCCAATTTTTTGAGAATAACCTTTAATGGAATGCCAGTTCACAAATTTCAGCAAAGCTTTATAATTCATATATTTATAAATATGATTTATTGCGACATAAGAAAAAAATGTGGTCTAAAAATACAAAAAAATATATACACATTATTTTGATATTTAAAATTAGTATCTTAGAAGATTTCAAAAAACTGGAAAAATCTTTGATGCCCTCGGGTTCAAAACCGGGATGCCTTGGACATTAAGCAAGTATGCTAACCACTAGACCACGTCGCGGATGAAGTAGGACATTGAACTTTACAGGGGATAAATATAATGTGTATTTTACGTTAGAGTCAAAAATGTGCTGTAAGAAATAAACTGTGACATATCTTGGAGATAACAGTTAATGGAAACAATCATTATATAAAATTAGACTACAAAATGGTAGCTTATTGGATAACAAATGATAATGTTGTGTGGCGAAGAGTTTTTTGACTTTTTTTACGAAAAAAATTAAAACATACTTAAATCTTGGCCCTATTGCATTTATAATTTTTTTTCGAGAATTTTTCTCGTCGTTTCATGTGAGAATCAATTACCTAATTATAATATACACGATAAGTCTGTATGTGTGAAATTATGGATTTTCGGTATTGATAATAATCATCATGACTTATTCTGTGACGTTATATTTTTAGATATTTGTAAAAATCAATAGTTATCGAAAGAATTTAAACTTACAACAGGGCAGCGAGAGCTCTTTCATAATATAAAGGCATCACCAAACTGCGACAATAGGAATACATTGATCCACGCATCTTTCAAAGTAAAATTATTTTTCAATACAATTAAGGGCCAATAATGATATTTATTGTGTGTTAAAATAGCAAATGGTTTATATTACTAATACAAAATCAACTCGTAGAAAATATTTTAATGATTATAATGAACAGCAGAGACATCTATTGACAACTCTATAAAATGTCAATCACAATGACAAGTAATTTTTCATAAATTGCATGTCAGGCTCGCACGTGACTCAATATAAATATAACTCAGAGCACACCTTATATTAAAATAATTATCATGAGAGATGACGAATGAAGTATTATTTCACTGTAAATCTCCATCATTTTGCTAACAATTTTTATTTCATGACATAAATAATATGCCATTGTAATCGACTTGCACATGAAACAACGAGAAACACTGAAAAAAAATCGCATCACAGGTGGAATATCGAACCTTCACGCTTGGCGCTTGTTGCCAATTGGACTACTATGCCGTTACTGCGAAAAAAATCGAATCATTATATATTAAAGCAGAACCGATGTGCCATATTTTTTTTATTAGTTAAATATAATTTCTGTGACTATCGATATTGAATTTAATACAGTATTTAAAAAAAAATTATTAAAAACTAAACCAACCGGTACACAAACTATTGCTAAGCGACCGCCGTTCTATTTATAATATAGACATGCATGTTAATCAAGAAAAACTTCTTTGTACGGATGATTGGTTGAATAATAATGAAAGAAAAGGATTTGGGTATCGTATATTTATATATACGATTTTTTTCTGGGATAACTTTGAATTTATTATTTTATTTTAAAAGCAGAGTCGTGTGTTATTTAAAAAGAGTTTCTATATATTAAATGAAAGTATGAAGTGTAGAGGAGTTTCTTATCTACTCCGCAGTGATCCAGCGGCATGAGGGGAGATCACAATATGTGGCAGAGACATGCATGAGGTGTTGCTTTTATACTGTGAGAGGAGATCCTTTCACTCGCAGAGGGGGTTAGGTTAGGTTAGGAGGGAGGAGGGGGAGGAGAGTGAGGAGGGGGAGGAGGGGGGGGGAGGCTCGCAGGCTGGAGTCCACTTGGCGAGGTTGCGAAATGAGAGTAGTCACACTGTTACACATAACAATCCTTTTGTGGAGCTAACAAACCCTTTTGGGATAATATTTTATAAACGTTAAAGCTATGAAAAACAAAAAAAATATTTCTTATTTAAATCGATCAAACACTGTAATGTATAAAAATGCATATTTTCCTGAATCAACGAATAACTGCAAAAAATATGCATACGTAATAAACATTTAGTATACCAGATTTGCACATAGATTAAAAAGATTTTTATTTTTATATATATTTTGATGTAGGAAACCATTTATGTGAATCGTAACACCCACAAAAAAATGTTTTTTGTTATATTTAGGATATTGGCAATTATAACAATTTAAGTAACGATATACGCAATCTGTAAACATGATATGCTTGAAGACCTTTGAATAATCATTCAACATATTTTTAACGTATTCTTGAATAGAAAAAAAAATGTGTCTGGATATAAAATGATAAGTGACAACTTATAATATATATAATTTTTGTTTAAATAAAAACAAAATTCAATACTTTTGACCGGTTTCGCCAACCTTTCACGTTGGCATTATCAAACAGAGTGAATCTCTGTTTGATAACGTATTACATGAACTTACATTTACTTAAGTCTATATAGACTTAAGTAAAAAAATAATTCAATTACTGGGTTTTGATGGCAGAAAAAATATAAACAGCATTATTATAAATAATAACCTTAATTTATTAATATGAACAGTGTAAAGGCATCGTACATTTAAGTATTATTTACATGTGAGTAATGATTAAATGTACAATATTTTACTAGAGTTGGTGGGGTGAGTTTTTAGTGATGGTAGGCGGGGTACGCGTGGGGGGCGGGGGCGTAGGCCACGGGGGCGGCGTACTTGGCTATGGGGGCGGCATACGCGATGGGGGCGGCGATCTTAGCCACGGGGGCTGCATAGGCCACGGGGGCGGCGTACTTGGCAACAGGGGCGGCGTAGGCCACGGGGGCGGCGGCGACCTTCACGGCATGACCGAGGGGCTCACGGTGCACGACGGCGTTGAATCCGTTATGAGGATCAGCGGTGTACTCGACGGTGCGCTTGTAACCATCAGGGTCCACCAGGGAGTAGGAGCCCTGGACGACGTCTCCGTCGCGGCTCTCGTGCTGGCTCTTGGAGTCTCCGGTCAGACCGTCCTGGATGTCGTAGGCGAAGTTGTACTGGGGATGAGGGTCGTACTCCTCGACGGCGGGGGCGTACTTGGCCACGGCGACAGGGGCGGCGTATTTAGCGATGGGGGCTGCGTAGGCTACAGGGGCCGGGGCGGCGTAGTGAGCGGGGGCTGCGTAGTGTGCAGGGGCCGCGTAGTGTGCAGGGGCGGGGGCAGCATAATGGGCGGGGGCGGCGAAGTGGGCGGGGGCAGAATAGTGGGCGGGGGCAGAATAGTGGGCGGGGGCCGCGTAGGCGGGCTGGGCGATGACTCCTGCGCGGGCGACAGCCACAACGGCGGCGAATACCAAGAACTGTAAAAAAAAAAAATGACTTACTGAACATCCAATCCAACTGAGAATTGCTTATAACCAGTTTTTTTAAACATGAAATCTGTTATCGTGCGTTCATAAAAATAATAAAGCACAGCATCACCTACCTAAACCTAACACAAAAAAGAACCTTTTTGGTATCACAGTAATTTTTTTTTGATGATCCAATTATATTTAAGGCTTCGCTATATTTTTGGATACATGTATTGAGTTCAGTGTGCAGAGCTGCGTGCTCAAATTTTAAATCTACTATCATATGTTTTATTAAGATCATAAAATACATTTTGAAATTTTATACCTTCGTTTGGTTTTTGAAAATCATTGCATTGTGAATTTATAACTGAGCATTGTATCAAAATAGAAATATAAAAGCGTTTCACTAACCGGTTCAGCCACGGACTAGTTAGGCATCTTCTAACAACAATATTACTCAATACATTTCCTCGTGTCCGTGTATCGATTACTCATATTCAGAATATTGGCATTTAGAAATTAATGCATGAACAAGTACAGAAGAAATATCAGATTTAAATAAAAATTTAATTTAATTTCAAAAACACTTTCACAATTTTGATTTACAACGCGATGACACAATAACGATTTATTTAAATATTTTAAATAAAATAATTTTGAAATTTTCCCACGTGTGTTTAATTTTATTGGTGACTTATTAAAAAAAACCTTTTTTTTTTATCTTATTTTTTACTTATTTTAATGAATGCTTAGCTTTCTGCGTCAAGTATATAGTAATTTTTTATCGTTTCCAAATTCTCGAATTTATTTAGAAAATTTGTAAGTATTTATATTGTCGTTTACACAAATTTATTATGAATGCAAGCAGTAAAACAATTTAAAAAAAAAGCAACGGTACATATAGTAACATTAAGGATTTATTATTAATGATAAGGGTAACTTTTTATTCTTTCTTCACTCTCATCAGATCATCAGATGCAGTTTTGTTCTGCATCTGATGATGACCGAGTCTGTTGGTCGAAGCTAGTCATGCAAAAACTATAATAAACTCAAAGTCAAGAAATAATAAAAAGTTACCCTTATCATTAATAAAAAATGGATCTTCACCAATCAAATGTCTTGTCCCTCAACAAGATTAAGGATTTGACTCTGAGATTGCTTGAATGTCGCTCGATCGGGGTGGGGTTTTTTTTGGATTCGGGGGTTGCGGATAAAGTAGCAAGTAGCAGGGGTGGGCGTACCTTGAATGCCATTGTTTGCTTGCTCGGTCGTTAGTTAGCTGAGGCGTGTAAGAGGTGACTTGCGGTGAGACAGTCGGGCTCGCTTTTATATCCCGGGAGGGGCCTTTCACCGCCCCGTGGTGGGAGACCACCTCTGCTCATCTGCAGCCCCCCGCCACACGCCGAACAACCGAATCCATCTAATGATCACAACCTGAACAATTGTACTGTACAATGCGAAATAATTCAATTCAATTTCAACCTCGTTCATTTTAACGATAGAATAAAGATTTGCACTCAAAAATATGAAAAATATAAGTAATCAAAAAATATAGGAGATTATGAAAACTATATCGGTGCTGAGTAAAAAAATAATCAAAAAATAATAACGACAAAATTAATAGCCTACTCAGTTTAGAAAAATAAAATAATAATTTTTGGGATTTTAAAAATAATTTTATTATTTGCTTAATTACATGATTAAAATATGGTTGAAAGCATTATTTGAAGTATATTTAAATAATCAATACTTTTGTCAGACACTACTTGGAGGAATTCCATTCCAATACATGAGTGATTTTCCCACATGCTAATTTTTATTGGTGTTTAATGTTTCGCCAACCTTTCTTGTTGGCATTATCAAATTGTGTCTATTTTTTGATTAACGTCAATCAGATGCGTATTTATTACCCATTACGGGTTTATTAAGTTTATTATATACCACACAAATCACGATGATATTTTTCTAAAAGTTTCTTTAAATCATCTTCTATGTATGAACTAATGTGCCTAATCATATTAGTAATATTATCAAATTACATTATGATCACACTTTTGGCATATCTTCAAAATTAAAAATTATTATTGTACTCCTATCGCATGCACTACTTTTTTGAGTTCATTATAATAAAGCTTTGTACTTATGATATTATATTCTGTCACAATAATTTATTTTTTTTACATATATTTGCATCGTTAAAATATTATTTTATTGATGCCATCTATTGGTGACATTTTAAAGCTCTCACTGCCGATTTGACGTTTCGCCGAAAATGGCCTTAGATTTAAAAACACGTAACCGAGCACACATGAAGTGGTAACTTAATACCATTATTATACCTATTTATTTAATTTGTTCCTCAACTCATACAATAAAGGAAGTTTTATGAATTTCTCTAAACAAATTCATTAACTAAAATATAGAAATCGATGTACGCTACCACCTAAGGGGCACATCTTTTAAGCCCCACAGCCTTCGCGCAGGACCAGGAGATGACCAAATACCGTATTGTAAGCATAACCATAACAATTATTGTAATTTTAACATTAGAAAATAAAGAACCTTGAAACGATTATTTAATTTATTTAAAAATATATACGTTAAATAAAAAAAGATATCGTTGTTTCATTTGATGACTGCGGAAGACATGCCTTTGATTTTGAATATGAAACAATTTTAATTTTAACAGATTTGAGGAAAATTGATAACACTTACATAACCAAGAGATCGACAAGCATGTTCACTAACCGTTGAGCCTCAAGGAGGTTATAAATATGGATTATAAATAATGTTAAAGTATTTTTTTAAGTATTACCTCTTAAATGCATATTAAAAAATACCCAAACAATCAAACCCTTTTAACCTGTACGTGTAATAAATACTAACTAATTAAATATTAAAAAAAAGTAATAAATTTTTCGCAGTACCGTGCTGTCCATATAAGCTATAAGCATTGCATTCCTTAGAATATATTTAGACAATCAAGTAGTGGCTTTTATATACAAATTTTTACCAAAAAAAAATTAAGCGAAAATGATGTACTCGTACAACACAATCGTGGTATATATTTACTAAAAAAATAGTAACTTGTATTATTTATTAGAATCATTTGTGCTGCGCGAATTGCTTGTGTGGATTATTGGATTCACCGCACGCTACTGGATTATTTTAAGTATGGTTTGTATTAAGTTATAAGTGTAGCAAGTTCTTGTAAGTCAGCGTTTAATTTTTGTATTTCGCTGATATGCACAGCAGGTGAGGTCTTGTTCGGTTATTGAGAAATTTTCAATAGTGTAATAGCAGAGCCTTACATAAGCACCTGTCATCTCGCAGCCTCCTGAAGCCTGAACACTTCAGTATTAATTGTTATTAATTTAGATCTGGCAGCACGTACGTCCGCCCGATGGAGCTAATGGGACGCGGAACTGATTACGTAATGATTGATTCTCGCAGCTGCCAACACACTTGTAGAACCAACTGTTTTATAGGTTTAGAAATTGGATGATTCATTTGAATTCCTCTGAAAGGTATTATTGATTTATTTGGGTTATTTACCGCTTTTATAGTATGTGTTAACACTTTTAAAAACTCTACTGTTGCACTATACTCTACCATAGTAACTGTTTACGCGATTTAGAAATTGGATGATGAAAATAAAAAAAAATGATAATGTGTCATTGAATAACACTAATGTACTTGTAAGCTTTACCTCATAAGCTGGAAGAAGTTATTTGATCAATAAATTGAAATAGTCAAATGGCTGAGATTGTAATCTCTTAGCCTGTTATATTAAAAGTTAAACCAGTATGTCATTGGAAAAATTATTTGATAGTTTAGATATTACACGACATCGACTAGACAACCTTGATGTCATTTAAGATTTTAACTATGAATGCTGCTCAAAGGGCTTTCATGTGTACATTTATTACAAATAGATAAGCGTGTCATGCAAGAATACACAATCTACTAATAATCAAACGTATGTTTTTTCAGACTGAGCTCTAAAGAAGTCCTTGAAAAGCATAGCGCTAAGCCACTGTTTAATATGGAGAATTTTCAATTAAAACAGTCATGAATAAAATATTAGATTTAATTGTACTTTTCAACAACTCTACAAAACTTTCTTTACTGATGGAACGGAAACACGACGACAGGGTTGGAGTATTCGGATTGCTTTAGTTGGCACCTGTGGACAGGTGGCTGATTGATCGATGACCCAGTTACCTCAGCGGATATTTGCATGCAAGCTGACTGCGTTCCGAGAAGTTCCAGTCAGTTGCACCACTGGCCAGTATCACTAGTTCAAGCCCTCAAGAACCGTTTTGAACCTCACAGCCGTAGTGGTTTAGTCAGATACAACTCCTGTCCGCAATAATAAATGTAAAAAAAAAAAATCAAGGATATTCAAATTACAGTAATCACTCATTGCAGTAAATGCAGAAGATAGATATATTTTTGTCACTATGGTTTATTCATTTTACATAATTAAAAATTATTTAATCGGTATATTTGATTAGTGGTAAATTTGTCAGCTAGGTTTTATCATCGTCCTCAAAATAAATCCTAAACACGCCTGAGACTATCTCTTTCGATTTTATCAACGACGATCTGTATTGCCATTGTATTTATTGTATTAAATGTACGAAGTTTATAATAGTCATATGAGATTCGTTGGGTCCAGTGGCTGGGCCCGGTGAGGTTGGGTTAGTGGCCCCGGGCAGCAAGGGGACCTTCACCCACTTATCGCGACTTATCGTTCGCCTAATAAAGGCGATCAATCATAGGCGAGAGGCGGGGACAGGGATCGGCAACCTTATGTGAAAATTAAAATATTACGAAACCTTCAATCGACGCAGGAAACAACAACTGAAAATTGATTGACGGGCTATTCCAGCTCTTTGTTACTGATTGATTTAAATAGCAATCAAATATGCATATATTTTCTACCTTAACATTATAGAGTTAATAAAATGAGAGAAAATATTTAAATGAATCATAATAACAAGATTTTGAAGACCTGAATGGAGTAGTGAAAGTTCGCAAAAGAAGGCTTAAATGAATTTTAGGACTTGATGCTCGATGCTAAATATGTATGTGATAAAATCAAAACCGCTGTTTGCCGACCCCTGATAAATTAAAGTTCCCAGAGTGTCTCATGCCCGCCAAAGACAACAGCTCGTATTGTCTGCAATCGGTAATGGTAGGGGTCTCTGCAACGAGTGTATGTTTAATGTTCGGACGGCATTGTCTAGCGGTAATTACTGTCGCTAGTGAAGGGAACTCTCGACTGCAGCAATCGAAACAATCGACTGCACGGTATGATCAAGCAATCAATTGCTGCTTGAAAAATTAAAGTAAATGTTATATAAAAATTTATCAAAAAAGCCTTCAGGTAAAAATACACCTTCTTTGTCAGTCTTTTGTGTCATTTCATTTATTTATTTTTTTATATTGAATGTTGATATTTTCACATAATACAAAAAAAATTATAAATATTATTAATATATTTTTTTATTATTTAATTAACGTTTTTATCAAGGTCAAATAAAGTATGTTCAAGTTCTTTTTTTTTTATTTATTTTTTTTATTTTTTAACTATTCTTATACCATAGGTTTATATGTAATCCCAATTAAAAAAAGTGCACCTAAATGCTTAGGGCTCGACATCCGATATTTATCATATTAAAAGTAAATTTATAAGAAATAAAAAATCATATCTTAAGAAAAAGGAGTGTATCTAACTTTTGAATATAAATGTTTTTCTATTGGTGCAGTAGATTTTTTTAAAAATATTTTCTAATATCAAAAAAAAAACTCGAAAATGGACGCATCCCTGGTATCAGCCCCCCTAATTATTAGTTTGCAATCAAGCGGAGTTCGCGTCGATTCCTGGCCTCCGTCGCCGCGGGGGGACGCGCGGTTCAAGGAGGAAAGGTGACGGCTTGTTTGACTAACACTGCATTGTTTTAAGACCAATAATACGCCCACATAAATCACACACTAAGCTGACTTATCGCCGCGTGAAAGCACGTGTCTGCCGCGGTTCAAGGATCAGAGGTGAGACATGCGCAATTGTAAACCAAGACAAGTTTGATATGCGTGAACTATTTATTTCTCATTGTGAAATTTGATATTTCGTTATGTTTTTTTGTTGTTGTTATATGTATATATTACAGCTGATAAAGCTATGTCGAAGAAATGTCTTTAAGAAACTGATTGATCAGACGAAGCATTTATAATTTATAGTATTTAACTATGCACTGTTTTTCACATAAAATAAATATCAAAGCAGAATTGCTGTAGTAAAATTTCTTGTATTACATTATTAAGATTGACTTTCACTGGAGAAAGGCGTTTTTAGTTGGAATCTAGCATCTTGTTATAAATCTTTCATTATTGTATTTGGTAGTAGTGTAGGCTGCTGTACATAATGCACAATGATTGCAGTTATAACGCTATATGGAATGCATTGCTGACTGCCATGAGTTTTTGCTGGTGGGCGGCTGTGACTGAGTCATCTCCGTTCCTCTCACACAAAGAAGTATGAGCTGAGAGCAAGTATGAGCGACATAGATACAAATAATGGTTATGGTAAAAATCAGAATTTGTTCATCACAGTTTATAAGAAAATTAATATTAATAAAAAGTATAAATAATGTTTTGGATGATGTGAATTGAAAAAAATCTTAAATTATTTATTTTGAAACCCTGAAAAAATTCTCGAATTTTTTTCGATTAGTTTCTCGTTATTTCATGTGTGAATCGATTATCTGTATATACCGCCGTGCAGAGTTATGTGAATGTAACACATCGGTGCATTATGTAAGGCGAATCCAAGATTAGAGAGCAGACCAGAAGCCGAGAGCGAGTCACGCACGGGAGACGCCGGGGGCTCCGGGCCCGGTCACCCACATTCGGTATCCGAGGAGGTCTCTGGTCGACACCGATGGAAATACAAAGCTAAATACAATACAAAAAAACCTAAAAAAATAACTATTCATCGAAAGTCGAAAAAAAAATTTCAACGAAAAAAATACGTCAAAAAAGTTTTCTTTGAAATTCCGCGAGAAATCCGATAATATTTATTTTTTTAACTTTAAATCAATGTGAATTTTTATATTCAATTTGAATATTGCACAAGATTATATCTGAAAAAAATTTCAAGTCGTATATCTCATTGTACTAAAGCGTCACGTTTTTGGTAGTTTATCAAAATATCACGAATAATTGAAATCAATTCGCAGTCAATAACAATTTATCTCGAATAACCCCGCATTACATCTCCATTAGGCCAATTATGATGATCATCGATGGATCACGACGCGGGCGCTGAGCCTCCTCGATGGCTCTCTGCAGCCAGATGATGAAGACTCGAGACCACGAGCATCCATCCGGCATTACCACGCCGCACGTGAGTTCCTCCTGGTAACCTTGTTACGTAGTCCACGTCATGGAGCACTCGCTGATGTGTGCTCTTCGAACTATTAACCGTGAAACTCTGGCTGCTGAAATATTTCAGAGCTTTTCAAGGCATGTTTAAAATAATATTAAAATCCGTTAAATAAGTCCACTTACCTATTAAAATGGTTTTTTTATTTTTGATGAACTTCTTTTCAATAATTTAGTAAATAATTATGGCATATTTAAATAAAAATGGTGGTTTAGTTGATGATACTTCATATTTAATAAAAATATATAAATAACCAATTGAGTCTATGAATATTGACCATTTCTTATTTCGATGTGTTTTTGTCTCTCAAAGTTCAGGAAATCCAAAAAACCCTTGAAAGGCAATTGCAAATTTTTGAATAAAAACATTTTCAAATAATTTTAGATAAAAGTGATGCTCATCGTTAAGAAATCTCTGAAGAAAAAAATTTAAATTAAAAAATAAAATTTATGCAACAGTTGAACATATCTGGCTTCTATTAGGTTCAGGCCCTGCGCTAAAAAAATAAATCTAAAATAATACGTAATTAAATTGAAGTAACCAGAAGGTCACGAGACTCAGGGATTTACGTTTTTTTAATATTAAAGTTAGGGAAATCAGTTGAGGTAATTGTTTATCGCAGGCGTGCGCGATGACCGTTTAAGTGTTATCGGCCCATCTTCGCGCCCGGCCGCACGAGGAAGCCGAATGCTTCGTATATCTTGTTTATTAATCAGTCTAAACATCCTTGAACTTCGAATATGAATAGTCGATTGCCAGGCATCAGTATGAAAAACCCCTTGAAAGGCAAAAGTACCTAAGGTAAAGTGAGCTTGTCATAAAACTAAAAATTAATTACGCCGATTTGAAATTTGTATTCTAGTAATTGTTGATAAAATACAATGTGTCGTGTTCCTTGAACCTAATTTACGCATTTTTAACCGCTTTAATATGAAATATCCCAATTTATGTTAATATTTCTAGAAATTTAACTTATAACTATACATACAAATGTATTACACACAATACGCTATTGTGGTTGATGTAGACATCAACAGAAAATAATAAATCTATGATAATTACGTTAAGTTTATATGGGAATGGGGCTATTTCATTTTTAAATGCAATTATTTAGAGCGAGTAATAAATACATACATTTAACAAAGCACAAATCATTAAATTTGATTATACAATTAATTTTTCAATTTGGTAAATGTCGAAGTTCGGCGCGCGGAAGGGCGTGGCTCTCGAAGATAGCCCGAAATGGAAAGGGGGTCTGGAAGCAGAAGTTGCGCAAACGTCCGGTCGTATTGTTCTCGGGAAAGTGAAAGGTGGCCTGGGCTGCAGAAAGTGGTGCAGACGGTCCCAGGAGCTGACAGCAAATAGGACACTTGCCAACTGCACGAGGGCCACGGGTTAGGCAACGCCTTATGTCACGCTGCATGCGAAACCGTTATCCTTAATTGGCGCAAACTGTGCACATCGTGTTTATCAGGATTGGGCTTGTGAATTTTTATAAAAAATGTTCAAATATTTTTAAGTACTAAGAGATTTGAAATAATATAATTTAATTATTGTTCTGTGTTTGTAGAAGATAATTGACTGCATGTAAAACAGTGATCCTTTATTGGTGCAAACTGTGCACAGCGAATTTATCAGGATTGGGGTTGTGAGTGAATAAAGAATGTTCAAATATTTTTAAGTATTAAGATATTTGATATATTATAATTTAATTATCGTTTTGTGTTTGTAGAAGATAATTAGAGCCTGACAGCATGTAAAACAGTGATCCTTTAAAGGTGCAAACTGTGCACAGCGTGTTTATCAGGATTGGGGTTGTCAGTTTTAATAAAGAATGTTCAAATATTTTTAAGTGCCAAGATATTTGAAATAATATATTATAATATAACATATTTATCGTTCTGTGTTTGTAGAAGATAATTAGAGGCTGACTGCATGTAAAACGGTTACCTTTTATAGGTGCAAACTGTGCACAGCGTGTTTATCAGGATTGGGCTTGTCAGTTTTAATAAAGAATGTTCAAATATTTTTAAGTGCCAAGATATTTGAAATAATATATAATAATATAATTTAATTATCGTTCTGTGTTTGTAGAAGATAATTAGAGGGTGACTGCATGTAAATCAGTTACCCTTTATAGGTGCAAATTGTGCACAGTGTTTATCAGGATTGCACTTATGAGTTTTTATTAAGAAAAATATAATGATTAAATATTTTTATGTAAATTTCTACCTGTAATAATCGCCGTTCTGAGCTAATACTAGGGTTAATTAATATAATATATTGTAATATTTGTAAAATATGTTGATAGTTGAGTACAACTGATTTTCCTGTTTTCTACTTTCTCTAGTTATTTTCAATTTTTTTTATTTAAAGTTATTTTAACGAACAATGTAACTGTCGATAAATCTCTTAGTTTGATCCCCTAGACCTGACAGCGAATAGGACATTTGCCAACTGCATGTGGGTCACTGGTTAAGTAATGTCTTATATCATACCGTAAGTAAAATAGTTAAGTTGCTAATTATAAACAATGTATTAAACAGGATTTCGAATGTAAATTCTTATAAATATTTATTTATTGACTTTCTGAATGTAATTGTAATAAATAATTCAACCATCGTACTGTCTCCGTAATCAGTCGCCTGGAGTTGTCAGCAAATAGGACACTTGCCAACTGCATGTGGGTCACAGGTTAAGTAATATCTTATACTTTACTGGGTGTAAAATATTTAAGGTATTAATCTTTTACAACTTATTTATAATTGTGGCAGTGACATATCTTAAGAATTGTATTAATGCTTAACAAATTAAAAAAAGTACTTTATTTTGTTATGAAGTAAAAAGTCTTCGAATGATATTTTAAGCTTAGTAGGATGCTTTATAAACCATCGGTCAGTCTAGGTTTGATAGTTTTTATTTTATTAATAATTATGCAATAAAACATTTTTAAAATGAATCAAGTTGAATTCTTTCAGCATCTCATTAAATATGGTACAATATAATATTTTTATGAATTGTATATAATCACGGGTTAAATAGCTGTCAGACATACCATTTAAGAGGTTAATTATTAACATTCAATTATTTGTAACTACAAAGCGTTTATCTCTATAATGGCGGTCAGGTATGCCAGACGCTTGTCTGAGATGATGAATTACAAAGTAGGTCAGTTTATCAATTTAAGCCAGTCACGTTAGTTCAGCTTTAATTTAGAATAATTTAACATTGCTTTTCGCAGTTTACATAACAATCACAAAAATTGTGTTTTTAATAAATTTTTTTCATGCTTAGTTCACGAATGGGAGACATCAAGGCTTAGGTTAAGAGTCCATAACTACTAAAGATCATAGGAATATGATATGTAATAATACGAAATGTAGCTATGTTTGACTTTCATACTTGATTTTATATATTTTTTTGAAACATTAAAATATAAAAAATTCTTTCTGTGGTGAACACAATAGTTACGATATCGACATATTCAAAAGAAAATATAAATGTTGACAAGAGCATGTAGGTCGAATGAGTAACCAAGGTTAAACAATGTATTATTTCACATAATTGATGCTGAATTTCTCTAGGCTCTGTAAATACGTGAGATTGCGGTCTTATCTCATTTTAAACGAGGATGAGAACATAAATAATAAAAAAATTAAAATAATTATTAAGATTTTCATAATAAAGGGTATATACTGTTCAACGAGCAAAATAATAAATACATTTACCGTGTTTTTTTAACGCAAGAACTTTATCCGGGATCATAATATTTAATTCAAATCAAACAAAAAACGACGCCACAATTATTATTACTCATATTTTTTTTATACAGATATAAAAACAAATATTTCATTTCCTGTATCAACCTAAAGATGCGTGTGCCTGAAAACTCATCTCCAACATCGTGTCGGTGCTCACGCAAAGCTGTCAGCGCGAATCGAAACGTTTTTTTTTTTTGCTTTAAAAAATAAACTTTTGGTTTCGACGCCGCGCTGGCTAATTGCGCCGCTCGCTACTTGAGGTTAATTACCGGTTGTGCAACGCGATCGCTCTCGGCTGCGTCGATCAATGTCAATCAGGGGTTCGTTCAACCGCGGAGGGGGGAGAGGACCTCGAATAAAGGGGAGGGGAACCGCGAAGCCTCCGTCACGGAGCATCATCTCACGCGAGTACTCTGCTTTTTATGTCGGTTTATATATCCGGATTGAGCATTTCAATAATATTATGTAAAATGTATCAATTTATATTTTATATAGGGTGCCTAAAAAGAGTATCGGGTTTTTGCAATCGAGACCGTTATTACGATATGTTGCGAAAATTTTTGGGCCCAGAGTTGCAGGAGTTTCAAGGTTTCAACTCAAAAACGTGGTTCACTTGCTATACATCCAATCAATCAAATGAAGCTGTTAACGAATTATTCCCTAATAAAGTCATTTCACGTAGAGGTAACATCAACTGGCCTCCCCGAAGCCCCGACCTTGGTCCTCTTGACTATTTCGTATGGGGATACCTTAAAAGTAGGGTTTATGAGAATAATCCGACGAACAAAACATCAGGTCAGAAATGGCAGCAATATCGAGGGCTATGTGTCAACGTGTTATTAGCAATCTTCGTTCCAGATTAGAGAGTGCCAGCAGCGTAACGTTCACCATTTGGATAATATCATCTTTTTGAAATAATTTTACATTTTGTATTCTTATAATCAACAATAAAAAAAAAAAATGATTACTAGTAGTTTTTGTTTTACTGAACTAATAAATACCCGATACTCTATTTGGACACCCTATATATTAGGAATGTAAAAAAAAAAAATCAATTTAGTGTGAAACGACGTGTTTTACCGGCTGTAGATATCTGGGATGAAAATTTTAATATTGCTTTGTACAATATATCAATTGATATAATCAATATTTTTGACACAGAGTACTCGGTAGAATTTCATTTTAATATCTTAATAAAATAAAATCACTCAAGTTCATTAAATTTGTTTTAAGGGTGATAAACAAAATAGGAGGTTAAACGCGGAACAAGGGGGTTGAGATAGACAGAGAAACAGCCGAGGAGCGCCCTTGACTGGGGCGCAAATGTCGTCACGTCTCTGCCATTTGCAAAAAGCCGAAATGCTTGTAATTACAAAGGCGAGATCGCCGAATCCTGGCGTCCTTCGCAGCGCCCAATCAAAGGACCCAGTTCCTGATAAATGCCACACGTTGATATTTAATAAGCAGTAATTATAGGCGTAATTAGTAAAAAAAATTGTATGTTGCCACTCAAGTAATTAAAAATGTGTATGTGTAAGGAGGAAAATACTTTGACAACAGATAATTCATTGAATAAATAAAAAAATACACATTCAAAAAAAATTATTATTTTTTAAGAAAAATCAAATGAAGGTACTAATAAATTAACTATTTATATATATATTACTGATTTATTAAAATTTACTTAACCAGTATTCATAAACGCATATAAATAATACAAAATAAAAACTATAAATGTGATTGTTCATCAAGTTCTTTCTAAATAAGGTTGAGCATGCTTTCGCTGTATGCAACCGAGTGCTAGTTTCCCTCGGGTACACATCATAAATCATGCATGGGTTGTAAAACACAGTTGCTGGGGGCATAAATAAAACCTTCATTTTAAATGATCTATATTAAAACATTGTCATATTGGCAATACTGATAAAAAAAACAAGACAAGGCATGTAAAATACTAGAGCAGCCTACATACGTTGCTACGCAAATGATATCCTATTTGTATAGTAATTATCCAAAAGCATTTTATCAACTATAAAAACAGGACGCTATTGCCTGGTTGTATTTTGAGTCACAATGCGTGTAGGCTGCTTTAATTGCTCTTTGAGCTAATAATTTTAATACTATTTTTTTGGCGTTAATTTGTCATGATTTTTCTGAGTACTTAATGAGAAATGCAGAAAATTTAATAGATAAAAGAAAGTATAAGTTATATATTTGCTGCCCTAACTTTTTATGGGTGGGGTTAGTAAAAGACTTTTTATTCAGATTATTAGAATTTAGATGTTTCCTATTCACAAAGCAAAGATAATATAAAGACTTCAATATTTTCTCGTTAAATTAATTATAAAAATAGAAATATTCCGTTTTTTGATGCTGTCGCGTTTTTTCTTCAGTATTACGCTTTGGTTCATTTTCAGAAATTAGAAACATTTATATTATAATATATTAACAAAACCCACCAAAACCGAAAATATTTTTGTGATATCAATTAAACTATCATATAATGCCCAGATAATTAAAGCAATGTTAAATTCAAATCAATAATTAGGCAATCTCACAGCTATTCTAAAGCCCCAGGTGATTTGTTATGTGGAGACATTATCACAGAGGTTCCCAAAGTGGTCAATATCGACCCCCAGGGGTCGATTGAACTGTAAATGGGGTCCAAGATAGTGGATCCCATTTAAGCAGGTCATCACCAAAATTAAAACATTTCGTATATGTCATAATGCACCGAACACAGATTGTACCTATGTATTTTGTGACGAATCGAAGCCCTGAAGCGTAGAAGTATTTTGTATGTTTTTAATTAATGTATTTTATTCTATTTAAGATATTAAAATGGAATTCCACCATGTATTCTCTGTCAAAAATAATGATTTTCTGAATGTTACTATATTTGCATTTTGTGTGTTTTTAATTAATAAAGGTATAATTAACTTTATATATATTTGAAATTTTTCATTTTTAAACTCACTGTACAGTAAACCCTATGAAAGTGAGTTGTTCTGTATAAGATGTCAAAAATATGGTTGAGGTTGATGAATTTGTAAAAATTCAACATTAGTAAGGCAGGTGGTCGATTAAAAACAGGAAAACTCGACAAGGGGTCGACGGGACAAAATAGTTTGGGAAACTATGCATTACCAGATGGAATAGTCAAAATGACGTGTGAGTCACACACGAGTGTGCTCAAGTGTGAGTGTGTAGGGGTACACACCGCGGGTCCGCACAAGGAGGCTGCGACGGTGCTGGTGGCAGTAATCGCCTGAAAAGTAGGTTATACTGAAACAACCGCCGGCTTCAGCGTGTGTGCGTGTGGCACGGCCTGTCCGTCTGTCTGTCTGTGGTCGTGCTCTTCATTGCTGTGGTGGTGCTCCTCGCCGTTGTGGTGGTGCCGGCGCTGTATAAAAAGGAACTGCATCGACAAGGAGATTACATTTGTTCTGTGCTACAGTGTGACACGCAATTCGCAATGGCATTCAAGGTACTTTTTAAATGCAGTAACTGTGCAAGTGACTATATTTAAAAAAAAATTATTAATCATGTCATGTTATTGATAAAAATAAAAAAAATCTATAAAAGTTGCCTCTAGCTTGTCGGTGAATTTACAAATTAATCATTTTAATATATTTAGTTAAGGATAAAACTTCAATAGAAAATAACTCTCCCAAATATTATTTCATTGTAGAAAATATATATTTTTGAACATTGAGGTGCATGGAAATACAAAAGTTCAATCTTAAAAATAAATATATTTAAAAAAATAAATATGTTCATTTAAATTTTTTGTTTCATAGTTCCTCGCTTTCGCTGCTGTGGTCTCCGTGGCTCGTGCCGGCATCATCGCCGAGCCTGCTTACCACGGATACGCCGCCGCCCCCGTGGCTTACGCCGCTCCCGTGGCTTACGCCGCCCCCGTGGCTTATGCCGCTCCTGTAGCGAAGATCGCAGCCCCCCTGGCATACGCCGCCCCCGTGGCTAAGTATGCCGCCCCCGTCGCGTACGCCACCCCTATCGCCAAATATTCCGCCCCTGTCGCTGTGGCCAAGTATGCTCCTGCCGTAGAAGAATACGATCCCCATCCTCAGTACAACTTCGCCTATGACATCCAGGATGCTCTGACCGGAGATTCCAAGAGCCAGCACGAGAGCCGCGACGGAGACGTCGTCCAGGGCTCCTACTCATTGGTTGATGCTGATGGTTTCAAGCGCACCGTCGATTACACTGCTGATCCTCACAATGGTTTCAACGCCGTCGTCCACCGTGAGCCCCTCGGTCATGCCGTGAAGGTCGCTGCTGTTCCTGTTGCCTACGCCGCCCCCATCGCCAAGGTCGCCGCTCCTGTGGCATATGCTGCTCCCTTATCTTACGCCGCTCCCATTGCTAAGATCGCCACCCCCATCGCCTATGCCGCCCCCGTGGCTAAGATCGCCGCCCCCATCGCTTACGCCGCCGCCCCCGTTGCTCACTCTTACTACCATTAAATTTATAAAAACTTGAACTGCCATGTATTTATTTATTTTTATAATTAATAAAAAATATATATAAAATATTTAATACTTTTACTATACATATAATTTTTTAATCTCAACAAAATGAAAAAAGTATCTGTGTCAAATATCCAATAATTTTTATGCAGTATTCTGATTTTTTTAGTTTTTATTGCTTACAACAGGATGACTTACAAAATTTTCATAATTACACATTTTATATGGAAAAAACATCAGTTCCACATTTATGTTTAAAAAATAAAACCCGAATGTCGTGGATATTTCAGGTAATAATTAAGTGGGTCATTGCAAGTTATATCAATCCACGTTTAAGCTATTTTATCTGTGTAATTCATATAAATTCTTGTGGTAGATTTGACAGCCTGTTCACAATAATTTTTTTTTATTTGTCTTTGGGAAACTGAAGTTTATTACTAGATAATGTGATCCAGACTTGTAACCGTAAGTATTTTATGCAATATGAAGTTGTTTTTAACAATGTAATTTTAATCGACAATTGGAATGATAATTCCACTTCTCAGCGTGTGTACTCTTTTGAAGTTACTTGTTTCTTGGGTGTTATAAATTGTGTTGTGTTTTTATTGTTTCAGTCTCGGTACTGTGGCTGTTTTCAGGTTTTGGGAAATTTCAATGAAAAGCGCTGCATAACAATTATGAGCTCAGAAATTCTTAAACCATGGCCCTCGACTCCTACAAACACAAATTTTATTTGTTTTAAAAAACCATGAGTATATTGATGAAAGGTTTGTATTGACAATGTGTAATGAATGCACAATATCTATATATCCACGTGAATAACATCTGAAACACGATATATTATTAAAAAAATATTGTGGGTCTAAAGTAGATCATATTTTGGAATATAATGAAGTAGAAAATCAATGGTACTATAAAAGATTTATAAGTACGGGATGTTATGAATTCTTGGCACATAAGTTGTATGTCTATTTTTTGGATTGAACGTCAATCAAGTGCGTATTTATTAACTATTACGAGTTTATTATATTATAACTAATACGATTAGGCACATAAGTTCACACATAGAAGATGATTAAAGAAATTCTCAGAAAAATATCTGGTTGATATATTGGTTGGCCTGGGCTCATTGGTTCATAGAGTCTGATTGTTAAAAGTCTTATTGTCTGATTGTAAGCCTGGGGATGTGGGTTCAAATCCCACACAAATCACGATGATATTTCTCTGAGAATTTCCTTAATCATCTTCTATGTGTGAACTAATGTGCTTAATCATATTAGTAATAACATAAGTTATACTCGATTTTTTTTGGTTCAAAGTATGGTTTAAGCTTCAACAGAATAAATAATATAAAATTTGTATTAATTATACTATATGCGTAGTAAAGGAGTAGATAGAGATATTGAGAATAAAGACGTTGAAGTTTGGTATATGCTTTTTTATTCGTTGTTAATTAGGATTTGCTTCAGTTATTTAGTGGTGATAATAGGCGGGAGCAGCAGCGTAAGCGGCAATGGGGGCTGCGATTTTAGCAACGTGGTGGACAGGGGCGGCATAGGCCAGGGGAGCTGCGACCTTGGCGATGGGGGCGGCGTAGGCCACGGGGGCGGCGGCGACCTTCACGGCATGACCGAGGGGTTCACGGTGGACGACGGCATTGAATCCGTTGTGGTCATCGGCGGTGTACTCGACGGTGCGCTTGTATCCATCAGCATCCACGAGGGAGTAGGATCCGTGGACGACGTCCCCGTCGCGGCTCTCGTGCTGGCTCTTGGAGTCTCCGGTCAGACCGTCCTGGATGTCGTAGGCGAAGTTGTACTGGGGATGAGAGTCGTACTCCTCAACGGCGGGGGCGTACTTGGCTACGGCGACAGGGGCGGCGTATTTGGCGATGGGGGCGGAGTACGCGACGGGGGCAGCGTAGGCGATGGGGGCGGCGATTTTGGCGACGGGGGCGGCGTATGACACGGGGGCGGAGTAAGCGACGGGGGCGGAATACGCCAGGGGGGCTGCGATCTTCGCTACGGGGGCGGCGTATGCCACGGGGGCGCCGGCATATCCATGGTAGGCGGGCTCGGCGATGATGCCGGCGCGGGCCACAGCGACCAAAGCAGCGAAAGTGAGGAACTTAAAAATACAAGTAAATCTTAAAACAATGTAAAAACACACGTTAAGCGATTATTTCATTTTCAAAAGCTATTTAAAGAGATATAAAAGATGTTACATAATTTGAGGGTAAATTGCATTGTAGGATCTTACTTCTGGGTTCAATTTTTAAACAAGTATCATTTTCAAAAAACAGAATTTCAATGGATGTTCAAACTAGCTCAAGAATTAAAACCATAAAATTGACATCGTCATTTTTGGTAATAGTTTCAGTAAATGTTCTGCATTTTTTAACTTTGGAAAGTTGGTGTTGATATTGATATCATTAAAAAAAAATGAGTATATAAATATTTTTTATGGTTGTTAATATAGTTTTTTTGGCAATCCCAAAATTAATACGCATAAAATCATATTTTTAAATGCATAAAATGTTTTCAAATAAATATATTTAAAAAACAAAATCACTAGTGTATTCACTTGCACAAATAAAAAAAATCAGTACCTTGAAAGCCATTGCGAATTGTGTTTAGCACTGAAGCACAAAGCTAATGTTGCATTTTCGCCGGTGCGGGTCCTTTTTATACAGCGCGGGCACAACCACAGCGATGAGGACACCTCCACAGGCGCACTCCCAAAATACGTGAGACACAATCACGCTATAGACGCGGCTCGCCCGCGCAAGGCACTCTCACCGGCGCGGTGCTCCTCGCTTAACCCACTTACACGCTGGACTTACACTCCCAATCTTTTTTTTATCATTTTTAATCTATGGGAAAGCACGAAAATCGGACTTTTATACTGAATACTTCGTACAGCATCTTCAACCAACAAAGCTGCCTATACACTATGCGAAAAAACTAGCGCGCGTAGGCAGCTTAACTAAAAACTGATCTTTACGACCGAATGGTATATAGCCCAAAATCATATTTTATTTTGTTTTTTTTTTGTGGTTTGCCTTTGTAAAGTAAAAATCGTCAATAAAAGTCTGTTAGCTTTGGTTGTAACGGATGGTCGTTATGTCCTGTATGGTGAATTTATTGGTGAAGTCCCAAAAAATTGGATAAATGCGGTAGACACGATGCATTTTTGTAGTCGATTGTCTCAGCGCAAAAGTGGACGTTATTGACCAGATACCGTTCGGTTGTCAGTTGTGATGCAGCGTGTGTAGCCTGCTTTTTTGTGTGTGTGGGTTACGCGTTTTCGATCAGATAGCACGGCGGCGCGACGATGCACCTGGGGCGGTAATAAAACAATGAAATTAGCAATTTTTTTAGGCCTTGTGATTACCAGCACAGTCTGGACCCAAACGAGAGGAGAGAATGTTAAGGTGTAATTTCACCTTTCAGTCTTAGATTGACTGCAGTGCCGACCGCACGAATATCAACACATTAAATATAGTTCATTGGTTTTAGAATATTTTGTTGTGGTTATTTTTTTAAACTTATTAAATTTAAAACTATGCCATTACTATACCAGTTAAATAATTTTGCTTGTTGCAGTGACAGTTGTCTGGCTGAGTAAAAATTAAAGCTCTTGGATATTTAAGCTGTGATTTAAGAATAAATATAGTACAAAACATATACACCATAACTCTTTTTTTTCATTTTGAAAATGTCGCTAAAAGATTCAGTTGTATATTTTTGTTCTAGTGAACTTAATTTTATGCACAAACTTATTCCAAAATGTTGAGCATCACTTGAAAATAGATCAAGTATATATTATCATTTTAAGTAAAAATTTAAAAAAGTTGTAAGTACTTCCAAAAATATATATTTTAAGATCTGCATTAAAATTATTTTGATACGTGGTGGATTTTTTAAATCTAAATTCAGGTTTGAGACAAATGACAAATATTCATAGCTAAATGACTAGGAGGTTATGTTTATAAGCGTCTACAAATTTCAGAAACTTCTTTAATATTAAGAAAAGCCTTGAAGATGAAAGCGCTTACAGACAAAATTTTGGCCATTATAACATATAATATATGTTTGTCGTAAGAGATAAAAAAAGTTTCACAGTCAAAATCATAGCTAAATTAAGTAGAAACATATAAACGTTTACTTTTATCATTATGATTATTTTTAAAGGTTTGAAATAATAAAGTGAACGGGCGTTTTTTCCAGAGAAATTGTATCATGCGCAAAATAGCCGCTTAAATTTAATAATTTCCAGATCAAGCTTAACTGCGCTGACATTTAATAAGTTGCAATGAGAATTCTCGCGAAAAATAAAAACCGGTCCCCATTCGCCATTGTTAAATATCAATGGTCTCGTTAACGTCATACCAGGCCTACTTTCATACGAATTAAAACTATGGGTATGATTATCGTCTTTCGATGTTTCATTTTCAAGATCTGTTTAATAATTAATGTTAAAGCAAATAATTCAGTATCCCATTACTAGAGCATAGATTCGACTCAAACTGATGTACAATAAAAACGTGTCACATACTTACTTTCAAAGCACTGCTTTGATAGAAGTCTTCCACTATTATTTCGGTTAAGGTATTTTTCTGTCTATGCATATATAATAATTGTCTTCAGGATCGGTTTTCACGATTTTTAGTTAATATTACTTTTAATCAAACACATGTACAACATAATCAAATAATTGTTGCCTCAACAACAGTTTGCCAGTATTATTTTCGTATGGCTATTTTCTTTATATAATAGTAATTACTATTATAGTTTCAGGATTTTTAACGATTTTCATTAAAACTGTAAAATCAAAGCGTTCAGCTCCTTATTCCCGGAATATTCAAAATGAAACCTTATCGACAGTCTGTCAATGTTATTTCCGTGTAGATATTTTCTCTGAATATATTGATATTGATTTAATCTTTTGATAATTTATCCGTGTAATATAAAACCTTGAAGGGGAAAGGCAAGGATTTTACTTTACACTTCATTCATCTGAAAAAAAACTATTATGGCAGAACCCTAGACGCACCTCTATAAAAACATAATATTACTTGGTTTTTTTTTACAATGTATTAAATACAATACAAGTGCAACGATCTGACCGCTTCCCCGGGACCCCAGCGACCTAGCCGCGGGTCTTGCGGGGCCTTGAACCAAAGGCCGGTATATTTAAATCATTACGTTTATTTTAATGTTATATTAATTTGATATCTCATTGTCTTATACGTTAAAAATTTTTGAACAAATAATATGTTGATTCGTTTTATTATTATGAAAGTTGGTTTGAGGGATAAAATTCAGGAATGAAAAGAATATTTAGATGTTCAGAATAATTTATTAATAAATAGGCTGTACTCTACTAAATTAAATTTAGTGGTAGTAAGAAGGGGCGGCGGCGTAGTGGTGAGGGGCGGAGTAGGCGACGGGGGCGACGACCTTGGCGACGTGGTGGATGGGAGCGGCGTAGGCTACGGGAGCGATGACCTTGGCGACATGGTGGACGGGAGCAGCATAGGCCACGGGGGCGACAACCTTGGCGACGTGATGGCCGAGGGGCTCACGGTGGACGACGGCGTTGAATCCGTTGTGGTCATCAGCGGTGTACTCAACGGTGCGCTGGTAGCCATCAGCATCGACGAGGGAGTAGGATCCGTGGACGACGTCTCCGTCGCGGCTCTCGTGCTGGCTCTTCTGGTCTCCGGTCACGTGATCCTGGACTTCGTAGGCGAAGTCGTAGTGGGGATGAGGATCGTAATCGGCATCGACGGCTACCTTGGCGTAGGCGGCCACGGGGGCGATGACCTTGGCTACATGGTGGACAGGGGCGGCGTAGGCCAGAGGGGCGGCGTAGCCGTGCTGGTAGGCAGGCTGGGCGATGATGCCGGCGTTGGCGGCAGCCACGAGGGCGAAGAGGGCGACGAACTGCAAAACATAAAAATATATTTAAGAATAATCTTAACAACTCAGTATTATTCCTATTTCAGAAACATGTAAATCTTACATAATCCCAATTTTAATATTAAAATGTTGATTTTTTAATATTTACATTTTTATACGTAGTTTTTATTACGCGAGTATATGCATATGTTGATAATATTCGCTGTTATTAATTGAAGTAGGAATAAATAAATTAGACAATTTATATAAATGTTGCAAGACTGCCGCCTATAATATATATTTGAGGGTCGGAATAGCGCGTCATATTTTTTTGAGTCTACGCTTACGTTGTTAATAAAATTAATTGTTTACGAGACGTTAGAAACTTCCAAGGAGAATTTTTTTATTATTAAAGAACAAAAAGAAAAAATAAAATAATAATCGCAATAAGTCTTTATAAAAAATAGAAAGCCACTAGTAACAATCAATATTTTTATAAATAATTATTATTACATATTTAATATATTTGCATTCATTACGTCAACATGTCGATCATCGAAGTTTTTGTTTTTAAACACAGATGAGATTTGATCCCACATCTCTTAGTTTGTAGTACAGAATTTGAATTTACCATAATTAAATACTAGATTATTATTTTGTAACTCGAATCTATAAACCACGAAAGATAATTGTGAAAATAATTTTTTTTCACATGAAACGGCTAGAAATATTCAAGCAAATAATTGGTTTTCGATGTTTTGATTCATATTAAATCAATAAGCAATATCACTGTTTTACACGTTTAACAAAATATTTTTTAGGAGTCCGTATCGACAAACTTGTGATTAAAACTTTATAAATACACAATATAATTCGAAAAATGATCAATAAATATTATGACACGAAAGAAATTCACTTTAAGATCTAAATGTAATAGATACCTTGAATGCCATTTTGACTTGTCTGTTGGACTGATCTCTGACGATTGTGCTTTGGGTAGAAATTTCTTTTCTATTTATACCAGCTGCCGAAAATCAGCTGGCGGATTCATGTCACATGTTAAGTTGGTCATGACGGTTGACAGTCGTGGTGACCACTCTTCCATAATCGAAACTGGTCCAGTTTTTTGCAGCACCTTGCGTTGGCCGCAAAGTCGGCAACCGTTGCACAAGGGAGGATCAGATTGTATCGGGTTAATTAATGGTCACTTATGAAAATTGTGGCAATGAAACTATTAACGTGCGGATTATAATTATTACGTCAACCGTTCTACGTTTATGATTCAATTAAATTGTAAATATTAATTGAGGTTTTTGTAATTTAGAGGAAAATTTATGTCAGCACATTTTTTGGTAATAACAATTTTAGCTGAATAGGATAACTACCCTTGGAGTCAACAAATTAACTTGGTTACTCGTATGCTTTAAAAATAAACTAATTGTACTTCATAAGTCTTATTGCGTAACACTAAAGTTCAATATGTAATAAGTGTATATTCACTTGCTCATCTTCTATTTGAGGTTTTCTCATAAATATACAGTAATACCCCGCTTAACGCGAGGGATACGTTCTGGAAAAAATCGCGTTAAGTGAAATTCGCGTATATCGGGGTTTACGATTAAACATACATACATAGTCAAAATTTAATATAAAAAATACGAATCATTTGAATCAATCACTTTAATTCTAAGAACACTTTATGCAGTATTACATGTTATTTTTACTGAAAAATACATCTATTGTCTTTTGGGTAGCGTTTCTTTTACGTTCTTGTAAAATACGTTCATAACACCCAACGCTGTTTTTAATTTTTAAAAGAAGTCAATGACTACATTATGTTCATACACATTCTTTAAATAAGAAATTCGGGTTATGCGAGGCATTTTAACGCGAAATTTGAAATTCGCTTTAAACGGGGTCGCGTAAAGCGGGGTATTAATGTGTTAGTATTGATTTCCACTTTCATTTTGTAATTTAGACATTTCTCAGTGTATTTAATGTTGCTTAATAAAACTCAACGATTTTAATTACAAATGTGCTTTTCTGAACGCACATACAAAAAATAAAATTGATATTTGACAGTAACAATATAGTTTTTAAATATCATTATTTACTTTTAATAACTTTATTAAAAGACGTATTTATTACTTAATCATAATTAGCTTTCTAACACGCTGCGGTTTCACGCGTTGATTTGAATTATAAATAAAATTGTTACAAACAAATCGATTACTTTTTGATCGATTTTATCTCAGCAAAAAAATCACGTGAGACCAATGCAAAGTGTTATTCGACACGACTATTTGTAATTATTAACCCATTTACTAGGTGTGTATTTTATTAAAAAAATCATATATTTTATACGAAATAATTATTTACTCTAAATATAAATCATAGTGTATTAAGGATTTCATAATTATTATGATGTTTTTTATTGTTTATTTTAATATCTATGTATAAAATTTGATATTAAATGATTTCAAAAACATTTTCATGTTTTTGGATAGGAATCCATAAATATATATTTTAAGAATTGAAATTACTAAGGACATTTGCAACCCAATATATGCTTGGATAGAAATGTTATATCTCAGAAATCAAAGCTCAATAATCTAAATTCCAAATTTCCACAGAGCTACAAGAGAAAATAACTAACGACATAAAAAGAAACCAACCGCTTTACCGTCAAATTGAATAAAATTTATTTCACAATATAATATGCAATACGCCTAAATCTTTTGAGAAAATATATTACTTGTAAGAAATACGTGTTGTTTTTTAATGATTTCTCACATAATATCCGCCGCCCCGTTTTGCAAACCTTTTTTGGTTTTGGGGTGGTAAGAATTTCTTAGATAAAAATAAAACGTATTGAAAATATGGTTTAAATTTAATAATAATAAATATTCATGTCACTGTTTCACCAGAAACATGTGTAATAAAAAAAACAATACGTCTTGAAAATATCATGTAAATTTATGTAAAAAATATGCGATTTGTAATTAACATGTCATTACAAATTTATTAATACCGAAAAATAAGGTAGGCATTGCATTAATGCATTTTTATTGAATGTTGCCTAATGCAGTGCATGTATGGCATAATATTTTTATGACTTTTACATTTGCATTACGAAATATCTTTCTTCCAGATGTAGTTAAATTAAAAAAGTCATGTTTTTATAGTGAATAATCAACTACATTGTTAGTTTTCATTTATATAATTTTTAATGTAATATTTGAGAATACTAAAAATCACATTCAGATATATATATTAAATTAATGTTCTATTTATGCAAAAATCAATGAAAAGCACCACTTCAAAAATTTATTTAACACTCTCTAAACAAACTCACATTTTTTAAATCTTAGTCTCTAAAAGGACTTGTTATTAGTTACTAAAACTTGCAAGAAGTTAAATTTAAATAAAGGATTATAATAGATTATTCCTATACACAAATAAATTTACTAAGAATTTTTTTATAATTATTAAAATATATATAAACGATAACTACTCCTGGTTGTTAATGTACCATAAGCGCCTACAGAATAAATAATTTAAAAAAATGGTGTTTTGGTGCTTAATTATTACTTGAAATTTATCTCAATTTTAATATTTGGAAAGGTCTTTATTTTTGCTGTGTATATTTGTAAATGTACAGAGAAAAAAATATAATATAATAAAGCTCAAAAAGCCTAGTACGATCAAAATGATAAAATATCGTGAGAGAGTTCAATAAGTACAGCTTGACACCTCACACCTGCTCGATAAGAGAGGAAAAAAAATTGGGATTTAAATTGAAAGATGTCACGTGCCACCTGGATTATTTAGATATTCGTCACTGTCACTGCTTAGGGTTAAATTCAATCGAGTGAGCCCGCGCCTCGAGGGTTATGCAATTATGACATTACAAATATAGGCAAACAATTTGGGAGATTAATTCGGGTCCGACCTCACACAAAGGCCTCGCGCACGCGTCCCTTTGAATTGGCATTGAAACGGCCGGCTAATGATAGACCTCTCATTAGCATACCGGTCTAGCGCCCAGGTCTACAAAAAAAATGAATGGACACGCAAAAATGCGAAGTCCGAAACTGGGTCACTTATCTGACATTGGGCAGGAGAGTCTGTACGTAAGGTCGGCGGGTGGGGTGACTTGTGCACTGATTGGACGGAATGAAAAAAAAGTAAAAATTAAATTTTAAAAAAAGTATATGTATAAATAAATATATATATATTTTTTTATATAAAAGAAAAAATAATTTTTAAAAAAAATTGTTAGTAAAAAAATAATTATGTCTGAATTAAATGAAAGCATTTTATTGCAACAAATAGTATTAAAATCTTTTTAAAATACTTAATACAATTCGATTATTAATAACAATATTGCTTTATTTCTAAATGCTGTTTTAATATGAGTGGCCAGCGAGCGCGCGGTCTACCCTAGTGTAACAATAAACGTCTCGGACCGTAAAGCCGATCCAGCGGCAGATTGCGGACCGGAGGAAAATGCAGATATCTCTCGCGAATAACCCGTTCGGAGGCGGACAGTTCTGGGGCAGGTCGCCACTGCGGCCGGAGCGGGGGTTGGAGACCCCCTGTATAAATAACGGCGGTTGGAGGTCTGCAGGTATATTCTCTTGGTACCAGCCTAACAGAACACAGCAAAATGGCATTCAAGGTACTCCACCGAATAACTTACAGATACATTTATATTCAAAAACAATAATATCATTTCTCTATTTACAATTTTTTACAAGTGCTTTTATTATTTGTGTACATAATCTAATAAAATTAATAGTATCACTATTAATCCTTATTTTAACACGAACAGTTAAACAAACTTTTTACTAATTTATATAAAAACCTAATAAGTTAATGAAAATATTGATGAATGTTGTTTTAAAGATTGGATTTAAATTTAAATTTTTTGTTTTGCAGTTCGTCGCCCTCTTCGCCCTCGTGGCTGCCGCCAATGCCGGCATCATCGCCCAGCCTGCCTACCAGCACGGCTACGCCGCCCCTCTGGCCTACGCCGCCCCTGTCCACCATGTGGCCAAGGTCATCGCCCCCGTGGCCGCCTACGCCAAGGTAGCCGTCGATGCCGACTACGATCCTCATCCCCACTACGACTTCGCCTACGAAGTCCAGGATCATCTGACCGGAGACCAGAAGAGCCAGCACGAGACCCGCGACGGAGACGTCGTCCACGGATCTTACTCCCTCGTCGATGCTGATGGACACCAGCGCACCGTTGAGTACACCGCTGATGACCACAACGGATTCAACGCCGTCGTCCACCGTGAGCCCCTCGCCCATCACGTCGCCAAGGTTGTCGCCCCCGTCGCCTATGCTGCTCCCGTCCACCATGTCGCCAAGGTCATCGCTCCCGTAGCCTACGCCGCTCCCATCCATCACGTCGCCAAGGTCGTCGCCCCCGTCGCCTACTCCGCCCCTCACCACTACGCCGCCGCCCCTTCTTACTACCACTAAATCAACTTTAGTAGAGTACAGCCTATTTATTAATAAATTATTCTGAACATCTAAAAATATTTTTCATTTTATCAACTTGGTATATTGTTCTCCTGAAATTTGTTCCTTGAACGACCGCCTTTACCCAAAACCTTATTTTGTTTGTTACACTTGAACGATATGTTTTGTCGTCTAAATGAATTTTTCATTTCTTTGACTGAGTCCTAAGCCTACCAATAATTATTTAGCAGGTTGTTTTTAGGGCATATTAAAAAACAAACAATGTTCACAATTTTAAAATTTAACATGATTAATAAAAATAAGTTATTCATATATAATTATTACTACTTAGCTATTCTTTATTTAGCTAAAAACAGTATTGTCTTGAAAGTTTCTTTTTTCTCAACTTATATGGTGCCAAAGCTCATGAAGTCAACCGGGATTAGAAAGGGTTGAAAGTAGATTGTCTTCAATGAATCCTTATATTACATGTGAGTGGATATATATAGGACCTGTATCGTATATGATCGTAGGTCAGGTTTAAGATAACGTATATTTTTATAAACTAGTTTTTAATAAGCTCATTCATTTCTACGTATAATGAACACATATAAAATATCATCAGACAAAAAGTTTTAAGTGGCAACCTGATATGGTTCACATTTTAAACTTTTTTCGACATTATATATGATTTAAAAAAGATGTCATTAATTATTAACTATATTAAAAATCATTTGTATGAATGAAATAGGAAAAAAATTAATTTTGGATAAAAATATAAATGCTTTTTGTTTGGTATCGACTATGACTTTTGTTCTAGAGGTCTCCAGTTGGATCTGATCATCATCGTATACCTGCCAAAAATCAATTAAATGGATGAATCACAAACTGACGTAAAAAGGCACACGCCTTTTTGTTTGGTCACGGTTTGCATTGATATTGCATGTGTTGAATTATTTATATAAACAATAGGATCTACATTTAACAAATTTATTCGGTTTTGTGAAATAAAACTGGAGCTTTACATTTTCACAAGTTTATTTTATAATTATTTCTCTTAGAAATACCAAGAAAATATATCTTATGTCTTGTAATGAAATGGAGTTCCAATTTGTTTTTTTTTATAATAATAATAAATAAAGCAAGGCTTAATAACAGCTCCACATATATTTATATTTACAATCTGCAAGTCGTGACGCGCTTGCCTTGTGAACTCGGAGGCAGGTCGTTATGGGTTGCCCGTTAATTAACAAACTGAAACGTTAGTGGCCTGAGCCTGAAAAGTAGAGCAGAATTTCCATTCAAAGTAAATAAAATTATGAAAAAAAAGCCAACCGCTAACAAGATGCCATAAACAATAATGGGGTATATGGAGATCCGACGTGTCTCGGCTCATTTTATTGGGCTATATATTATAATTTGTGGCCGTTGCTTATTTGAAATGTTTATTTGCTCAGTGAAAGTATTATTATTTTGTAATTGATTTTGATTTATGACGCATAATTGTACCGGGTTGCAGATATTTAATACGACTACAAATTGGTATTACTATTGTATACCGTCGTATCTATGTTTTTGAATGATTTTCGCTTACGGTATTTTGAAATTTAAATTAATCAGTAAAAAGGAGATGACGTAGAATATGGTTTATGAAATGAAACCACCCGTGAAAGCAAACAAAAATAAGGGTGCACCCAACATGACTGCATTGTGCTTCAATTTATATTTCATGCTAGAAAATAATTCTAGGTGTTGTTTGTATATTAAATTTACATTGAAACTCTGTTAATTTAAATGGAGAGTCTATAGCCACACTACTCTAATAGTATGATGACGCAAATAGAGAGGAAAGAACGCATTTAGCTACATCCGACAAGCAATGCTATATGAGGAAGTCACAAAAAATATACTTACGGTGATAACAGAGATCAAAGAGTGAGAAAAATTATTGTTTGGTTTGTTAACCATTGGAGTTAAGCTTATATTATTCTGGCATAAAATTTTCTTCTGGTTATTTCACATCATGGTAGACGAGTAGTGAAGTGGCCAATTGCGTGGCCCGAAACCTCAATTCAAAGCTATATTTTACATTGTTTCAAATTGAGATATCAGGTTTTATTTTATTCGTCACAATGTTATACCCGAATGATGCAACTCATATCGATTGTTAATTGAAGTCAATTTTTGCATAATTAAGACATAAGCGAGGCGCGATTGTATTATGACTAAGTATTACAGCCAAGTGAAAAAATTCTTTAACCCAAATACTTTAGCCCACGCGCGTACCTGAAGCGCCCAGTCAGTCTGGTGACCTTGGGATTATATAATCAAAAGCTTTTGATTTCGGTTAGCAACCATTTTTTATTAATTTATTGAAATCGACGTTTTCCTGTCAAAACACAGAAAAAAATGAAATAAACATACTTCATCAATATTGATAGAAAAATATAATTAAAGTAAAAAAAAATTAAGTTCTTGGTTCTCGAGTGTTTTTCGAAAAACTTTGCCCAAGAACACAATAATTGTTGATGTTTAGGATTATTGTATTAATTTTTTTATGATGTTTTTAATGAAAATGTGTACTTCATTATTATTTATAAAATTTCTTTCAACGGTTTTCTACGATCTATAACAAAAAATAAATATTCTCCGAGTTTTTATTACCCACCTTAATACTGTATCGAAGGTTTTAACAAATGCAGTATAATATGTTATTAATTATTTAAATATTTTAAATAAAATACTTTCTCGATTTTACGTATAAAATAAATGCTTTTAAAATATTTGTGAAGTTGGCACGGATTTGGTAGAGCGTAAGTACTTACAGCAGTTTAGTTAATTTATTGTCAAAATCGATTTGATTTCCCGCTGGCCGCAGGGCAGGGCACCTTCCAAGGATAAGGTTATCACTTTTGGAGTATGTGCAGCAAGAAGGTCTTGATATTTTTATATCGAGAGATAATTCTTCAGGACACGAAATCGAATACAAAATACTAACTTGTCTCCGATCGAGGTGACAAGCGAAACACTGGTCGCGGGCTTGGTATTCTACTTGGCCAGCGTATTGCATGAAAACATTTACTATGTTATTTTATGTTAGTCCAGCAAAACATATTATGAACCGTGATTCGTTTTTATTAAAAAAAAATGTATATATTTACTAATCAATAGTCTACATCACAGGCTCACAAAGTGGTCAATATCGACCTCCAGGGGTCGATTTTGCCATGCAAGGGTTCGATGATAGCGAAAAAATATATTGGGTGTCCACGAACTGTAAATGGGGGTCTACGAGAGTGGATCCCATTTAAGCAGGTCATCACTAAAATTTAGGCATTTATGTACTTGCTATTGCAAGAAAATTTTTGATAGCTTTTCCATCTTCATACCACAAGGGTTTCAGTGCAGTTGTCAACCTTCTTACAAAAAAAAAATAGTTATTCAATGTTTACATACCGACATAAAATATGGCGCACCCTGTATATCAGATGTCAAAAATATGTTTGCTGATGATGAATTTGCAAAAATTCAATATTAGCAAGGCAGGGGTCTACGAAAAACAGGAAAACTCGACAAGGGGTCGACGGGACAAAAAAGTTTGGGAACCTATGGTCTACATTGTAGTTATATGAAATAATATAAACACTCAAACAAAGATTAATCAGAATTGCGTGTTTCAATGAAAATTAGTCAGAGTAGAAATATAAGATTTTTAGAGGATTCTGAAGATGAAAAAGCTTGGCGATGTGCATATCTTAATGAAATTGTAATTTCTTGTGAATGAAATGAAAGTGAAATCGTAAGGCTGGGTGCGGTGTCCGGCAGCGACGAGGATGTGGATCTAGAGCAGGTGCTTGGTATGCGAGAGCAGCCGCCTCCAGCTGATGGAGGATCTTGGAATGGCAGCTCGTCGCAGCAACTTGGATTCATTGGACATGGCAATTGTCAAACAGCATTTTATTTCTTAATTATATAGTATAATAATTGTTTTCACTTATATGGTTGGTAATATATTGCATGACGCTAAATTTGTCGCCCACGTACGTAGGCGACAGAAAAGAATAAGTAGTTGACCCAGTACTTAAATTGAAAAAAAGTAATTTGGACCAAAACAGATTTATTTATACTATTATAATTAAAATCCTTGAAAGGAGGTTCAAACTTTTAAGATTTTTAGTAAAAATCATATTATTTTCCTCATCTATTGACCCACAAAGTACTTGATGCAATAATAAAGTTGAAACGTTTCTCATACTAATTTTTTTAATCGGTTAGTAAAAATGGAACGTTACACGATAGAACAACGTGTCTTCATTATTGAACAATATTTCAAAAATAATGAAAGCTTGACAGCCTTTTAAAACTTTACTGTGCGTTAATTTTGGGACAACTTTATAATAATAATAACTGATCTTTGATTAATAAAAACCACGCGTTGAAACAATTGCTTCCTTATTAATTCAGTATCACTCCATATACGTGGACTTGCTGAAGAAATTTACCAATGACCTTGACATAGATAAAGGGGAAACTGAGACAAGCCGCCTCTGTCGTCGGGGGGCAACCCAAGGTCACAGCTCCTACAAGATAAGCCATGCATTCCTACTCATAATTATTTGGTTCTAATAATTATACGAGTACTTGAAGAAAATTTATAGGTTTGTCCCAGAAATAAAAGATAATGATTATTTATACCGCCGCATATTCCGCTGAAGTTTTTCAGGTTTGTTTCGTTATTTTAATTACGTGTTTGATTTTAATTCAATATTTGATCTGTTATGATTATAAATACTGTAATTTTTTATTACGTTCAATAGACTTTCAAAATCTTTTCGATTGTTGAAGTAATAGGAAAACTGGATCTTTCTTGTTCAGGGCATACGATTCTTGCAAATATATATATTTTTTATTGTTTTGTTCACTTAAAGGAAAAGATATTACGACAAATCATCATTAGGGGTTTAATAAAATATTTCCAATTATTTTTCTGTTTAGCATAGTTACATATATTATTATTATAAAATACATTATTAATGTAAAACACTTATTAGAATTTCGGTTACAAACCTATTTATATTCCGGCAATTGATGGGGTTTTAACACAAATCTTTTATATTATAGGAATTGGCTCTTTGTATGCCACTGTGGGTTCCTGAAAGTATTGGCATTTTTTATAATACTATGGATAACTAACATATTAGTTAAAATTGTAAAGTAAGATTAATTCGTTTGAAATGTGTGTAAATATAAAAGGTCCCACAAAAATATTTTATATTTTAAAATCTTACAGTTTTGTATGAACTACTTTTTTTTACTAATGGTTGTAAAATTTCAAGACCGAACAAAATCAAAGCAAAAAATGCGTTTATATAATTGAATATTAAAACACAATCTAATAAATTGATTGGCAAAATTTGAATATAAAATTGGAAAGTTTATATCGCTATCCTTGTATATTAATTGATGTGAAGACTTATTCTGTGATATAAGTGGGTAGGGTGTTTATTTCCACGAGTTTTCACGACTTTTTTTGAACATATTTTAACACGTTTTATTATTTATTATTGTATTTTTAATATATAAGAAAAACGGTATTTATTTTCTAATTTTACTTAATGTAATATATCAGTTACTTTTATTCATATTTTCTATTAAATGTGAGGTAGGTATATTAAACAATCAGGAGAGTAAGTAGTGTGGCTTTGGATCCCGTATATGAGAAATAAACTTAACAAGAAGTTGGATACATATTTTTTTTTTAAATCCCCTGAAGATGGTTTTAGTACCGAGACCCAAACGTCAGAACTTTAAAAAATATCATAGTACCCTTAAAATATCACTTTTAGCATCTGCTGAGCTTTGGTTGAGTTGTTTTCTATTGCGGCGACTTGGCACAGCCCTACGCGGAACAGTACTTGCGGCTGGTTTAATGGAGTCGCTGGCATTGTCAATCGTTACACATATTATTCAGATTTTTGGAAGCACGGATTTCTTTGGTATAAATAGTAGGGCAGAGCGCAGGACTGGATCAATCAGAAATCACCTCCGATCAAGCAACATGGCATTCAAGGTACGCTCCCGCTTCATCACCGGCTACCAATATTTCTGTTATTATATTGTCTCGTGTCCAGTGCTACAGTTTTTTTTGTGTTTGAATTGAAATCAAATCTTGTGGTATTCATTGCTGTATTTAAAGCACATCATGCAAAAATACATTACCATCGTTTTATTGTTAAAATAAAAAACAAAACAATATATGTATGACTGAATACATTTTTTAACTAAGATAAAAAAAAAAATATATTTTATTAATTCATAGTGTTAGCAAAAAACTGTTTTTACTTGAATCTTGGATTTACAAATAAAATTTATATTTTACAAAAAAATAATACAATAATGACACACTAAAAATGTTAATGTCTTTGCATATTGCAAATTCTTGCACAGCACTAATGCATTTAATAATTCAAAACAACTAATAATTATATTTTAATTAGAATGTAAAAATTACATTTTGTAATAATATTTTTTTTTTTTCAGTTCGTCGTCCTCGCCGCCCTGGTGGCCGTCGCTAACGCCGGTCTGCTGGCCCAGCCTCTGGGTTATCCCTCAGCCGGATATGGCTATGGCTCCCCCCTGTCCTACTCCGCCCCCGTGGCTAAGGTAGCTTATGCCGCCCCTGCTTATGCCGCTCACTCCTACGCCGCCCCTGCTTACGCCGCCCACTCTTATGCCGCCCCCGCCTACGCCGCCGCTGCCTACGCCGCCCCCGTGGCTAAGTACGCCGCTCCCCTCGCCTACGCCGCCCCCGTCGCCAAGTACGCTGCCGTCGACTCGTACGACCCTCATCCCCAGTACAGCTACTCCTACGACGTCCAGGATGCTTTGACCGGAGACTCCAAGAGCCAGCACGAGAGCCGCGACGGAGACATCGTTCACGGATCCTACTCTCTGGTGGATGCTGATGGTTTCAAGCGCACCGTCGATTACACCGCTGATCCCCATAACGGATTCAACGCCGTCGTTCACCGTGAGCCCCTCGCCCATGCCGTGAAGGTCGCCGCCGCCCCCTTGGCTTATGCTGCCCCCATTGCCAAGGTCGTCGCCCCCGTCGCCTACGCCCCCAAGTACGCATCCCCTCTGGCCTACGCCGCCCCAGCTCACTACGCCGCCCCAGCCTACGCCGCCCACGGGTACTCCGCCCCCGCCTACTACCACTAATTTATAAATGATATTGTATAAATTACTGATGGATAGTAATAAATAATTTATTGAATCAATCTTTTTTTTAATTATTAAATATTCTAGAACACAGTGAACATTATCCTATTATAAAAATAATGTGCTACGATTTATTTAATATAATAGATTCTAGGGGCTACGTATAGTTGGTCTCTTTTTAAGATATAACGCAGTTAAAACTCATATTTGAAAGATTTCGCTTCATAAATAAATAAAAGGAAATATTTTTGAGTGATATTATACGTCTTATTTTATAGTGTATACATAAAAATATCTAATAATAATTTTTGTAATATTTTTAACTAGTCCGCATTTATTACTTGCACAAGTCTTATGTTTACATTAAGTTTTAATATTTCGCCCTTGCATCGAGTCGCAAAAGTGTTTCTTGTTATCAAGTAAAATAAATTATAAATATTTTGGTCATCCTTTTTTAGTGAAAAATGCAAGGTTTGGAAAAAATATTTGATAGGTTATGAAAGTTTTAATTTTAGGGAAAATTGTGTGGTTTCGTAAATTAATTCACAAACATAATAAACCAAAACCTAATTTTTTTAAATGTGTAAGTACATGCATTAATACCCACTCACTGAATTTGTGAAAGAAGTTGTAAAGGATCTTATAAGGAGTATATACCCAGTATTTTTAAACAACTTTTCTAGAATTTGCCGGCGTGTGTGGTTTGTGCAACGCCATTGTGTATAATTCGAATAGTCAGATATCTGCATGAACTGATTCCGTTTATTGGAAGTAGATTCGTATTGTTGTAAATTACGGTTGGTTTAATACCGTTAGTAACAACTCGTACTCTTGTATAGAATAATAATCTTATTGTCTCTTGAAAAAGCTTTGGTCTAATTCAATGTTCATATTTATTACTATAAAAAACTGACTGCATTAAAAAAAAACATGGCCTTAGCTTGAGCAGTTTGTGTAGGAGATTTAATCAAGATACATAAGTAATACATTTATGTGATGTAATTTTATTCAATGAAATAATTTTACAGATATTTTCACTTTTTATTTATTAACAATACAAAAAATAAATCAATTGCAAAAATATGAATTTATTTGCACTGTATATAATCTTATGATTGTATAGAATCCCTGATTAATCAGGAACATTAAACTCAGTCACCGTTTAAATTACTCCTGAAAATCATTTCTTCTTTACATAAGGCTTTATACTTTGTTCATTAGTTAAAGAACCTCATTCTGCATTTTAGTGAAACTAACCACGTCAAAAAAAAAAAAAAAAGTGGAAACACCACTAAAAAAATATTATAATAAAAAATATCGAATAAAAGCAAAATATCTGTTTTATACGATGTTTTGTGATACAACTTGTATGCAATGACCATACTGAAATAAGTGTGAGCCTATTTACATTACTTAATGTTTCACTTGCCAAAAAGGAATACTCTCGATCACGAGTCAACGATCTTTCCGCTGAGCTAACAATCCATTTAATTATTTATTTTAAATTAACAGATAATTTTTGCACCACGAGAAAACGTTTACCATTTAGGGTAAGTAAATTATTATACTGAGAGAAAAATGTGGTGGTCCATTTTATTATCTTGAAACAAAGCAATCGACCTCACTCATTAAGACTATTGTTTAACTCAAACATCTCAGAGCGGCACTACAGAGGTGTTATATTTATCATGACAAAAAGAACAGTCAAAATTGCTCATTGTACATTTTATTCTCAACCAGTGACAGGTCACGCCGGGGGCTAAAACATAATGTACTGCAAACGGAAATCCAATGCTACGACCTTTTCATTAATTTCGTGTATTTTTTACTCTTTTATGAACAGACGGTCCATTCTTCCTACTTCAGTGGTTCGCGCAATTATAAAGTAATTAGGCGTCCAGTATGCGATCGGTACCTGCTTGTATGTAAAATATAAAAGTAATATAGTTATTTTTCTAATATTTATTTCAATAGGTATATTTACAAACCTAAAAAACAACACAATTTTTTTAATTAAAAACAAATTTTCACTAAAAATAATTGTAAGGCTATAACTGTACACAGAGTAAAATAAATACTTTTATTAAAAAAATATTGTATTCATCAATTAATAACTTCTATAAAATAACAAACTAACAAAAATTTAGAAATATTTTTCACAGTGAGAATTCTCTAGACATTCAATGATATCGTAAAACTCTGTTGCGCAATATATCAGTACTCATTGTTTGCTATACAGTAATTTGATAATCCAGGTATACGTAAGCCATGGATTAATGATATCCTGCTCCACTTTTAATTTAATACTAATTCGCCTTTTATTCTTGAAACAATAAAGCAAAACGTACGAGTATGACGTGACACAGACACTTTAAAAATATGGTTATCGTAGACCTGATTAAGAAAATGATTCTGAATAAAGTTGATTATTATATGGAGAAAAGATAACCATGAGCATATTTTTTAAGCGTGTTGGGTTAACGTTTACGACGTTTTCTAGCATCGGATATCAAATAAACGAATAAGTGACCGTGAGTAAGAGTAAGTCAAATATAAAATGTAAGAATTCATGGTCAGCATTCCAATATTAGTATGCTAATCGGGGGATTACAGCTGGCATGGCCTGTGATATATATCATTAAACTTAACTAATGTAGGTTATAAGTTAGATTGATATATTAAATCATTTATCCAATCACTATTATACACGCTCTAAAGCAGGAAAACAAACATTTCGAATGTAGTGATCATATAGTCATAAAAGTTAAATAAAATGAAATAATAATATATGTAAAATGAATATATATTTTAATCGAATGGATGTACGGTCGATTTTTTTTTCTTATTAATCGAAGCGACATATTTGAAGTAAAAAAAAATAAAATGACGTTCAAAACATTAGATGGAATACAAATCTTCATATTTATTAAGAGTATCAAGAGCAGGGCGCAATTTACTGTTTAATGTTTAACAAATAAATGATTTTTACTGATAGTACTAAATGAAATTAAGTATTATCAGTAAAATGAAATGAAAAATAATGCACGACTACATTTTTTTAGTGAAGTTGTTTTATTTTGGCCACAAATTAGTTTGAATAGTTTATTACAGTCACGCCTTATGAATCACTGTATATTTTTTTGATCATCAGAGTAATCGTTGGGCTTACGCACGCTATTATTTATTTGAAATTGTATATTTCCTATAAAACACTTAGGAGTGCCAAGCTCGACACCATATTTTGTGATTAAAATTTTGAGATTCAAATATTACAGACAGTATGTTTATTCCTTATAAAATACAGAGTAAGTTTCATAGATCATAAACACATTTTTTAGATTTCATTCTCCCGAGTACATTTCAAATACTATAGAAACAATCTCTATGGTTGTCTGCGTTGTATCTTATTAAACACTGAGTAAATTACGAATTAATAGTTTTGAATTAACTGACATTGATTATTTCCTATCAAACACTGAGTAAGCCACAAGCATGCCTTTAAGTCCGCATACGTGATTAACAATTCCGCGGTAATCATTACGTCAGCTCTATCATCCATTAAACGCCACACGAGCCGATGTGGAGCAACCCTGAGATGAATTTCTGATGCAAAAAAGCCACCGGCAGCGCGCCAGGAGCATATAAATAGCGTGTCCTGCCAGCAGAGAGTATCATTCCGCATTCACCTCCGGACCAGCAACACCTCGCCATGGCTTTCAAGGTACGAGCCCCGGAAAGAAGTCGCACCTGTAGAGTGTCGACTTGTAATCTAACTATTAAAAAATAAAAATTTGTGAGATTCTTGGCTTTTGAATGCATTGTGTAGTAAAATAAAGTAAATAATTAAAAAAAAATCATTTCTTTGAGTTCAAAATAAATTGAATTATTAATATAATATTATAATGTATTTTAAATTAAAATGTAAGCAAAATTAATGTGTTTGTGCTCAAATTTTAGATTGTCGCCCTCCTCGCCTTCGTGGCTGCTGCCAACGCCGGCATCATTGCCGAGCCCGCCTACCACCATGGCTACGCCGCCCCTCTGGCCTACGCCGCCCCTGTCGCCAAGTACGCCGCTCCTCTCGCCTACGCCGCCCCCGTCGCCAAGTACGCTGCCGTCGATGAGTACGACTCTCATCCCCAGTACAACTTCGCCTACGACATCCAGGACGGTCTGACCGGAGACTCCAAGAGCCAGCACGAGAGCCGCGACGGAGACGTCGTCCATGGATCTTACTCTCTGGTTGATGCTGATGGTTACAAGCGCACCGTCGAGTACACCGCCGATGACCACAACGGATTCAACGCCGTCGTCCACCGTGAGCCCCTTGGACATGTCGCCAAGGTAGTCGCCCCCGTGGCCTACGCCGCCCCCGTCCACCACGTCGCCAAGGTCGTCGCCCCCGTCGCCTATGCCGCCCCTGCTCACTATGCCGCCCCCGCCCACTACGCCGCCCCTGTCCACCATGTCGCCAAGGTCGTCGCCCCCGTGGCTTATGCCGCCCCCGCCCACTATGCTGCTCCTTCTTACTACCATCATTAAATTGACTGACATGCTCGCTCTACGTATCAAATAAATTATTGAAATCCACTTACAATTTTCATTTACCATCTCCTCTATTTTATAATATTACCAAAAAAACCAATGATTTTTTTTACAAAAAAATTATTTTTTGATCTAAGAGTTTCTGAACAATTTGAAAACTACAGCAACTACTCGTAATTGTACCCACCGATTAAGGAAATCATTGGCGTACTTGACCGACGCCAATTCACATCTAGCCCATAATAGACCCTTAAATATCATATGAATAAATTCTTACTACAATCTATTTGTTATACTTAAAATGTCTGACGACCATTTGAATATCACATATAGAATTTTTGTAGTTTTATAAGTAGTATATATTTTTTACGAGTGATTTAAAAATGTTATCAATAAGCGTCTTCTATTTAAACATAATTTTTATTTTATTTAAGAACATTGTAGTTTAATAAAGCCAGCGTAAAAGTTGGTGCGAAACCGGTCTCCAATAAAATGAATCATGTGGAAAACCACAAAATTTTACATATTAAAATGGAATTCCAGCAAGTACTCTATGTCAAAAATCTTTTATACTGAGAACATTTATTATTATTAAAGGTGTAGTTATTAGATGTCTTATTAAATACCAATGAAGATAATCTAATATTTTTTAGTTTTTATAAAAATATCTTTTGTACGATTTTGTATCATCAAAAATTATGAATTCAATTCAACTTAAAGTTTAAGAATATATTTTCATGCGAGTCCTTTTCTGAATTGCTAATGTAAAAATATATTAACACAGTACGTGTAAAAGTTTGGATTTGGCGATGATTTTAAAATAACTAGTATATTTTCAATGTTAGTTGCTAAATAAAAAAATTGTAGAATGTTCTCGAACATTTTTTGTCGCAACAAATGACAGACAGCTGACATTGTCACTACTTCTTATATAATGCCTTCCTTTCAGGGCTGCTCCACAAAAGTAGAGCGAGATGATGAAAACTAAACAAATTGCTTGTGTAAAAAGTTTATTTAGATTACTACAAAGAGATATAAACCCAAAGTTAACACCCAGAGAGCCTTACACAAGTAATGGTTTAATTATTTTTTTGCTTTAGATTCATATACGTGAGTTAATTGGATATTGTTATGTTTTGTCACGGTTTTATATACCGCGGGCTGCAATAAAGATTATCGTTTAATATGAAATACCATCAACGCATGGGTGTATAAAAACCCATAATATCGACACCTCTAGCATACAATATGTGTCTACAGATATTATTTCGTTCCCAATAAAGTAATAAATATAAATTTTATACGTATTTTATTGAACTAAAGACGCTATTAATATGATGAAAATCTAAATTGCAGTTTATGCTTCATAATCCTAAAAATAATAAAATCTAATTGTTTTGAAATAGCATTTTTTATTATTATGTGCTCCATCCGGTAAATGAATATGAAGCTTTGTGATTAATAAACAAGTTAATCATTTGGCCATGCAACAGTTCTTATAATTTTACGTTTACTTACCACCTTATTTATATTGAATATTATAATAATTGGTTTAAAAAATATAAATTTTTTATACATAATTTATTATTTTTGAAATACAATTTTAAATGTGTAAACACAGCGACAAAGAAGCCGATTTAACTTCAAATAAATAAATATTACAAAAGAGCATATAAACTTTTTGGCACTTTCTTAAATAAAAAAATAGATTCAAATCATAAGAGATTTGAATCGATGAGTTTTTAATTAAATAGCTTACATTCTGTTTTCAGAGAGAAAATTGATTTTTTTATTTGAATAGTATACTCGTACTATCAAATAATCCTTAAAACAACCTTCTCCGCTCCTTGGTGTGATTCCACTCCATTTTATGGTATAAATTAATGTTTTGAATTACTTATTAATTTAAAGTTATTAACTTACCTTATTTCACTCGTATGGGTGATTCGTGACAACTTGAGAATGTCGTAATACATGAAATTAAAAATGGATTAAGAATTGCTTAAAACTTGATCAGTAACAACTTAACTATTTATTCATTACTTTCAAAAATTAATCTATGTCATTTTTGATTAATTGAATACCTAATTTGAATTTTTTTTTCTTAATTTTCTTGTGTCGGTATATAGAAGGTTAACGATGATATCGTAAAAAATGCTCAATTTTAACAGATTATCAATATTGGATAAGACATATTAAAGACGTATTATAATAGTGAAATATTATAACAAAGCTTATAAGTGTACCTTAGGACACGTTTTTAAATGAAAGAAAGTTTTTTTGGTTTAAAATTTAATGCAGATTATAATAAATATGTATATACAACTATGCTATTTAGGTATGTCTTGATCTAGTGGTAGTGGGCGGGGGCTGCGTAGTGGGCAGGGGCGGCGTAGTGGGCGGGGGCGGCGTAGTGAGCAGGGGCGGCGTAGTGGGCAGGGGCGGCGTAGGCTACTTTGGCTACAGGGGCAGCATAGGCCAGGGGGGCAGCATACTTGGGAGCGTACGCCACTGGAGCGAGAACTTTGGCGATGGGGGCAGCATATGCCACAGGAGCGGCGACCTTCACAGCATGGCCGAGGGGCTCACGACGGACAACAGCGTTGAACCCATTATGGGGGTCAGCAGTGTAGTCAACGGTGCGCTTGTAGCCATCAGCGTCTACGAGGGAGTAGGATCCGTGGACGACGTCTCCTTCACGGCTCTCGTGCTGGCTCTTGGAGTCTCCAGTCAAACCGTCCTGGACATCATACGCGAACTGATAGTGAGGGTTGGGGTCGTAATCTTCGACGGCATGAGCGTACTTGGCGACAGGGGCGGCATAGGCCAAGGGGGCGGCGTACTTGGCCACGGGGGCAGCGTAGCTCAAGGGGGCGGCATAACCATGGTGGTACCCGGGCTGGGCGACGACCACAGCGTTTGCGACGGCCACGAGGGCAGAAAAGACGATGAACTGAAACAGACGATAATTAAATATAAAATATAATATAACTCTCAGAAATTCGAGATTCACAGATTCGAGAACGCACATCCCCAAGCTTACATGGTACTTAGCGAGATTTTTTATACAATCATATCCTATAAGTGAACCAACTTCTGAGAGTTTCTTTAATCATTTTTCAATATTTTAAAAAATGTACTTTATTAAATCAATCAATAACACCTGTATAGGCAAAATCGTACTTACTGTGAGACGGTCTTCACAAAAATCAATAATATGTAAATTAACTATTTTCAAAATTTAATCACATAGAATAATTTTTTTAATTTTAAGAAAACCATTTAATATAGGATTTATTAATAATTTGATGCTATGAAAATCTACAACCACTAATCTAAAATTACAAATTCTTTAGTAATTATAGACAACAACGACAATAAATTGAAAAATCAAATATCAATATGCATGTTAGATAATTTTTTTAATTAAATAAAATTGTTATTTATTTTATATAATACCTAGTGTTTAATTTTTGAATTGGTTCCGGCATTTATAATTCAAAATGTCAGAATAAAAATTGAATACAAAAAATATTCTATGTCAAGGTATTTCTTTATTCAAGGATATATGTAATTATTGATAATAAGTAAACTATTATTATATTCGTTATGAAAAATTAGAGTTATTTCTAAATAAATTGAATTTTAATTTATTATAAACATTGTGAGAAAATAATGCAAAAACGAATTATTTACAGATTTTTTTTGTAAAACACGTTATTTGAAGGATTATTTTTTTAAACCGAACTAGTAGATCATATTACAGTTTTCACGCGCTAGAAATTATTCACATCTTATAAAGACCACTGTATGTTAAATTTTCATAGTTTTACGATATATAGATAACACTTTTAGTTTTAAAATAAAAATATACCCACTAAGGGCTCTTCAAAATATCACATATTCAAAATCAGCTAGCATATATTAAGGTTAAAAAATGGTTTTGTAAAATAGCTCTCTTACATTTAAATGAATTACACGAAAAAAATTGATTAACACTCAAAATGATATAAAGGCAAGGCATAGATGGGATATAAATGGCAAAAATACAGAGTCGCGATAGCCTTGGAGGTGTGGATCCGAATTCCATCTATGCAATATTTTTTACAATATATTCTATATGCAAGTTGTTTTACGTGTGAATAGATAATATATTAAATAAATTGGTTAGGCTAAGTCAGGATAGAAAAGATCATGTTTAGACTAGATTGGGCTCATTGCACCATGCAGTACGCAAATATTATTATAAATTTAACTCGGAAGTTAGAGATTACTGCGCGAACCACGAAGGTTAGTGTCTTATCACAACGTCTTATCAAAATGTTAAAAAAATATTTTTAAAACGGTCAAAAGACCACTACACAAAGTAATTATATTTTTGCGTTATAAGAAGAAGTAGAAGACGCTATTGTCTAATTACGGCCCGTTTGCATCGATTTCGCTCCAAAGCTGCATTTTAAAACCGTTTCGTGCTCACTGCGTTTTCACAAAATTTAAAACTAAGACTATTCAAGCAATGAATTCACAGTAACCGTACACAAAACCAGATTGGTTTTGTCGTAAATAGGGTTTGCAAAGTAAAACTACTCTCGTTATCCCTCACTTCTTCCATTCGAGCACTTGTAACCATATCAAAAAGTCGGTTCGTTTTTCTATCAACAAAGTCGTGTATAAGGTAGCGTTAGAGGGCTTGAAAAGAATCCGTACCTTGAACGCCATTGCAGGTCTCAGAGAAGGTTCCCGATTGATCCAGTTGCCGGCAGTGTTGGGTATTTATACTCGCTGCTTGCAACATCCGACACCGGCTGTACCTTAATCACTTACAGTTGACATTGCCTCTACTTTCCTCGGCAGGGCTGTGCTAGACGGAGCCGCCGCCTTGCGTAAACCTTAATATAAATCAACCAGAGTTAAACTGCTGATCCAAGCCAAAGCTTAGCGCTGTTTTTTTTTATCACGATTAATCGAGTCGTTTTGTTGTTAATTGAGATTTTTATTTGTATTGCATGACTCGGGAGAATTTGAATTAACATGTAGATTGCATTATTGTGACTTAATATGTTTTGATATTATATAAAGCATTGGCGCATGTCGATATTGAAATCTGAAAATCCAGTGTAATGATCTGAGTCTTAAGTATTTAAGGTGGACTCAATAAGTTGAATGCGCAGGAAATTTTTTAAACTTATTAGAGCAAATAGAGAGAAAAAAAATTTTTAAATAAAAATCTAAAATATTCTATTTTTTTTTTAACAATATGATAAAGTTATGCGGAAAAGATACGTAACAGTAGAAGATCACAATAAATTAGAAGACTTGTTTTTATTGTATAAATTTTGATATAAATTTGACATTGTTTAAAACAGATCTATATTATTAAAAGTTATAAATGAGAATTCATGTAATAACCACTATTTTTACAAATATTAATTTATTATATAGTTCTCTATTTATAAAATTAGAATTCACTATGTATGCTCTTATAAACCATATTTAATAATTAATATGTATGATTTTAAATTAAAATAATCTAACACATTTTAATAAGTTAATACCTTTTATTTTAAGGATAAATAATATAACAGAAAGCAAAAAAAACCCTTCGAACCGTTTATTTAAAACGCATTTGTAGATATTCTTTCTTTTATGATTTTTTATTAATGTTGTTAAAAAAAATTCCTAAAATATTGTGTTTTTTTTTAAATATGAAATAAATCTATATGTTTTACCTATACAGGTAAATAAATACACATGTTTTAAGCTCTGATACACCGGAAGTTTTTTTTTTTAATCGATAACCTTTTTAAATATTGTACAAAACTTAAATTATTCAAATAATTTAAGAGAGATAAGTTTAATTTTATCATGTAATAAATTTTAAAATCTGTTTAAACAAGTACAAAATATTTTATATTTTTTAGAATTTATTTTGAAAATTTCTTTTAAAATATAAGTTTTTAATCAAAAAATTATTGTTTCGGTGGTAATCGGTTAATATGATTGATTCAACATAGAATTGCGAAAAAATATCGTGAAAACTTTTTAGACGATGTTATTCGTCGTTTCACACGCGGACCTATTATCTAAAAACAAGCTATGGACACATGTCTCATAAACAAACAAAAAAATATTTCAAAACACGCTTATTTAATTTACAGTAATTAAGCCAAATACATTGAATACGTTCAAACGAACGTTACCGATTAATACCTAATTAATTTTTGTCCAATCAAATAAAACGGTTTTTTAGAACATTAAAGCCTTTATATGGATAGGCCGGCCAGTGTCCGAGGCGGTCCATATGGCCTGCGCGACACAATCGCCACTTAATTGATATTTGTAAATCAGCAGTTATTTCACCATGTATATTTTTGCAAGAGAAATATTTCAGGGATTATACATTTATATGAACGCGAGAATATAGGAAATTTCACAACCTAAACGCTGAAGCGGGGAAATTACTTAACAGACACGATTGGTTTTATGGTTCAACATTTCAAATGCGGTGCAGTCCTGAAAAGGTGTGTGAAAAAGTATTGACACGTGAATAGAACTATTATTATACTCACGGTATTTTGATTTGTTTCAATTGTGAATATTTATAATGTCTGAAATAGACATTTCTGTGTTGAATTGAAGTTTCAAAATATCGTGTGAGTTTCAGCGAGGTAAAATTGAAAATTCACGCTTTTGGTCCGGGATGAGATATACAATAAAAGAGTTTGATGGTTTTTAATAATTTATTGCTTCTTAAAATTAATTTTGACGGTAGTCAGTTTTTAATGGTGGTAGTAGGCGGGGGCGGCGGCAGCATAGGCGACCTTGGCCACGGGGGCAGCGTAGTGGGCGGGGGCGGCATAGTGGGCAGGGGCGGCGTAGTGAGCGGGGGCGGCGTAGGCGACGGGGGCGACGACCTTGGCGACGTGGTGGACGGGGGCGGCGTAGGCCACGGGGGCGACGACCTTGGCAACATGTCCAAGGGGCTCACGGTGGACGACGGCGTTGAATCCGTTGTGATCATCGGCGGTGTACTCGACGGTGCGCTTGTATCCATCAGCATCCACGAGGGAGTAGGATCCGTGGACGACGTCTCCGTCGCGGCTCTCGTGCTGGCTCTTGGAGTCTCCGGTCAGACCGTCCTGGATGTCGTAGGCGAAGTTGTACTGGGGATGAGAGTCGTACTCATCGACGGCAGCGTACTTGGCGACGGGGGCGGCGTAGGCGAGAGGAGCGGCGTACTTGGCGACAGGGGCGGCGTAGGCCAGAGGAGCAGCGTACTTGGCAATGGGGGCGGCATAGGCGATAGGGGCGGCGATCTTAGCTACAGGGGCGGCGTAGGCCAGAGGGGCGGCGTAGCCATGGTGGTAGGCGGGCTCGGCGATGATGCCAGCGTTGGCAGCGGCCACGAAGGCGAGGAGAGCGACGAACTGCAATTATAGGCAATATTTATCTGTGTCATCATCAACTTTAGCTTCCTGAAATACTTGAAACGATAAATACATAACAAAGTAATGATAAGGATAGTTGCTGATATCAACAAGTGAGACAGTCAATTGTGATTATAATGCCGTAAAATTAATAACGCTTTGAGTTATCGTAATGCACGAAATTATAAAAATTTTCTCTTAAGTTTTGATGGTGTTCAAACTACTTTCCAATATTTTTTTATCAATTGTAGAAAGTAAATCTACAAAATGTTTTTTTTATAAAACGCTCAAATTTAATAACTTTGGGTTTTGCAACAAAGTATTAAAAAAAATTATTAGCCATTAAATTTTGTTTCACAACAATTATATATGAGTCGCACATAACGCTTAAAATTGTCAAGTAAATTTAAGCAGAAATATATTTTTGATATTTTTATAGTAATTGCTTGCACAAACACTATGCAGAATAACACTGTGCAAAAATCATTTCGTTGGCAACGAATAGATGAATTATCCTATAAAAGCTTACGGGATGTAATTCGTACCTTGAATGCCATTGCGAGTTGATTCTTCGAACAAAGGTAGATACCGAATGATGGTGTTTGCTGGCAGGACCCGCTATTTATACTCCTCGCCCAAACTTGACCGCCCGCCTGAGCAGCGCCGCAGCCTCCGAGCACTTTCTGCACAAGGTCGCGCGCCACTTCCCCAGCCCCGCGCTGGCTCGGCCCCGAGGCCCAGAGGTCGCGGGTCACGCTTGTCCCCCCTCAGGCCTAGGGTTGTCTGCACTTTGTTACATAAGACCACGCTAATTGTGGGCACGGTTTTTTTATTAGGTTTGGGGAAATATACAATTTGGGGAAACTTTCCAAACTAGTCAATCGAAATTGTGCTATATATGGGAGTGACTGAAGCTACACCTCCTGGTTTATCTTCTTTATGGTTCCGATGACACACTTCAAGAAACCATCCAGTGACTTCATCAACTGTGGGTGTCTCGCCACTGACTTCAGGTCATCCAGGCATAGGCCCTCCAGTTCGTGTCTCTAAAGGCCAAAGATGGGGCATGAACCCACAAGGTGGATAACTGTTTGTGGAGTAATATCATGACAAGGGCATGTGTCGTCGCTCGTCAAGTGGAGATAACTTCTCATCCCTCCATGACCCGTTAGAAGCTGGGTTGATTCAAAGCTAATCCCGCAGGTATTCCTGTATATAGCGGCGTCCGTAACAGAATTAAAGAACATCTTTGTTACGTTCTCTTGCGGAGAGCTTTTTTTACACATACTGAAATTTATTCGCACAATAACAAATATTTTACGAATGCAGTATAAAAGTATAATAGGTCTCTTTTTTTTTTAAAATGAAAGTTATTAGTGGGTGTTTTTTTTCACGACTGATACAAAAATAAATTATGTTAAATATACATAATATATTAAACTAATAATATCATTTAACTTATAAGATAAACTTTTAACAACAGAGTAGTTAAATAATGCTTTGAATTGGGTGCTAGAAAGAGTTTGTTTTATTACAAAACATAATTTCACAAGCTGACGCCTTTGGTTGCATAATGTAGCAATGAAACTTTTGGTTACCAGTGCAAAATTATAGCTCTGGCATAATTTAAAAAAAAAACACTACAGTAAAAATTCTTCATATGAAATAATATTTTTAAAGTTTTAAACATAAAGAGAAATTAAGATTTAGAATTATATATTATTACAATATATTTTTATGGTTAACTATGAGGAAGAAGATATAAAGAAGTTTTGACAGTAGTTATTGTTAAACATACTTTCACGGATGTAAAGCCTTGTTAGGTTTTGATTTCCGAAATTTTTGCTCTGATAGTGCATATTTTAAGGAGTCGGGTAAGTAATAAAAACACGTCGCGGCTTAACGTACAAAAATGAAGTCATCTTGAAAAGTTTTATAAAATTTTAATGGGATAAAGTGAACGTTACGAAAATTAATTTGTAACATGTAATCATACACAGCAATTTACCTGAAGTACAAAAAAATGAAGGTTATAAATCAATTCCGGCTAGAACAATTATAGTTCTTTACAATGTGTTCGAAGTTCCCATGTTTAATTACTCTTTCCCATACCAACCAAACTCGAGGTGATTCATTTAAACAAAATATTTAATCACACACCAGGTGTAATACCTTTTTGGTTGTAAAAAGGTACTTTAGTTTAGTAAATCATGTAAACATAAGCTTTTAAAAACTAGAAAAGTAAATATTAAGATTATCAATTATCAATGTTCCTACTTATATGTAAGTAAAGCAATGAATATAATACAATAAAAACTTGAACATATTTATATTTTTATATATTATCTTGTTAGGATTTTTTTAGATCTTAAACCAATAAGTAAACGGACGCAATGTAATAAATTAACTTTTTTATTTAAAGTGGAAGTCCAATATATTAAATTCCACTCTATCAAATTGATTAACGTTAAAAAATATAATAATTTCGCAATGTATTCATATTTTTTCCCCAAACTTTCAGTTCATTCAATTCAAACCTGTTTCGGTTTTCATTCATGCAAAATATTCGTAGTCCTCAATTAGTTTCATCAATGGAAGCCACGAAGTCAGTGACGATTTTTTCCCGCTGACAGGTTTTTTACAGCTTCCGTCCCACCAGCAAGCGGGTCAGCTCGTCGGCTGGACCTCAGACGTCACTGTTTCTTACGTAACACAGTTGCTGCTGATGATAACAGAGACACTTGATGAGGATAACCCTAGACCAGAGGTTCCCAAAGTGGTCAATATCCACCCCCAGAGGTCGATTTCGCCCTACAAAGGGTCGATGACAGCGAAAAATAAAATTGGGGGTCCATGGGTAAATGGGGGTCTACGAGAGTGGATCCCATTTAAGCAGGTCATCACCAAAATTTAGAAATTTCGTAAATGTCATAATGCACCGAACAGAGATTGTACCTATGTATTTTGTGACGAATCGAAGCCCTGAAGCGTAGAAGTATTTTGTATGTTTTTAATTAATGTATTTTATTCTATTTAAGATATTAAAATGGAATTCCACCAAGTATTCTCTATCAAAAATTATGATTTTCTTAATGAACTTGTATTTTTACTTTTTCATTTTTAAACCCACTGTACAGAAAACCATATGAAAGTGAGTTGTTCTTTGTAAGATGTCAAAAATATGTTTGAAGTTGATGAATTTGTAAAAATTCAATATTAGCAAGGCAGGGGGTCGACGAAAAACAGGAAAACTCGACAAGGGATCGACAGGACAAAATAGTTTAGGAAACTATGCCCTAGACTAAGGGGATAGACCTAGAAATAAACCCTTAACTCTAGCGGCTCAGTGATCAGAAGATTTGCTTTCCAACCTAAACATCAAGCCTGATGCGGCCACAATTACTTATAATCTTTCTTAACAAACAATCCCTTACTTGCCATATAACGAAACAATTACCCCTAATATTATCGTTGTGAATTATACATTAGATTTAAATTAGAATTACGTCCAAAAATAGTCTGATATAAGTATTTGAATTAGAAATCCAAATAATGTTAGTGAGCGTGGTAATAAATAGATGCCAGAGAAAATTATTTCCGACTTGTTACGGCATCGATACGTGTCTTGTTGTATTCAGGAAAATCACAGAAGATTGTTTTGAGATAGTGCGAGGTTAGGTAAAGCTATGAATGAATTGATTTTCCGCGGATAAAATAGCCAAATTTAAATAATTTTAATAGGGAGCTATCAACTAATTAACTATAATAGAATAGTCCGGTGATAGATACTAGATAAGATAATAATAAACTATGGAGGGAATTGTGTTTGATTATTTTTTGAATTAGCATGAGTCTTATTGCATACAGAAAAATAACAAAATCTATTATCATCACTTCAAAACTGGCAATTTTTTAGTTTACTTAGATTGTGTCTCGACATTCCATTGGCAATTGTACTAACTTCCCATTCACTGCAAATGTATATTTAACAGAACTAAAAAAAGACAATAAATAATAAAATGGGTCAGTTGATCATTACTATTAATTGTTGTAAAAAACTATCATTATAAGAACACAATATTAAGTAATTTAAAGTAAACTTAACAATAAGCAAGAAATTGAAAATATTTAGAGAATGTTTTGGTTCTCAGATTATCTGAGTCAAATTCTCTCTGTTTATACTTGATATAGAACAGAAGAATAATATCTGCGATTGTAAGTAAAATAAGTTGTCTTAAAGTGTATTGACGTCCGTGTTGTGAATTTTGATTTGAAGAGATTATGACAGCTTTTTGTAATCTAAACAAAGTCGACAAGTCGCATTATTTTGTTTAGGAAAAATTAAAAATAATACACGACAATCGTTTCTGTATTATCTGTGACCTTGAATGCTACTCGTTATTCTGTTGCTATGCAAGTAAAAGCGGTTTTTCCATACAGGGAAGTTCTTTGACTTTAAATTTATTTAACACGAGATAAATCAACCATTTATAAAGTTGACTGAAGTCAATCAATTTCATTACCCAAGAGCTGAGATACAGAACTGGATTAAATGTTTTATCTAGTTCCTAAAGGTTAACTTGTAATATTTCAAGTGCAATAAGTAATATTGTATCGACAAAGTTTTTGTAAGGCAAACAGCGTGGGGTTTTGGTGAGAGCAGTCATTATAACTGATGTGACATTGAAGCTAAAATTTTAAATAACATGAAGGTATTAATTTAAACAAGCGGATACGATTAAAATTGTATTAGTTAAAAAAAATTTCAACTCGAAGCGGATTTATCTAAAATGAATATACTCAAATTTAAATATCAAACGTGTGCTGTATGTCTTTATAATGATGTCCATTCTTTTATTATGTTATTCTTAGTAAACTTAAAAGAAATGTTTTGTTAATTCAATGATATATTGGAACTATAAATTTTCAATGTATCTTCGAGCTTTAGTTTCTATGGTACCAATATAGTGATTTCGTGTATCATATAATATTAAAAAAAAACTAGTATGGCAGTAAATAAATTAACTTGCACGATTATGGTCACTACGAGTATATTATATATGCAATAATTTTTGACTTTGAGCGCTTCGCCTTTTAAAGGCTTCTCCAGATTGAAACAGCAAAAGAATGCTAGAATATTATCCAGTTATATTATCCACTTAGCTATTTATATGTATTATCATAAAACATTTCAAATAAAGCCAGTATCTCGTAAATCAACGATTTACTTTAAAATTGATTAATAATTCACTTTTTAATGAAAATATCAGCGATTCATACCCATCATAGACCATATGGCCATTTGCAATGTTGCAATGATACTAATTGTTTGTGAATTTTTCGTACGCTTGCCATTCTGTACGCACTCGGCAATATGAGGGAATCTATCGGCGTGATTAGCTGCGGCGCCGACCTCTGACCCCGTGCCCTGCTAAGCAAGAGGCCTGGGAAGCAGCACCAGCAGTACTTGCAGTTGGCATCTGCAAGAGTGACTCTCAAGCCACTCTGAGATAGCACAGCAAAGCTAAGACTGCTTAAAAAAAAAATATTTGATCGCCCTATGGCTAGCACAGTTGTTTCTTGGCTGCTAAGTGCAATTTTTCCAATTTCTTCTGATTACAAAGTAATTCCGTTATACACTGCATGCTCGCAGATTATCTGGGTTTGGATGTCGTTTGTTTTTCTTTTATTTAATTTTATAATTTAGTGCTTGAAATAAGTTGGATCCTCGTGTCTCTCAATGGAACATAGATTATGATGCTTTGGTATACACTGTATGATTCAATAAATAACGGAGTCATCTGTAATATCAGAAGGTAGCATCAGTGAGGTAGTGGGGTCTGCAGTATTCATTACTAGGTATAAATGGTCTCCAGAAGCGTTACGTCTTCGAGACAGAGTATTTACAAATTACTTTTAAATGTAAACATTTCAATTTATCTTATATGTAAATACTTTTTTGAAAATTTTTGGTGAAGTTAATTTTATCAATGGATATCTTTGAATGACAATCATATGGAAGCTTAGCAAAGCAGTGCTTTGGAAGCTGAGTAAAGAATGAAGAATCATTCGTTCCTGAGATTGTGGTATGATTTAATGACACATGTGCAAAAAAGAAATACTATAATAAGTATTTTATCTTTGATTCGTTACGTTGTCGTTTTGTTATAGTTATAGTTATTATGGCGTCTCTGTAAGTACATTTGTGTTTTTGTAGTTAATTTTATTTAAAAGAATTATTTATTTATTTAAAAAATTTATATTAGAATATGATAACAATAATTTTAAAATAAATATTAAAAATTTATTTACATTTAATTACAAATATAAAGCAATTTCCATTTCATGAAATTATTTGTATAAGCTACGAGTAACGTAAATTTTAGATAAAAGAATAATCTGCATGAAACAAATATATATATTTTTTCGATTACCCATCTCAAAACTCATCGCCCGCCCCTGGCGTGTACTTACTCCATACGTGCTGAAGACTTGCGACCTTTCCGCGTAGGGACTGCTCGGTCATGAGAACTGGGTCTGGTGGAGGGCCGATGCATCTTCACGTCATAGATATGCATTTGTTGCGTCATCGGAGAATACTATTGTTTACAATTAAATTGAAAACCGAAGGTTTATACAGAAAGTTCATTCATTCAGGTAACATTGCAATTTTATGCTTTTTTATACTTAGTTGAGATATCTAGGAGAAATGTCAAACAAGGAAGATAAAAATAATATTTATAATCTTGTTGAGGGACAAGGCATTTGATTCGTGAAGATCCATTATTATAATGTGTATTATGTCTTCACTTTGAGTTTATTAAAATTATTTGCATTACTAGTTTCGACCCAATACACTGGGTCATCATCAGATGCTTAACTAAACACTAGTTAGTTAGTCAGACGTTTAGTTAAGCATCTGATGTTGACCCAGTGTATTGGGTCGAAACTAGTAATGCAAATAATTTTAATAAACTCAAAGTGAAGACAAAATACAAAGGTATTTTTATCATTATAATATTTATAATTTTAAAATAATTATTTCAGGTAATATGGAGAGTTGTAAAATCTGTTGCTACACAACATAAGTGAAAACAAAAAAATAATCATCAAAAATAACTTTGTGCAAGCGAATATAATTAAAAATAAAGATATTTTTTTAGTAAAGAGCTTAAATATTAACTTACCAACAAATTTAAAATAATCTTGACTTAAAAAATAAAATAGAAAGGATTTCATTTACAGTTTTTTTTAAACGTTTGAGTTTAAATCATTGCATTGAAAATAAAATTTGAAAGCTTTCAAGACAATCATAAAAAAATATTGGTTTTTTATTTACAAAAAACATGAAAACTTTGGTTAAATTTAATAAAACAGCAAGTTTTGAATTATGATCAACTAATTAACAAATTTACAATCATCTTAATTTGAAGATTAAAACAACGATGAAAGCATTGGTATTTTATATTTGACAGGCACATTACAATATCCCTGAGGTTGTTAAAAAGTTGCATCATTTCCTGAACACGCTCACGATCTTTGGGTGTATTTGTCGGAACCGAGACATTGCTGAAACCACGTTGGTGGCTGACAGACACATTTCACTACATTTAATACAATTATTTATTTTGTATCTATTGTAATGAAAAAGCTTGCGGTTTTTTGTATTGACCGCGTATTGCATTAACCTTTTGAAGTTTGATTTATGTCTCTCGACCTTGTGATCAATCTCCATCGCCGACAATCCCGACCTACAGAGCTGCTGTTTCATTGTTTTTTTAAGCATACACAAAAAAAAAAATGCGTTATAAAAATAATCTAGACAATAAGATAATTAATCTAACATTATCTAATGAAAAAAAATATTTACTCATGAGCGTAAACCTGGGTTCAATCAATAAAAATTTAAACAAAGACGAATTTAATGCTGTAGTGGTGTTCAAAGCTCAGATGATTTTATTTAAGAATGGTCAATTTATATTTATATGTAATGACTTAGCAAATTAAAAAAAAACTGCTGTAAAAATGCATTAACAGTATATTTTTAACCGCTTGGTATTGGGTTTTTTTTTTTTTTTTTAATATTACAGTATTTTAGACTTTTGGTATAAATACCTTTATAATCATTGGTTACTTTATGGATATAAAAATTAAAATGGCTTGATGTAACCTCTGACATATATTCTGATATATATATTTATTTATTTTTTAATTAAAAAAAGTAGGCCCACAACAAGCATAATGCAGCTAGTTATTTTTATATTTATTATAATTAGTTGAATATTGTTAGTAACGATATAACACTTAACATGCCGAGGTTTTCCTTATACTTGGATGCAGAAATATTAGTTCGTTCACAAATAAAAATATTTAAGATTCTTCATTGTTATATTCCACTACAAAGTTTTCTCGACTTCTATATTTATATGTATTTAATAACTAATCCCTGTACCCTGTGTAGGTGGTAATATATGTTTAAGAAAAAATATGTATGAAAACCCCCCTATTGCATAGTTTCAATTAAAAATAAATTAAATTGAATTGTCTTGCACTTCACTTGCGAGTTGGCAATAATACTAACGGCATCTATGAAGTGAAAAAATGTATCGAATTGGTCTCTTGAAAACAATGATTTTACATGACCTGTTAATGTATGTACGAGTACAGTCCCCTTGATAGAATCATAGATTGCATGTGTAAGACATCACTTACAGATTTTATAGGTATGACATGGATTATTTTCTCGTACAAATAATCTATCATCTAGATTTAAGATACACTTTAACGTACCGAGTCTCTTGAACTTGGCCCGATTTCAGTGAGACTCGTAGAAAATGTGATTGTGAAACGTTCAATAGACATTCGTCATGTGAATGACGCGGCTCTAATTCATTGACAATCTTGGTGTTACACAGCCGCTCACACGTACACTTCACTTTCAATTTCTTTTGGCAAGAACTACAGGAGAAAATAGAGTATATCGCTTTTATAATCGCTTATTTTGGAAACTGTTATGAATGTTAGTATTTTGGAAATTATATCGCGTAAATTGAGTACAGTTCAAACGTTTCGGCTCCTCTACTGAAGTTATATTGATATTGATTAAAACTGAACAAACCTCTCCAAGCGAGCTTAGAGTTATCAATAATGCAAATTTAGCATGAGGTGTAAGAGTTTTATAAACATGATGAATGTCTAGTGAAAATAAACATATTTTTTAAGATCCAAACAGTCGCATCATATTTCCATTTATTTATGTGATTTATTTGCAATGTGAAAACACAAGGCGTTGAATGGTTAACTAAAACAAACTGCGTTATAATTCGTTGTCTTTCTTCTACTGTTTCGTGATTAACATCTTGCGGACTTGCGTCCTAGATATTGAGGCAAGGTCGCCACTACACGTCATCCTTTGACCAGTTAATTTATTTTTGCATACTCATTTGATCGAGTGGAGTCTGACTATTCGAATAGTTATTACGAAACAGCTTTGTATGAATGTTTTAATTGATCGATCTCACTCACGGGAGTCTCGAGCCCAGTGCACATCTCGGGGGTCTATCCAGGGCTCGGGTTTCGTGTCTCTTCGGGTACAGATGGATTGATCGATCTCCCTCACTAGAGTCACGAGCCCCAGCCAGCAGCCAAGCACTCTCGGGTGCAGATTGCATCGTTCTACATTTGGCATTCGTTACGGCATGCATGCGCTGAGCACCAGCTGCACTAGATTGCGGTTGTGTCGAGTGCATTTATTACGACGCTTACATGAAATATTTTAGATTTACTGTGAATTGCATATAACAATAAAGGTTAATAACATTTTCTATGGAAACCGATAGAAGGCTTGGGTGTGGTACTAGTAATTATGTTTATTGAAAACAGCATCTATTCTAGTTGTTATTATGGTAGATTATGGTTGTTATTAAATCAATTATTGTTTTTAACATTTAAATAATTTCTGCAATATTAAAAAAAAAAAATGTGAACTGATTGACGATTTTAACACTATGTATGTAGAGACTGAACAAACAAAATTGATCAAGTTGTTTGAATCAAGTATTAAAAATTCAACTTGTTTGTTGTAGATAAGCAAAAGAAAACATACAGGAACACGTATAAAATAACTCTCTCTCTCTCTCACGATGCTGAGTGAGCTGTGAGATAATAGAGTGATTCGGCTGTGGTGTATTAAATAACGCCGTGTTTTGTTATTACATGGTGGTGATCGACTTTCTCCTCAGCGCGTGGAAAGTGAAAAGAAATTGGAGCCGGGCAGTGGGTCAAGGCCTCGTCTGAAGGAAGCGGATCACTCGGGAGTGCATCAGTCTTCAGAATCTCCTGAAAGCTCTGAAAACATTGACTTAACTCGGTTGCTTTGTACATATATACGTGAGGTAGTGTTCTAGGATGAATATCGCCCGAAAACATGTCTTCGTAAGTCACCAGTAACACGCGTGTTATCTAGGTCATGCTGCATGCGTTAATAATCGAAAACTAACAAAGAAAAGCTCTCGTTAGTTAAGTAGAAGAAATATTTTATACACGTTTAATGTACTTAGGCGGATAGCTTAGAGGTTCTTTAATGACATATTTGTAATTTAACATAAAATGAATTCACAAATTATATTTTAGGCAAAGCAAAATTTTTCGTTAAATAAAGTTATGCTGAAAATATAACATATTTTCTGACAAAATTGATTTCAATAATCAATATTTGTGATAGAGAATACTTGGGGGAATTCCATTTTAATATTTTAAATAAAATACTAGAGTGATTTTTTCACATCGTGACCGGTTTAGCCAACACTTCACGTTGGCATTATCAAACTGAGTGTGATAATGCCAAAAAATTAACGTCTGGAAAAATCTCTCAAGTATTTTATTTAAAATATTATAATTGATTTCAAAGCAATCAATGAACACGTTAACGCCCAACCGTGAAGATTTGAGTTTTAACAAAAAAAATGTATGCTATTAAATTTGAAAGCCAATTCTATATATCATTATGTCTTACATACTATATAATATATTTTCTTTATAAAAACTGCAACATCTTTAAGTTTGTTAGATAGGTGGTCAGATTTTTGACCCTTCGCCTAAAAGCTCATCAGCTCGATGCTTGTCTTGTCAGGTGAATCCCGAACCAATGCGATGATGCAGGACGTCAGATGACAACAGATAATGCGGTTGCTGGACCAGGACCTGTCTTGGCCAGAGAAGGCTGTGTGGGGCGGGGCGGGGCGACCAGCTGCGGTGCCGCGGGCGGAAGTTGCGCAAGGCCCGGGGGCGCCGCCGTTGGCTGCTCCACTTACAGCCGCAGCGGCTCCCAACTTCTCTTTACCCTAAAAATAACGTGTTAAATTTAGTATAACACTATACGTATTTGAACATTTTGGCAGCTGTTGTTTTTGGTTGAAGTTTCAAATCTCTGAAGATGGTCCCAGTAGTGGGAATGAAACGTCGCAAACATGAAATAAAATCGAGTACTTAACCATCTTCGGGTAACACTAGACAACAGCGTGTTGTAAAAATCGCTATTTTTTAGGATAGATGTAAAAATCGAATTCATTTTACACCCCACAAACACTTGTTAAAATAGCTAAGTTATTCAATTTATTCGACTATATCTATTCAGTAAAAAAGATGGAAAAAAAATATATATTGTCATATTAAAGTAACCAAGCTTATAAAATATTTATAAGTTGCAAATCTTTTTGGTTTTGTTAAAGTATGTAGTATTTGTTAATTTACTTAAATCACTTTTGTTAACAACGAAAATGGTTAAATGGTTTAGATTTTACCATGTATATTTTTTCCTAATCAAATAATTTAATCCAGTAATGGGTGTATAATGCAAATGTATTTATTATTCAATTATCGTAAAATTAATTTTTAACTTTTCGTGAGAGAAATACTGTTATTATAAATGTTTTCTTGACCATACAATAATATTATTTTTTTCTTTATTTTTCAATTAATTCAAATCAATAAATTTTGCTTGTGATCTACATACTGAGTGCAAGCGAACTATAGCGTTAGGCAATATCTCATTCTCTAGAATTTAACGATAATAACTTTCCCACATACGTACGCTCTAAATTCTGTAATAATAATAATTAAATGTGATATTTATTATAAAATACGCCCTGCGCGTTTCACCCACGCGTTGTCTTACATATATTAAATATCGTTTTAATATAAACTGGATATGCTCTTTGAAAATTACTCGCTTGGTTAAAATTACATGGTATGAAATAAATTAATCAATTTTACATTGAACTAATATTGTTTGGTCTAAGAAAGTGGTTTCAGCTACAATTAATATATTTTCCCGTAATCTCACCAAAAAATTATTGACTTATATGGCCATGTATTACAAGACAAAACAGTAGATGCCTACTTATGACTTAGTGTATGTGTTGCTTTTGGTGTTTCTCGAGTAATGGAAAATTTTAAATTTATTTAAGTAGATTAACGTGTTAGGCGTTTCCTGTAGATATTTCCATGGCGTGATATTCCATGGGGACGTGTTAAATGCGGTGCACGAGGAGGCCGGCGAACGAAACGGTTGTACATTCTCTGCCGCAACCGGTTCCGCTGCGCCCCGGGCTGCGTGACTCTCGACGAGGGGCGTCCGCTGGACTCGAGGGGAGCACAGACAGCTAAATGGCTAAGAGATCACAAACATATTAAGATAATTCATTCATAAATAAAACGACGAGTAAACTCATAAAAAGTTTTTTCACGATATTGCAGGGGTCGGTCCCAAGGGAGGTGAGCTCAGCTATGAATAACCGAATAGCTAGGATATAACAATGATACATATTGCGACTATCGGGTGCGCCGAGACTGACGTGATTATTAAAGCACCTGGTCGCGATAGTCGAGGAGTGTGGGTTCGAATAACACCGGTGTTGTGAAAACACCTTTATGGAATATTTCTCATACGCGCGTTGATTATCTAAGTAATGTAAGCAAAAAAAAAATTGTATTTTAAAATTTCGATAAAAAACAAATTCTGAAAATAAAAAATGTTAGTTTTCTAAGTATATTTTAACATTCAAAAATTGAAAGGCCGTTTTATTATTTTTCAAATTTTATTGGTGTTTTTACGTGTATAAATAAACATTTTGTGTAAAATAAACTAATATACATATAACTAATATATTAGCATAACTGTTTTTTTTAATTAGATTAGAACCTATTAATTAAGATTAAATGAATTCAGCTAAATTAATAACACTAATTGTTGATAGATGAACCTACTTGAAAAGAGTTGACCCACTTTTACAGGCATAATAGCACACCTGCCGATGATGTTTTCGGTTAAATTAATAGAATTACACGCGGTTGTGCAATAAGGCTGTAACAATTAAAGCGATGAATATTTAATGATTGCTCTGGGCTAAAATAACGCCAACTCACTGTGTTTGCCTCCAAATAGTCAAAAAAATCTTCCCACCTTGTACACTAAAAAAAAAAAATACGACACCTTTTAATTCTGCAGATATTCTTACGAAATTTATTGTCAATTTTAAATCATTAAAAATTGATATAAAAATACCAGTTGAATACCAATCAATAATCTAACCTAAGTTATTAACTTACCTACTTGTTATTAACGACCTTTTTATTGTCATCCGTTCTAAATGCTTATAACAAAGAAACATCTTAAAAATACCACTGCATAAAAAAGAATGGGGTTTTAAAGAAAAAAAATGCTAATACCATATATCTATTTTATTTTAATAAATATTATAAAATGTATTTATGATGTTTTAATTTTTTGACGCTTCTAGTATCGTCAACATGCTAGGTTTGCTGGTATCTTTGAGTATGCCACCCAATCATGTTGACAAAACTATTCGAGTTAAAAAAATAAAAAGTGGGAATAACACTAAATATTCATTCAATAAAAATATTATACTGAAATTCCCCCAAGTGCTTTCTGTAAAAAATATTAAATATAAAAAAATAATAAAAGTTATCGATGAATTGAAACGTGCTACTCTTGAGACATTTAGTATAAATTAGGAGTGATTTATATTTATTCATGTTATAATATGCAGCAAAGCATCACAGGGTTACGAAAATAAAGAAAACCGTACAAATCGGAGCAAATGTGCGATTGCTTATTTCCATACGTCTCGTGGGGCTCCCGGGTTTCTGTCTTGCCCGCCTGTCGCAAGTGCCCGGAGACAATGCTGCCGAGGTTTTGCAAGAAACTGTCGCGTCGCAGCCTTAACATGGCGGGCACGTCCAGGGCACGGCGCATTTCAGCAAAAACGCGGAATTCCACGACACGCGACGTGATCCTCGCCAACCTGAAATGTTAATTTGAGTAAAATATTTCATTTCCTTGCGACCTCTCTGATTGTCTAGTAACTTCAAATAGAACGGAAAGATTGTTAAAAATGAGTATGGGCATCAAAAACGCACGTGTTTTATTGATATTGCATGCTAGTAGATAATCTTGAGTAGTTCCAACGTTTCGGTATCAGTACTGGGACCAGCTCCAGGTGTTTGGAATTGAAACGTCTGAAGACAAAACCACTACGCAGCATAACACACAAGAAACCCCAAAAATAACAGCTTCCAAATCAAATGTAATAGTATATATAGTGTTTCATAATTTTATCAACAAAAAACATGAATGAATTTAAGAATTTAATATTTTGATATAGTGAAGTCGAGAAAACGTAGGACACTTAAGAATAATTACACGTTCTTCGGTTACATGCACTCTTGTTTATGCATTTTTAATTGGAGTGCAAAATGGCCTCACACTACCTACCGATTAAGTTGAGAAAAATTTTGAAATAATCGAAATTTAGAGTGAGGTGGTAATATGAATACTTGCAAATCGTTATGTCTAAAAAATAGGTATTAATTTAAGCATTATATTTAGAATATCCGACATTTTTACCTTGCTGCGTTAATTACAGGATTTAAAAAGATAATTCCGCTGAAAGTGTACTTGAGAGGCAGGTAATATTTTTCTACAGACTCGAGCGTTACAAATGCAAAAAAACTACTCAATTATTGATTATAGACTTGAAAAATTTGATGTGGTTAAACCGACATTCTTATAATGAGAACATTATTAAAGTACTGACAAGCTTTGCCTAATTATGGTTGGCAAACTTATTACGAATTTCACGTAGTCTTGATAGTATGTTTATGATTATGAATTAAATTATTTATTGTTTTATGCAGAATTAAAGTGTATTGAAACTTACTGTATCATTTGAAATAGCTGGGATAATTTTGTCACGATTATTATTATCAACATTATTTTTTTTAAAATTTTGCAAGATAATATCAAATACAGATGATAAAATTTAGAATAAAGGTGCAGATATTATAATTCAGGCTTTCTCAGGTATGTTACGTTTCACGTTGTACAGTAACAAAATATCAATATATTAAAGACCTATTTAAATTTTTATGAATTTTCATTCTATTGGTCATTAAGCTCTAACTTTGCGTGAATAGAAATTGCAAATAACGCTTCTATGAGCCGACGCCTATAATAAACGTGATTTAAAATTATAAAGTCTGTGTGGTGTATGTCGTGTGGGCTGCCTATACACCGGAGTCAGAACTGGGTTATCAAATAGTGTAATGCATGCGAGCGCTTATCTGAAATTTATTCAAATGTATATGTACATACACGTGTTATTAAGAACCTGATTTCCAAAGTATCTGGAACATAATCACGTATGTTAATCAAAACTATTTATATCCAATATCTCTATGGCTAATTTAAAATACAATGTAATGAGACAAATGAAAAAGCTTCTTGGTTGACTTGTTGTTTTATCATCGAGTCTTGATCTAAACATTTCCGGTTCGATCCCAATTCTGGTAGACGAATCGTAAACTGTAACCAGAGCGCCTAATAAAGTCACTCTTCTTTTGGTGGCCAAAAATAGACGTTCAACGTTTACTCTCAAAATTAAGAATTAATCAAAACAACGTCACAGAGTAAAATTAATTTTTCAAAATAATAGACAGTTAAAATTAAATAATTATATTTTAAATAAATTATAAAAATAATTTATTCTGAAATGTATAAGTAGTCAATTTTGCTTTGTTTCATTTATTTAAACTGAACGTTTCTCTTATATTTATTTGTTGGGTAATATATAGCCAGGATCTTCGTAGAATCTAATCTTGACCAGAAGACTAAGATTTATATTTTCTATGTGACCGCCAATTAACAGTAAGGTTTTAGAAGCAAAGATAAAGATGAAGCAATTAAGGCTGGACCCGCCCAAGATACGACCTCCCGATAAGCACTCCGCGCTGCTTGTATGTGCCTCTAATTTTACCTCACAATTATTGATCACGCACATTATCTACGGGCAGGGCTACCAGATTAATGTTCCTTGAAGGCAATAAGTTTTTTGGAGGACAATATAAGTAATCAAATACATATTTATAAGCTTATAATGAATTTTAAAAAATTTACTTGAAAATTGAAAAAAATAAAACATTTCTTATATCACTTGTTTATATTTAAGTATTTTGTATTAATAATTTACATAGACTTAATATTGAACCGGATATATTTATTTCTAAAATATTTGCTATTTACGTAAAAAGGCAAGTCTAAGTAATATTGCAATTTTTTTGAAAGATATATCATATTTGCGATATGCTTATCTTCTTGATAATATAAGCGATGGGGAATATCTTGTCTTTGTAATGTTGTTTTGTATTGGGGGAGATGTCGTCTATGGGGAGACGAGCGCAGGTGTCGTCTATGTGATATTGCAATGTAGTAAAGGGTGTGTTGTTTATGTGACAATGTATTATAATGGAGAAAATGCCATCCATGTGGTGTCATCCCTGCCGCCGAGGTCTGCTGTTACACATATGGTGACGGGCGCAGGTGGCGAGAAAACATTTTCCCAAACAGTTCGGCTTGCAAAATCGATCCAATATTCCCATTTTATTACTTTAGATTTCTCATTGCAAAATACCGCCTTGTCTTTGTAATCTCTAGGCACTGAAATCGAAGTAAATGGTATTCATAAAACGCGTTATATAAAAAGCATTTAACCATTTTATTATTAATATAATTCATCTCTTTATACTACTTCAGAGAGTAGATGCCAGTGGCATACAACTAAAATATCAAAACACTTTTTTATGTAACAAATCTTTAAATATACATAAAAATTTAAATACATTTTTTTTTCACTATTATTTATTTATACTATACGTTATTGTAAAAGAATATCAAGAAAAGAGATCAGTTATTGCAGAAGATCACATAATTGGTAAATTATGCCCTGGATTACTCCATTCTTCTCGGACGGTTTAACTCCGGAACAGGTGTCATTTTCAAGTAATATTGCCTAGGTTTTTTCGGAGACAGCAAGTATTGTCAAAACGCTTCGAATCAAAAAATCGCGATTCATTATAAAAAAACGATCCTAACCTTCCAGATAATTGACAATTTATATTCAAAGTTTTAAAATCATAAGTTGAAAATGAAAATTAAATGAATCACAATTACCCATTGACAAACGTAATTAAAAAATTTATATCAGATATAGAGGGTCGTACAAACGTCAATTTTCCCCTTAATTCGTTATGCTTAAAGCCTCTACACACGTAGAAACAAATTGTATCACCGACTTGCAGTTGCTACGTGTTTAGAAGCCTTTAAACTACACTGAGCAAACTGAATAGCCTATTAATATTATTTTTTGCTTGAATCAAACTTAATCATATTGGTTCTACCAGTCACATGTATTAAATTTAAAATCTAATAAAACTGTACTATTGTCGAATATGTTTTTAAGTACAAACGATTTTTATGTGTTATATTTTAATGATTTTTATGATTTTTATGTGTTGTTAAATAATCGTACAAAAAAGTTTCAACCTCCAGTGGGGGTCGCCTTACTCTCGCCTCGGCCAGTGGCGGCTCGTGGCTTATTTATTTGTTCTGGTCGAGATAACATCACGTCAGTTGCCAAATTTGATTTGCGATGCCAGAAAGTACCAAGAAGCGAGCGAAAGTATTGCGTCATTGTTTTTTTCAGCCGCTCCGGCACACGGTGTTCTTGATATTATAAACAAAAAATAAAACCATTTATGCTAATTAATACGGTGTCTTACAAGTCATGATATTCATCGAAAAGTGGAGAGTGGATTTTAAAAATATACCAATTGTTAACCAATATTCATTAATAGTCACATGAAAAATGTGTTGCTATAAATAAAAAAGAATATAATTTATACTAATATAAATTTTATAATAATTTATCCTGTACAGAACTGGAATATAATATATTTAATAATATTGATTGCGATCTTTATCATAAAGAAACTACCTTGAGAAGAGCACTTAATTTGTTATATAATATAAACACCTAGAAAAAAGGTCCCATAATTAAATAGATTATTAATTATTTTGTTAGTATCTAGTGTGACCTCTTTATATATTTTTAAACTATGAAAGTAGTTATGAAATCTAATAAGGAAGTCGATATTATAATATCATCGGGAAAAATAAAAAAAAAGAATATTATTTAATAATCCAATACGATTGAAGAAGAAGAAGTGAATATTATTAATCAATAAGGAAGGAACTACAATTTATTAAAACACTCTCACGTACCAAGCATTAAAAAATGTACCAAAACTAATACGCTTCTCTTCTTGAACGTGCCTAAGACCACTTTCACACTGCTCACTCAAAACTGATCGTGTCAAACAAAAACATTTTACGTAATGGTTCTTATACTTTATTTATTTTTTACTACACACCTCTACAATAAAAAAAACTCCATTAAAAAAAAATTCTGATTAGTTTAAATTTTATCTTAAAAATAATTTTTCTTCTATTCATTTCACTTTTTGTCTGAGGTTTCAATAATTTGTTTCTGAGACAAAGTATTGCAATCTCACATAAAAATTATTGACAAAAAGTGAAATATGTATAAAAATAACATAAAAAAAGTTATATGTATATTTATTCGTATAAAGTTATAAAATTAATGAATTGTAGAAACATGTTTTTTTCACGATCAGTTTGGTTTTATTTTCATAAGTTATAAAATTTTCAACATATGTAAACAAAAAAATACTTTTTTCGCAAAGAAAGATAACAAATTATTTGATTTTCTTCAAATAGAAAATATTAATATAATTTTGGAGTTTGTGAATGCCGTGTGATTTGGCTGCACTGCGGTATGACCCATTTGTGACGGAGAACAATTGAAAACTCTTTTGGTCTCAGGCAGTCTACGGACGTTTGTCACAGTTCAGAGGCTTCCAACCTTTCTAGGCCCGTTGCCTCTAAGAGTTCAGTTCAGTCACCCACTACACCTTTAATTATAATAAGACTATAAATTAATTTCTATAGGCAACACACAAATCTTCTGACAGGTGTTGGTGAAAAACAACAGTTTGGGATTCTACTGGAATCGAACCTTGGACCTCTCGATCAAAAGTTCAGTTTTTATGCTAGTTAGATTATAAAATTTAGCTGCTATGTTTTATAGCAATTTATGGACGATTTACACCGACTAACTCTTTTAACGCGCTGCTGGTTTGCTTATGAGTCAAAGTTGATAGCGATCGTGTCAAATTCATTGTGGAAAGAATAATATTAAAACATATTTAATTTTACCATAATATTTTTTTTTAAAGTTTGATTGTAGTTTATAAAAAGAGTAAGTGCACAAAGTATGCTTTTTACCCAAAATCATACAAAATAGAGTCATATAGCACATTTAACTCTAACCGACATGGCATGTACTTCGATAGTAGTAAGAATAACACAATGATACTAATTTACTTTTAATTAAAAAAATTCGTTGATTTTTGTTTAATTTAGTTTTCGACGTTTCGGTCTCGGTACTGGAAGATATTCAGGGATTGTTATCCAAAAACACTTTTAACCCACGGTGGACCTACAAGAAGGTCCGATCGTTTATTAGGGTATAATTGGCTTACGTTGAGAAGAACTGGAGTTGCCTCTCTCCAGTCCTCATCCATCTTCAGCTACGAATATATTTACCTCGCATGTGTGCAAGAAAGCGGTCGATTGTTCTGTCTTCGACTCTAATTAAGTTTTACTGTTTGAACAACCCATCTCGGCCCACTCGCGCCTCGATTCAAACACACTATTACATAAATTATTTTTCGATTAAGGTTCACTAATGATTGATTCAGTTTTTTTATAAACTTGTCCCCCATTACGGTGTAGTGCTTACCGGCCAAGGAGTCTCAGGCTGATTGAACCCAAAATAAATTATTTCAAGATAAAATTATATATCAAAATATAATGAAAGCAAATTAAAAGTCAACTGTAAACACAACAACTAATAAAAAAATGTGTTTCAAAATTTGAAAAAAATTAAGCGCAGATGAATTATTTAAATCTACGTACGTGAATGCACAGGACCACGATGTCGCAGATTGCAGTAAAAAATAATATAAAACAAATTATGTAAGATTTTTACATTAATAATTGGCCCATTAAACAGCAGACGTTTAAATATATCATATTTTCTCCACAGATTAACAGGCTCGGAGTTGCACGCGGAAATAGACACGTCATTAATCTTGAGTTGTTAGTTTTTATTCTAAGCTTTTCGTTCCGATCGCTCCGGCCTTGGGGGGCTTAATTTGCCTTGATGAATAGTTCTTCGAATCGGCGGAATAAAATAAAACCTACACTTAATCCGCGGATTAGGAGAGAAGGTTTTTTTTTTATAATTTGGGTTTTTTTCTAGGCATATTACAAAAAAAGCAAATATAAGGGTATTGGCTAGTTACAATTCTGTTGTTGGTTGTTAAATAAAACCTTTTTAAATTCTAGCTTATAATTTATTTATGCCTGGGCGTGGTCTAGTAGAGTGACTTGCAGTTTCGTCTACTCTATTGTGATGTTTTTTGCTCGAACTATAAATTACCCGAAACCGGCTGCTATTCCGGACCTCTCTAGGAAGTTAGGATACTTATGACTGTCTCTTTAAGATACTGAATTCTATTGTTCGACGAGATGAATCATTTTTGGAGTAGTTGTGCAAGATGCATGGATTTCCTACATAAAAAATGGTGTAGAATAGATTGAGTGATTTAGAAGACTATTGTAATTTGAGAGCAATTACAATTCCTCAACGGTGATGTAAGCTTAAAAATAAATTTACTGATATATATGTGATCCAATAAATAAAATAAAATCTACACCTACTACAGTCTGCTTTAATTTGTGATTCTCCATTTTAAAACAAGTAATTATTCTATGAGAGATGCCTGAGATAGGTAAATCGCTTAATTACAATAAATCGTAATCTCACGGTCATTAATTTAAAAAAATATATGTAGATTGCTGATAAACTGCTTGCTTGCTTGAAACGACGTGAAAATCCATCGAAAGTTTTTCCGAGGCACTTGAAATTCCACCCCATCCCAACTGGTTGTATCAGTCCGATGGCATAATCTTTAAGACCAATTTTATACTATAACTTATCAAAAATTCGTATCAATAAAAATTTATATTTTTTGTTTTTTGATATGTGATAAAATTAAAAAAATTGCTATGCTCAACTAACCTATATGGTTAAAATATAGTGATTCACAAACTACTTAACATTACTCTTTATCGTTGAAGACCGATATATTTTTCGACGTGAATCATTGCGTATAATAATCCTTAAATAGTTTGTTGTTCTGGGTGGCTTGTGAGTATTAGGTCCAGGAAGACCAGCGCAGTCACCTCCCGCTTCTGGTCACCGAACTGTTTCTGTGGCCTTGGAGGAGATTCCTCGCTGCTGACTCATAGCCGCAAGCTTGGGGTCAAACATCTGGATTATCATTTTTTGACAATTATACTTTTTATACGTTACTTAAATCCTAACCACCAAATTGACGGATAGAGCGTTAACTTCGGATATACATTTTTTTCAAACAGCTTGGGATTAAGTCATCAGAATAGGAATCAGACCAAGGTACCTCTGATTATAAAGTCAATTTGCCAATTTTCCTTCAAATATTAGGATAATCATTTTTTAATATATATTTTTAGACTTTGCGTTCATTAAGAGATAAAATAAATAACACATGTATGAGTTCTTCAAATTCGGACAGAAGGCTAGAATAACTCTGTTGCTGATTGGTGATAGGGTGCTTCTAATTTAGCCCATTGACCTTTAATCGCGAATACCCCAGTTCTAGTCTCTAGCAGGTAAAATCCTAACTATACTCACATCCTTGATTAAAAATTATTTGTATAGACATTACATGTGTCAGTTTTTTTAATATTGTAACCTGATGATGACTGAAAGATTAGTTAAAACTGGTAATGAAAATACTCTCAAAAAAGTTCATTTAGAATTTAGTTTATTTGCGACTAAATTAAAATATCAGAAATAGTTTGTCATCGTTTTTTTTACTGTATCGCAAATTACATGGGATGTATATTTTTTTTAAGTACAAGAGAGCACTCGACAGGTCTCGCTCATTGACGATATGATACTCCGAGCAGAACGACTGTTGACTTGGACGCGGTGTAAAAAAATACAACAAACGTTTAGCCTTTTAGTTGTAATCGATGAAAAACCATAAAACTTTAATGACTACAGTGAGAGAATCGTATTCTCTCGGTGAGTCATGCATATACAATATATGAATTTGAGCATACAATAAAACATTTCTACGTTGATGTTTTCTAACTTAAAGATTTGAAACAACGTCCTTAAAAATTATATGTATTATATACATATAAATATATATTTTGTTTATGTATATTTACAATTTGGCAAGAGTGCAGTACTGGTTGGAGTGGCGCATTAGAATGCCGGAGCCTGGAGCCCAAATGCCAGGCGCCTTGCTGGCATTTCGTGGGGTCGCGGGTCACTCACTCTTGTGGGACATGCTCCGCGGATATTCCTTAGACGTGATTAAATTAGATAATTTTGTTTATTTTGTAAAATAATGATATTTGCGAAAATTTCCCCGCCATAAGTGACTAAAATCTTGTGCAGGTGTGAATAGAATTGCAAGAATTATCACCGCCTGATTCAATGAGATTTTGAACGCAAAAGTAGTCATTTTTATAAAAGTTTAATCATGGTTAGGTTTAGTTAGATTACCGACGAAATGTGTAACGGCATATATGAGGAAAAAATACATTTTTCCTCCTATCTCCCCAACTTTCCATCTCATCCCCTATGAAACAATGTTACTTCTTCTTCATCAGGTACCTATCCTCAGAGGAGGTTGGCGACTATCTCACTGAGCATATACTCATGCTGAGCCAGTGTTCGTGGTTTTCTAAGGGTAAAATAGTGTAGTGGGTCCCCGGGTCCTTCTACACCGCAGTTTTATTGCTGCTACCCAATATCATTAATATATATAACTTTCTTGAGATTTGATACTCCTTCTGCAGAAACAATACCATATCGACAAGGTACTTCCAGAGCACGTTCCTCCACAATCATTCCAAGTCCACTACTCCATCACCGATCCTTTACACACGCTCAGGGTACAGAATGGCAGCCATGCACAAGCATCAGAATGGGGAGAGCGGGGAAGATGTAATTACTAATAATATGTAATAAAGGCACGCTTCCACGATCCTGGCTATTATGTTATGCGTCCCGAGTTTCCGATAGGTTAAAAAAGGTTAGGTTAGGTTGGGTTGTTTTGTTTTTTTTAACACTCACTGTTTGCGTAAATAGCCGGTGTAGAATTCATAACATTCATAGCGTTGATCTTCGGGTCGCGTTGCATCAGGCCACCGATACACATCTCGGGGAAATGTCACGGGCCGCATCGGACGGCGCAGCTGTCTGCAGTTTCGGCCCGCCGTGCGCCAGTTACGTAACCCAACGTTGATCGTAATCTTCTAGCCATTTGGCTATTCGCTTTTGTTGCAACGAAGGTGTTGCAGATATCAGTCAAATCACCCATACTGTTATTCTACAGGGTAACTCTGATGTCATTTAACAGGGTAACATTTTTTTTTGTTTATTTATTATTTAAAATTATCCATCTGTACTAATTTTAGCAAAAATATCTATTTGTGACAACTTTTGCCTTATGTCAGGTAGTCTGACGAAGCTTTTACAAAAATAGTAATCTCCTAGTCATGAAGCTATTTTTTTATTTGTTGAATTACAATTATTTATGCAGATGGTTTTAAAGATCAAATCATTGTTATTTTAGAGGGAGGAGATGTACGAGTATTATATCATGAGAACATAAAATTGCAAATTGTCGAAAATTAAAAAAAAAAAACGCGGCATAACACCCAAGAATGTGACATTTTTGTTTTGTGAAATAATATTTTCTCCTGGGGTTACAATAATTTATATTTTTAAAACTAACCATACAAATGAATTATTTCAGATTCTAGAGTAATGCAACCAGAAGTGTGTTATGTGATTCTAAATTAAATGTACCGCCTACGTATGGTGTATACAGATCAAAACCAGTAAAGACCCAAGACTTATGACTTGTGAGTATGTGGCGTGGTGCAGAATATAACATATTTATTATCAGATCTGACCTGCTTTGCACACGAGCGTCGGTCCAGCTGCCGGAGTACACTCGGATTTCGCAATTCTGGTGTAAATTGAAACAGATCCCGACTGACAGTTTAACGAGAAAATAAATATACGGCATAAAACCCATGAACCAAATATTTACAGTAAAAAAGACTGCTAGAACATGTCAGCACACTTATGACTTTTATGTTATGTTTAAACTGTAAAGCTTCCTGTACACGTTGCGTCACTGCTAAAAAACCCAACGTTAACTTGTCAATAGCTTCCTTTTTGCGTTATTTATGTAAAACTGTAAAAAAACACATTTTCTAAACACCGTTTAATCGTCGGTTATGTTGGTACGCTACACATGCTGTGAAAAAACTGACATTTGAACCTATAGGGTGTTTTTTATAGTTTAATTTTAACTACGCACAAGAATAAGCTCACTTTCATTTGGTTGTAGATCGTGTCGCAATGTGTGTGAAAAGCTTTACAATCTCAGTTCAAATCTGAACGAACAGCCACAAGTGTTTTCACAGGTTTTTTTATTTTTGATTACAAAAAAGCTTACATTGACCGGTCATATGATCTATATAGAATCTATAAAGTATCTACACGAAAATAAGTTAAAAATTTAATCAATTTGTTAATTACTCCACTTATTCAAAGCACCGTGATAAGTTACTTTGACAGGCAGTGACACCTGACACTAAGTCAACTGTAATGTCTTGTTTTTTTTTTAATTCATTCAGTCAATAAAGATTCATGATATCTAAGAAAATGTTCATATGAATAATTTAAATTTCAACAGAGAATGTAGCAAAAAGTTTATGGCGAAGAAGAATAACCGTATCAGATTAAATTAATATATATTTCAATGATTTAGGTTATTCTATTTTTTTTTATTAGATTCTCTATGGTGATTTTCAATATATACAAAAATATTTTTACAAGACAAAATAATTTTTTCAACTTTCGATCCTTTTGATCTATAACACTTAAAAGTATGTATACTATTTTAAAAAAAAAATTCCATTTATCTTAAGCTCCTGTTTAGTTTTTATTCTTGAGAATTATTTATTTAAAACCCAATAATCTTGAGCATATAACTGTAACCTCAATTCATTATTTTAAGCAATACGAAAACGTAAAAAAAATTATACAAATAATTTAAAAATAAATTCAGATAAATGTGCATCTTCACCAAATAACCATGAAATGTATATATATTAAATATTTTATATAAAAATTTCATTATAATTTTTTTAGCATTGTAGATTTAATCAAATGTTTCATCTTCTGCACACATAAATCATCTCAACGCAAAACAAAGAATTTCTGGTAAAATAAATACAATTTAGAATCTCAATATTTTTGACAGAGAGTACTTGGTGGAATTCCATTTTAATATTTTAGAATAAAATACTTGTGTGATTTTCCACATGTTCGCTTTTATTTGTGACCGGTTTTGCCAACAAACTCTGTTTGATAATGCCAACGTGAAAGCGTGACATGAAAAACGAACATGTGGAAAATCACTCAAGTATTTTATTCTAAAATATTAAATACAATTTCTCCACAGTAAAAAAAGTGTGTTATCATAAACGTTATCAAATTAAATAAATAAAAAATAATTACCATTCAAAGCAGACAGTTGATAGCACTTAATAATTTAGCTCTTGCGTATAAAAAGCTTGATTAGTTTTGTATCGAAAAGTGTTCCATTTCGCTTGCAGCGGGCCTCGTAAACTGCACCGCGGGCGACAGCGCTAATCTGTGGTAACCTGCACTGCGTACGGGAGCTCGTGGCGCAACTCCCCGGCTTGGGCAACGGCCACGCACGGTTGCGCAAGTCCACCTTTCGGTCGGAACGACGGAGTTTTTCTGATGAATGATAGGTCAGTACACCCGAGATCTGCCGAGAGAAAACCGCAAAAAAATGTGTTTACCAATTCATAATTACCTCGTTATCCCAGCCGGGATGAGAGAAAATTTGGCCCGATGCTAATTTAAGTAACTCGAAACACGTGGAAAGATTTTTTTGAATCCTAGTATCCGAATGTATAGTAAATTTGATAGCGCGGATGCCTTCAGGTATTTGTAGGGTTACATTTTGATATTCAAAGCCGAAAATCTTTCAATTTGAGAAGTAAACAGCCATGTCATAGATACATACATATTACCCACCCTTGCTTTCACGAGGGTTTTTTCCACCCACCACCTACCACAACCAACCACCCACAACCTGCGCGCATGATTAGGGGATTGCCACACACCATATCATTATATATACAACTATTGTAAATTTACCCAATAAAAAATAAAAAATCTTGAAAAAAAATTTCCCTTGCTTTCATTACTTACCCTCATCGCACCATTGAGGGGCGTTCTAATTCTTTGGAGGGCCTAGGAAAGGCTTGTTGGGGTGCTTTACATACGACGGTTTATGCACCTGTACAGCCTATTTACTCTATTGAATTTTTATTATTTGAAAAATTATTTACTGCATATGTATTAATTTCCCATAAAAGCATCAACCAAATGATTAAGTTTGGTGTACTGCATATTTAAATAAAAAATATTAATAGCCAATAGTCGGAATTATGATCATTTATGTTTATGATCGTTTTCCCCTTTCAAGAGCGTTTATTCTACTCTATGACAAGTCGTTTTCAGAAAAAAGCATCCTTGAAATATATATGCATGGTATTTGAGTTAGAAATGCGGGGTTTTTTTTTTCGTTTTACATTGCGAATATAATTTCACGATCAGTCTCATAATGGATTACAATTCTGAAAATTGCGTGACGCATCGCGTCTTCAATTACCAGCGGAATTGTTGGGTCATACGATAAGTACCTCGCAGCCATTCGGCGTTTGATGTCCCGTAATTGTGAATTTGTAAGTTGGGAAGGCAATGTAGCTTAGATTGGGAAGGTAATGTAAGATTGGTAAAGTTAATGTAACTTTTATTATGGCGCGCTGCCTTGTGCGCCGATTGAAAAATGATTAATTATCTTTGTACAGCGAATGTTTAGTTTTTTTATTTACGACTGAATGTTGACATTGGGAAACTGAACTACTTAAAATAATAAATTGCTTGAATATGCTAGAATGTGGAATCTGATTTGATCTCACACGCACACAATCAGACCTTACTCATTAAAACATATAAATGCTACAACAAGCATTGAAAAGTTTTATTTTCAGCGAATCGAAGCATCCCCACACTACCGACGTTGTATCTTACTATCTTACCAGACAAGTGGATTGCATAAAAGGGTTTCGTAGAATGTCTCGTGCGCTTACCAGAACTCACATCGATTGACTTGATTTTATGGGGATACTTAAAAGAAAAAGTTCACGTCTGTAAAAGCATTAACCTGCAAATATCGTTGAATTGAGAGCAGCCATGGAACGAGAATGCACACACATACCAAATGGAATGTTTCGTGATGATTGCTTTGCGTTGTCAGCATCACCTGGACCAGAAACACTATGAAAACAGGCACAAGTTAATTCCAAAACACATTGAAAATATTCACCAACTTTATAATTATTTAAACCATCTATATAACTTTTTGACCCCTTATGTATATTTATAAGTAGTTGCAAATACCTCCTTGGGTGAGCAGATCTAACACTAGGATTGCAAATACTTTGTAATCCTCAATACGTTGTAAAGCAAAGTTTGCCATTGTTCAGGCAACGAGCAGACGCGGTATTATGGGCCATTTAAGCGCAAATGAGGCCGCAGCACCAGACAATGATAAAGCCAGGCCCGATCGCAGCTTCGAACTCTCCGTTTCAACACCGGCAGAGGTGCGACAAATTGTGTTATGTGTATTATTCAAAAGGTTTATAATAAAAACAATGAGTTTCTACGAGTTTTTTTTATTGATCTCGAGCATTGAAGGGGAATTATATAATACAGATGCGGTTGTGACGGGTGAGTGGCTCAGGTACTGTAACGTAGGGGTGATTGATGGGCTGCGAGGCTTAGTGATAGGCGGGGTACCCGTGGCCGTAGGCGGGGCCGTAAGCCGGACCGTAAGCCTTAGCCAGAGGGGAGGCGTAAGCTAGAGGGGCGGCGAACTTGGCGACGGGGGCGGCATAGGCTATAGGGGCGGCGGCAACCTTGACCGCGTGCCCGAGCGGCACGCGGTTCACGACGGCGTTGAATCCGTTGTGAGGGTCAGCCGTGTAGTCGACGGTGCGCTTGAAGCCATCGGGATCCACGAGAGAGTACGATCCCTGGACCACGTCTCCAGACCTGCTCTCGTGCTGGCTCTTGGAGTCTCCGGTCAGAGCGTCCTGGATGTCGTAGGCGAAGCTGTACTGGGGGTTCGGGTCGTAGTCGTCGACGGCATACTTGGCGACGGGGGCGGCGTAGGCGAGGGGAGCGGCGTACTTGGCGACGGGGGCTGCGTATGCCACGGGGGCGGCGTATTTAGCGACGGGGGCTGCGTAGGCGCCGTGAGCGTATCCGAAGGCTGGGGCGGCAACTGCACCGTGGGCATATCCATAAGCAGGGGCGGCGAGGGCTCCGTGGCCGTAGCCATAGGCAGGGGCGGCGAGAGCTCCGTGGCCGTAGCCGTAGGCGGGGGCTGCTAAAGCTCCGTGGCCATAGCCGAATGCGGGGGCGGCGTGAGCGAAGCCTCCATAAGTAGGGGCGAGCACTGCGGCTCCGCGCGAGATGGCCACAATGGCGGTGATAAGCAGTAACTTTAATTAAAAATTTAATTATTTGTATATATATAATGATAAAAGTGACTTGGTCTTTTGTCTTCACTTTGAGTTTTTTATATTTTTTGCAGTCTATTTGGTCGAAACTAGTCATGCAAAAAAATATAATAAACTCAAAGTGAAGACAAAATACAAAGTTACTTTTATCATTATAATAATGGATCTTCACCAATCAAATGCCTTGTCCCTCAACAAGATTAAATTATTTGATTATACATTTTAAAATCAGTTCTCCTAAATGTTCTTGTCTTCGATAAATCATGTAAATTATTTAAATTGGAGTTCAACAAAAGTAAGCAGTCTTTTTTAATAAGGCTGAATAATAACCAAAAAAACATTTTTAAAAAAAAAGGTAAATCACACAGCACTTGAAAAGGTTGGATTGTTTTTTAGATATCAAGTCGCATTGAGTTATGAATTTCAGGCTTAATGGCAGCAACACAAAAAACGATATTTCGGTCAAATAATCATCAATTATTTCTATTAAGGCTTGCAAAAATTTATTATGCGTACCATTAACAGCTTTGGACAATATAATATTACCACTGAGCAAAATCCTGAAAACCTTTGCGAATATAGTGCACTGGTTGCTGATGTAATATTAACTAAGGCCACTTGATAATGTTAAATGCATATTCGTCACACAGGCGAATATTTATATATATATATATATATATATAATAGAGATTGAAAAAAATGTACATAAAAGACAAATATCTTTATATAAAAACATATGGAAATGCATTTGTAAATATATTATGCGTTATTTGTAAGAAACAATTAGTCTTGTGAATGAATTATCACAAATAATGATATCTCATAAAGTGATTTGTATAAATACAATTATCAACTCCATGATAACTTATTTATAAGACCCACTATGCCGAATTAAATATGTACGTGCGATATCAATCCAGAGTGATCACAAAAAAACTATTTGCTTTATCTTATACAATGTGGCACACTAAATCTAATTGACGTAGGCGTGATGCAATTACATTAGTTTGGGTATGTTTAGACGGTAATCGAATGAATGAAATTATAGTTATCAGCATTATTCATATTTATAACAAGATTGTCGCCCCTTTGCAACTTCATTTGCCATACGGATACACAATGATAAAAAGTTTACATGTTTACAGAGAAATCTTTTCAACTTGCTTTAGATTAGATATAAGATACAAGTTTCTATAAAAAAAAAAATGTTTTTTAAATTATAATTTGTAATAAGCAAAAATTAATACGTAGTTCACAGTAAAATAAATTTAAAAAAAATTGAATTTGAAACACTTTGTGAAACATTTTAGAATGAGTTTAATTTCAAGCTTTTTGCACTGCTCTTTGATAATCACTTCGTTAAGGGCGCGTTATTCAGAGACGTTTTCTGAAAAACTCGCCCTTTGACGCACACGGAGTGAAGGTTTCTTAGGCTGCTGGGACCCACCTTGAAAGCCATGTCGAGTGGTGGAGAACTGGAGACTGTGGTAGGCAAGGGTTCGCGTCCCTTTTATATCCAACAATATACACTCAACGTACCCCGAGGTGCACTAGTGATATGCGAATGGCGTTGCACCGCCTCGAGCTACAAGCGGAATCAAACTATAATTGTCGGTAAACCTCTCGATTAAATGTAATTTATCAATATACAATTATTTACTTTATTATTTAAAAATATAGCAAAAATAATTTATATATATATATTTAAATAAATAATTTAATAGTGCCACAGTAGCCCGATTGGACAGTCACCGGGTCGCGGTTGCCATGAAGGTATCAGATCTAATTGCAGTCATCTCACTAATTAAGAGTCGTTTCATTTTTAAATCTATTACCTCATTGCATAAACCATAAAATATTTCACGTTTGAGTGTGGTTTTGTAGAACAAATACAGATGCTTGCTGAGCAAAATAACATTGCTTAACGAATTGCTCCAAAATTCTACAAAGCTTAGTGATCAGTTATTTTTCATTTAAGTGATGTATTTGGAAGTTAAGAGAAATTCTCAAAAAGTGGATTTATCTCATTCTTGACAGCCTACAATAATGTCGAAAAGGTTTTTTTGGTAAAACTTATTCTTTCGCTACAACGAAACAAAACTGACTTCTGAATGAAAAGATTTTTCATTCATTCAAACTAATTTACAGGTCCAAATAGATTAATAAATAATTTGAACCAATACAATTTTAATTTGTTTTTAAATATGTTGAAAATATAAATAAAATCTTGCTTTTTTTAAGATTTTTAACAGCAGTTCAACTTTTTTTCCGTTTACATATATGAATATCTTTTTTAAAGCCATTTTAACATCTCTTACTTTCTTTTTTTATTTAAACAATGTTTTAACGCTTTATTTTTACCTACCTGGATAATATATGTTTTTTCCCGTTTAATCACATTATTTGTAATTCAAAACTACTTTTCAATACAAGAGCATTAATTTTATTACATAATTGTGATTGATGGCATTCTTATTCATGTAGTTAATTAAAGTTATTTATTTTTCTACTCCCCAAAAAAATATTAATTTCAGTCGCAAAAGGTATTTATTTGATTGCAATTTTTTAATAGGCGCACTTCTTTTCAAAGATCAAAATGACAGGCGGATGTTAGTCATTAGATAACAATATTATCAGGGACCTGTACAGTAATTTAAAAGATAAGATTACAAATATTTATTTGTTAAATTAGATATCTGGTTACGTGTATGGATTATTTCACTATTGAATATGCCAAAGCAAAGGTACAAAATGTTTGTTCTTATTTATGCAACAATCCACTTTCTTCCGAAATCGTTATTATAGATAATTGTTATATCTTAGAAATAAATAATACATAAATTGGGGTTTGTTTCAACATTTCAATGGGCTTTTATAAAATGAATCTGAAAAGAATTTTTGTTAAATAATTTATGGAAATGAATTAAATTGACAAATTTAGTGCCTTAAATAAATAATACAACAGGAGAACGCAATTTAATTAGAAAAAGAGTATATTCACTACTTCTTATTGAATTTTGTGCAGAAAATGGATAACTATTAGCTGAAGTACGACGTTTTGAATTAATTACCGAAAATTTTCAGTTAAACTGCTCATATATAATAAAGCTACGTTTTTGTAATAAGCTAGTGAATAAAGTCACAAAAAATGCTCTATTGTTTGAGTCTATTGGCGAACTGAGAAAATTAAACAGCAATCCACAGAATCATCGAATAACCAAGGCGACCAAAATCTACAAACATATTTTAAATTAATCTTGTAAAGTAGTAAAAATCATTTTTAGTTTTCTTGATATGGTTTTTACAATTCACAATAAAAATGTTGCAATTCAATTCCATTCCTTATTCTCTTGGCTTACAATTTAGAGTTCGCTGAGGACTTGGAATTTTCTATTAACTCACTGCGTTTGCAACACATTCATGCCAACATTATGAATAATTACCGATTTTGAGTTCTGAATGTGTGTAGGATAGATTTATGTTTACCTGGTGTGGGTTTTTAATCGAACACACCTGTAATTTAGTTGTTGTAATATATATGGAAAGCAGTGGCGTTAAAACGGGGCTTATTTTTAATAAAATATGAATAAATTTAAACCCTACTCGGTTAAAGTAAAACGAATAATTAATAAAAAAATCACTAATATAAATCAGATCCTTAAAAGATGTGGATATTTGAAATTAATATTGGGTTGTATTTTTAAATGGTGTGTTTCAGTTTTCTCATACTTTGCTCTTAATTTATGAGAATTAATCTATTAAATTTTCTATAGTTAAAATTATTTTAACGGAATAAAAAGTTGATATCGAGCAGATAAGCTATTTTAAGATAGATCATCAACGTTATTTAAAATAAATAAAAAAAAACAAACAATATGTTAATTAGCCTTTATTTTATAATTTAATATATCTGTTAAATCGTATAAATCATTGCTGTTTGCTAAATTAAATTAAAGCTAAATAATCACATGTCACAGATTTTTAAAGTTGAAACAACATATTTCAATAGCTTCAACTATATTTTATTATGTTTTAATTTAAAAAAAAACTCAATATTGTGGTTTTTTTTTTTAATAATAAATTAATAGACTTTGAGTCACCGTACGCCACTGTAAGAAGATAATTGTTTTAATGAGTACTGCAGAACAAGGTAAAATCAAATTCATATGCAGCGTCGATTACAGAACTATTTAATTAATAGCAGTAACATCGGCTGTACGAGCAACTCGAAGTATTTTTTTATAAATATAATCATCGTTTCAAACATGACGGACGTAGGCAGTACGATCATTTATTAACTGCAGAAAAATGATTGGTAATTTAAAATATTTTAAGGCTATTACATCTAATTCGAGTTTAGATTTTTTATTGAGCTATAAAAACAAAATTAATATCTGGTGATTTGTTTTGGGTTCAAGGTCAATGGAATAAAGGATTTACTTGTATTCTGTTTTATTTATTTTTATTTAATTAAGGCCTTAAAAAATAATAATAAACGTGAAGTTCAGAAAGTTTACAAAGCACTGCCGTGCATTTCCCGAGTGAACCAGTTGCATCTGATGTGAGCTGCAAAGTGCATTGGTCCAGCGGTCAGAAGTCGCGTACTTGGCGCAATATTTCATTTTTGATATTAAACAAGATAATGATTGTGAAATCGTGTAGAAATATAAATTCGTACCAATAAAATGTACCTAAATAATCTAAGGTATATTATGTTCAACAATACATTAAACTTAAAATGAATGTAGGCTTTTTTTTCAAGGCTAATGTTCTACACTTTCCGAATCAATATTGTGTATTTTTACGTGTGTCAATACAAATATTAAAAAAGTTTGTACTTTTTGTAGAAACTATACATAATTTTTTAAACTGAGACCAACATGATATTGAAATAAATTATTTAAAATACTTGCCTCCAAATATTGTCAGATCAGAACTAAGACACCTCCTGAGCTTTTGCAAGTCACCCTCTCGGAGTAAATCACCTTGTTAATCTATCACAATCAAAAGCATTCCCTCGACCGCTTCAATGCGCAGGGTCGCGCTCGAGCCTCGTACATCCATCATAGATAATCGATATACCTGTCGTGGACATTTCACAAATTGAATCGATTATTTCTAATAACGTAAGCTAATTGCTTCAGACCTGAGATCGATGCAAATTAATATTTTTTCAAAGGTTGTAAACTGTTACTACTACGTTTTTAGGCTGATTTTATGAAAATTGTCCCATGTGACTCCAGTACCGTGATCGTCTACTGAGAATAAATTTTTTTGGAAAATTGACGTAAATGACACTATGTTTATATGACTAATGTTTATCTTTGTAATCTAGTTATTGGATATTTATTTGATTTACTCATCAACTCATGCAGAAAAACGGTGTTTACACATATTTTTCCTACATAACTCAATAACGAAAGAAAAAAAAAAGTACGCTACCACCTAAGCCACTCCTTTTTAGCCCCACAACATTTGCGCAGGATAAGGGGATATCCACATACCCTATAACCATAGCCATAAGAACTATTGTCTTCTACTTTTGTTGCCTCTCCTCATAGGAGGTTGGTGACCATTTCCTCGACCATATCTCTATTCTGGGCAAGTCTCACTTTTGATCTCCAGCCACTGACGCGAATTCCGCATCCACGTAAACTTTGCTGATAACACGCTGACACATAGTCCTCGATATTGCTGCCATTTCTGACCTGATGTTTGTTTCAATTCCCTTAGGTTCACCGGATTATTCTCATAAACCCTACTTTTAAGGTATCCCCATACGAAATAGTCAAGAGGGCTAAGGTCGGGGCTTCTGGGAGGCCAGTTGACCTTATTAGGGAAAAAATCGTTAACAGCTTCAATTGATTGATTAGATGTATGGCAAGTGGCCCCCGTCTTATTGAAACTACGTGAAACCTTGAAACTCCTGCAACTCTGGGCCCAAAAATTTTCGCAGCACATCGCAATGACGGTCACTAAAACAAATACCCGATACTCTTTTTGGACACCCTATATATATATAAATATATATATATGTGTGTGTGTTGTAGAAAAGGTTGGCCGCTCGGGGCGCACATATAGGTCCATGCGCGCGAGGCGTGCCCCGCGCAGGGCGTAGTCCCCTTTCACTGCGCGGAGACAGGCGGGCCGCCATGCCGGGGGCGCCGTTACGTAAGCCTTCATACGCCACACGCCTAACCTAACCTAACCCAACCTAACCCGACCTAAGCTCTGTATGCTCGCCACGCCAAATCGGCTCTCCGCGTTGCGAAGTGTACCACAACGCAGTATTGCTGAGAGTGAGAGCATTGCTTTTCGTTTTTACGGAAAACAAGTTATTCCCCTGAGAGACAAATTTATATTTTGTATTGTGGGTTGAACGTCAATCAAGTGCGTATTTATTATCTATACAGGTTTATTAATATTACTATGATTAAGTACATTTTTTCTGAGTGCATTTTTCTGCATAGTTGGTAAATGCACCGGCCATGTAAGCCGTGGGGAGGTGGGTTCGAATCCCACGCAAGTCACGATGATATTTTTCTGATGTGCTTTAATCATATTAATATTTAATATTTGATATTTTGATAAATAATGCGCCTTGCTCTAGGCCTTTGAAAAAAAATTAAAATTATTCCTGGATTCAGAAGTTGCGTCCATTTCAACCAAAGTCTCTGAGCGAAAATTTATATATTATGCACGTGTAAAGCCAATGTGATCAATCGTTTGATATATTTTCGACGACTGCATTGAGTACAAATGCACCCAATGCAAAAAAATCAATAATTCAATTATTATATTAATAAAATTCCTTTAATGGCATTGATGCCGGAGTGTAATTATTATTTGCCAATAACGATCTTTTGAATATAATACAAACACAATATTGATCAATATTTTTTTTAGTGATTTGTTTTGTAGGTTAAAAGCCGCTGATGTATTATTTTCCACGATCATAAACATGGCGAATTAGATTGACCCTGGACGCTGTTCCTCCAAAATTGCTGCTCTCATGCTCTCTGCAATAACCTGCAAAAATATTCAAAATCTGCTTCTTACACGTAAGGTCGGCGATTTGCCTCGAATCTTTGATGTAATCAAAAATATTATTTTAATGCTTTACTGGTTTTATTATAGTAAAATTTAATAAAACACTACACGTTTAGAACAATTTAGCAACAGGATGTGCTATATTAGTTTATGGATTTCATGCATATAAATATAAATTTTATCTTTTTTACTAGGTGTGTTCTTTGATTGCATATCAGTGGCGTGTACACGTCAATGATCAAGGTGAGAAGATTTATAAATAATATGCGAAATAAAACAAACAGTTTTTTGAGCACGTATTTTTTTTGGTAGCACTTAGTATAAAATTTTATTGATCAATACAATATTTCATTATTAATTGAATGTAAGAAATTTATAAGGGGTTTTTTTCACCTAGAAGCCTTAAACATAAAAATAGTGTTTTATTCAGTTAAACAGTTTTTCGATAAGATATTATCGAATGATACCATCCTCTGTTAAAAATTATGCCTATTTTACTAACAGTATATTTTGTTATATTTATACTTATAAATAATTTCTTTATGTTCTAAAGCAAATTATTATAATAATTTAAAAAAATATGATACTTTATTGAAGTCTTAATAAAAAATCTATTATAATATATTTATTTAGAAAAAAACTAACAAAATCCATGTCAGAAAGTTCTACCAAAAGTATTAAAAATATGACTTCATCTTTCAATTTTTTTATCGGTGAATAAAATCAAACATTAACTTCTCTCTCTCAATTTATATTTGGGATTAGAAAGTTACATTCCAGATGCAAATCTTTCTCTTTAAAATCGGCATTCATTGCAGTATTTTCGCCGGCCAGTGATGTAATTGTATCATTGCTTCGGATTCTAGTCCAGCATCAGGATATTGCATCATCAGGGATGTGATCTCCAAGAAACGTGACCGCCAGAAGAGAGCTGGAGGTTCAGGCGACTCCACTCTACTCCTCGCGTAATCAGCTGCTCGCTGCTGAAGTACTCGGATGGCTTCGAGCAACGATCCATTCACGATCTAATACTATGAATACCAATACCATTCCATCTACGAGAAATAACTATGATAAACAAGTTAAATAATCAAAATAAATATGCCTTTTTAAATAATGCCAGGAGCCCTTGAAAGGCAAAAGCACTAACTTCAAAAAATAGTTTATCATCTTCTAGAATGTTTTGATGAAAAAAAATAATAATATCTAAATAAACAGAAAACTACTACGAGCGACGTAAAGCAATATTTTAATACAATAATTTCATTTATATATTAAAATATATTCAATTAAAAATTAATATTAATAATGTTAAACTATTTCAAACTAATCGGTTTTTAATTACTCTTCATATATTACAATTCAATAAAGAAAAAAAAATAGGCCAACAAGATATAACTGATTGCCTACTTGATGGAGTCTTTTACTATAATAGAATAGTGTCTTATATAAGTTTCTGTTGATTTACACTTTTACTAAAAAGAATTCACAACATTTCATTATAAATAAATAATGCCAGATTATTAAAAAATTACAGATTTTATAATGATTGTATGTCAATTTTTTCCTTACGAATGTATTTTCAAGCTGGAGCTTTTTAACGTTACGAATTACCGATAATGTCTTACTTCATCTTGTTTCAATTTTTAACAGTATTTTTTATCTACGAAAAAACACTTTAATAAATTGACAGGATATATTTTATTGTTTTTGGTAGACAATCCTCCAGACACCCATTTTCGGATGATACCATCACTTTATGGACACTTTGTTCATTTGCAAGTAGGATTACAGTTATAATTAAAACAGTATATGCAGAGTGTCTTAAAAGGTATGGTATTATCTGAGAGACTAGCTATTATTTATACATTTTTTTGGTCGGTGGTTAGTATATGAAGAGTGTTCATCCAATAAGCCTAGGTATAGTGAGGCATGCTCCTCGGCCGTGAGTACAATACCTCGTATCCCTTTAGAGGCTTGCTCTATGAAGTCATGTGCAGCCTTTCCCATCGATGTGGAGCGCCCCCCCTCCTGGCCACGCCCTGCGTTTGAAAGTAAAAATACTGACCTCAGCACGAAAATGGCGCCCCGCGGCCATCTTGCGAAACCGTCGAAGCCTTAACTTTAAAATAGAACCGCGGGTCTGGCGGCGGCAGAGACGCGCCGGCCCGAGGAGTCGCAGCATCTACTCCAGGAAGTGGACTCGAAATATCCGTTCTTCGATAAAAAAAATCTGCATAGAGTATTTACAAAGCCTAGTTTTGATTTTTATTCAACTGAATTAAAATGCAGCGAATACAAGTAACACAATTTTAAAGTTTGTTTCCCCTTTCTATTCGCTGTGTTTCAATTCTAGTTTGTAGATAATGTCATTTCTTGAAGATGTCCACAGTTTAATAGTCAATACGTAGTCTACGAAAGTATGAAATATTGACTCGGGCTTAAGACTGCGAATCACTATCAGGTATTTTTGTAACAAGAAGAACATACAATTTAGCTTTTAATGCTCATCAAAGCTTTGAAGTCTATAGCAGTTATAAAACTTTAAAGATATAGACAAATTCTCTCAGTGCAACGTATGAAAAATATGTTTTTTTTTTGTATTTTGATAATTCAATTCGACAGTTATATATTATATAATAAATTCACACATACATATATACATTAAAAATACATATTCATTTATAAATAATATTATTATTGACTGATGAGATCTTTACTAGGCAATCTACGCCAAAAAGCAATATATCAGTAATTAACTTTTAAAAAAGATTAATTTACGACTGGAGATATTGTTATACACAATGCTGGTGGTAGAAACAATTTTTTCCATCCTTGTAATGTAATATATTTTTTGCAGAAATCAATAAAAGTATTCTCTAAAGGCTAACCGCATCGAATTCTACAATATTATTATAAAACTTTTAATAATATGCATCATGTTTTTCAAACTCAACTATATTTTTTATCAGATATGTATTTTTATTTTTTACATAAATTTCAAAACAATAAATGTGTTAAAAATTTATTTCGAAGAATTATTTTTCTAAAATTAAGATTAAAAGTTATTTTTTTCAAAACCTATAACTTACAATATAAAAAAAATAAACATGATATTACTAGTATAGTTTTAATGATGATCGTTATGTTACATGTAATAAGTCTGCATTTCCAATTTTTATATATATTAATAGATTCACATAAAAATATAAATATGAATAGTGTGATAATTTTTCTGTGGGTCAAATGGATACCGCTTTTAATAATAAATACACGCTTTTCCCCATAAAACAAACAAGATAAGCGCGAAAGTGGGACGGGAGGATTACGGGTTGAGTCGAAATGTTATTTTTAATTTATTCGCCTCTTAAAAATAAATTTAATGTTGTGTAAACTGCGCACAAGTTGCGTGGTGAATTACACGAAAAAACAGAAACTTACTAATCACATTAGTGTAATTACAAAAACCGCAAAAAAAAATAAAAACACAGCCAGCGGAGATGAGTGGATAATGATCTAATGATGTTTGTATCGACACCGTAATGGAAGACCGACACTTTGTGGTGTTGTAAACAATGCACGTAGGGTGACCATCAGGCATAATAATTAATTGATCTTCTAGAATATCGATTCTCACATTTGCACATCGACTGTATCGGTCGATTTCGATGTAAACAAGTAACTTTTGTCACATGTGATAAATCTCAAAGTTATCTTATAACTTTCATATTTAAAACATACTGAGAAACCCTTAATAAGTAAAAGCGCTCAAAAAACAAAAATGTTTGTAATCTCCTAGCCGTTTGGCTATTCATATATGCTGATCGAATTTAATACGCTGGAGTTTTCCCGTGGTGACCCTAGCTCGCGGGTTTCACAGAAATGCCAGCGGCTTGCTCAATGATAATATATATTTAAATGGGTTCCGACCTTTCGGGGACCCAGTGACCCGGGAGCGTGAACCCGGGACCTTTGTGAATTGATTACCCGCGTCGGTTAGACTATCCCCGGGTAATCGCTGCGTGTTCAGGTGTTGCATTAGCGCGTGTCTCGGCTCACACGCGACAGAACAATGCGGAAAAAATCATTTTAAAAAATAATCCACACAGAAAGTTTAAATAAAAAACACCTGCTGGTTTTAAAATATAGATGTTTGTCATGTCTGCTGATATTCCAAGTTGGACACGGTCGCAATTATCTCCGAATGTGTTGACCGCTTGACCGCCTGCCTCCTTAAAATAATATAGTTTTTGGCATTGTTTATTTTTCACATTATCTTTCCGTGGATGTCTGGGGCTAAATAAAAAAACAAACTCGTATTTTAGTAGCTCATACAGCTTTGAAGTATTTTGGTAAGTATTCTTAATGTAACTTCTTATCTCAAAAGCTTCAAATATTCGCTTCAGTTATTGATAATAAAATTTAAATAGTTTCATGTGGATTCAGTTAGTTTTCACGCATTTAAGAGATTTTATAATCTCTTTTAAATTACTAAAAATTTCAAACAAATTAAATCTTTCTTTAGCATGTGTAATATAAAATAAAAAACCCCACAGTGTGTGGTATGGAAAATAGAGTATATCTTTTCTGTGTGGGTGTTGATAGATTGATTAGACGTCGAATTAATGTCGCACACCATTAGTTAGAGAACTTGCTTTTTAACTAATTAACTTATGTAAATGTACGACGAATGAATTACTATTCTGGGTCACATTGTTTCATATGTTAACATATTTATATCTTATTGAATAACATTACAGATATTTTTTTATCAATTAAAGTTTGTATCAAATTTATAACTACACTTGAACGTTTTTTTATACTAGTTATAATTTCACCAATTTTTTACATGTATCATTATTTGGAAAATACTCCTACCTAGAATACTCTCTATTTATTATATAAATTAATGGAGATTTGTTATTAAGTACTTATGAGATACGAAGTAGATAAAGACATAAATTTTTATAGTATTCGTGTTGATTAAACGAATGTTAAAACTGCATCATACCACTACTCTGTTAGATAAGAATCGGTCTATTCACAGGCTAACTCGTTTATTACACGAATGAAAATTATTTCAAAACCAACCTGACGTGACATATACAGTTACATATTTTTATAATTTTAAAATTCGTTATGTGTGGACTGATACTTTTTGGTGTTAAATGAAAGTAATTATAATAAAACAATGTATTTCTGTAGAAGGGTAGATTATTCAATACTAAAAAAATGTATGATCTTGACCTACCTGAAAACCTGATTTATTTTTATGTTTACCTATGATGGTTTATTGATGTGTGCTAGATGTACGGATAAAATATAAAAATCATCGGTTATCAATAATTAAATTTTAATATATATATATATATATATATATATATATATATATATATATATATATATATATATATATATATAATATGCAGGTTAATCTCAAACTAGTGTAATTGGGCTCATGCTTATTTAAGTTTGATCGAAAATAGCTTGTATTGGTATTGCACGGGATGATTCCCATAAAATAATATTTTACATAGTAATATTATTAAAATTAAATCTATAAAACCATATAGAATAACTGTCGTTATTTGTATTTGTGATAAATCATTTAAAAAATAATAAGTTCTCTCAGCATCTTTAAAATATTATTGCAAGTCACAGGTTGTTCTGTAATAAAGGTTAATCGATGAAACAGTCGTATATATCATGGATGTTACTATATTATATCTATAATATGATAAATACTAATATTTACCATAGCCAACAAAAAAGCAGTTTTATTAGCTTGTCAGTTTTGAATACAAATAATTTATCTTTTTATTTTTAGTATGGGATATTTTGGACATGAAAGAATTTTAGTGCGTGACAAAAATCGATCGGATAAAAGTTATGCTGTTTTATTACACGCATGATAAATATCGACAAAAATGATTTCTCAGTAATGTAATTTATCAATGTTGAGTCGTTGCATTGAAAATTAAAAATTAAATTAATCTTAAGCTCGAATGTCACGGGTTTTAGTTATGTTTGCCAAAAAAATGCTGGTTTTTTAATAATTCTAAAATTATTTTCATAATTCACAAGTTATATGAATTTTTACTGCAAAAATGACTTTAAAAAAAAAATACAGATTATATGCAACTCAGTAACATATAATACACTATATTTATTTATAATATATTTTTATTTTTAAATGATGCCCATTCTCTCAACTTTGTACTATATTATTACTTTTAGTACACCATGTATAATAATGGTGAAATGCATGTTTTTTTAAAAGACTTTTTATTATATTTATTATTAATTTATAACTGTATATTTTCAATAGCTTTTTGTTTGAAAGAATTTTTTTTTTTAATACTTATGCGCTTGAATTTAATTTGTGTCTAATTTTTCTGTGAATTTGAAAAAAAAAACCAGTCATTGATTCTAAATGGTTGATTTATAGATCCAGTCCTTAGACAGTGTTCAATATCTTTGATAAAAAAAAATAACAACTCACCGGCCATATTGGTCGAGATCGCACGGAAATCCTTGGGCATGTGTTGTAAAAATGATTGTTTTAATTGGAGATGATGTATTGTTAAGTAAAGATCAATTATTAGCCAATAAACAGTGTAATTAAAGTATATTCGGTCTCGCTTTGTTTCCTGCAGAAAAAGCTTAATTCTCTGGCAACGCGGAACTCCACCGCGGCCGGGGAATTTCGCTTTTTTGCACTTTTACAAGTCCGGGTGAATTAACTAGATGTGTGCAAAAGTTATTGTTGTTTTTGAATGAAAAGATTTACAGCAAATAAAATAAATTCCAAATACTAAATGTCATAGATTTATATTTAAATTTCATGTTGAGATAACTTACTTTTTCCAATAATTTTTTATTACTCTTTTATCATCGTGTTTTTTAAAGCTAGATATCTTAATTCACACTTGAAATGACAAGAAAAGTTCTAGACTTTTTCAGATAAGCGAAAGGTAAAACAATGCTTACTTATTTTATAGTTTAAATTAATTTTTGCTATAGTGTATTAACATGATAAAAAAAAACAAATTCGCTTATTCTAGATTTTTGGCTTAAAAATCAGTCGTTTACAAGAAACTGTGCTAACGCCTCTACTCTACGACCAGGTCAAATAATATTTTACAAGACCTTTTACAGTTTTGCACCGCGAGACGGTCACTTTTTTTACACTCTTTTTAATTATCTTTCGAGACCCGCTCCGCCATATAAACACTCATGCAACATTAAATTAATACGAAATTGATCAGTAAAAGTAGACTGAGAATGAACGCTGTTATATTTACGGTCGTCTTACGAAATTTTATGCACTGAAACTGTGTAAGTACTACAGTTACCTTTATTCGAGAGTATTAGCAGCCAATTATGTTTCCAAACAACTGAATCGGACGTTTTTTGCGCTCTGTGCTCGCCTTACGGCTTTTTAATAGGGCTGGGCGTGGCACTCGTGCTGAGACCAATGTAAGGACCCAACCTAACCCAACCTAATCTAAAGTGACCAAGATAAGTGCGTGGCTGGGAATCCGCTTGAAAATTCAAAATATACACACACACGCTGTCTCAAAACAAAATCTACCATAGCCGAGATAAGAGCTCAAAGTATAGGCTGTCTCAAAAGTCACTCAGAAATCCAACTTAACATTACCTCATCCATTAGGATCGAGGAAAATATGTGATTAGGAATTAGCTCAAGGATTCAAAGTACACACGCTGACTCAAAACTCACAGTAAAAGGGTGGCTATGCAGCTAGAATCTAGGAGTTAATGTGCAATTATAATAACCGCTAGACTATGAGGTGGTTCTTGGGTACATACAAGAATAAAACACTTTTTTTTGCAAGTTTGAAACCAATACAACTATTTTTTAGATCAAAAGAGCCATCCAATATGTTTCACACTTGCGTATTGGATTATTATTAAAAAATATTAAATTTGCATTAGATAAACAATTTTTTTTTTTTATTAAATATCAAATAATATTTGTTTACTATTGGTTATGTTTACAGATAATTATATATGTTTTTAAATACTTCTGTGGTCGATTTTATTGAGGCATGGTTATGTTTCTGATTCCATCAAGTGTTTGTGTTATATTTGTAATAAATCATTGTGACTGCTGCGATGTAGAGAATTAAACTTTGGAGAATTAATGTTTGTGTGTTCTACCTTGGTTGTATTTTATTATAATAATTGTTACAAAAGTCAGCAGGTGTTTCAGACACGAGGTGCTAAATTAAAGGTGGGATACATCCTTCAGCAAGGTAACACAGCAAAAACACGCCAGGTGTACTTCCTCCGAATGGTACGATGCTAGAAGAAATCTGACCTATACATGCAGAATTGTTTACTAAAGTATATCTTTAGTAAAACCCTGGTTCAGTAACGTAATAATATTTTTACACAAAAAGTCATTCCTTTGTTACCTTTTGAGCAGTACGGATGACCAGTGCGTCTGTATATAAATATATTTCCTATACTTATAACAAAGCTCCTTTGTAACTGCTTATATCTAACCTACTAAGCTAACTGATGTAAACAAATCATTATTAAACCAGTCCATTTATATATGTTCTTATAATTTCAATGTATCGTTTTTTTGTTAAGCTAATGTAAAAAGGATAAGCACCTGGTGGTAACTTTGCTTGCTACACGGAAGAATATAGAATGATAGAGTTTCCATATTTCATGCGATATATTTTGCAACATACTAATCTACTATAATAATAGCCATTGTGTGTTTATTTGTATGTTTGTATGTATGTTTCATTTTTCCGTTCTGTATAGAATATCTTAAAAGATACAACGCTGATTTTTTGCACATAAGTTAAGTAAATTTTTCCGCAGCTATGTGCCGAATTTCAAGACGATAGGATAATATTTTCATTCATAAACTTTAAAATATGCTTTAGGTAAACTTTAATTATATAATTCACTTCTTCGCCGCGAGATGTCGTTCACCGCGAGAATTTAGACGCATCGTTCATCAAATTCGTCATTTTGTGACGGGCTACATTACTAGTACATTATAATCACCATTGAGCCTGAAAGAATCCGAATGAGTTTCAGTTTACAAAACTTATTTAAACAAAATATATTATTTATTAAGAAATTCAATATTTTTGACAGAGAGTACTTGGTGGAATTCCATTTTAATATTTTGAATAAAAATACTTGAGTGATTTTCCACATTTTTGTTTTTATTAGTGACCGGTTTCGCCAACCTTTCACGTTGGCATTATCAAACAGAGTCAATGATATCTATATAATCTGTTTGATAATGCCAACGTGAAAGGTTGGCGAAACCGGTCACTAATAAAAAAAAAAATGTGGAAAATCACTCAAGTATTTTTATTCAAAATATATTATTTATTGTTTTTTGTGTATCGCACAATCGTGCGTTTATCGAAAATAAGCAGAAACTACTCCTTCGCTTTTACTTTTATGGTACGCTACTTTTAAAAAAATACGAATAAAACCTGTTATATGTAAACCTGATTATTTTCAACCTATTACGAACATCGCAAAAGAATAATGTCTTGACGTTGAGCGAAATGTATCAAAATACACCAAAAATTGTGATGAGTTGTTGTGATGAGAAAAATAATCACTGTGTTTCGTGGGATACGAAAGTTTTGAAACATGTGTATTTATGCATTAAGACACGATACAAATACGATAATGTTCATTATGCTCTTGAAGTAACTGTATTTGTGTTACTCGCAATAAAATAAAATATTAATTATGGAGGTTCAATCGTCCAACGAATCACTGTTTTCCATGGGATACCATGGTTTTGAGACATGTGTATTTATGCATCAAGGCACGATGGAAATATGATAAGGTTCATTACCTAATTTTGGCACCTGCCCGGGTATCTGTAGCAACAACACGACTGTTGTCTGCAATAAAAATAAATTATTGGGACGGTGTCCTTAAGCTCATAAACGGGGGCCGATATTGTAATGCTCATTCCGGTGCTCGGATCCGCCCTTCGTCGGGGAATTTTCACGACCGAGTCGAAAAACACGTGACTGACTGAAAAATATTTTGACTTGGGCAATGAATAAAAGTTGTATCGAAATATTATACAATACACCAAAACTCAAGAGTGAGAATACAATGAAAATCTAGATACCTACGTAACACTTCCAATACAAAAAGATGATACGATGACCTTTGGTTTTTGTCGGATTTTTTTTATTTTATGGAATTAAATTTATTTTTTCAGATTTATATGGTTGATTATATGTTATGTTTTTTTATGTTGCTTATATTTTAAGAGTGAAGACCTCGACTTTTAACATACCAAAAGACAATACAAATTATTGCATGGATATTATTTGTAAGGCTTGGTTAGGTTAAAGAGATTGAGGGTGTTTTATTATTATGTTAAATGTGTAGTGATATATTTTATTTTAACATTATCATATATATTATATATAAAGAAGAGCTGTTTTGCCCTATTGAGATGTATTAAAACAAATTCATAGAACTGATTATCGATACATGCTTATTGCAAATTTTTAGCTTTCTGTTTGAACATTATACTAACTACGAATGGCTTTATAAGGCGAAAGAACTCTCACAGATATGGTAGATCTCAGTAGTATCTTGAAACATTTGGTTTAAATAAATATAACATTGTTAATGCTTTTACTATTGAATGCTTACTATTTAGTTCACAACAGCCTTGTAATACTGGAGCAGAGTTATTTAAACTTCTCGATTGGTAAATATGCTACGATCTGTCATACCGAGTAGCAGTCGTTGGAGCTGTAATTTAATATGTCATGTTAATAGTAACATATTGCCCAAACAATATCTGTGTCATAGACGACACATTTGTGGCAGGGCAGCATCAATTTTCGCGCTTTTGCGCAAGATAGCGTGTTGACTCGCCAGAATGCGCGGTGCAATCCATTTCTTTTATTTCCCAACGATACGAATAACACATTCCGATCGGAGATCTGAGAAGTCAAGGATACTCCGTCGGTATTAACTAATCGACGTTTTAGACAATCAGATAAGAGCAATGAGGTTTATTGGACCGTAAACTGTTACCCCCATCCTACTCGTGTCTGGCTCGTGTCCGACTTCTCCATTGCCGACAATGGACGGCGAACTGGTTTGGAGCCGCTCATGAGTTCTCCAGCACGATCTCTCGGAGTGAAGAGAGTTTCAACCCGCAGCAGCTCCACGGCTGTTTGCCCTAGGATAGGTCACAATGACCTCAATATGTTCCATTATAATAATACAGTTTCAGTGCGATTTGGATTTTGTTTCAATGCAAGGTTTTAAAATGCTAAACAAGTAGTATTTAAGCAAACTGACCTCTTTCAGATACATTTTTAATTTATTCCAAAAAAATGAGATTTATAATCTCGATCGCTTCCTGTATTGTACATGAATCCTAATCATAAAACCAATTGGGTTTTCCATTTGCATCTGAATATATTTCTTGAAATACAATGTGATTTCAATGTATTTTGAAATCCCGCAATGATAAATATTTTTTTATACAAAACCTAAAAATCAATTCGTAAATAACGTTGAAGGTTAAACAATAGTTAAATTATTTTGCATATATAAATACGATTACGCCAATAAGATTTTTTGATTTCGATTTTGTGATAAATATATAAAAGTATCATTCGTATACTTAAATTTTATTGTGAGTATTTTCCTATACTGTTTGGGTAGTCAAATCAATTTTTGTTAAGTGAGAATATTGTACGCCAAGTCTCAGGGACTCGCATTTGCAAGTTGCGAGTTAAATAGTTTTAATTGTTGTTCTCTTATTGTACGGGTCTTTCAAGTCCGGACTGGTTCGTTCCCATCTTCCAAAAACGAAAGCTCTGATAAATGACCCGAAGCACGCGTTCCCTGGCCGCCTCTCTGTTGCCGACTGGCAACATATTTGAAACATTTGAACTTAGACAATAATACAACACTATGGGAAGCAACGGCTCGCCGATTACTTACTTTATTCAGTTAAGAGGCCCTACCAAATATCACGTAGATAATAATAAATGATTTCATAAGGTCGAAATCCGCGTATGATCTAATCTCCGCCGGGTACAGTGGCTGGTGGAGGAGCAGCCGGGACCTGGCGGCACTGAAGGCAGGTGTCACTCGGACAGAAGATAAATGGATCTGGTCGGTTATTAAGAGCTTGGTAGCAATTCGTTGTCATACAATAAAAGACACGCTATTAAATTGATAATTTATGAGCGTTTAAGGAGATTTTATTGCTTCATGATTTTTAAGAGTAAAATTGTCCAATTCAATTTTTCAAGGCGTTTTGAGTTGCGTTTTTTTTTTTTTTATTAATATGGATAATAATAGGTTTTATTAAAATGTAGAAATTTATTCAATCTTATCAAAAATTTACAAAACACAAGATAATCTGAAATGAATAGTTTTATCGTCTTTAACTTCGAAATTATATTTAATATTTTTGACAGACTTCGAAATTCATCACATCAGCAAAAAATTACTATTTTTCAAACTCCATTTCATAAAATTTTATAAAATAAAATTTCAAGATATATTTTGTCAAAAACTTTTTATAACTCGCGGGCAGAGCCATCTCTCGGCGAGACTGATTATTTTTGTAGTCTAATGACGTCTATGAATTATTTTGCAAAGGAATGTCTCGAGCTGTGAGGATCCTCGCGCCGAGGCCGCCAGATGCCCGAGCTGCTGCAGTTGGTAGAGTTGGCGGAGTTGGTAGCCCTGGGAGAGCTGGTGGAGTCGGTAGAGTTGGTAGCGCTGGAGCGGCCGACTCGCAGGCGACTTCACTTCAGTTTAGTTCCGCACGCTGGCCATGAGATGTGGGCACTGTAACGGGATATTTTCGAGTGATTTTTTGATTTTATATAATTTCTAGTAATGTTGGCAGATTTCGATGCGATCTACGAAGAAGAAACCGAGAATGAAGAGAACGTCGAAGATACGCACGTCATCCTGGTGCCGGATCCGATTGTCGTGCGAGGCGCTGGGAACATGACAGTGTAGGTTGCTTTTCTATTTTCTTTTCCGAGTGTGCTCGCATGGATTTTTATTTTGTTATTGTAAACATTTGGTTGTCCGGTTCGATTCTTCGGCAACCTCCAGAGCTGTCTCTTTTGATGCAGATATTTGTCAATCCACGGGCATTCGTGGTTATTTTTACGATCGTCTGGGCCTTTGTCATGTAAACACTAGACGGTTCGATCACCTTTCAATTCTCGATTAAAAAATCAAACGCGGTTTGCGAGTCCTTTGTTTTATCTTCCGATCGTTGCATTGCAGTTTAGCCGTCTCGAGGCAGTGCCTTAGAATAAATAAAATAGTTTATATTTGTTTTCCTCGTGCAATGCTTGTTATGATAACAATGAATGAACTTCAGAAATCGTTTTCCATGTGACGCACGTTTCGATTTTATTATCTATTTAGCTCTGTCGACTCTGGAGTGATTTCTACGCATGCATCGGATCGTTATTTTAATAACAGCTAATAAAATATTTATTACCGCTTACATCTACGTAATGCGCCGTATAGAAACCCTCCGTGAATATTATATTGTCAAGTTTTAAAACACACTGTTACCTTCATACTATTAGTTTCATAACACGATCGTATCAACAAACGCATACTAGATAAATTTAATCTCTTTTATGATATGTTTACTACTCATAGAGGAATAACCTAATTACGCATGACACTTGAATCCGTTGTTCAATATAACATTCTATATCTTACCTAATCATATTGATTTCGACTGATTAACCATTCACCATAATCTACAGTATTCTTTATGACAAATTAGTAGTGACCTCAAAGTTCATCATCGATAATTTGTTGAGCAAACATTTTCAGAAATGAGATGTATCATCATAAGTGGTGCATCATTCTATGAATATATCACCGGCATTCAACGAGATAAACGTGTATCGTGTGCAGAGAATTATGTTTGCAAAGGGCAAGAAACTCATGACAGAGGACAAACTCCTTGACTTGGGTCATAAGGCCTCGCGCACGCAGGACACATGTCATCTGTGCCATTCAGTTATTTAATTATCCCTAAATGAATTCACACATTAAATGCATGTCTATTTTTACGCAGTATACCAATAAGTTTATGAACGGTTAATGTTTTTGTTTGTACTTCTTCAAGGTCTTACCGCTTGGCCGCATATTCAGTACCCTTGACATAAAACTACTCAAAGAAGATAATTTTTTTATTGTTTAATTATTTGCAAACAGTTGCTTTATCTTTGATGTATTTGCTGTAAAAAAATTGTTAAAGAAATAATATTTTCATCTTTGATAGTCCAAAGTCTCGCGAAACATTTTATAATATTGGAGACATATTACAAATCATTGACTCTTGCATGAAACTATTGCATGAAAGTATTATCTTTTTTCATTGGAAATAACATTTCACACAGATGAGTTTATTATTCAATTGCAAAACATGTTTAATATATTATACTATTCATATATACACTATATTATTTTGAATATTTTATCATTAATATATTCATTTTAATTGAATTCAAGGAAAATCTTATTAACGCTAAACCTAATGGAGTGGTCATTTTGACACCTTTTCATACTTTGGTACGACTTTTACATATTTTTATACGTTATCGTATCGCTATCAAATTATTTCTCAGCAATACCATGAAAAAAACTTTGATATTCATTAACATCTTTGTAACCTGTCAATGTTATTTTGTCATTTATATTTCATTGAAAATATAGTGTTACTATTGAATTTAGTTTACAGTGAGTTTAATATTGAAACTTTACTGTAGATGTTATTACTCTGCAAGTATATTATTATTCAGTATAAAAAAGATATAAAAGAATTCTGTGTTGCGGCCATTATCTGCATATTATAATATTTCCAGGAAGCAGTTTTTTAACACTGGGAGTGTAATTTTAGAATTTATACAGTATTCAACTACGCTTCACTGTATTAACCACTAGATAACAATTTATATGGAAATGAAGAATAATATTTCTAACCACACACAAATGTGACTCAATAGGTAATCATCTAATATAAAAATATATGCATTAAAAACGTTAGGTAAATAACTAAAAAAAAAAGGGCACAGCGAATACACCAGTTTGTACTAATAATTACCGTAGAGCTTCATAATAAGAATGATCAGTTTCATTTTATGTGAAACAATTTTGCTTTGTCAACTATTTTTAAAACTTTGTGAAAAGATCAGTCGATACTTAATACATTGAGGCATTATGGGAGATCATATATCACATGGGTGGAATATTTAGTTTTTACTGCTTATAGTAATTATTTGTTGTGTTTCGATATTGGAAGTTAGTAAATAAATTTATTGTCTGTGGAGGGCATCTTGGTTTATTGTGATAAATATGCATACGATTTCAAGTTTTGTTTGAGCAGAGCATGAACAGTGACGCGGGGATAGTAGTGCCGTTAGATTTTGACAACCGCTATTCTGTAACATATTCTTTTTCTTTTCTGTGTGTTCAAATTTTTTTGCATCCAATTTGTATAACAGGTTATTTAGTAATACTAACTAAGCATTAATAAACCCGGCTTCTTAACACAATATAAGTGCATCTTTTTATGACCTATTGAGGACACTGGTGGGGTATGAGCTCTATTCGCCTCTATACACCAATAGATATAGAGACAATACATTAGAATTACTCTTTTTTTACGTTATAAATCTAGTATGCAGAAGATTACAGAACTAATTCTGTTTTGGTGTGTATTGCAGGTTTGGCCTCAGCAACCGCTTTAATTCAGAATTCCCGCTGGGCCTGCAGTCGCGGGTGGCGCCTGAGGAGTTCCAGGCCACCGTGCTGAGGGTCAACAGTGTCCTGAAGAAGACGCTGCCTGTCAATGTCAAGTGGCTGTTCTGCGGCTGCGTCTGCTGCTGTTGCACCCTCGGCTGCTCCCTCTGGCCTGTCATATGCCTTAGCAAAAGAGTAAGGGCTCCAACCGGGTTCAACTCTTCACTTGTCTGAAACACTTGCCACTTGATAAAACTCAACAAGGTGGACTTCATCCCGAGAGACACGGATTATTTTTAATCTGGTGTTGCTGGCTAACAGATGAATTGCAGAAGTGAAAATCCCTTCTTGATCATGAAACTATTATTATTATCTTTATTTTCATAAGGCACATGGAATTGAAATAAAAAATTATAAGCATATTCAGTCCGCTGTAGTCAGGGCTGAGTCACTAATTCAACAAATAATATGAATCATTTTCAAACTATTGGATGTTTTTCTTATCTTAAATGTTTACATTTTATATATTATACATAAAGGAGCAGTTCATGTGACTTAAAATAATATTGTGGAATGTAAATACAACGCATAAATTAACATATTCTACCAATTAATTTCTTTTAAAAGAAATAGAATATAAATATAGGTGTATTTTTAAAATTCGATTTTCTTGCATTGCAAAACTTCTGAGCTATATTATTTTTATATTTTTATAATTGCATTCATATATGTAGGGGTGTAGTTATTTTAGACATGGTCATGGTCAGATTTCAATCCGTGTGATTTCAATGATGTAACTAGGAATAGTATTGGAATGAAAGTCAAATTGATAATTTAATTTTTTGAGGGCTTCTCTAGATTAATTTACAAAATTATTATTAAAGTTACATCACAAAATACAAATTATCGAGAACTTACTTTTGATGTAATAAATTTAATGACATGGATCTTGCTGCCACTTCAGTAAGGCAAGACGTTGAATCTATAAGTGACGCAATGCCAATAATACATAACAGACGGACAAGGCAGCTTCTTGTTTTAATAGTTGTACAATACTATATGAAATATAATTTTTAAACAAATAATAACAAGAACAAAAAAGTCAAAGTGATCCGCAGCCTTTCCCTTTTTTGAATGGTGCTAGTGAGTAGTTCTGTACTGAAGGAAAAAGTTATTAAAAGTACTAGTGACCGAAGAGTATTGTCATTGCTCTGTGTAAAATATGTAAGATTACAACGACTGAACTACTAAAATACATTACTCAGTGCCCAATAATGATTTTAATTTTTCGATAAGTGATTCAATATTTTAAAAGCTGATTCATGGTTAGTAATGAATAATTGATTTTTGCCGAAGTGTCAAAATTACAATGCTCGTTAATTATTTAAGGAGAATTAATATGTTTGAATAAATTAAATTCTGTATCCAAACTAAATGTATGTTAAACTGACAAATTAATTAGAAAACATTTGCAGGAAATTTGAATTTCGCAACATTGGCCACGTTGCTTTTCCATGAAATTATCATATCGCTTGCCTCTTTACGATTACAGTATGAAAGTTTAGACTTACTTTGTATGCAGAATCTGGCACTTGGATAATCATTGACTGAGCTGCTTGCATTTCTATCTACCAATGTATGTAAAAGAGATGGTATAATTTATTAACATGCGTGCAAAAAAAAAAAAATAATAATCTTACGTATATTTGATTGTAATGCCAAAAATGGCAAAACTCACCACGCACCCCTGAAGTATACTTATCATTATTTCCTCATTTCAGGCCAAACACTCTCTGGACAAACTCTTAGAATGGGAGAACAGCCACCTGTACAGCAAGCTGGGCTTGCGCTGGCGCCTCAGCAAGCAGCACTGCGACTCCTCCTCAATGATGGAGTACGTTCTCCTTATTGAGTTTATACCCAAGATCCCCATCTACAGACCCGACTAGTCCGCGGCTGCCGTTCCCCCCGGCACGTAACCTTATAGTGGCTGACATCTATACTGTAATCGTTGGCTCTCACCTGACCTACGAGTCTGTCATATTGTAATGAACTCGCCGAGTCTGCAGACCCGAGACATTGAATTTGTGATTGGTGGATATTTACCAAAAAAGTTCTATTTAAATCAAGGTTCGATTGATCAGATTTTAAATTGATTTTGGAAAAGCCACAGTATTTTAGGGTAAAACAGATAATTTTCAATTAAGTTATCAATATTATCGAGTGAAACTATGCATCATTGCTTGCTTTTGTGACAGTGTATTTGTTATTACTGTTCTTTTTATTGAGTTAATTTAATCTGAGTTTTTATATGCCTATTTCACAATACATAGGATATTGAGTATACAGCAGTTCTTAGCGCTAAATGCAAAGTGTGCCTATTAAATTATGTTTGTTACTTCTAATATAAGAAAAACTATGAAAAAACTCACTATGAATTTGCTATGTATCATTTTAGTGTAATTTCCTTAACAATTTAAGGCAATTAAAAAAAAAATATTTTGAAATTAATGAAAATATACTTAAGGGCATGTAGAGTTATATTCCTAGAACCTGATCTTTACTTTACTTTTAGCAATGAAGTATTCCTCAGTTTATACACCTATATTAATTTAAATATTTACTAATTGATTTTTTAAATGTATTTTGGGTCTGCTTTTCAACATGGATGTGATTCTAAATCAGAGATCAGATGCTCCAATCCGTTTTTTTAGCAACAAAAAAATTATTATCTGTGTGTTAACACATTTTTCATTCCGGGAATTGGCTTTGTGATATTTCGTGAATATATCAGGATTTGTTATGTATGACATACATATCTATATTTATCGCATGCGGGCGGACTCAATACCCAAAATTTCTGAATTTCCCAAAATCCGGATTTTTTTTTTCAAATCAATTAAGCGTGCTTTGTTTAAGAGGTAGGGTGGCTTTTCCAGTTTTTATTTACTGCCTTAACCTGTGACTGGGTTGGATGACATTCTGTCGTTATATAGACAAGAATGCTGTCCGTGTTTCACTCTGCTGTCTCGGTGAGTGGACTTGTCAGACGTCTCTCTGTTACTTTTAGATGTTTTGCTGAATCTATTGGTCAACAATAACAATGTAGATAGATAGGCGTATATCAATTGGAAAATGTAACCTTTATTATCTGATAGTAATCATTAATATGGATACTGCAAAGACGCTTGTCCAATATTGAGAATTTGAACTTTAGTAGTAGAGAGAATGTAAGATATGTAGATAATTTTCAATTACTTTTGCAATTAAAAGAATATATTCTTTTTTGTATACCAATTTCATGTCTGTACCCATTGTAAATGACTTGGTAATTTGAAAGATATCCTAAGTAATTTTACCATACTCAAAACTTTCTTTTACATTATTTTTAATTGAAACAACAGTGTAATTTAAAATGGATATTAAAAAAAATATATATCACAACATATCTGTTAATTGAAAATGAAATGAGAGAATAAATAAATAGACAATGGGCTGTCCAGGTATTTTTATTGCCTGAGAAGTTGTGAATGAGATGCACTTATTTGAGTATGCAAAACAGATGCACAATTGCAGACTTGTTCATCTGTTGTCCAAGAGAACAAGCATTTTATTACTTCATAGAAAGTTATAAATTCACGCTGTTTTAAAATTTAAATAATATTTTGTTAATTTAAGAATCATGGATGTATCACTTGAGCCTCTTGATTTGCTGTGTAAGTCGTTGATTTTGTGCTTGGTACAGATATGTAATGTGTGAGCCTGAGTGGAGTGATATAACCATGATATTCTGGCTGTAGATGACCTAAAAAGACACTGCAATGTGGAATGGATTTTCCGATCCTGTCGACATTTGTTCCTACGTTGCTTATAATTTTTTTTTTACATATGTGCTCAGTATATCTTGTTTTATTTTTTTTAAATTAATATTGGCTAATATCTCAGGTTAAAACAATTAATAGGTACTTACTTATGCTAATTCTGTTGAAGAGACTCTGTATTTTTGCAGGCGTCTGAAAATAATAATTTAGTAACCTTAATTCGTAATTACTTTTAAAAAAAACTTAAATTTGTGTTTGTTTTTTTTGTTAGAATTAATTCATCGTTTGTACTTGGAGCTGTATGATTTATTTTTAGAGTAGAAAAAAAATGTTTCATGATATACTTTTTTAAAGTATTTTATTATTCTATATCGATGCAAGAATGTAACTTGTTACTTTATAGCGGAGGCTGAATATTGTAAATAATTAAAATAAAAAAAAAAAGAATGAAATTTGATAATAATAATTTTTCTATAAATCTTCTTGAAAAGAAAACGCTGTCAAATAATACTAAGTAGGGAACCTTAAACTGTTTTTAGTGCTATCATATTATGTGGATAACACCATTTGAAAATGTTACTAAATTTATGCTTATAACACTATGAAAAAAAATTCAAATTAATCCTACAGTAAATAACTCCACAGGCAAATATTTTTGTTTTGAAATTGTGAACATATCAGATTTATGTGTTTTACTAATTATGAATTCACGCTTAATCAAAATTTTGGCTTCCATTGGTGTTTTTGTTTTATTTTTTTTTAATTACTGAACACGGTGAATTCTTTGCTTTTATTGATAATAAAGAAAGAACTATCTGTGTTACAAAAAAAATGCAACCAGAAGTTATTGTAGTAAGTAAAGCTGGAAGCGAAATCCTATTTTATATGCTAAAAATAATTTTATATATGTATAGATTAAATTTTGTAATAACAATTAACATAGGCTGCAATCAAATAATGTGCACTGTTGCATAATTTAACACATTCGTGGACAAACTGAATCTCACATAAACTTAAAAACATATAATTTATTAAAATACATCTGCTTTGCTTAATGGCCAGGAGATTATTTTTATTTTCGCCTTTCAATGGCTTTGTCAGCCTTAAAAATGAAAACGCTCACTCCAAAATATATTTTATGATCTCTTAGCCATTTGGCTTAGCATATTTATTATAAATATGAAACATTGAAAATTTTAAGAATTCTCTCATTGTTAATTTCAATTGTCCTCAACTGGTGGTATACTATTCATAGTATTACTGATATTTTTTTTGTAAATCATTAATTTCTTACGAAAATAAACATCAGTTGTTGAAAAACTATCAGTTCAGATGTCAGATAAAGACAGCCCTGGGCCGGCTGTAAGTCTTTTGTCCACGATTGTGTCAACGTCCTGACTTTTAATTTTGTTTATTTTTCTTTCACGAGGTTACCAGTTACTCTGTTTTAGTTTTGCTTGTCAAAATCTAATAGCTTATGATGATGTGTAATGTGTACAGGATTACGAGGGAGGTTATGTTTGTTACAACTAAAAAAAGGAGTATGTCTTCATATTGAATTCATTTTTATTGAAATGATTGTATTGAATTGGGTTATACCGTTGGAATAAGGATTGTCAAATTGCTTCTTACAAACATAGCACACTGCTCATGAATTAAAGATTGAATCGTAAAAATTGGTTTTTTGAAAGCATGGAAATTAGTTTTTTTTTATCATGAAGTGCGCTATGTTTTTATGCAAAGGAATAAGTGAATTTCATGGTTTTGTATCGTAAGGCTTATTTGATTTTAATTTTATTTAAGTATATAAATAATAAACAGGTATTTGTGCGCCTGAGTGGTCTTAAATATACTTGGAAATGCAAATGGTTTATATCCAGTGAATGTGCTAAAAAATATAATGTACACGACTCGCTTGCTTTATAAGACATTTGCATTTTCAAGTGGTGGAATAATCAAACCCTTGTCAAATAAGCTAATGGTTATGAGGGTGTCTGCTTCAGTTATGTTTCCTCGCATAGTCGGCTCGGTATTTAATACCGTCAATAATTAACTATCCCCTTCAGGACGGGTGAATTCCAAACTGATTTAACTGCCATTGCCTGTTCAGATTAATCATGGATGTTTTAAACATGCATTTATGATCATATAATTATTTGCAGACATTAAACTGTGCTTGTATTTTGATTGAGTTGTTTCGAAAAATGAATTCTCAAAAATTGTATTTTATTTAAATATTGATTTAACTATGTATGTCCATGCCACAGTCTGATTTCTGTTGATTCATATATTATATAAACAAGAGTTTGCCGATTTTTTGTGTTGAAACATGGCTTTGGTGTACACCCTTAGTGTATGTCTAACGCTAGGTGTTATGTTGGAAGCAGATTCGTAGTGCATCAGAAATGTTTTCAATCTAAACTGTTTGTGTAAATATGGAGTGTCCGGATTGTCTCCCCGACACATAATCGGACACTGTGCTTTGTACATTGCTCACTAGAGGCTTAGATTAGGTAGACGGACATGCTGGAGGCGAGCGAGGCCCAACCTCCACCCGGAGCTCTTCCGCCCGTATTTTTCACAAATTGTGACTTTGGATTTTTCAATTTACTGAAAATCTAGTACACATTTATTTTTATACATCGTAGAGCTTCAGTAATGATATAAAAGTTAATGGACGTTCACTTGTAGTCAAGCTGGTGACGGCTCGCCGGTGTCGGTCCGGAAGATTCCCAAGTGTCCTGCGATTACGTTTGAGTTTTGTATATGATACGATGTAGATTTTATTTTTAATGTTGAATCGTAGACAGATGCGCGAGCGCCTGTTGAAGACATGGAAGTCAGTGTGATAATCATATGGTGTCTTAAATTGTATCGTTTATTAAAAGCGATGCCAGCTTTAACTAGGCAACGAGGCGTCTGCTGTTGAGACTTTGAAGTATAGACTTAGTTTTGAATAATAATTATTTTAACCTTTTTGCTTGTAAAGACAATGAAGAGTCGCTCCGTGCGACTAGCTCTATGCGAGTGTAACACTTCTTTTGTGATATCAGATCTCTAGTTTTATGTTACATCGATTCACGCCAATCTTTAGTTTATTTTCCTCCCGGAGTGTAAAGAGTCCCCTTTAGAATTTGCATATCAACTTGATTGATTAGAAGAGTACCTGAGCTTGTTGATGTCGAGACAGAGATATCACGATGTCCGTTCAGTAGGGAAGTATGAAGTTATCGCGGATGAGAGGAGATGGACTATGTAAGAGTTGCTTTGCCATTATTGTACCGCCCTCAAATATTTAACAATGTGCGAAAGTTGTGAGAAAATCAACTATTATATTGAATGATTAAAATAAAATAACCTTATTGACAAATTTTAAATATTCTTTTATTTATTTACAGTGGCATTTTTTCTTGTTTCTAAAAAAATCTCAGTGCATAGATTGTACGCAAGGCTGCAAAGTTTTCGATTAACTTGGCTACATCTCAAGTACCCTTTAAATTGAAGTATTGCTTTGAGTACCACTTCCTATTTTAAGAACTGGCTGGATGATACAGAATACAAAAATCCTATGTGAATCTATAGGAAGGTTTTATGGCAGGGAGCAATAGGAAAGTGCTTTTATTCAGCAGCAGCTGAGAAGTGGAAGATGATGGTTCCTCAATGTTAAGCTGATATTATTATTTCCGTATGTTATGGGTCCTCTTCAGGGAACCACTGACCTCTAGACATCAGGAACAAAATCGTAGAAAGAAACATCACTATATAGCAATGGTCACCAGAACCTTAGACTATTTATATGATGATGATTATGTGGTACGATAATTAAGAATGCAATTTTTTTTTTAAATATAGGGATCTAAAAAAGAAAGTATTTTCACTTTTGAATAGGATTTCATGAGCAATGCGTGACCTTGACCAAGTGTGCCGCTTTCTCTTGACGCCGAGTCACTGAATCGGGTGAGAGTAAAAAGAAAAGTTTTGCATGTGAAAAAATTTAATATTTTCACTAAATATGTACATATACAGTAAAAATATATAAAACAAGGCCTTGCAAAGTTACACATGACCTGACAGCGCTTTGATTCCGCTGGCGCTGATTCCTCTATGGCGTTTGAAAGTAAGGAACCATACGCAGGATTGAGATTAGTTCTCCGGCATTAGAATCTGGTCCCCAACCTAAAGTATACAGATACATGGGCAGTAGCTCCCTAGCATTATATATAATGACTTTATCAAAGTTTATTTCTAAAAGTTCCATATTATTAACATAAATCAGAAGCCAATCATCGATTCATTTGAATACTTGAAACTGATAATATTCAGTAATATAAAATCTGATATCAAAAATGATAACACAAACCTGCCAATAAAAATGTGTATTCATCATTTAATTAAAAAAGTTTATTTTATTTATATTAACTCAATAATCAAAGCTCGATTTACGTGTACAATTATTCCAATCAACCCTGTTTTATTTAACTTTGGGCCAATATATAAAAAAAAAATACTGAAAGATTAAACGCAAGGAATATTTATGATATTTTAACATTCAATATTATTGAGATGAGATGTAATGTAACAATCATAGTTTCAATGTGTTTAAATTAAAATAAATAACTAAAATGTATGTAGGGTTAAAATACAAGAATAATTACACAGGAAAACAATATTGTAATAAATAAAACTAATTGTAGAAACTAAAACAGCTTATGACGTAATCAAAGAGATATAGTCCGCATTTGACAAAATTCGGCGCAGATTCAATCTGCTAAAACAATTTAGTGTGTTGAGTAATCATATAATACTTAAAAATGTAATCATTCACAGAAAATTTGATATATTCTACCAAAAAGTAAATGGTTTTCAATAAAAAATAATAAGAATCGAGGAATCTAAATTCAATCACAATTTACAACAAACAAAAAATAACTATTAATAAAATACACTATAAATAGACAATTTACAAATAAAATATAGATTCACACTTTTTTTACAAACAGCCATCACTGTAGCTCACGTTTCTCCTCAAAGCAAGTCTTAAAACATAGATTGGAAATTCCATAAACTAAAATAAAATGAGACAATTTTAACGATGAGTAATACTAATTTTTTATAAGTGAATAGAATCAAACACTTTTGAAACATTTGAGTCAACACACCGGTATACCTGAACATTTCTACAACCTGTCAGAATTTAACATTACAATTAAACTAAACGATATGGTGTACACTCGTAGAAGTGTCCTCGGCTTTAGAAAGTTCCGTTTAACCTAAATATATATTTGAGTAGTTCAGATTCTAGCCAAATATTATCACAATCAATAAAGCGCAGTTATATCATTTCCACATCAAAATTGTTTTTAGTACAATAAATACATTAAAAATCAGATACTTTAACAATGGCTAATAAATATACCCAAACGATATTACTGCGAATTTCAATGCATATCTTTAGGATGCACAAAATATTGAATAATTATATAAATATATAAATTGGACAGAGTTTTCAATTTCATTATGTACCAGAAAAGTTAAGTATTGAATATAATCATGAATTCTGGATATTGGGGGAGTATACTCTTAGCCAGTACATTGTACTATTCACACCTATGGACACAATATTAGAGCGTTTTCACATTCCGTCTTCAGTCGCATTCTTATCGATAGATTCTCCAACAGCAGTCACCACTTAGTTTTAAAACACCGAAGGCACTTAATTGAAAATAATTCTCAAAAGGGAAGAGTTATTTTCACGAAAGCTTGGTGGGCAGTCCCATAGGAACGCGGTCCACGTAATTTGAAGGAAACTGCCCACTTTTGCTTCCGTTCTCTCCGTACAGCCATTCCTCGTTGAGCTTGGCCAGGACTCGAATCATGTCTCCAATGACGAAGCCCAGATCGCCGTCTTGCTGCGGGGAAAAATCGTACATCGCCGTGACAATGGCAGGGCTGAGCTGTGAGGGTTTATGCACCGCCGCAGAACTTTCCAGGGGCACTTTGATGTCTATGAAGTTGGCAGGGAACGTTCCCTCCATGCCAGAGCGAAGCCGTCCATAAAGCCATTCGTTGTCGATTTGTCTCAGAATTCTAATTTTGTCGTTGGCCTGAAACAGAAGTAAAATAATCGTGAATATCAAATGAAATTCTTATCTAAAATTATTAAAAACCAAACTATGGAAAAGTTTGCTGATAAATTATTTTTTTCCTATTAAGCAAAGTTTGAAACATAAAATTTTTGCTATATAAACTTGTTTTTCTAATATTAACTCTATATATATAAATATCACTTATTTTTAATATCACTAAATAAGTATTCCAAATAGAAGTGAATAAGTATTCCATACCTTGAATGGTAAGTCATCATCATGGGTTCCAGGGAATTCGTAGAGAGCTATCCCATAAGGTTCTTCCACGTCATTGATGTTTTCAAAGCGGGGCAGGTCTGGCACATCATCAGGAGAGCCCTCGCGAGACACAGAGCCGGAGATATCATCGTACTCATCCAAGGGAGGTGGCGGGGGAGGAGGCACACTGGGCATGGGTGGGGAATAATCTCTCTTCTCAAACACATTGCTCACTCCACTGTACTTGTCCTGGAAAGAGAGATAATTATATTTAACTTTCAGAAGCACAAAATGCTACAAATCAAGGATATTTTCTAGTCATCTAATGTTTATCTGGCATGTAAACTTCGGTTACACACTTGCATATAGGAATTCTATTTCTGGCTTGGTCACAGAGAAACAGTAAAGGATTATCGCGCCGGGTTGCGACAGCTAGGAGATGAGGCTTCAAGTCCCAGTAAATAAATCAAACCTAAGTGTCACGGTAGACAAATAGATTGACATGAGCCACCAGGAGGTATGGATTCAGATTTCATGAATGTCCCATAAATTTTTATCAAGTTGTGATTATTTTGTGTGCATGTTTCAAATGCATAGCAGTTTACGTTCTTTAAAAAAATTGTACATATATAATATGTTGAACATAGACATATTAATGACATGACACTTATATGGTAACGTTTTTTTGCTTGTGTGGAAGATGCACGCATTTGGATATAACCACATCAAATACAATTGAAGCAATATATTCAAAGAAATTCAACGTAAAATATTATTATTGTATTTTAGAGATACCATATTTAGAGAGTCAGGCAAACACACAGCAAACAATCTACTTAATATTGCAATGGTGTTGTGATGAGTTGCCATTAGCAAAATAATTGTGTAGTTTAAACAAACACAGATGCATAAAGTTGCAGGCGTGGGCTCTCGGCACACCAACACCGACAGGAAGTTTTATGAATGACCAGGAAACATTTCAACTTTGCTGATAACAGAATGTCTGATAGCATTTTTAATGAATTACGAGAATGATAATACAAGTTCATTATGGGTGGTTTTTACGTCGCACACGAGACCATGTAAGGTTAACGGCTGTGATATCAATTTAAGCATTTATCAAATGCGCATTTGTTTCCAATTTAAATTTTTCGTAGTATAAATATATATCAAAGTACGAGTCATTATGTAAATAAATACATAGAGTAGACGAGTGTAAGTTGTGTGAGCAGTACAATTGTGTGATCCTTCAAACATGTCCTGAGGGTTGCAAGCCCCTGAGCTCCACTCGCCTCAATGAGCATGACTTTGGTCAGAGACATTCATGGCATCCAAGCTTTTAATCTCTCTCTACATCTCTCGTAATCAAAATATAGTAGTCAGTACTTAAAAGTAATTTTGATAATCCTCAGTTGTCAAAAACATCAAAAAGAACTAGTTAACTGTAAACATTTTTTAACAAGGGTTTTCATTAACTTTAAATTAGAAAACATTTTATAATTTTGACAGAATTGTTGAATTATGTTAGTCACTGAACCATGACGCGATGCCAATAAAAAATAATATATATTTTACAATTATCGATTCAGTATTAAAATTGCAATTCACTTCCAATCTCTAGTTATCTATCGTCATATCTATATAACCTGCCCATGAAGATAAAAAAATTCATGAGTATTTCAACTATATGAATTGTTTTATATTAATTTGAAGACATTTGTTAGATATTGCACATGAACGAGGTCAAGACGATATAAATTTTATGTAACAGGGACACATCAAACAGCGTCTTTGACTGATGTGTTTGGTTTGAATGCTCCATTTAGTATACATAATGCGTACTTAAAGATTTGAGATAAAGATGTAAAAGAAGAGACAAAGATGTGAAAACATTGAAGATAGTATAAAAAATCATTGTCTACAATGACAAAAAGTAAGTCTTAAATTGTTGGTTTCTTGTTGATCAATATTTTTTCCGGAAAGACCAGTGAGATCAAAGGAAATTGTATTTTTTTTCTATCATCTTACCTTCATTTTAATGACTTGATTTTAAAATTAATATTAATCCTTTAAATATGCATAATGTAAAATATTTAAATGAGTGCTGAAATTGTGACTTCAATTTTTGTAATCTAAGAAAATTTAATAAACACTTAAATTTATTCTTAATATTTTTTTTATAAAGCTGTAGCATGGGAACTATTGATGCAAACATTAAATTAAATCAAATAGGATGTTATTGATTTCCATATATTTTTGTATCACCAAAATGGCCTTGTGACGAAATAAGGAATATTTGGCACGTATTAAGAAAGTCAATACACATGTATCAACACGAGACCAAGAATACAGGCCCATGCCAACTAGTGAGACCCAAGTAGTGGATAATAAGAAAAGCAGATGCCATACAACTGAATAAACTCTGCATTCAGAGAAAAATAACTTATAGTGACGTCAAGTTCAAGCTACTGGAAAATAATCAATATTTGCTTTACATGGAATGGTTTGATTGGAAAGTTTTTATGTACTAGAGTAAAGATTGAAATTAATTATGAGGTAATTTTCATTTCAATTTCAACGTCATAATGAATACACATGAGACTGAGATGCTTCGGATTATAAAAACATTGCCACGTCTGCAAGGTCACGATGAAAGAGAATACATTCAACTATTTTATAATTTTAACATATTTGTATATTCTTGCTGAAGGGTTAAAAAATATAGAGAATTAACCTACAAATAGTGAAGCACGAGAGAAGTGTGAGGACTTTGAGACTGGCATGATAACTAACAATGAAATATAAACAAAACACGAGAATATATACATATATAAAAATAAATACGATGTCTTTTAAATGTCATAAAAATAGAATGTTTACTAATAAATGAATCTGTAATCAAGTGTATTATTTAGTTTGATAATGCCAATGAGAAAGATTGGCGAAATTGTTCACCAATAAAATTAAACATGAGGAAAAATCACAAAAGTATTTTATTTAAAATATAAAATTGAAATTCCACAGAGTACTCTCTGTCAAAAATATTGAATATATTGTATAAATTAAGGCATGATTTAGGATGGTGCTGGTAATAAAAAATGCTTGATGGTCTAGGCAAAAATTATCTCACTGTAAATGCCTGAGTAATCTATGACTCACCGCTGTAAATTTAGATTTCCACAATCCACGTAATGATCCAAATTACCAATAATCAGAAGCATTTAAGAATTCCCGGTAATCATCAACAAATGTAATCAGTAACAAAGAAAAAAAAAATTGGCATCGTAAAAAGTGAGCATTGATGTAGGCAAAACTAAAATAAGATAAAAAACTGAAGATAAGATATACCAGTTCCTGTCCCTTTAGTGCGTTAATTCAAGATTATTTTTGTGTAAATATTTTTTTATATCAAAACAAACAAAAACACTGCGACGATATTATTGTCTCAACAGAATGATCCATTCAATTAACTCCACGTTTGCACTTGAACCGGAGTGCGAAGCGTCCGACCTTAATAATTGACGCTCTCAATTTGTATGACCTCAGATGATACTTTAGTAATCTTGAACTCACCTGAATGTTTAAGGACGACTGCTTGGCGGCTCGAGTGAATCCGAACGGGGTTTTCTTGGGCTCACTGCTCAGGGCCACCGATGCCAAGAGAGACGAGCTCTTCGGTGCCTTAGGCCTGGCGGGCTTGGCTCTGATGATGGTGGGTATCTTGTGAGTTGAAATATTCGATGTCACACTTTTTCCATTGCACAAAGGATCTAAGAAGTCTGAATCGTAAATTGGCTTCGTAACATTAGGTTTTGAAGTATTCTTTGGAGGCGAGAAGGGATCGAATCCGGCCCACGAATCGTTTTCCGTCTCATTGGAAGCCTTATTAGAAAATAAATCAAAATCATCTTCAAATCCACTCTCAGCCTGCGATGTGTTTCCACCGTTAAAGTTAGAATTTCCGTTGGCCGTCGAGGAAGTGACGTCGGACCCGAAACTGTCCACGCTGAGACCGTCACTGCTCGATCTCGTGGTCAAAGTGGGAGAACTCGGAGGCGATGAGAAATCTATTAAAGATGATGTCGCACTGCCGTTTGTGGCGGATTTAGGTGGCGGTAACACTACATGAAATTCTCCAGTAGCAACGGATGGTGGTGGAACGGCAGGTTTGGTTTTTCGACTCATCAAACTGGTGAGTATTGTTGGTTTTCTATTAAAGTGCGCCGGTCGTTGCGGCAGCTCTGGTTTTGCAGATATTTTGTTGAAGTTTGGCGGTGGAGGCCTGGGGGGAGGTTTTCTCTTTTGCATGGCCGGAGAAGCTTGTGAAAACGGATCGTTTGCAAAAAGATCATCCTGCCACGAGGATACACTCAACGAGGCAGGGGGGGGCTGCGGGGCGGCACGTAATGGGAACTTCATTTCTAGAAAATAAAAAAGATGAGTTAAATTCTTTTTATATTAAAAGAGACTAAGTGCTTTTGTTATCAGATCTTTGGAAGAATTCCTTAATCAAAATAAAACCTAAACATTTATAGAGCTAGTGATGATAAATGTTGATGAGGTAGGTTCTAAATAAGTTTGAAATTATATGAGAAAAAATCTTATTTATGTACATTAATGAGCATGCTGTATAATGATGGAGAAAAGTTTCAACCTACCGATCACTATTCTAAAAATCAGACAAAGAATGTTGCTTTCAACATGACAGCAGCCACAGAATAATATAACAAGTTTTAGTGAATAGTCACGATTGACCACAATTATCAAGACTGATAAGAAAATAGTTAACTAGACACAAAATAATAGCTTTGTGATAAAATAAACAATTTATTACTTTATATGAATGTATGCAATGTGTAAATTACCTGCTGTGTATGTATTATAACTCACTCAACTAAGCGTGTTTTTTTTTATTTCTTATTACGAGCACGGATTGATAAGTGCAGCAATTTTTTTCGCCGTTTATTTCTCGAGCACAAGGCGTATCGCTCGCGGAAGTCGCAACAAGAATAGCAATCACGTACTAGCACAAACTGTCTCTAAATACATTAGCAAAACTTCTACATGCCTGTTTGTTATCAAGTGTTAAATTGATACCAATCTTCGCATAGCAATTCATACGTCAGAGGCTGTCAAACGTCATGCGAGAAATGGTACAATTGCGTACAAACCGAGTAGGGTTCTGGCGTACGAATTAATGGGCGGAGAATGTGCTGCGTCAATGCGATTGCAGCCTTTCGCCAAACAGGGAATAATCGTTGAAATATAAACATTTCCGCAGAAATGAAATCTTATCAGATGCCACCCACCGGGCTCTCGGGTGTCAGCGCGGCCGTGCCAGGCGCGGGGCTCGCGGCCTTGCGGGCTATCTAATGGAAATTACTTTTCAACGCATTTCAAAAGACGCCGCGCTGTGGAATCACCCCACAATAAAATGCACTAATCACATGATAATAATAACTTTTACGTGCAAACGGATCGGAGAAAACCTTGAATGTAAAATAATTTACAACAAAAAAAAACAAGTATCACCTGTCGCAGGAATTTACTAATGAGTGCACGATGTAATGTCAAAGTTCTATTAGAAAAAAGTGTTATTTCGATACTTATACTTGGATAGAATTGGATTTGACGATTTGTTTTTTCACTCGTACCAGTTTCTTTTATGTGCGTCACGGTTTCGGTCTAACTACAATCAAAGATCAACAAGTCTGATAGATGTCATCATGTAACGTATTTTACTTACCAGTTGGTTTCCTGGATGCCATGTTTACATCATTACTCGAAAAACTAGTATTATTTGCACAGTTTTATTTCAATTCACAATATACGGTAGGTATTCGTTGCTTTGTTATCACCAGACAAAAACAAACTATAAATAAGCTTGCGCTTTAAAATTTGAATATTGAGTAAATCTCACAAAGGCACTTATCAACCGTCGATACTACATCCGTTCACTCCTCACTCGTGTCGGATTTATTATCACTGTTACTTGGAAATGGTGGAATTATAAAATTACGTAAAAAAATAACACAAGTTCTGAGTCCTGTCGCCCCTCCAACCCCTCGATAATAAAAGTTACTTGCTAAATTTAGTCAATCACACCTCCACTACCTTTCCAGGACCAATTAATTTACTACCTGCTGTTGGTAAGATTTGATTATTTTCAGTGTTGCACGCTCACGGCATTCAAAATACGACAAAAATGAAAAGAAAAAAAAAGAAAAACCCACTGAAACAACATTTAATGGAACATTATCAATAAAATATGTACTTTCATAAATCGATCAGCTAATTTCCACAAACAATAAAAATATCAAATAAATACTAAATATAACAATTTCGGTTAAAAACTAAACAGCTGGCAGCATTTTTTTATATTCTTATGTTGACATTCCACAAAAGTTTATTTCAAGATAACAAAAATTAATCTCTTGTCGTGATAAATATATCTTGGGAAATAAAAAAATATATAATATACATATGTTGTTGATTGCAGCATTTTATCCATTATTTTTACAAGTGCATTTCCTTCATATTTAATCATGCATTAAGATTTTTAGGATAAAATAAAGTTCTTGATCCCTAATATCAGAAATTAGTTATCAGTTGGGCAACATATTTTTTTTGATTAGTACCAACGTATAAACACTAATTGTTTTATTTAAATAGGCACTACATACACTCACACTGACACAAGTGCTTACCCACACCGCTAGACTGTTGAGCTTAGTCATCAGATGTTTTAGTTTAAAATACTAATCAAATAGATTATATCTGCTTAAGGTTAATGACATTGTAAATCTTAATAGACTGTTCTAGTTAAAAAAAATAAATATTTAATATTATGTTTAGTGATAGACGGAAGAAAATGATACAATGAACTAATATTTCTCTCGTTTATTAAATTAGTAAAATATTAAATAAAATATTAAAATTCATAGTAAATAATAAAATTTGTAATGTATGGTACATAAATATATCAAAGACAAATAAAATTATGCAGTTAAAGTCAACAACATTAAATTGTTCAGAATTTTTCATAATTCACTCGGTTATATTAGAATATCAATTTACAACAAATAACAGTACAAAAATTTATACGATAAAGCATTCACATAAATGTTGTATTCACAATCTATTATCACTCATATTTTAAAAATATTTTTATTGGCTGGTTTGAATGAGTCAAATGTTAAAAAAATATATTACTATTCTTTTATATCTATTAGGACGTAAGTAATTATTAGTTATGGGTAAAATATGTTAAGTCATGTTAAATACTCTGCAAGATATTATGATGGAGGTATAGATATCAAACGTGGCAAGAAAACAGTTTATGAAACAAATAACACCACTATAAGCAAATACTTAAAACAGGTCTGACATGTAACGCCCAAAATCTGAAAGACAGGTTAAAGTAAACAACGATCAACGAGCCGTCAGATATATCACATGGATTAAAAATAAAGCACTTTTTTCTGTAATTTTGATCATATTATTACAAATAGTTCACCGACTTGTTATCTAAATATATCTGTAAATCTAAAATTCTATTGGTCATAATTTTTAATTTGAATAATCTGACCATTGAGAATTTAACTCTAGTTTAAACATTTTGAGTTTTAGTAGCAGAGTATAATGATAGCACTTGATTTATTAATTAAATCATAAATAATCCTGTGTGACATATTTTACAGATTGTAAGTCACTGTTCATTTTAATATGTTTCAGAATTTGAGTGACTTCTTATGATTTGATTGTTGAATGGATTTCTTGTCGACAGATCCCAATGCTCACCAGACATGTCTACATAAAATTCACAGAGTGAACATTTAATTATTTTAATTTTATATAAATTCATATTAACAAATATAAAGAAATCCATTAGACAATCAAACAGATCCATGTCTAGTGATAAAAGCTCTGAATATAATGTTATAAAATACTATTATGACTTGAGGAATAAAACGTATGTAAATTTTTCTATAGTAAAAAGATCTTATGACTACGTTTCCATTGCAGATTAGATTTTGTATAAGCTCTCAGGAAACGACAAGGCATTTAAAATAAGATGTATTAAGTTATGAGTAAACCTCACATCTTATTGATACAGAAGAGATGTTTAATTGACAGTATTTACTTCTATTTGTTACAGAATCTACAGGAATAGCTACGTGCAAAGTGGGTTAAAATACTTTCTTTGCACCTTCCCTACTGCTTAGTAAAAAAAATCATAGTATGTATGCCTCTAGCGACAGAAGAAATATCAATTGATTAACAAGAACAGACTTTTACAAAAATAACGACACCATTTCACAAATGACAATCATGCAAAAATATGATATTAAACCATTTTATAGGTAAGATGCTAAGAAAAATCTAAAGAGTGAGGTTACACTAGCCAGGAAACGTAGATCCGAATCTCAGGTAACTTTAAAATATGATTTTTCATGCATTATTGTTACATTTTGTCTGTCATACCCTGAAGTACTGTTTTCTGATATGTCAAAAAAATTTACTACATAAAATACACTATGCTGCTGCGTGGTTGCCATTGGTGATATCACGGTATGATTTTGTATTTGTCTGGTAATTGAGGACGACAACTGAATTAACATAGAGAAATTTAAAAATTCAAATAAAACTTAAAAATTATACAGATGCCTGATGATGATACGAAAAGAGCAATTAAAAAAACTATACATCGTCAGCTTGGAGCCTAAAGTGACCAAGTCAAAATAAATATTATGAACAGTATAAATTATAATTATTTGTTATATTTCATCAAATGGGTTGACTTTTACAACTTAAATTTGTCTCTCATGGGCATGCAACTACCTTTACCTTCACAGGAAATCTATACCAATTGAACTTTTTTTCATTGTTATTATTTTTTGGTTGTGAAAAGGTTAGGTGCGTGTTTGCGTGCTCAGTACAATAGATACAAATCTGTATGAGTGAAGTATGTAAAATAAAGCTTGATTTTATACCAAAAATAGTTAATAGCAATAAGGCTTTGTAAAATGCAAATATATGGCCAATCAGATAAAAGTAAGTCGAGCATCATTTTTGCATCATATTAGTGATTGGTATTTATTTTTGACTCAATTAATTTAGGTCCTTAACAACAATATGTATAAAAGTTTCAAAATATGATATTAAATTTTCTTGCACTGGTGATTGAATTAACTATTAATACATTAATACAATTTTAATAAAATTTCAGGCAAATCCAGTCAAGTTTTCTTAATTTTAAATATTTTTACAAAATTTCATTTTAATATTTTCACAACATTGACACTCTTACAGGCGGTACATAGTAATCATAAGATTTTAGTTTGAGCGGACGTAGGGTCTAGTTCACAGTTTGAGCTGTTCACAAGCTCTGCGATGGAGCACACCGAGTGCTCCTGCGCCAGGGCTGCCAGCTCTCGAAGCCACTCATCCAGGATGATGGCATTGATGATGACCTTCCTAAGGTAGGTGGACTGCCAGAGGTTGTCCTCCGTGTTGAAGCTGTACAGAGGAGATTCGCTGGGCCGAGGCGCTGGCTCCAGTTGCGGATGGTTGCTTGCACTTGGAGAACCAGTTATTCCTACACATATATCATATATTAAAACAAACTAAATATGAGTACTTAGTGGAAATAAAATGCACACAATTTGTGTGACATGTTTTACAGCTTGTTAGTTTTTGTTTTCGTTGATTAGGTTTTCAAAAACTTACAAAGATACATTTATTATTTATTACACCCAAGTTCAGAAAGACAAATTATATTGACCAGTGATTATCAAGCCTTTAAAAACATTTGATATATAGAGCATGAACTGTTATTTCACTAATTAATTATTGATATTTTTATTAATGAACCATTTATATAAGATCTGTGTTTTAAATTGATTATCAGAGAAAAATGTATTATTAAACCTGAGTGATTCAATAAAAAATAACCGTTTCGTAATCACTGTTTAATTTAATCAGGATTTCAGAACATAGGCATGTGATTCGTTGATAATTCTTCAAATCATTGTTACGAAAGTTTATAAAAATACAATACCCCATTTTAAATGGGCAATTATAAGATTAAAAATGATTGCATGCTCATATCTATTTATTTTATCAAAGTATTGGAGCATTCATTAGATTTCACACTTGACGTGTGTTTTAGATAAGCTGAACTGTAAAAAATAAAAAGTTAAATAATGAGAGGCTTTCGAATCTCACATTCTAATTTATACTCATGTGGTCTCAAAAATCACCGTATCGTACAGAAAGATGAGATTAGCAAGAATAAATACCAATATACCAACTGATCATCGGATAAAATTCAATATATATATTATATGCTGATATCTTGAACATCGTCACAAGCGGCTTCGTGATCTATTGCTATGCGTAAGACGTCCACCAAAGTTCATGAGGAGGATGGTGGCCCCATTCCTCGAGAGAGTATCAAAGGCTGCACTTACACCATCTCATCAAATCCGCTTGCACAGAGCTGATGAATGGTGTTGACAATTATGTAAAAGAATCCTAAAAGCCTGAGGTTTACAAAAACTTATCTTATAAAGACAAAAAAAAATATGATTAAAAATTACTTTATTTCTATTTAAAATATTGACAGTTAAATGTTACTTTTAATTGACATTTAATTGTCAATATGTTAAAAAAAAAAGTTTAGTGATACCCTATTTTCTTCTTTCGGATGATACTGTGACATTAGAGACACCACTTGTAATTGAAGAATAAGCCTGATATTAATAAAATAACCATTGATTTTTTTATCATTAGCACTAAAGCTTTCAAGTAAAATATGCAACACAATAAAAAAAATATTTATAAGTAGTAAAAATACAAACCTATAAAAGGATATTTAACATTCAAGAACACTTCCATGCTTTTGATGACACTGTATGACAAATAAAATAAAACAAGAGAAAACTATGTTTTCATGCATAAGTGTCTGCTTTTGTGTGTTTCCATACAAAAAAAACAAGAAGCTAATGTATTGAGTTTTGAAAGAAAGCGTTAATATGATGAAAATTTGCATATTTTAAAATAATTCTGTTCATAATAAAATATATATTAATATTTGCTGTATTCGTCAACATATATTTGTAAATACAGCCAGATGCCTGTCAACATGACAATATTATTAAAAGGCATGTTCAAGTGACAAATAAGTTTCTCGCCTACTTGTATAAAATTTAACAAATGCAAACACCCAATAATGTTTTCAAATACTGTGAAAAATATGTACGATTTCCCAAATAAGATCCGAGTATGAAATAATAAAAATCAATACGTTTGTTAGAAATACGATAAATTCATGCGAGTCATGCAATTTGGAACATCAAGATGCCATTCAAAACAAACTAAACCTTTTTTATAAAATTTGTATTTACCACTCGTAATATACTCGTATATAGCTGCAAAACCCGAAGCTGGTAAAAAAATATTTGTCTTTTTTAATTCAAAGTACCTTTGCATTGTAAACAAGAAAAGAAAGAAAATGCTCTACAAAAATATCAGCACAAAAGAATGGAGAATCTCTTTATGAAGTAAGCACAGATACAAGCTTGAAGTGAAGTCGTTCGACAGAGAAATTCAAGGAAGCCGTTGAAATTGATAGATGCGTCAGTACTTATTACAAAAAAATTAGATTTAAGTTCTTCAGAATTTTATTTTCCCCTTGAAATGTTTCATCCCCAAATGCTGTAGCAATTTTTTAGGAAATCATACAGTTATAGAGTGATAATAATCAGTTATATGTCTGATTGATCAGATCAGAGCAAGTCGAGCATCGTTTTGATTTTTAATAATAGTGTACGAGTGTTATACCGATTTCGTGTATCACAATCCAAGTAACTTACGAGTTTAAGAAACTATAAATGTGTATAATGTGCACTGCTCAGCAGTTTTTCAAAAAACCAGACAGATAATGCTGTGTGCAGTATGATGCTTTTCACAAGATTTGAGTGCGCTCAAACGTGGTAAACTCACTCAGGAAACGTGTTTTCTGAGCATGTGTTATTTTTGCTTTCGACTATGCTTTTATTCGACCATCTGAGAATTAACTAAGCACATGGCACCAAACATAAAAAAAATTAAAGAAAGATAAATGCTGTTGGGAGTTCTCCATCTTATAAAAAGAAAATTATCGAGATGCTACAATTGTAAGATACTATGTTTTCCCTTTAGAATTATTAGGTGTTTGGAGGTGAAACATTGAAATGAGAAAATAAAAATGGAAGCAAATAAATCCAAATCCTAATAAACTGAAGACATTGAATTTAGACATATCGTAACATGAAAGAATTATAATTAGTTGAATTAAATATTTAGAAATGATTGTAAATGAATAACAGTTATTTTGTTAAAGAATTATTATGAAGACATTATTAAAAAAAAATTGTTTTCTTACTGAAATGAATTATTTTGTATCAATAGTTTTAAGATGTTATCAAAGAATTTAGTTTCCTTCGTAATTATAATTAGAGATTTATTGCAATGTTGTGAGAGTGCAAGATGCAGGTTAGGTGAACACATTTTTGTGTTAAAAAAACAACTGCAAATGATTTTGTGAGTTACGCACAAATAATATAAAATAGAGTGTGACATATTGGATCACGTCGGGGCGGAATGGTGCATATTCATAAGATGTGGACAAATATTCACAAGACGGACAGGATACTTGACAAGATGATGGTTCATACCTCCAGAAGTAAGCTTTCTGCTAAAGAGAGAAGTAAAGCTGGAGGATAAACTTTGTCTCTTGGGCTCGTTTCTTTTGAAGGGTTGATCGTTAATGGACATTGGTTGCACCGACGACGGCTGGTGGTCCCAACTCCCACTACTTGGCTGCGTCGAGACATCTGTCAAAGTTCAGGGGCATTGAAGACAGAAGGATGTGAACTCTATGGCTATACATCTAGGGAAGATAATGTTTAATGCTTGATGCTTTCACTACTACTCCATGGGATTGTTTTATGCTCATGTGCATTCATACTTGTAATTTTTAATATTATGGATACACTGCAACACTGCTTTCATAAAATTGAATCTGTGTGCAAAAATTTGAGAGATCAGATCATGTTGAGCACAATTTTTGAGTAGAAATATTAGTGGCAGCGCATAATAAATGGCACCAGACAAAATATTTAAAAAAACCTATGAATGAAGGTACAATTAAGTTCAATTTTTTACATTTGGAAGAGAATCCATCCTCTTTTCAGAAAGAACCGTAAATTTTTAGGATATCATCAATATTGCAATCTACACACAATATTTAAAATTAGCAGATATGAAGACAAAGAATAAAAATAACCGGGTCAGTTTCTATATAAATATGGGAAGCTATAATAGTATATGGAGCACAAGTAACTCTGGGTTTGCAAAACTCACACTAAATGATATAAATTGACTATAAAAAAGATTGTCTATAAAAAATATTATATTTTGTAGTTTACATGCCACATCCAAAGGAACTAAGTGGTCAGTCATTTTGCATAATGTTTGTATGTAGTTTAATATTTTACATACATAATATACATATACCATTGAATGTTTTGTAAATGTATTTGAAAAGTCAACAATTCAATTAAAAAAAATCAATTTCAAACCGATAGTCATCTGCGTTACATTATTATGCGTATAAAAGCAAATCTCAATGAAAAATCCATTATCAGCATTACATATTTCATCATTCAAAAAGCATATCAATAATTAGTAGTCAAAAAATGTAGTTAAAGATGTAAAGGGTGAAGTGAGTCATTTGGCAGTTTATTGACAGGGCACGAGGAGGCATCTTGTTAATGTCTGCAGGTTAATCAGTGATGAAGCGAAAGCTACAACCGGACCGAGCAGCCTTACCTGAGTTCTGGTACTGCACACCATTATGCGTGAACTGCGTCGCCAACGGCACGGCGGGCTTGGGGCCTTTCCCAACAGACTCGATTGCGTTCTTGCGCGCATTAGTCAGCCGGATCTCTCGGTCTATCAAGAAGGTTTGCGCCTCTTCCACGAGACGAAGGCACTCTGATTCATTTCTGATAGATTCGTCTATCTGTTGTTTTAACGACAATAAGATCTAAAGGGAAGAAAAATATTTTAAGAAAACAAAGTGGTATCAAAATGTATTAACAATATGTTTTCTGCGAAACAATTTCACTAATGAATTGATGAGAGAAATCTTAAAAAGATTCTCTCTTTGATAAGGAAATCTTATCTAATATAGGTCAACGTCTTAAGAGCGCCACTTATATGTAAAACAATAATAAAATAGAACTTTAAATGTAGGATGTTTTTTTTTTACCTGATAGAGAGAAGTAATGGAGGGTTGGTGAACGATCCAAGGGGCAAGAAGAAAAGATTTCAGTATTGGCAAAGGATATGCGGCGAGCCTAGAAAGCAGCCCCGTGAGCCTCAGGTTCACATGGACATCATTTTCTAACATTTTACTTAATTTCGCTAATACTGTTTTTAAGAGTGGTCCTGAAAAGATATCAATAAACAATATATTATACAATACGGTACTTTGATACTAGTACCCAAGTGCTGAAAGACTCATTTAACTGAACAATGATCACTGACTTGTTAAATATTTAAAAATACTATTTTTCTGATAAACGATCTGCAATTTTCACAAAATCAATTGGAACAAATAATTTTCTGCAAAATCTACACGACATATTTAATAGCTTACTTAATGATTGTTCGGTTTATCTGATTTTTCAGAAGTTAGGCATAGGTGTCACAAAAGTAGTATATTTATTATATGAGAGCTTTATGACCTTAGATTAGAGGCAGAATAATAATCAAGATAGCTGAACTGAATTAAAAAGAAAGTGTGAGAGAACCAAGATCACTGATGGCAGATCTAAGTGGATACCAAGAGCTATCTCAGGCTGTAGTATCAAAGATATGATGAGATGTAAATACCTTATTCAGCCTCTTCACGTTTCATAAAGTAGGCACATGTCAAGTTCTGATTGTGGCACTTGGAGATTCAACATGTAAATGCATGCAAGTATCTCGTGTGTTAACAATAAAAATAAAACATCATTTACCTATATTTATATCACCCAACTGAGTTTTGGCATTTTTCTCTGGCCCTTTACTGGCAGTTTCTCGAGATGAATGTCGAACAACTTCAACACTTTTCCAAAAAGATTCTTCTGCAAATTCTTTAGATTCGTCTTGCGTATTTAACTGATCTTCTTCCAGTGTATTTCCCTGGTGGTCGTCGGCTCTGTATTTAAAGCTCTCGTACCCGCTGCTTTCTCCGATTGATTGCAGACTGTCCTCTTCCTTGTTGGTGTTGGTCAGCGTGTTCGAGGAGAGCTCACTGAGTCCTTCGTCATTGTCTGTGGTTTCACTCGGATAGGATGACTCCTTGATTAGATTGGAGTGTTCTAGCTGGAAGTCCTTGACAACGTTGAGGATGATCTTATCATTTGGCTTTAGCAGCAATTTATCAGAATGTTTGCCGTATTTTGAGCTCCATTTGTTGCATGCATTGGTGCAAGATAATATTTTGCGACGTGCTTCACACAAATAAGCATGATAATTGCCATATAATGATTCATTAGCGTGTAACTGAAAAAATAATACATTTACATTAGAACAGATTGTTTTTCAACTTTATTTTTGAATTTTAAAATCAAAATAAAACTTACTCCGTAGCCATACATAGGTTGTGGCAGGCTCTTCTGTGTTGTATTAAGAGTAGTGTTTTCCGAGACCGAGGTGAGACTGGTCATGGTGTGTTCCAGACTGGCAATGGAAGGTTTCCTACTTCCCGTGGTGCTGTTTTTCCTAGATCCCGGTGGTGGAGGTGCGCGACTGGTGCAGCACTCCGGAGAGAGGTTTAAAAACATTCCGGTAGCTCTACAGTGGATGTCGCTGCTCAGAGACTTGCGGCGGTGAGAGACCATCAGATGGTTTCCAGCCATCAAGTATTTTAAAACAAGCTCCAGCATTAAGTCTTCACAATTCAGGTCTACGAGGGTTTCGAGTAGAGATATTGTCACAATCGAAAGCTGTGAAGATTTAAAGTTGAAATAAGAAATATAAATTTTTGAAAATTAATTTTCAAAAGCGTAGTATTTTATAGGTAACATTAAAGTGATAACTTATATATTTTAAAACACATGAATATTTTATATCAAATAAAATTTTTGACAATGGTCAATAGTTTGAATTTGAAATAAAAAAAGCAGCTCCTCATGAAGAGGTGAAAACAACAGTACTAAATTAATAATTTCAAATGCAAGCAGCTGCACGTAAGTCATGTAAGATAGTAATTGTCAGATAAAATTTTGAAAATAAAATATGGCAAATAAAAAATTGCAATACTCACTCTTGGTGGCCCATCGATAAGAGGCACAATTGCATCCAGGATGTTGGCCCCATCATAATGGTTAATCATTAAGAACCTCACAAGAGACTTGAGCAGTTGAGGCTCAGAGACGGAACGCAGGACCAGCTCGAAGTAGGCTATGGCAGCCACCTGTTCCTCCACTCCACTCTGCAAGGAACGTGCCTTCGTACTGGGCTGCCCACGCTTATTCTGGCTCGTTGAAATGGGAACATGGATGGTTAGTATGGAACGCTATAGACTCTATTTTGAGACCCAGAACCGCGCAGCTATCACCACCAAGCGCCGACAGCTCCGAAACCAGCAAACCAGTTTGTAGCAACTCGTAGCGTAGTGCAATTTTTTTACAAAACATTGTCTTATTAAAAAACAACGCAAATACAGTAGTAACATTTTATTTATGGTCAGAAATTTTGGTACACAAAAATTTGACAAATCGGACCAGAGAAAGTTAAACATGATTCAAAGTAATTATTTCAATCATGAATCTCGCAGAACCATAAAAAAACATCTTATACTGAATCGAAGCAATCTGAGGTATTTGTGGTTGTGTCTCAATTGTTATATTCCCAGCATTTACCAAGTTTAAAACAGGGAAATCGCAGAGCACCCATATCAGAAAGCTTTTCTGATAGGACTTTTTTTTTCTCAGAATCCGGAGACAGTTTATATTGCTAAAGATCTATTTAACTAAAAATGATAAAATGCATTCTTCAGATTTGTAAGCATATACATACTGAATTTTGCAATTTGTTATGACTAAATTGATTAGGCATTATTTTATGAAGTATTTTGGGAAAATAAAAAAATACTGATTATTGTTCAGCAAGTCACTTAAATCTAAAAATTAATAAAAATGTTAAAGCAATTTTTAAAATCCTCCATTGTGCTGAGCGGACAGACGCAAATGCCACCATATTCCCTTAATTTCCGTAATATACACATGTGCAATATCATACAGGGTGTGCAAATTGTTTTAGACAACAACAAAAAAAACATTTTAAACACACATTTATTTTTTTGTCTCTTTTATAATTGAGAAGAATCACAATATTGCTCTTCTTAAAAATAAAACATACATGTGGATTCGGCAAGTTGGAAAAGTGAAACTTCTTGCATCATTATTCATTTTAATATTAAATTTACGAAGAAGAAATTTAATTATGTCTAGAAATTGATATTAATAAATGCACAACGTAAACTTTCCATCACATCAATTTTTTGATAATATGGCTACATGGTCGATCTATTTCTATATAATTGAATAGGAGTCTACGGAATGACTCAAAAAGGCTGGTTGCCCCATTCCTTGAGAGTTCTTTAAATTATTTCTAATTAGAATTAGCTGCGTAGAGCAGATAATTTTGAATATAATTGTGTAAAGGGATCTCGCCTCTCTTTGCTGTTCTCTGATTTTTAAGACGAGCCTAACTTCTGCCCATAACTGAGCTAATGCAGACACAAAACGAAGTAAAGATCTTATTTTGATCAATTCTTACTCCTGATTTTTACATTGGACTCGTGGTTATGTCGAAGTTTCACTTCAAAAATGAGTTCCTGGATTTACAACAAGCATGGAGTGTGATTAGTAGGGAGGGATTTGCAGTTGACAAGGAATAAATAAATAACAAGACAAAAAAAAAAAACAACAAAATCCAACAATTAACAATTATTCATAAACAGTGCACAAAGAGTAAATAGTGCAGATTTAGATATTTATATTAGTTGACATAATCCAGAAAAAATTAATATTATCAATGCCCAAAATTATTTGAATTTATTAAGATTGAAATTTGTACAAGTGATTTCGCATATTTTTTAAAAAAATGTATAGTTTGGTTATTTAGAAAAATCTTAGAGGTTAGGTTTTGGAAAAAAATTGTTTTTTTCGTACCTGTAATAGTGCAGGGCCCATCACCGGAACTAGAAATCCATTATACAGGAAGTCTAGTAGTTGGTGTTGTATAAGCGGATGTGCAACCTGAAAATATATCAAACAAAACACTTTGCTTAACAAAATTTCTTGATTGCTATTAAGCAACTTAAATAGCCATGATTATTACATTTTTAATAAATCAGGATATTTAATCAAACTGATCTCCATTACAGTATGTTTTAAGGTGAATGACTCACACATGAAATTATGTAAATATTTATCTAGCATATGTAACACACTTGCATATAATAATTAAAAGTTTCGCTCAGCTACAGTGCTATGGTGGTAAAAAGGACTAAGGCGCCAGAGACACAGATGGGATTCGAACCCACTTATCTCCGGGGTATCACGGATTTTTCTTATCATTTCATATGTGAAACATATCGTAAACAAAATAAACCTGTATAACTAATAAATGCAGATTAATTTAAAAATTGATAATAATCAACAGAAAAACAATCTATGAATTGATTCTGGCCAACGAATCAATTAATAGAGAGAGCTCTCTCTACCGTTGTATATAGTAAATAGAGTAGACAGGCAGCATGACCGTAAATAAAATATTTGTAAAAGTACATTCACCTATAGAAAATAGAATTCATCTACTGTTCTAATTTTTACTCAAATACTTGTTTTTACCTGCGCCACAGCGTTGCAGAACTCCAGAGAGTTCATGAAAAGCACAAGCTTGTCAATGTCATTCACATCGTCCGGGGTCAGACGGTGCCAGTCGGGTTGGGTGACATCTATGGTCCTTGGCAACAAGCAGTAAAGGCCCCCAAGCCCTGAACAGAGATGGGAAATACAATGTTAAATTCTTTTAATCTAAAAAAAAAAAACCGTTTCGCTAAAGCAACAAAAGAAATGATACCCCTTAATCAGTGTTTTGGCATAGACATAGAGCTAACAAATCTACTCTGTAAAAAAATATAAGTGACAAAACCACCAAGAACATTAGCCAAACAAATAAGTAGTGTAGGTTATATTTATTGCTAAAAATATTTTTAGCACTACAATAAAAAAATAAAATAGGTATCTTAGTACTTGTTTTATCTTTATATAGTAAAATATATTTAATCACTTAAGTATTTTATTAATCATATTGATACATTTCTTTACCATTTTACTATGGTATAAAGACGTTAATAAAATTTACAAAACTTAAGATAAGATACAACAATTTTCGGTTTTATCAAAAGTAGTGATCAAATATATGTATCTTGATAATAGTTTTGTTTTTGTTGATAAGAGATTGACTTATCTATGCTGAAATTATCTGTATTTGAAGTATGCCTTCATAACTTTTGTTTTTTTACAAATAACATTTAAGTGGATGCAAAATATTTATGTTACCTGTGGCTAAGAGTGGACAGACATTGGACCGATGGGCAATGTACTCCGCCACTGCCAGGTTCTTAGCTGAGATGGCAGCACATAGCAGAAGCGCCGCCCGCGCCTGCTGGCCCAGGGAACCCTCCCGGTGCACAAATGACAGCAGCAGAGTCACCGGGACGAAACTGAAATCACAAGTCACCATTACTTAAATCTTTACAGTAAAACCAATGTGTATTTTTATTGAAAATGAGCATTTTAAACCAAATTCTCAGGCAGCAGTTTAACAATCATTCCCTCATCAAATAAAAACATTGATATTTCGAATGCCACCACGAGGAATGGCTTTGTGGTCCACTATCATAGAGTTGAAGTCAGCACTCATGAACTTTCAGCAACTTATGAGTATGCTTACTTTGTGCTCTGCCCTTCTGGGTCTTGCTTGGACGTAAAGAAGAACAAGTCCACAAACTGAGCATTCTGCATTAGCACTACGCACAGCTGTCCCAGCAGGCACACCAACCGTGCTGAAAAATAAGAATTTAATTTTATTATATTGAAATATTCTGTATTTGTGTTCAGATTATATAAGCGAGAAGTCTAAAACAAAGCTACTCTATAAGATATAATTTTACAAGATTGAAAATCTCAAAACACATAATAGCTCCATCTTGAACCAGGACCCCATGTTCTTCAAACTAGTAGCATCTGGCTGCCGGAGACAAATAATGTTACTTCAGCGACAGGTATTTAGTTACAACGTATTCACTATGGTAACATCAAGGTCGGTGTCCAGTTTCTCATTGAAGACAGCAAATGAATCGGAATACTATAGCTATGACATTTGATCCATTGAGCATAATAATGATTCCATTTAGGTCTGTGGGTTTATTCATTGAATTCAATAAAACATAAAACGGAGGAAGCAATCAGTTTCTCAAATCAATTTATCTTCAGAGGTGTGCAGTCATATATGTGTAACACACCAAAATATTTACCTTCAATGTCTGGTGTCAAGAGCTCGGACCTGAATCCGCTAAGTAGCTTGAGTAAGGGGCGGAGGAATGGCTCCGCACACAGCAGCTGTTGGCCTGAGTGCGTCACCAGGAGGGAGTACAACTTCATCTGTTCCAGTCGGACGGCATTTAGATATCTGAAATAGACCACACTCGAAATTAAATTAACCACGCTTACAGCAGTTTTATGACAGGTATTTTTAGCTTACAAAAACGTTTTATAACCGATAAAGGTGTAATAAGATGTATTAAAATAGTTTGTACGACATCTTATGAGTTTGCATATAAATTTTCAATTCTATATGTATATTATAACTAAGTATAAAAAGCATGTATTTAGAGAGTATTATTATAAAAACGCGATTGTAGAAAAAACAACATTTGATATTTAGAATGATAGAGTTTCCTATTCATATTCATGCAAATATTTGCTACCAGATAGCAAAAAAACTCTTTATTCCAATTGAATTATAGAAGTAAATAATATTGATTCAATATGAAATTAAAAAAGCTGCAAAGATAACCTTGTGTATTCCTATTAGTTGATGAAATATACCATTTTCAACGGTGAGATAAAGTTAATGAATATTCTATATTAATTAAAACACAAATAAATAACCAATAAAACTTTTATCTTTTGGTTTATCTGCGTTAATGATAATAAATGAAATAATGACGATCTGTTCCTGCAATAAGGTAGCCATTTTGATGTCTTTTAATGCAAGACCGGCACATTAAATATTTTCACCTAGAGATTCAGAAACCGATGTTTTGAGCCAGTAAGAATTTGAAAGATGAAGTTGAAAGGAACCAAAAAATTTATGAACATATCATGAACTCTAAGTGAAAGCTTATTGAGCGGTTGAAATAAATGCCTCTTAAACAGTAATAGTTTTTGAACTTTAAATCAAATTAAAAATATAAATATTTATTGTTATTGACATCAGAAATTAACAAAATAGATTAAGGAAATTCTGGGAATTTATCGTGGAGTGCATTTACATATTTATAACATTCATTAGAAGTTAGCCTTGAGGATAAATGTAAAACATCAGTAGAATTAAATACGAGGAGATATGGGCATTTTAAACAGTAACTAAACAATAAATATTATCAGTGTTCGATAAGCCAAGGTAGAGAAAATGTGGCATTAACCCAAATGTAATGGGGCAGACAAAGCGTCACTTCTAAAATTTAAAAGTCATTTTCAATTTTTATCTAGTCTGGTTTTATTCTTTCTGTTCATGATGCTGTAATCACTGTTAATTAAACATTGTTTTATTTTTAAACGTGTAGTCATTCATTACTCTTATCTCTGCTTTGGTATATATAACTTTTATTTTATATTAATATTTATAATTTAATTAATTACTTTCATTTTATCATGTGTAATATTTTCTGATTCAAATGAGTATAGTTTGTTCCTCAGGTTAAAGTAATTTGTAACTTTTAATAAATAAATAAATATTTCGTAGGTTTTGGCAGCTATTGTTACGAGTTGATATTGATTCTTGGGTATTGAGCTGCTTCTAGTTTTTGGTACTCTGACGTTTCATTCCCCGCCCTGGAACCATTTTCAGGAATCCCTGAAGATGGTCCCACCATGGGGACTGAAACTTCAGAATTAACTCAGTTCATGGTACCAGATGTGAAAATCCACTCAGTTATTCAAGGTACTATATATGATGAAATAATAGGTCACCGTGCAAACCAGCACTCAATTGGGTGCAACCATTATTTATTATTCAATCTTAGCTACAGAGATAACAAGTTAGTGAAGGAATTTTTCTATGGCGAGTTCATGAATGTGGAAGTTATTATTCTATCAAGATAGCTTCGGGTACCGCCGGTACATACTTGCTTCAGTTAGCTTTAGTAAATAAGTGGCTTTCTTCAATTTACGAAGGAAAGAATGTAAATAAGCAATTATTTTTTACTTTATATACAGATGACTTTAAATTCTTAGAAATATTTAAACCGGTTGTCATTACTTGTATATTTAGGAAAAAAACATTATCTGTTAGATACAATGAAAATGCAATTTTTTTGGTCAAAATTTACAAAAATCAGATGAGAGTAGACTGAGATCACCTTTTATAGAATTTTTAAAAAACTTTCCATTCAACTCCAGTGTGTATAAAGTATCTTCAGATTTGTTACAACTTCTATACTTTTAGGATAAAATAGTAGAAATCATAGGGATATACTGTTAATTCATATACCACAGGTTTTTGATGTTAACCTGTGCCAGGTTTTGGTTTTTGATTTAATGTTGACATAATAAAAAGATAAAGTGGATGAAATCACCTTCCTGTGCAGCTTCCCCATTCATATAGTTTATCCAGCAGGTTCTCGCTGAGCAGATGTTGTAGGCACGCGCCCCCAGCCAGGTCTGACGAGTCATCTCCAGCCCCTTCATGTCGTATCTCCAGCAGCAGCAGTGTCACCAGATGTTCTAGGTGACTCACGACTCCTAGTACATCATCATGAGTGGGGATGTTGTTACCCTAAAAAAAACAGCTCATCTAAATATGCATATAGTACTAAAACAGAATTTCTTGACTCACAATAAAAAAAACTAATTTTCACTAATTACAATATCACACTAGAATTAGTGGATACTTTGTAGAGTTTGAAGTTGTTTTTGGAGAAAAAGGGATGTTGACCTTTAACACCGTCTTCTAGTCACTTACTAGCCAGGTATCAAAGTCTAAGTGATAAATTATTTTTAAAGTCTTGATATATAAATTAGAAATTGTTTCTAGCCATAACAGGCAAGAATGTGATTTGTTTTTCGTTGAGTATTATTTTAATATTCATATCTCAGATGTTTTTTTGTTTACAGAATGTCACTTTTTAACAAAAATATATATTGAAACCAACTAGATATTCAAACAAACAGAAGTTATTAACTAATCAAAAAATATCATTAAAGATTTAAGAAAGAAATAATGAAAACAAAGAAGCGGATTAAAATAAATAACGGTGGTAGGAAAATAAACAGTAAAAACATTTGTGATATGAATGCTTCGATGATATAATGAATTCAATTATACGTTACATCAATATTTTCATAAATTAAATTGCTTTAAAGTGGGTAATATGTGTAATAAACGGTCCTCGAATCGGATATGGTATTGTGTTGACATACCTGCGTTCTTTGGATGATTTCTTCTGCTTGCTGCCAATGTTTACAAAACGATTCATAGCAGGCACTTGGGTCACATTTTGTTGCAGCATCGATGGGTCTCGACAACTGTCTAGAAAAGCTAGCCCTCAGCGGGCTAGTCCTTAACCAGCTCATACCTGCATCTTCACCCAAATCAAAATAAATTCGTATTTGGCACTACCGTATATGTCCAAAGACACGCACATTGCACAAATATCTACTTAAGGTGTTGGCTGCAGGCGGGATTCATTGTGAATAGACGCGAAACACGTCTAAGTTGTGAAGTATTAATTAACTGCCAGCATTATTCGTACAATGAGGACATACTAGATAACGTTATCGTCAAAAACTGGTAGGCATCAAGTGACATAAGTTGAACGCCATAGACAATGCAACATTCATTAGTCAACATGCACCATAAAGCAAAGGATTCAATTTATAGAAATTCAATATTTTTGACAGAGAGTACTTGGTGGAACTCCATTTTAATATTTTAAATAAGTAAAATACTTGAGTGATCTTTTCACATATACATTTTTAGTGGTGACTGGTTTCGCCAACCGTTAAGTTCTTCTGAGTATAAATCGTTTTTTTTTAAATATATAAATAAAATTCATACATTTTTACATAAAATAATTACTTGAAAAAGTCTATGCTAGGTATAAAGTGTTTACTAAGAGCAATGCATATTGATAATTTGATGCAAATTAAATGCAGAAGAAATTTTTTTTCTGATCTGATCAGATTTATATATGTAAAATATTCTGACCTAAGATTATTATTAATGATATAAATAAAGTTTTACATTATTATTTGCATAGTTTAATTTTTTTAAATAATATTGATTACAGTGAGAAAATAATACAATTTACGTATACATATATATTTCAAATTAATTAAACAACCTTCGCAAGATTTTGTAAGAGTATTTGGTATTCAGGGCAAGTCAAAGCAGTTTTATTTCCTTCTAAAATAATTTTGCTTATTCCTGTTGTACCAGTAGATAATTGATAATCCACAGCTTCTAAAAAGTATTGTGTCGAAGCAAAAGAAAGTTTGTTATAAGCCAAATTAAGCCGACGCAGAGTAAAGTTGCCTTTGCAGTGCAAATTTTCATCTTTATAAATAGTTTCTGATGCTTTAAGCGGATCATTAAACTCCTCCATATTTCTTTCTATTATTTCATCTATGATTGCTAAATCTGTTTTATTTAAAGTTTGGTATATTCTGTACGGTTTGACATCTTTCAATTTTAAAAGTAGTTCACTATATTTCACACTCAGCTCTGTTGTAATGTAGTCATGAAAACTTGAATATTTAAGAGAATTTAAGATACTGTCTCCCTTGGTGTCAATGGAAAGATTAGATACTGAATTTGTTTTGAGCTTTACATATTCTTCAAATATTTCTTGTTTCTTCATAACAAACTTGTAATTTCTCTTTCTTTTAATCATGATTTCTTCTGAGGATAGGCAAAAATCCTTTAGAGCATCAGCTATAAAGTAACAACCTTGATCTTCAATCCAGTTGTCGGCTAAAGTCAAGCACTGCATGTTCCGGTTGGTCCTCAAAGCCCTCGCGAGGAACATTGCTCCAAGGTCTGTAATCCTGTTGGAGCTGAGGTTGAGGACTTGCAATAATTTTTCAGCCGGCTTCGGATAAATTAACTCCGCAGCTATAAATTTAACACTGAAATCATCAATGGAGGAATGTCTCAAGGACAGCATTCTTAATGTTTTAGAAAATTGCAGTATTTTGTAATAGTCACGTTCTTGAAGAGGGCAACCGTCCATATTTAATATTGTTAGTTGAGAAACTCCCACTGTTTGAGCGATAAATGGTATTGCATGCGATTCAAATAGGCAATTGTTGAATTCCAGATTTAGCAGATTTGGTTGGAAACGTATGGCTTCAGTCAAAGCAAATAGCATTGCATTTTCTACTATAACATTTTTAAAATACACAAACTTTACTGTTTCTACTTTGTCTGACTCTGGAATGGCATATATTCTTCGTAAAATTAAATCGTTCTTTAGGGTTTCATTATCACCAGGGCTCGATTTTGCAGTCTTCATTGGTAAAACTTTAGGAGTTGCAATCGGTACCTCGACTAGAACATGAAATAAAATATATGTGAGTCAATACACATAGAAACCACGATGAATAAATAACATAAAAATATGTAAAAAATGAACAGTTATATAATAATAGGTATGTTCATTAGTTTTGGAAACCAGGGTTAATAAATTCTTTGATTTTTAGGGTGAAGAGGTGCTTGAAGGTTTTTGTAATTAAGTTATAAAACATTAAGCACTTTAATAGTCAAGAAACCAGATTATCCAATATATTGATGTTTTAAATCAGTAAAGCATTCAATAAGGAAAGTTAAAGGACCGTCAAAAATTGTGAAAAATATATCTCTTATTTTTATTTAAATTATCGTTTTGTGCAATGATGTAAAAACTTAAACTGATTTGAAGAGTAAAGTAATGAATATTCATGACATTTTGACAATAAAAATAAAGGTTGAATTATTAAGGGAAAATATGGGTTTTCTTTTAGAAAATTAAAAATAACATCTATAAAATCTTTGAAAATATAAAAAAATATATTTGTGCAGCGAATAATAATAATAAAAAATTTAAAGTTTTTTCTATTTGGATATTGTATTGATTTTATAATAAACTTTTTCCTAGTTTGTCGGTGGTGGAAAGTAGCGATTTGGTACTATTCTGGGCTTTAAACTTCGGAGTGATACAAAACTTGGTTTTAAATAGTGTTATAAAAGTATATATCAAGAAACATTGGGCTATGTGACGGATTAAACTCTCGCTCGGTTATTGCGTCAGTGGTTCACCTGCAGAGAATTTGGACCGCCATGGCCGCGGAGGGGCGGGCTCGAGCCCCGCCCGTGTCACGAAAACAACAAATAAATAAATAATTTTTTTCACGAGTGAATCGATAACAAAAAACATATTTCATAAATAACAGATTACTAAAAAAAAGCTACGGTAACCAATTTGGTTTCTTGTGGGAGTTTCTTCGTTTTTTGCAAATGTCGTGTCTTGCCTCAGATGCTACAGCACGCCACTGACGAGGTCGTTTTTTTAAGACAAGAATTAAGAAAAAATATAAATATAATATATATTACTGGGCAAGTTTTTTTCGATCGACGGTAGTTGAATGCATTTATTCTTTTCGCAAAGAAATTTGTAGAATTCAATGAAGTCTTTGGGCCTCTTAAAGTCGCATTTTATAGAACTATCGCTAGATTTTCTCACTTTAGTTTCTGTCTTTTTGCTCATCTTGTTTTTTTTTCCTCGATGCTCAGATTATGCTAAGGAGTATGGATACCTGCAAAGCGGTGTAAAATATTAAAGGCAGCAACATAATTATTGAACGGAAACGATTGCAATGCACGCGGAGAATTGCAACATCGCAAGGAAATTTAAAACGAATCAACTCTTCCGGTAACACAATTGAAAATTTATCGAGAGCTGTCACTTTCACGTCGTTTCATTTATTTTCACGAATATTTGAAAATGAAATGGTCGAAGCAATTTTTCACAAATAAAAAATGTACCACAGTGCTCCATAGACACAAATTATGCACTACGCAATAACTTTAAAAATATTTATTTTTATTAAATACATATATTTAAAAAAATATATATTTATCCTTATATATCCGGTATATAGATCCTTCAACATAAGGACCAAAGACTACATAAGAGGATGGAAAAAGGGAGATGAAACATTCTCTTGGGCCTCCACCTCTCTGATAATAAACACGATTTTAACCAGAACTCCAATCTCAAATTTTTGCATATTAACAATAAAGAAAAAAACTCGATTGCCAAGAGATTTTAGAGATCAATCGCATGAAAGATAACACACCGGAGCACCTGCTTAATGACCAGGTTATTTTCAAAAAGTCTCCACCATAAACACACTACAGGACAAGCTCCCTTAACAGAATAACTGCTGCTACACCTCAAGCCACTACTTTAGATAATTACCCCATTAATATAAACACATTTGTTCACAAAAATTTGCAATGATATAGAATCCTCCACTTGTCAGGTACATTAAAATCACATTAGCCCTTACCACTTGATAATCACTCTCTCTCTTTCCAACAACCTCTCCATCTAACAATTGTTTACCTAATTGCTTATTATTATATAACTAGCAATGTAGCCCGTCATAAAATGACGTATTTGATGAACGATGCGTCTAAAATTTGTTTTTTTTGTAAAAGTTCTAAATTTGAAATTCTCACGGTGAAGAACTGAATCATATAATTCGTACATATTGAAATTCGCTAAAGCATATTTTAAAGTTTATGAATGAAAATATTATCCTATCGTCTTGAAATTCGGCACATAGCTGCGGAAAAATTTACTTAACTTATGTGCAAAAAATCAGCGTTGTATCTTTTAAGATATTCTATACAGAACGGAAAAATGAAACATACACACATACAAACATACAAACATACAAACACACAATGGCTATTATTATAGTAGATATTATATGTTTGATAATGCCAACGTGAAAGGTTGGCGAGAAACCGGTTACAAAAAAAATAAATGATATATATATATTTTAAATCACGATTTTTTTTTTGGCGGCAGTTATTTAATTTTTATCGCTTGAAATAAAACGATCGCAAAATATTTATTTAACTTGCTCGGGCCGCAGTCAGTCTCTCGGATGAAGCCGTCAGTCGGTTCAGTTACTCGGGGCTCATTAGCGGGATGGATCCGCGAATGCGTCCCCCGACAAGCGCGGGGAAAGATTAACACAACGCAACAGCAAGCAGCGAGCTAATCCAAGAAGTGCTCCGCAAAGCTGTTCCACGCGAGGACCAGTCCCGGACTGCGAGGGAATTTACCTGCGATTTTATATTTGTGATAGCTTTATTTTTTGGACCAAATTTTATTATAAAAAACCCACGCATTACTGTGGCTTGACTGTAGCACTAAAATATAAGTCTTTATATTCTGAGCTAATACGGAGAGGCGGTCGCAGCAAAATCAAAATACAATTTGATCCATTCAATATATAATAGAATAATTTAAAAAAAAAATATTGATGTTTAAATTTATGATTTATCGCACTCCTCTGAGAAAATGTACTGAAAAAATCTACTACCCGGCCTGATGTACCTACATTAGCTATTTGAGTTTAATAGTGAAAAGTTTCAGTATTCATCAAAATTTGATGTGGCTTTAAAGTCCATTAAAACGACCGCCAGTATTTGTAAACTTAAGTTAATAATTTTAAAGGTTTTAGTAAAAAAGATTGAAATGCGGTATGTTTTGCATGTAAAATGAGCAGGCCGAGCCCCGGCGGGCCTGAGCAGCCTCGCAGCCTCGCATACATTAACAAGGCTGGGGCTTCAGGAGGCAATTAAAGATGTCACAATTGACAACACGCAGCATACTCGTATGTGTTGTTCGCAATAAAGCAAAACCTCGTATCCCGCACGTTAGTTACAAAACAGCAATTAACACTTTATAAATTGAAGTCTAATACAACTTCCAAAAGCAATAACAAATAGTATATTTTAACCGTTGAATTTAGATCAGAAGCAATTTAAAAACTGGAGAAATTAACAAGAATTACAATAAATATGCGTAAGTTTATTATAAAAAATACAAATGCTTTTCATTCATAGTGTATTTACAAAAGCTTCGCACGAATATGCCTTAAAAAAATACTTAGATAATTACACTTTTTTGTATATTTTTTTTAGTACTGTTTTGTATAAATATAATATAAACAAATGGTCTTATTTATAATAAAATTTGTCACATTGAAAGTGAGAGGTACTTAATCTATAATCCATTAAATACCCGTTATATGCTTATCGCAGATGATGTAAAGCGAAAGATCTCAACTTATGTAATATTGTTTATGTTTAACCAGCATATTGTTAGAAATTATTATTATTTATGTTTCAGTACACAGCTTTCGGCGAGTTTACACATTAATAAGTTCACGGATGATTCAAACGGTTATTATTGCTTTTTGTATCAAACGCAAAGAAAACGGTTGCCACCGACTCTTCTCCCTCCAGATTTGTTTTACTAAGGATCGGCGGTTTTAAATCAAAACAACCGAAGATAATATTTGTGTTTCTGAACGAGTTTTTGATTGATTATCTTAAAGCGCAGTTCAAACCCGAAACAGTGGAAAATTTCCAATATTTATCGGCGGCGCGAACGGTCGAGAGATCCGCGAGCGCGACGGCAATCTTGAGTTTGTATTATTTCTTGGAGTTTGTTGCGTATCGGTTGGTCTCGAGTAAACATTTGTTTTGTTAGGAAATCTGGTTTATCGAATATTGTTGGTAATTAGTTGTTCGCGAAGTCCCGGGGCGCCGAGGGGTATGGACATTTGAATGTGTGAAGGGGCGAGGCGGTGGGGAGGTTAGTAGTCGCGGAGAGGGAAGTTAGTAGTTCCTGCAGGATCCTATCTGACTGAACAAGTGTACACTCCAAGAATTTAATATAGAGGTATTGAGACCAGTGCTAGGTATATTAGGATATATGTGTAAATTAAAATTATAAAAAATATCTTCTTTATTCTATACTAGCGGATACCCGGCGTGTACTACTACGCTGTCTTCATGCTGTTGAAGGAGTTTCAGCAGCTCTTGCTGTAGTAGCTCTGATTCGAACTTTTTATAGACGTGCTTCATGTTTTTCTGGTGTTTCTACTCTCTCAACCTTTTTGACTCCAAACGCATTTCATGTTGTCCGGCAGTTTCGGCTGCTCTTTCGGCTCTTTTTCGTTTCGCATCTGCTGTATTTCTTCCAATTACAGCTCTTTTCGCTGCCATTTTTTGATATATATATATATATAAATATATATTTGATAACCACAAATGATAAAACTCTCTGTTGCGAATGACAGATCAGTGATTTTGTTTTTCAAATTCGTACTATGCGCGATCTTCACAATGTTCTTTTTTCAAATTTTTTGCGAGGAACGATGTCGACTTTACAGATGTTGAAAATTTTTGTGTGGAAAATGTCGAAAATTCACTAAATTAATAGACCGAATGTATTTAATGCATTTTTTAATAGTCTCAAAGATTCTTCGTATTATTGTCTTTCAAATGAAACCGGTTTGGGGCACATCGGTTGGATGGTTTCAAAGCCTATGACGGACATAGAAACACCTTTTGTGTTTTATATATTTATATATAGATTCTAAGCTCATAGAGCGGGAACCGATTTTATCGCTTCTCCTGTCTAAAGTCTCATCTGACTCCTCTGAATATGCAAAAAAAAAACCGTCACTGGAGAACTCCTTCTCCCCCTCACTCACAACAGAGCACGAGAAGAAGCCTCAAACGCAGCCGACGGTCAGCTAGCCAACAAAACTAGCACGAAAGAGATATTTAAATATGTAAAGTGGAGAGTTGTTGTAAAGAAGTAAAGTTAATAATTTTTGCGGCACGCATATTAAAAAAAGGCTCCAAATTTACTTTGTTTGCTATTTTTTTTTTTAATTTCCAACGCAAGTTTTATATTTTATAATTACACATTTCCATCGCAGCAAAATCGCTAGCCATAAATATTTTACGATTGATTAATCAGCCTGGCTACACTTTTGTTAGATTTTTGATCGCGTCCCAAGAATCGCGGCGTCTAAATCAAAATAACAATGGCGGATAATTGATGGCCGCGCTAGATAGACGGTTTTCATTAAATTTAATTGTAGCCCCAATCGAACGTTCATACGGTTAACCGAGCTCTATTAGTCCCTGTCACTGCGGGACTAAAGCAGCGCGTAATCCATCACGCCGGCATGTGTATTTTATATTAATACTAGAAATGTATCCCGTCATAGAATGACGCGCATTCGATGAACGATGCAATGGTGTTTGAACATAATAAGATGAATAATTGCTTTCATTTTGTACCACCAGTTGGATGAAATTCTGTGATATACTTGGCCTTGAACTTTGAAGCAGAGTGGCCCACTGTTAATTTAGCTCCCATTGATGCAGAAGATATACTGTTATCGTATGATCTTATTTTTCTCTTGAAATTTCCATTATAAATATCCTTTAAATATACTGGGGAAATAGGCCTTGCTGGTAGTTTCACTTTACCTTTGTGACAGTAATCGTTGAATTTTCCATCTGATGGGTTTCTGCTTGATAATGTAAAGCATTGCAGAATCGACAGGTCACACTAATTAATCCGAAGACAAACGCAGCGTTCGCTGTGCATCAGTTTCTTTTTGTCTTGAGGTCGATGCGCGTACTCGAATTTTAAGAAGACGCTGCTCACGTTTTCCTTCCAACTCATTGCTTGACATTTATGTCACATTTCGTGTCACAAACAACGCATCACTTTTCACTGCGCTGTTCTTTATTTGATGCAGTCTTTATCACGTTCAATTGTAAAATTCTTGTTGAATTACGTTTTCTGTGCGTAGACGGTGTTATTTTGAGTTAATAAGGGTCTAGGTCCCATAATCGAGTTTATTTTGATCATTTTCTAGTCCGTTTTGCGAAAAATCGACTGCACCAATCAATAAGATTTAAATGTAAAAAGTTTGGTACATCCCTTCTTCTGAACACAATATATTTTTATTTCTTATAAATATACTATTAATATGATAAATATGTGTTTTTCCGATTAAAATGTAGGAATTTGGAGATTCGTCTGGTACATTTTCCAAGAATCCTAAACATTTAAAAGTCTTTTTTTCAATTGGAATTAAAAGATTAAATATAAACCATGTGCGTCTTTTGGTTTTGAAAAGTCGTCATTTTAACCAATTTTTCAACATATTTAAGATTTTATTTTACCCTAAAAATGGACGTTAATTAAATAATAAAAATTAGATAAATATAATTTATAGTTTTTTCAATACTGTGAAAAAAAATCAACTTTCGATATAGCAAAATAAATTGACAATTAAATTAATTAAATGACACGATTTCGCCAGGTAATGGACTGCCCTCTGGTGTGCCAACCAGACACCAGAGACAGCCCAATCGTGTCATTTTTTAAAATAATATGGCGCACATGGTTTATATTTAATCTTTTAATTTCAATTTAAAAAAAAACTTTTAAATGTTTAGGACTCTTGTAAAATGGGCCAGATGAATCTCCAAATTCCTACAATTCAATCGGAAAAAAAAAATTATCTTAATCATTTCGATATAGAAAAATAAAGTGACAATTAAATGACACGATTTCGCCAGGTAATGCACTGACTGTGGTGTCCGGTTGGACACCAGAGGCAATTAAATGGCTGGGAGCAACTGCCTTAATGATGTGGTTCATCATTTCTAATGCAATTTCGATAAAAAAAATAGAGATGGCACTTGTGTCAAACTGACAAACTGGAAATTTACTTTTTTGTAAAAGTTCTAAATTTGAAATTCTTGCGGTGAAGAACTGAATCATATAATTCGTACATATTGAAATTCGCTAAAGCATATTTTATAGTTTATGAATGAAAATATTATCCTATCGTCTTGAAATTCGGCACATAGCTGCGGAAAAATTTACTTAACTTATGTGCAAAAAATCAGCGTTGTATCTTTTAAGATATTCTATAGAAAACCAAAAATCGAAACATACACACATACACACAATGGCTATTATATATATTAGATTAATTTATTGCCTATTAAATGGTATCAATTGATAAAAAGATGCACCGTTATCTACATATAGGAATTCAACCATTGTTTTGGAATTCAATATATATATTTTTTAACGGTCATTTGAATATATAGATATATGAAGCCATCCGTGCGCTCGGAGGCCGAAACAAATTATCCCCGAAGTAAAGCCTCAATACATTTATCTGGCCTCGACCGATTTCCCGGGGGTTTCCCGGGGGTTTCCCGTCCTGTGCCCCCACCCCTGTCTCCGCCCCCTCACGCGGTGCATCCTCCATCCAGGCGCCGGACCCACCACCAAACAGCGACTCCTCTACTGTTCTGCTTTTTGTATACCTCGCTTGTTATGTACAAAGCGGATTTGTGGTTTAGAAATTTGATGACTTTGGAAGATAATTAATTTTGAGATTGCTCGTCAACTGTCGGTTTTTGATATTGGGTGGAACAATACTTTTAATAGGATGGACCGCACGGGTTGAGGAGCGCTGCGGCCAGGGCGGAGAGTTTACAGCAGACGAGAGAAGGACGACGTTTCTATAATTTCCGAGGGAGGAACTATCTGTCTTGCCGTCACGTGAGCTGCAGCAGCCCCTCGCTGCACCCCACCAGCGCCGGATTCACTTTCCCAATATAATATATCCATTCGGGGGTTCTCCGGGAACTGTTTCTGCTATCTGAAGTAGAAGATGAAGCAGGGCAGCGAGTAATAGTTTTATCATTCAATGTGTCACCCTTCCGTCAGATTCAATGAAAATATTTAAAAAATATATATATTTAATCGTTCTGTTGTTGGTTTTGCCACGACGACTGTGGGCAGCTTAAATGAGAAGGTCACTGGAGTCAAATTTAGCGTAATGACGAGGGGCGACTTTGCTCGAGTCACACACACGCCCCCAGAATGACTGACGTGGTGTTTGAAGTCATGAAGTTAATTGCTATTTTAATTTCATCGGCGACGTACCGATATTAATTTTATGACAGAATTACTGACGGAAAATTGATAACCTATCGACTATTCGATACACATTATCAACAAATTAAGAAATATAAACAAATTTACAAAGTACAAAGAAGTTATATAAAAATTATTTTTTTAAATGTTGTGATTTTATATTTTTATTATTTATTTTTTTAAAACATCATATGACATATTCATAATAAATTTATAGAACAAGTAGCATACATATCTATATGGGAAATTCCCATACGAAATAGTCAAAAGGGCTAAGGTCGGTGCTTCTGGGAGGCCAGTTGATGTTACCTGTACGTGAAATGACCTTATTAGGGAATAATTCGTTAACAGCTTCAATTGATTGACTGGATGTATGGCAAGTGGCGGAACCACATTCTTGAGTTGAAACCTTGAAACTCCTGCAACTCTGGGCCCAAAATTTTTCGCAGCTTATCGCAATAACGGTCCCGATTGCAATAGCCCGGTACGATTTTTGGACACCCTATACAATTATTCATTTTACTAGGAACAATCTAGGGTTAATTTACAACTTTCCTGTTGAATGGGCCGACCGCAGCCCGGGCCGGCCCTGGCGGCGCGTCTCCGTGGCATATGAGGGATCATCAATTTAAAGAGGGACGATCAATAAGCCGGAGTGAAACTCGAGGTGGACGGACTCATCTCGGGAAGCCTCGCCTGACCCGATCTATAATGCTGCCATAAATAGGTATTCCACGAGAACCCACTAATCTTCATGCGATGTGTGCGATTCATCACGAAAAGACGAGATTTTATTTCACGACACAAGTGGGATTCGAGTCCACGAACCTCAGATATGAATTGTTGAGCTGAAATGCTTCTCTAGAAATCAAACTAGTTTATTGGATAACATTTTTTTATAATTTTTTTTTTTAGTGTTATCTCATTATTTTTGTTGCTACTAGTTTCGATAGCATGCTTGGTGCTTCAGGCAGAGTGAGGTTTCATAAATATATTTTAAAACTCCACCCTGCCTATGCATGCCAATCAAGCATGTTGGTAAATCTAGTAGTGCCAAGAAAAATAAAAATTTAGAACAACGTTAAAAAGATTTTTTACTGAAAAGTTCAGCTATTCCGCCAAGGACTTTCTGTCAAAAATATTAAAAACGCAATTTTACGTTAGAGTAAAAAAAATTTGAACATTTTCTCTTGCGAATGGATGGATCGTAATTTTTAATTAAATGCCAAGTGCGGGTTTTGAGAAATTGTATAACGTAAGGGTAAAACGAATATTTTTATTTATTCAAGGTCCACGAATTTTTGAATCCTCCGTTAATTTAAACTAGTGCAATTGAACATCGGCATGATAAGTTATATCCCCAAACCTTAGGTGTGGTCACTTATAAAAATATATTTCACATGAATATCATCAATCAATGTACAAATCACGAATCAATGCGCAGTTCTTCTACACTTACAAATATTAAAATAGGAGGATATTAAAAAAACCTTCTTCTTATTCTTCATGAAGTGCTTTCCTCAGAGGAATTCACTGAGCATATACTTATGCTCAGGCCAGTGTTCATGGTTTTCTAAGGGGAAAATAGTGTAGTGGGTCCCCAGGTTCTTCTACACCGCAGTTTTATATTGGAAAGAAAAGACTGCGTATTGCTGCTGCTCAAAACCATTATTATATAATACTTTTCTTACAAAGCTCTGGAGTTTAGATCTGATAATCTTTCTGCAGTAAGCTACAGAAACAATACCACCTTAACAAGGTACTTCGTGAGCACGTTCCTCCACAATCATTCCAAGTCCACTACTGCATTACATACGCTCAGGGTACAGAATGGCAGCCGAGCACGAGCAACATCATGAGGAGAGCGAGGAGGGAAAAAAAGTTCAACACAATTAAATTTGCGTGGCTTTAATGGTTATAAATTTAATATTTTTTGAATAAAATACTTGAGTGATTTTCCACTTGTTCGTTTTTTATTTGTGGCCGGTTTCGCCACAAATAAAGTTTCACAAATAAGTTCTGGTTAAAGTCGTGTTTATTATTAGATGTTTCATCTCCCTTTTTCCATCCTCATATATGTATCCATACTCCTTAGCATAATCTGAGCATCGAGGAAAAAAAAACAAGATGAGCAAAAAGACAGAAACTAAAGTGAGAAAATCTAGCGATAGTTCTATAAAATGCGACTTTAAGAGGCCCAAAGACTTCATTGAATTCTACAAATTTCTTTGAGAAAAGAATAAATGCATTCAACTACCGTCGATCGAAAAAAACTTGCCCAGTAATATATATTATATTTATATTTTTTCTTAATTCTTGTCTTAAAAAAACGACCTCGTCAGTGGCGTGCTGTAGCATCTGAGGCAAGACACGACATTTGCAGAAAACGAAGAAACTCCCACAAGAATGCAAATCGGTTACCGTAGCTTTTTTTTTAGAAATCTGTTATTTATGAACTCGTGAAAAAATTTTTTTTTTTTTTTGTTGTTTTCGTGACACTAAATGGCGGTCTAAATTCTATGCAGGTGAACCACTGACGCAATAACCGAGCGAGAGTTTAATCCGTCGCATAGCCCAATGTTTCTTGATATATATTTTTATAACACTATTTAAAACCAAGTCTTGTATCACTCCGAAGTTTAAAGCCCAGAATAGTACCAAAATCGCTACTTTCCACCACCGACAAACTAGGAAAAAGTTTATTATAAAATCAATACAATATCCAAATAGAAAAAACTTTATATTTTTAATTAACAGAGGTGACTCGATAGTACAAAGGTCAGTACACCGGCCATGTAAGCTTGGAGAGATGTAGGTTCAAATCATACACAAGTCACGATGATATTTTTCTGAGAATTTCTTTGAATCATTTTAATTTGCCTAATCATATTAGTAAATAAATATATTTGACATGTATTTCTTCAACCCGAGGAGTACAGCTCGCGAGCGTACGTGCATATTAAAGCACTCGCACGCGTGCGGGGAGGGAGGGGTGTGCAGAAAAGCCTTCATTTCCTTAAGTCGCGCGGGACTTTTGTGTTTTTTCTTTTTTCCAGTTTTTACGGTGGTATCCGTCACGCGAATGGCCGAATAAATACCCGGGCGCGGGCCAAGTTATAAGCATGCAGATTTGCAGGAGCGGGGCAGGGCGCGCGCCCGTGCGGATCCTTATCTGTCCCCGGCCGCGGCCAACTTGCCGGCGTAAAAAAACTTGCGGGCCATAAATGGAAATAAACGAAAAAAAAAAAAAATTTTGCGTGAATTTAAAAAAGTATACTTTTTTTTTTTTTTTTTCAAACTTTATGAAATGCGTTTGTTGGGGTTTTTTGATGGCGTAAATAAACTTAATTAAACTTTAACCCGCTGTATATATATATATAGCTCTGCTCATTCTGTTGCTTGTGCATGGCTGCCATTCTGTACCCTGAGCGTATGTGATAGTTGAGGGATGTGCTCTGGAAGTGCCTCGTCGAGGTGGTACTGTTTCTGTAGCTTTCTGCAGTAAGAGTATCAGATCTAAACGCCAGAGTTTTGTACGAAAACCAGCAACATAAAACTGCGGTGTAGAAGTACCCGGGGACCCACTACTCTATTTTTCTTTTAAAAAACCATGAATAGCCATTGTGTTCAGCCATTTTTCGAAACTTTATGAAATGCATTTGTTGGGGTTTTTTGATGGCGTAAATAAACTTAATTAAACTCTAATCCTCCACGCTCTGCCCATTCTGTTGCTTGTGCACGGCTGCCATTCTGTACCCTGAGCGTATGTAATGCAGCAGTGGACTTGGAATGATTGTGTGAGGATGTGCTCTGGAAGTACCTTGTCGAGGTGGTACTGTTTCTGTAGCTTTCTGCAGAAAGAGTATTAGATCTGTACGCCAGAGGTTTGTACGAAAAGGATTATACAGTAATTCCCCGCTTTACGCGACCTCGTTATGCGCGGTTTCACTATTACGCGAATTTCAAATTTCGCGTTAAAATGCCTCGCATTACGCGAATTTCTTATTTTATGAATGTGTATGAACATAATGTAGTCATTGATTTCTCTTAACAATTAAAAACAGCGTTGGGTGTTACGAACGTATTTTACAAGAAAGTAAAAGAAATAACATGTAATACTGCATAAAGTGTTCTTAGAATTAAAGTGATTGATTCAAATGATTCGTATTTTTTTTTATTAAGATTTGACTATGTATGTATGTTTAATCGTAAGCCCCGATATACGCGATTTTTTCCGGAACGTATCCCTCGCGTAAAGCGGCAACATAAAACTACACTATTTTTCCCTTGGAAAACCGTGAACACTGGCTCAGCATGAGTATATGCTCAGTGAAATGGTCGCTAACCACCTCTGAGGAGAGGCACTTGATGAAGAAGATGTGTGCATATACTTGTGTGGGTGTATTCGCTCTGACAGAAGATCTGAAACGGCAGTGGTGTATTAGGTTCTCCCCTGAGTGCGCGCGTCCACGTGACCGCAGAGTTTGCTGTTTGCAGTAACCTTGCGAGGACACTAAATGCGCGTCGATTAAATATTAAATAATATGTGGAGCAGCATACATCTCAGATGGGCGGAGTGGCGCTCACCTGAGAGCGCGGGCCGCGCATGCAGAGTGGCGGCTCCGATAAAACGGCTGTCTTCGCATGAATATTCACTCCGCCCCTGGAGAAGGGAGAGTCTGGCCTGAATGCGAATCCAGCGGCGCGCGGGGAGGGGGGGTGGGGGGGGGGGGGGGGGGGGGGCTGCCAGGGGCGGCGCGGGCATCACGGGCGTTGTAAAAAATACTTGTATGGAAATTTAAAACATTTTTCGTGGGGCACGTGTCGATTAAAACTCCCGCCGGATGTTGAACGAGATGTATGTTTTTCACCGAACATATATACTGGGTGATTCAAATCATTCTCCTTCTCGGTTTCGGTTTCGCCCACCTACTGATATGAATGCTATTTATAATAAAAATAATCTTTGAAACAAAATTTAAAAAAAAAACCCCTTTTTGTAAAGAATTGTATCCCGGTTTATCACCCTCGTAGAACAACCATAGCGTTGCCCCAAATCAGCTGACATTTCTACATAAAGCTTTATATTTTTTTACTGGAGTAATCGCAAATTTGGTGAATTTATTTTTAGTAAAATTCTTTTTGTGGTTTTTTGCATGTTGTTGTGACTAGTATTGCCAACTTATCTCGCCAGCATTTTCAAACGAGGTGTGCCGATTTTAGGATGAGAAATATGTTTTTTATTTTAAATCTAATATATATATTTCTTATATCCACGTAAGCGGATTAATAGAAGGTGAAAGACTAACGAAGCACTGCCGGAGAAGGCTCCCGCCGCTCCGTCTACCCGAGCGACCGTCTTTATCGCTTTTCAATTTATCCGCCGGACATAAAACATACCCGGGATCGGGCGAGGCTCGCCGCACCGCTCCCGTGCTCCTAGGGTGACCATGTACAAATAACCCATCGCATTTATATATTTATTTTATTAAAAAAAAACTGTTAAGCTGATGAAAACAAAAAAATATTTCAATTAAAAAATATTATGGGGTTGAACGTAGTATTTCTTCTTCATCAAGTGCCTCTCCTCAGAGGAGGTTGGCAACCATTTCACTGAGCATATACTCATGTTGTGCCAATTTTCATGGTTTTCTAAGGAAAAAATAGTGTTTCTTCTACACCAAAGTTTTGTATTGGAAGGCAAAGCATGCGTATTGCTGCTGTCCAATAGCATTATAATATAATATTTTCCTTACAAAGCTCGGGCGTTTAGACTGATACTCTTTCTGCAGCAAGCTACAAAAAACATTTTCAAAGGCCCTTCCACTTCGACCATGTACTTCCAGAACACATCCCTCCATAACCATTCCAAGTCCATTACTCCATTGCCGATCCTTTACATATGCTCAGGGTACAGAATGGCAGCCGTGGACAAGCAACAGATTGGGGAGAGCGGGTAGGAGTATTTCTATGAATTAAAAAATAGCTTTTTTTTTTTTAAAAGTCACTTCCATGTATTCAGGATTATTCTGCTAAGATAACCGCTTACTGTACCAGTTAAAAACATGCAAAAGTATTAGGTGTACACTCAAATTTCAGTTTATGTATTTTATTATTTTTTTACATCTTGTAAAATTAGAATTTAATTGTTACTGAAAATAGCAATTTTATCAATTAAAAATAATGAAATAACCGTAAATGCAACAGTGAGCTCTGAGTGTTAGTATTTAATGTTTAATTCTAGTTTCTTTGTGGTTTAAGTCTTGGTCACTCTACTTCCGTGTGTCTCCCCCATACCGAGAAAATAAAACTCCCTTGTTTTTGATAGGGAGGATCTGCGCTGCGATTGTGGGGCTGGAATAGAAAACCAAGTGGCGAAAATAGGATATTGAGTTATTCAAAACTAGTTTACGGAAGCCGCTTTGTATGTGACAAATAGACACATGACAAACACGCAAAGTTTTCCACCCGCCGAGGATATCTAAAGTCTAGCCAACCCATAAAATAACCAGTTGATCTACGGTTAGGTTTCGTGTTTTTTTGCTGAATTAAACGAGTTCATTTTATATTTTTATGAACGAAAAAGCTGTGACAATTGTCAAAGAGGAGCTTCGATCCCTAATGCACACAAGCGAGGAGTTTGCAACAAAAATAAAATTATGATAAAGATGTGGAAAAGTCGACCGTTATTAAAAAAACTAGGTGAAATAATTTAAAATAAAAGATCTTCCTGCAGTAGAATTAAACTGATTTTAGAAAATTTAAGAAAAGAACAAGGGTGAATTTTTTGTTTGATTTTATGATTTATAAATTATATTTTAGCTTAAAGAGTGAGAGCTTTTCGATCAGAAGCCTACTCATGGTGATGTTGGAAACGTGCAGTTAGATAACAAATATGAATAGTCAAATGACTGGGAAATTACGTTCATAGCTTACTCAGACCGAAGAACGCCCGAAGAAGTCTATGAAAAGCGAAAACGTTCACAAATATTATATTCAGATTTCTATTTACTTGACAATTTGACACAGAGAGTCTCATTTCTCTTCCCGGATTCTCTGCAAGAATATACCAGGAAGAAGTACCGACTACTACGGGAAACACTAAGAAATTCCAGAACATTCCCATGATCACCAGTTTCGTCTTTATTACGTATGGAATTAAAAGCATACAGCCAATTATACTTTCATATCATTTGTTTTGAGCTTTCAGCTTCGTACATTTGCGCTAATCCTCGTGCTTCCATAGGTAAGAGTGCCTCAGGAGAGCGAATTCAAGTGACGTATAAAAGACATGGAAATTTATAGTCCAGTTGATAAGACGGATAAAGGCCTCCCTGTTTGCAGTACAATATAATATGATATCGCCAGTGCGCAAAACAAAACCGAAAATAAAAAAAGCCGGAACAAGCCGGGCCTCGGCGGGGGCGATATCTCCGAAGTGGCCGCGAGATAAGATTATAAGGAGGGGGCTGGGGGTACGAGGGGCGGCACGGGGGTGGCGGGCGACGACTGCCGAGGACGGGTATCTCCAGCCGCACAGCCAGGGCCACCCTATCTGAAATTAATTTCCGGTTAAAATTGAAGGGTTGTCGATTAAATAGTTTGTTATTGATCAATAAACTGTTTGCTATAAGGCAATACTCACTGTTGCTTGCAAGAAAGCATTTTCAAAGTAACAAAAAAATGCACTGTGTATTTTTTTGTAATTTTCATCCCACGAGTAAAGAAACCTTACCTTGCTGACTCAGTGCATCTCCAGTATTTAGCTTGTAGTATGGAAATTAATAACCGACTGTAGAATTAATCATAAGATAACGTATATTATTGATTTTTGTGAAGACCGTCTCACAGGAAGTACGATTTTTCCTATACAGGTTTTATTGATTGATAATGATTAAGTACATTTTTTAAAATATTGAAAATTGATTAAAAAAACTCTCAGAAAAATATCATCGTGATTTGTGTGGGATTCGAACCCACATCCCCAAGCTTACATGGCCGGTGCATTACCAATTATACCAACGAATCACTGGTACTTAGCAAGAATCTTTAACAATCATATCCTATAAGTGAAACAACGTACTTATTATGCCAATTTAATTTTATATTAATATTCAATTGGCATAATAAGTAATAATAACCATTGGTATAATTGGTAATGCACCGGCCATGTAAGCTTGGGGATGTGAGTTTCTTTAATCAATTTTCAATATTTGAAAAAATGTACTTAATCATTATCAATAAAATAACGTTTTGCAAAAATCAAATATAAATACTGTTTCACTAAAATTAAATATATATATATATATATATATATATATATATATATATATATATATATATGATGTAATATTTATTCATAAAAATCTTTCAGATTTAAAAACATCCCGAGCTTTCCAAGGCGATTTCCACGAAATTCTTATGTCAGCAAGTCTACAAAAAACACCCCTATCGGCAAAGTTAGTGGAGCGCAACCGCGTAGATGGACAGTGGGGCTGGAGGGGTTGACTCCGGGCAGGGTGGTTCGAGAAAGGGAAGGAGGCGGGGGTGAAGGGATAAGAACAGATTGTCGCTCTGTGTATTGTCTTTTTGTTGGGTGCTAACGCGTGCGAATGGATTCCGCTCCTTGTAAAAAAGACTTATTCACCGGAGTAAATTTTGTGGCAGGCCGTTAATGTAAAGGTACTTTTTATAGGCTTTTCTTTTTATATAAATGATTATGGTGCTTTGTGTTGTGTTTTTGGATTTTATTCAGTTTTTATCTATGTAGCTATAAAATTTTGTGAAAGGAAACCTGTGCGAGATTTATTCTCTGGTTGTACACAATGTTTAAGACGTATTCCAAACGAATGAGATCATTTTAGGTTGCTAATACTTGGCACAATAAAACTGAAATATTTGCACTACAATGAGTTATTATTAAATACAAGTTGATATGGAGATAAGTAGACGGTGTGGTCATTGATAATCGAAAGTGAACCAAAACTATCTACGAACTGATCTTAGTGGATAAATTGAGAGGTTATAATGATTTGTACTTTGCTTGTTAAGCATAAAGTTTGAAATATTTCTGTTATAATATAAACTGATTATAATTTTAAAAATTTCTGTGATTTTTCTCTGGTAAATGCCAAATACGTTACTGAATATAACTGTTTATAACCTATCATTACTTACATAAAATTATAGATATATAAAAATACTCAATAGCAACCATAAATATTATTGCTTTTATAATTCAATTGATTCTGAAGTCATTGTTTTCTATAAATATTCTGTATTTGGGTGTTATGTTGCATTATTTCTATAAGTTAAGACGTTTCGGTCATATTCAGAGATTATCCCGATCATCGAAAATGGCCCTAGCACCGGGACCGAAAAAAAGGCCGCTTAAACAAACAAACACAGAAATTTTCTTTATAATTTAAACTAATATTTAGTCCCGAATATTCCATTTTGTATATAATACTGCATGTAAATTCAATAGCATATCCGTTTGTTGAAACAGCATTGCCGTGAATGCGCTGTACTCGCAAGCCGCAAAGGACAATACACACTTCCATGCAAGCTACGCTAAGCTCGCTAAGATTCATAAGCAAACAGCCGGAGTTGCTCGCATATCTCTGCTTATTATTTGGGCGGCGGGGCGGACGAGACACTCGGGGCATAAATCTGATGGCTATCGGGAGAGATGTGTGCTATCTGATCCGCGCAGCAGGCACGCCTTATCGCGCCGCTGTGGCGTAAATTAATATCCCACATGAAATTAATAAAAGACAAATTTGAAATTTAGACTAGAAAAAGTATACTCTGGGAACAGCAACGGAGAAACAAAATAATAAAAAAAAAATACATTTACAAAATTGGATAATTTGATGAAAAGTATACTAGAAAAAGTATACTTTGGGAACAGCAACGGAGAAACAAAATAATTTAAAAAATATATATGTTTACAAAATTGGATTATTTGATGAAAAGTATACTAGAAAAAGTATACTTTGGGAACAGCAACGGAGAAACAAAATAATAAAAAAAAAATTACATTTACAAAATTGGATAATTTGATGAAAACTACAGCAAGGCCGCAATCAGAAATACTAGCGATTGTTTTCGTAGATCTCTAGTGTTTGTTGTGTTGTAAAATATACTATACAAAGAAATATACAAAAAAAATATATATATGATTAGGCACATTTTTTCACACATTGGAAATTATTGTGTGTAGGAGATCTTACACAAGTCACGATGATATTTTTCTGAGAGTTTCTTTAAATCATTTTCAATGAGAGAAAAAATGTGCCTAATCTTATTAGTAAGGAATATAAACCTGTATAGGTAATTAAAGCTCTCTTGATTGACGTTCAATCCACAAAATAGACATACAAAAAAAATAATGCAACATGGAGAGTTTATCATTAAAAGTTTTCCCTTTACCTTTAATTTTAAATACAATTGAAATACCTGAAAATAAATTTGCTCTATTCAGCTTTAAACTCGAGATTCCTTTAATGGCAAGCTTGGATCTTAGAGTTTTTTTTGTATTTTTCATACAACTCATATGGACCAAAAGCGGTCGGTGGGTCTGATTTCTCAGACAAAAACATCAATCGCGGATTCCAACATAGGTCTTTCGAGCCAGATCTGAAATTTTGCTGAAATCCAAACTTCAGTCTCACATTTAAGAAGCGATCGAAGGGTTTGGTTTTTCAGATAAATAAAAAACAATTATCACGTATTACAATATTTGGATAATACTGTTAGATCTTTTACAATAACCTGGAAATAAGTATTATTACTATTCAAACTATTAAAATCTAAGCTTAACCTATTTCACAAATAATCTATTACCAATAATACCTCTGATGACAGTATCATAAGCGGATCGGACTAATTCGCCATATAGAATGGTGCAAATCCTTCAATTCAGTCGGTTCTCATGCTTCTATGATCACACGATAGCAGGTATTGCATTAAATGGATTTTAGGGAGTATCTATCAGCGCAACCACCTTTGCGAGAAGCCGGAGCAACCGGGTATTTTTATATATAAAATTCCAAAAACTCATTTACACCCAACGTAGTTACTCCATATCATCGTTTGATTTTTTTAAAGTGTAAACGATAAAAAAATAGTATTATTTAAAATACACCATTTTATGCAATGTATGTGCGTGAGTTTTTATAGTGTACTTTTTAAATTGTTTTCTGTAAAAAAATAATAAAATTTAATGTTGATTCCTAGTCGCGTCTGCTGAAAAGAATATTAGTAAGAGGTTCAACAAAACACGATTAAATGATATCATATTCCTGTTTTTACTATATGGTTATTCTGTATTCCTTCCGGCACAGTGCTCAATGAGGCTTTGTTATTGGTTGCCAGGCAGGGCGGAGCTATTATCTACTCTGTAACGTCTCGCAAAGCAATAGCACATATGGATGCAATAAGTTTATATAGTTCTGAGGCCTCATCAGGTTAGTGTGCCGCAGTAACCGGTTGTGATTGTTTCTGACGTTTCAGTTACCAACGCTGACGTTATTTTCAAAGAAAATCTCTTTCAGAAAAATGGCACATTCGTATGTTGTCAAAGGTTTCTTTCATCAACGCCGATGCCGTTTTTAGAGGCATACTCTGATTTCTTTCGTTTGTCATGAAATTTGAAAACTCAAATTATTTATGCACAATATTGTTCAAAGGTAATCGACTCACACATATAACGACGAGAAAAGTTTGCGATTTTTTTGCTGCAAAGGTGGGATCCAAACCTATATCTTCACTGTTTTAGTAGCTGTACGTTGTGTTAAGTTAAATAACTGTATTACTATAACTAAGCGTGAATTTCAATCTTTATATGCAAGTGTAAAATCAATGTATTTAGTTCCTGCTGTGACTTGCAAGTATTTCCGAAATTATGAATTTACGAACGAATATCTCTCATTCTTGTTAAAACATTTGATTAGGCATGAGTGGGGTCACGATAAAAATAAGTATTTTTCTCTTCGTTTCATGTGTGAATCAAATACCTGAGTAAAAGGAATCTTTAAATGTTTTTGTATATTGTAAAATAAATTATTAAATACCTGAATTATGTGTAAATACTAACAAACAAAATTATCCCTTGTTTTAAGGGGTTTTTTCAAGCACCTCATTATTTAAGAGATTATCAAAGGCTGCACAAGCAATTTTCCGTTTTATCTGGTGATGTAGAAAAGATGAGTAGATGTGGTGTGAGCATAAACAATTGTGTAACAGACTCCTTCAAGCACACCCTGAGGGTTGCAAGCCCTTGAACTTTACTCGTCTTGAGGCACCGATTTATAGGCTTGACTTCGGTCTGAGACATGCTCTTAATCTCTATATACTGCTAAAATGTTTTGAATCATAATATATATCCCAGATCTTATTTAGCTGGGGTTGCAGAGGCGGTTTCCGCTTACCTTGCGGGGTGAATTTGTCTGCACTATGACGTCATCTGGATGGAAATGTACAGGTGAGATAGAAGCGCAGGTGCGGCCAGCCAATGGTTAAATTAAACCGTCAGTTGCATATTATATGCATGGCGGGGGAGGGGGTAGTATCACCATAACTCTATTGTAAACGGAGAATACAACCTGTGCTATGAATATGTAAAAAGTAAAATGAATTTAAGTTAATTTATTAAAAAGACCATTAACTCTTTGCGACTCGGAATTGCATCCACGATGCACAGAAATGTACTATTTAGCTTCAATGACTTCAGCTTATAAATTAATGATAGAATTTTAATTGAAATAAATTTTCTAGACCAACTTCGTTAAGCTTTAGCGATTTTTTTATATATTCAAATTGGCAACCCTCTACATTCATTGCCAATAAAATTTCACTGCTTTTTTATAGTGCAATTTTCCAAAATGTTCTTGACATGCTTTACTTTATTCGTCCACATATTTGATGTTGTTTTCTATATTTTTTTGTATTTATTTAATTTGATCTTATACGCATTATTTATCTTTATTCTCTTTCTTTATTATCTCCGGAATTACCCATTGTGATGTATATCTTTTAATAAAGGAAACAATGGATTGCAACCATTTCTCTTGCCTCCAAGGAGAAAAACAGATGTATTGTGATTACTCCGGGGCTGCTTCTCGCTGATGTTCATGCTTGGGGATCGGTGCCAAATCACCGTTTACGTATTTTAACGCTGGTAAATAAAAACAAGCTACAATCTAAAATATAAATAGCAAATCAACTATTTTCAAAATGACTATATAAAAATCTTTGTAGTAAAAAAAATGTTTTATACAACTTGAAACATTAATTATTGTAAAAAAATATCCTTGATAGCATTTATCAATATAAGGAAATATAAATGTTAGGATAAAAATACGGATTTATTCATATTTAAAAATAAAAATTAAATTAAAATAATTTTACGGTTTATCTCGTCGTTTTATACAAAAACTTATTGCGAAAACAACATAATTAACAAAAATAGGCACACATAGTGTCTGAGCTCCGATATGTCTTCAATATTTTTGACTGAGAGTACTCGGTGGAATCCCATTTCAATATTATAAATAATTTTTTTTTTGTGATTTTTCCACATGTTTAATTTTATTGGTGACCGGTTTCGCCAACCTTTCACGTTAGCATTATATATATCAACACTTCGACCATGAAATATACTTCCCACCGATCGCTGCGGTATAGCGTTTAAATTACCCTGTATAATATTTGAACTCCAAATAAATTAATTATAATAATCGATACCCACAATTTAAAAATATTTTAGGACATAGGTGAGACTCTAACCAAAAAAATCCTTTGATGATCGAGAAAAATCATCCCCCTTGAATGTGGATTTGACCCCAGATCAGTAGCACGGATGCCCTTTTCTCTTCATTTCTTTTTAATCACTATTATATTTGATGTGGGAATTACCTTAATTATGAAACTGAGCTACAGCGTCACCGTGTCTGGGTGAGGATTCGTCTCGTCATGAGCAAGTGTGGAAACGATTTATCTAGCAACCTTAGTTGCTGGATAAATACGTACGATTACCTAAATATAATATGTTGATTTAAACATAATCAAATTATTAAATTTTTTTTTCATTACAATAAATTCTCAATTAACACATTTTGGAATAAAATAACTTCAGAATTATCGGGAAACAAACATATGAAATTATTAAAGTAATAAAAAAATTCCCACGGTTTATTAAAAAACTTATCTCAGATGTTTACGACTGTACTAATAATCAGTCGATATTTATTACATTACTAAATTCTCACATTTTTTTTAAATATCGCGCCGTAAAACAAACAAAATTCCTCGAGCCAATATCAAGATTACTTTAGGGTTTAGTGATAAGTGGAGGGGGCGATAAAGAAAAACCGGCGAAGAAAAAGAAGTAATAAGAAGGCGGAAAATGGCGGCGTCCGATAAGAAAACTTCTGGATTATTCGACACGGCTCTTTAACCGAATATTTTTTTGGCATTTGATTTCCGTGTGCCATTTTCTTATTATTTTAAGCTACAATCTGCGGCCGCCCATTTGATCTGCAGGGGGATGAAGACAGTCGCGTGGCCGCCCCGTGCTCTTGTGGTTAGCACACTCGTATACCGAACACGACCATATAGTTGTGTAGTTTATGGACTCCTTGTCTAGAATGTCTGCTTTACTCGTGCTTAATTGACATACGAATATTCAACTTAGATAATCTTGATTTTTGTTGCATCTACTCACGTGAACTTTTTTGTATACGGGCCCATTCAAAAACTATAATTTTTTAATTCAATATGGCAATGGTTAAACAAAACGATCTGTGTAAATAATCAGCACCAATTTAGTCATTTTTGTATGAAATGATTGTAAAAAGGTCACAGTTGACGTTAGGCGTTACTTAGAGGTATAAGTATTTAAAGGTATAGCAATTTAATTGTAGTTTTTATAAGCTCCCCCGGTTTATTTTTACCTTAACGTCAGCGGTGTTTCCCAGTTACGTCGCAGCACAAAGGCTCTGAATTTAATCGCGGCCTCCGGAAGTCCTCCTTTTTGTTTCAGGACAGAATATAATTCACAATCGACACAAAGCGCAGCGGCGATGCACAATGGCGACTTTCAATTAGAGCGGGACGAGGTTTAACGTTTAATTACGTATCAAAAAAGACTCGGGGGCCGCCATCTTGGAGAGAGCCGCCATTGTGCTCGGGGTGTGACGTCACGCCGGCCGCCAAGGAAGCGCCCTTTGTTACCGACCGCGGAGCAAATGACAAGAAATAAGCCTTTTTTGTAAAAGGTGTTCAAAACATATTTAATTATTGTGCTTCCATTATTTTACCATAGATTATTGTTGTGAAAATTAATTTATACATGAAACGACATTTTTTAAATCAAAATCCTTTTATAGTCCTCACCTACGCACGAGCTATTCGCATACATACATAGAATACACAAACAATATAAAATTACACTATACCATATTCTTTCTCTCTAGTGCACTACTTAACTTGTTTAACAATTTTTAATCTGCATTTATCATCCATACAGGTTTATTGTGTATACAAAATTTACTTAATATTCGTATATTTTATAAATTTACTCGGTACTTTATGTAACGTACTAAATTTTCGGACGGAAACAGCGGCGCTATAAGCCTTATACCTGCTGCGACACAACTGACAACTGAATGGTAACAAGCCATAAGCGTCCTCTTTAGCGCTACTTACTTAGGCTTAACCATTAAACACTCAAAATAAAGGGACGCTTTTGACTGATTGCAAATCGGTTGCAAGTTGTGCAGTCAGCTTTGACTCTTAGCAGTGTCGTGATTAAATCGATTATCTTAATATTGTTTATGGAACAATATTAAGATAATCGATAACAAAGTAGTGGAGAGAGTTAAATGATTAAGGTATTTGGGCAGCTGCTAAAAGTACTCTTAAATGTGGATGGAGATTCACCAAATGTAGTGTCGTCTCAGTTTGGAGTCGAAGCTTGGACACTCAAGTCAGCTACTATGAGAAGAATTTATGCGGCAGAAATGTGTCTGTATAGGAGAATCCTAAAGATACCATGAGTTGATCGCGTCACAAATAAAAGAGTCTTGCACAGAATGCGCAAAGAATGGGAACTCTTGACACATTTTTCGTAACAATAAGTATGGCATCCTCGAGGAAATTCGAAGGAAAACGGAGCACTTGAAGAAGGAAGTTCATGTGGATGCGGAATTTGCGCCAGTGACTGGAGATCAAAAAGATTGGTGAGACTGGCCCAGGATATAAACATGTTCGATGAAATGGTCACAAACCTCCTATGAGGGAAGGCAACAGAAGAAGAAGAAGAATATTAGCATACGCATGATTCTGTGATAATATTGCGAACAGCAGTGTTGTGAATTGTGTTTTGTGTTTTATGATGTGTGACATATCCTTGTACACCATCGATCTAGGGTGGTGGGCTAACGAAGCGGCGATTAACCCCCCCGAAGGACGCCACTTATCTGACGGGAAGGAAGTGAGTTTTTCGGCTGGAGTTTAATGGAGTGTTAATGGAGGAGGCCGCGGCTTAGTGGTCACCGTGGCCGGAGTCCAGTCTCGCCGGAGATTTATGGTTGCGGAGTTTTTAAAACTTTATAGGAAATAATGGGGGTGGGTTCGCTGCACGGAGGGGTCGTTACACGTCGCTAATTTGTTTATCTTGGGTCGTTGGTTAGTAATGGTGCATAGTATTAGATCAGAATCGGAAGATATATGAATAGATTAGGAAGATTACAGCTCTGGATTACGGCTTCGTTGTCAATAGCTTAGCGCAGCTGCTTAATAGCCGTATTGCCAAGAATCCCTTAAAATTTATTTAAAAACACACTTGAATACACTTTCAAATATAAATATAGAATTTTTATAATTTAATGACCTTACAAAGTTTATTATTTTTTATATCAACACTATTTTGTCGACCAAACATAACAAATATATATAGTCAAATAGTAAAGAGGTAAAAATAATTTGTGAACACATTCGTTTATCAATGTCTCCTTATAAGGCAAAAGCGCTTACAAACGAAAATGTTCGTAATTTCATGGTATCGTAGAAAAATATGACGTGACCAAAATTGATTTACTTTATAAAAAAAGTATATAAATTATATTCATAGTACTTTATTATGATTAACGATGTAAAAATTTTGAAAAACCTCATTTAAAATTGCTGATTTATGAATTATTTTGGAAGACACCTACTGTAAATTACCTTTTTTCCGCATTGATTTTAATTAAAATATTCCACGAACTATTTTATAATTTTTTGACACGTGCCTTATTATACAAAAAATAAATTATCTTTGAATGAAAGCACTTAAGAATACTTTTAAAAAAAATTCATTAATAATTTTAAAAATATGTATTCAATACACTTTACATAAGACTTAGCGGATTCTTTACATAAGACAAGCCTAAATATATCTCAAGTCTGTCATCCCTTAAAATTTAAAAGGGAAGTATTTCGAGTAGCTTAGATATGTAGATTAACGAATACGTCTATGATTGTTAAAATGTTGTATTTTCTTTAAGCAAGAGACGAGTCTATAATAAGTATTCACAGGTGTAAACAGCTAATTACATGTAAAGCGAAAGTTCAAGATTTGTTCGTGAATCGATCGCCTATTGTACGACTTACCTACTGTACATTATGCTGAGTGTCTTCTGGTTTTTGCAAACTTGGTTATCAGCTAGACAGCCTCATGCAGATTAGAGCGAAATTCTGGCGGGGTGGTGGTCCACCATAAATTTGACAGAACAACGGAGCACGTCCTGCCGTGAAATTGATTATTTGTGTACCGACACTGGGTATTATTCGGATGATTGCTCGAACAAACCACGTCCCGCCACTGCCGCAGCGTTTGAATGCAATTTGGGTTGAATTGTTTGCAATTATTTAGAGTCGCGACGGAAATTTCATCTTTGATTAATAACGCGAAACAAAAACCGTTAAAGGTTTTTAAAAAAAATCTGTTTCAATTTGTATCAATTTAATAATATTATTTTTAAATGTGAAATCCACGAATTCATTCCCAGCACCGAAACTGAAACGTTGGAACACCTAGAAAATTTTACATTTTTCATTAATTTTTGAGAAATTTTACAAAAAAATACTATTAAAAACGTATATGTTTACTCAAAATAAATAAATATTTCTGTTCTGGTTTTAATCAAATATGTTTTTAAGCAGTGGCGTCCCAATGCTATCGCAGGCCAGATCCGCCGCCGGGATGGCTCTCCGGTGGGAATATTTTGGTTGGGTTAGGTTAGGTTAGGTTTGCCGACCGATAAAGCCGATGGGCCATGGAAGTACGTATAATTTAATTTGACAGAGCTATCGGTATCTCGCCTGACCGCACTCTGCCCTGACCGGCCCTGGGGAGCGGCCCAACAAAGGGATTTTTTTAAATATATTATTTTAATATGCAAAATTCATTATTCGAAAAAGACTTTGTCGACACCATGTACCTACGCTGTGGTTTTATGATTTGAAATGTTTACATCAAATTATGAATTTGGGGGTGCTTAATGTTTATAATACGAGTAAGGGGTCGCAAGAAATGAGGAAGGAAAGTAAAGAGTTGGAGATGATATTGTAGCTATATTCAGCACTTCACTATATCCTGCTCAGGTCTAGGGGAACTAAGTTAAAAAAATATATTTTCCTTTATTTACTTTGATATTTAAAACACGTTATTTAAAAAAAAGACTCCGTTTATTCATTTAACATAAGTAACCATGAAATGTTATCATCATGAACTTTTCATTTTTATTATCAAAACCTTTCAGTTCGTTTTCAAATATAGTTTTTTTTGTATCTTAACTTTTTTGTACATTAAATAACTACACAACCACTTTTTAAAGTAGATATAAAGACAGATAATATTAGTGTTATTATAACGATAAATAAATAAGTTATCTCCAAAGTATTTGGTTTTGTTTGATATTAAATATTAACTTATTTAATGGTTTCTAAAACAATTAAAACTTTAAGTTGTAGTGTTGCTTTAAATTAATACTATTTATACATATTTTGGAATAACATAAACAACAATTGTACAAGCCACACCGTATAAAAAGATTTGCAAAACGACAAGATCTCGTACAAATCGGCCAAGTTTATAATAAATTATTAGTCTGAAATTAGTTTCGGGCAGTTCCGGGAACATCGTCAGAATAACAACAAAGTAAGCTAAATGATATCCGCATTTGGAAGTTGTGATTACCAGGCCGGCGGTGGGGGGGAGGGGGGCCTGACAGGTGCCCGCATCCAGCAGTTGATTGTATTAGGTTTTAGAGAACAATAAAACTCCTCCCATTCAGTTATCCTGCCCATTTTATATCTCTACCCTCTTTCACTAATTCTGATTAGTCACCCTATACATTCGTTTATCTATTTTATTACTTGTCATGTCGTTTTATTGGACGAAAGAACTTTGATTCCATGAACTTGTATAATTAATGCTTCATGTGATTAATTATAAGCACTGCAAAAAGAAAACTCTATTTCTTTATTGAACAAACTGGTATCAATATCTATTCAATCATTCAATGTTTTTTGGAAGTCTCGGTATTTGAAATTTCTTGTTATTGAATCAATTTCAATTATTCACATTTACTTCGAAATTACGTAGATTCGTTTCAGCAATAACTAACTTTTAAAACCGAGACAAAAACAAAGATGAATTATGAAAACTTCAGTACAGAAAGGGATTTTCAAAGACAGATTTGAATTATCTTTACAAATAAGATTATGAAAAGTAATTTCTCGAATCTACTGGAAAAATATATATATATTTATATATAATTAAAAAAATAAAATTGGCAATATGAGCACAGCATTACATCGAGCTAAATAAAGGTAGATGTATGAATAACTACTGAAGGATATATCTACTATAAGATAGTGATAGATTTTGGTCTTTTTGATAATTGAGTAATAAAACAAAGACAGGAGAGTCTCGTGAGTTCCCCCAAACAGATGGAGGTGTCTTTAAAGGAAACGAAGACAAACACTGCATTGCGGTTCAATTTATCGCGAGTGGCTGAGTATTGACGTAAAACAAAAATATGATAACCGTAGCCTTAACAAAGTTAAGGGGAAAGCGACGCAACGCAGCGCTCTGCCTGTTATTCAAAAGTTTACCTGAAGATTTACATTTTTTTAATACGATCATAAAGGCATAAATTGTGTAAACCACACAAATATATTTACCGCGGGGTCGAGGTGTGTCTCTCTCTCGGAAAAATGTTTTTTTTTGCATAAAAAAACAATGGATATATTTAAAATATTTTTTTGAACAATTGAATGAATGCATGTCAATACAAAACGTCTTCTACCAATCTGAAACATGCGTGAACTCAATAAGTTGAGCCAACAAGCCAATGACATGTTAGAAAGTATAAATTAAAGATGATTTTAAGGAGAAATTTGTACACTTTTGAATATTTCAATAGTAGAAATTTATCAACGTTATGCTTGAATAAACATTTCTTCTATTCCATACAATTTCACGGGATACCTACCCAAGATTAAATTGCAGCAAAGCCAGGGTGGCAATGGAGCCACCCTAGGTACAGCCTCATATCAGCGGTCCAGGAGAGGGGAGACTGGGGCTGGTATTTCACAGGGACCGTATCTAAAAGAGATAATCTTCTATCAGAAATAAGATTAGTGTTTGTTGGTTGTCAAAACTAGGTCATTTTTCACTAAACCTTAAGAATTGATTTCCAAACTGCAAACTAAAATAATTAAGATAAAAAATAGTTGGGAAAATACCTTTTTTTAATGTATGCATATCTAAAAAAAAACAGGATTCATTTTGCAAAATAATTTTGATTCGAGTGTGAGCTACGAATTTAATTTTATTATTTTGACCGAAAGTCTTAAGTTGTTGCAAGCACGTTTGGTGATTGAACAAACTTTCTATGTTTGCAGTAATATACATACTGAGGTTAAATACCTTTGAACTTGCACAGAACGGTACCAAAGCCAAATGTAAATTATAACTCAAAAAAATTAGTAAATAAATTATTATCAATAGTTTTGCTGAAATAAAATACGCAATGCAAATCAGCGGAGTCTGGAGGGCCTCATCTCGGGAAAGGCAGTTGTGGCAGAAGTTATTCTGTTACCTCCTCCTTATTCCGGTATAAATTGCCAATACGTAAGGGCTCGTATACCAGCAATTTTGTTACCCCCTACCCTATCAGGAAATACAACAATTTTCTACCACCCTTGGCGTTTCTTCCGACCCGAGAAAAAGTGAGACATTCGAATAAACGCCAACCGCCAACTTTTTCCTCCCAGTATCAAGTTAGTTGCCAAAAATACGATAAGTTATTTTTTATTTTTGTGGGCCTTTATAATCACTGACTGCTTTGCTAATTTTTTTAAAAATTTTTTTAATAAGTATTCATTCAGCGTTGTTTAATTATACTTATGCATACTTAATATGGTTAAACATTGTGTATATTTTGAATTATCGCTTCGTAACAGGGCTCCATAGAGGTCGAAGTAATTGATAGAGATGCAGGTTCAAATCCTTGTTTTGTCTCGATATAAATTAAGCGATTATTCAAAGTGTAGGTTTTTTGTTTGGTATATGAAGTAATGGAGCCAACAACGTACATTCACGAGGAAATGATAAAAACCACAAGCGCTCCCGACCGGTCCAGCTGGAATATATCTCCCGGGATATTTTATGTCTCGATTAGCATTGCTTACGTCGCTTAGCTGTAATGGCCGCGGAGTTTAGCCATAATGCCTGCCCGAGGGGGGAGCACTCGAGACACGAGTCTGGCGTTCGAGGCGATTACATCCGTAATAGTTTTAATTTGCCTTATTATCGTATTTGTACTATCCTTGCTTTTAACAAAACCTTTGGCCATTTATTACACAATAATTTTGCGGCAATTAGACCTGATAAATATCAGCAGAGCGCTCGTTATGAGTTAGCGCCCGCTCTTTTCAACTCTCCGCTGTGTGGCTGTTAGTTTAATCACTAAAATAATAACGGAATTTCGGTAAATATAACATTTTTGATTAAGTATTATAAATAAAAAGTGAACTTTCAATAAATAAGTACTTCAATTATTGATATTTTATTTTACCCTAATTATACAGGTTAAATTATCGAATATGGATGAATTGCCCTAATTTGAAATAAAGTCTTATTTTTTATATGAGAACAATGTTTATCAATTTTAATTAATTGAAATTCAACAGGTATACATAACATGTCAAACTTTTACATAGCTTTCACCTTGCGAGTCTCGACATAAAAATATGTCAAATAGACGTTCACATAGCTTTCACCTTGCGAGTCTCGACTTAAAAAAAAGTAAAATAGACTTTCACATCGCTTTCACCTTGCGAGTCTCGACATCAAAAAATGTCTAATAGACGTTCACATAGCTTTCACCTTGTGTGTCTCGGCTTAAAAATATCAAATACACTTTCACATAGCTTCACCACTTTGTGTGTCTTAACCCACAAATATTAAATAGACTTTTACATATATATATATATATATATATATATATATATATATATATATATATATATATATTTATATATAGACAAGGGAATTATATCTATAGGCTACACATATGTTAACCATCTGGAACTGACCGGAAAGAAAGCAAAAAGCTGATAAGTTGGCACACGTACAAATCGACTTCGTCGATCTTCGATCCAGGGGCCGCCGAGCGAGGGACATGCTCGCAAGACTTCTCACTTGCCGACGTTGTTCTGATGAGTAAAATCAAATTCTCCAGGATACACTCGAGGATTCCATAAAGCATTTTTTATTTTCGTATACAAAAAACAAACACCGGAAACACCTTATTAACATAAATCGTTTTAAATACCCTGAAAATCAATATACTATATATATATTCATATAATGTACTCAATGTGTTAACTAATTTCGCTAATAGAGAAGGTTGTTATCAAATAAAGAGCGGGCTTAGAAATGAATGATTCAGAATATTTGAATGCGGCTTTGCAGCTTAGTATCCTTATCAATTAATTCGGGTTTAATTAATTGATTAAAATCCTTATATTAATCACGCAAGACTGGTTCAATTTGGAATACTCTATATTTCAATAAAAAAACGGACTAGGAGATCAGGAATATTTTTGCTTCAAAAGAACTCACAAATGTAAATGCTTGTTTAGCCCTAGTTTTATATTTATATTTTTTTATATTTGTTGTCTGAGATCACTATATTGCTAGACAACAGCGCTAAGCGCTAGACAACGCGGAAGATGGAGTAATGCCCGCAGACGTTGTGTGGTGATTCCCCGCGCACCTGCGTGAAAGGATTCCTTCCATTTTTTGCGCTATCCCGGGGTCGTCATAAATCAGCGTCCCCCGCCACGAGTGAGGAGTAATAAAGGAGAAGACCTAATAGAAAGGAGAAGAACTAATAGAAAACACATTGCATAATGCCGGTCGGGGCGAAAATCACGAGCCGGGGATTATGATATATGGAGCATTATTATGGCAGTCGAGGGTACAATGCCTGCCGGGAGCTTTTATAAAGTAATAATTCTACCACGGCCTGCCGTATAAATGGTCTTTTGCGTACGCATTCAATAAACAATTTGCCCAGCTGGCTATTTATTTTCATGCAATGCATATTATATCTCAATCAATCAGGATAAACAAAATAAGAAAAGAAAGAAAATTTGTCACAGAAAAAATAATGTACGATTAAACAATTTTAGAAAGATCTGTATCTAAAATTTTAGTGATTAGTTTTATAACTAAATAGTTGAAAAAATCATTATATACCTTTTAGATAAATTTTTACTAATTTTACGGATTATTAATGAATTTTCCGTTATTGTTGACTTAAAATATTGTAAATATTTTATTGGTTAATTTGAAATATCACCACACGGTTTACTTGTTACTCGACAGAAATTAAACATATAATTTTCTAATTAAAAACACTAAATTAAATAATAATGTTCGCTCGCTAATTTGACAGGGTAGGAAGTGAGCGTTGTAAGCGTCGAGACACATTCTTTCCAACAAGGAGATGGTTAATTGATTGTAAATAATATAATTAATTATGAAGAGATTCTCTTGTCTGGGAGCCAATCAATCTAACTAATCGCAACCTTCAGCTTTTCAGGCGGTGCTGGTGATGCAGACGAACCTGCTGCATGAAGGCCTCTAGCTTGTTAACCGATTAGTACTTGTTCCACGAACTGTTCAAACAACAAATATCCAAGAGCTGTTACTTTTACTAATAGTTTGTTTTATTTTGAATGGTATTTTATATGATTGATACCTGTTTAAAATGAAAATTGAGATTAAAATGTAATAATAAAAAGCAGGATTGATTGTAAACTTTGAGAGAAAGATGGTGAGTTGAACTTAATTTTATCAAAAAGTGATTTGAAAAAATAGCTTTCTAACCATAGATTTATTAATAAAATGGAGTATAAATTTGAATAAGGCATTGGTCTGTGTAATTTAATCTCGCCCTACAATTGAAGGATGACCCTATAAATAAAACAAATAAATCCGGTAAAAGATCGCCACAGTTTTTTTCTCTTGTACAATTTTTTACAGTATCTTAAGTTTAATGGCAAGACAAATTTTGATACAAACTTGGATATCGTTTTGAGAATTACTTTTGGAATATACAAAGTTTACATGCTTATTGGTCTTTGGTAATTTTTATAATTTGTTTTTGATATCAAACAGATGCATTTTTTTTTTTTATTTAATCCTGAATTTATCAAAAGATTATATACATTTATGCGAATATTCACCCAGAATTGAAAGAGAAAAGGTATTTGAAAACAGATGCGAAAATTTAATCCACCGTGTATTTCGCTAAATAAAAAACATACACAATGGAACGTTTATTGTATAAAACCTCCAATCAGTCGTCTGCGATTCAATTACTAAAAATGCCTTTAGAACATTGTCCCTGGTTGTGCATGCAGCTTGTTCTCTGTGGAATTATAAATAGTACAATTTTATATTTTTTATTGATATGAAATTTCCATCACTGCAAAAATACTCTGAAAAACAAATATTGGGGAAAAAATATTTTTAACAGCGTTTCATGGCAAAATGAAATTGTCTATTTCGCACAGACAATACTAATTCATATACATATATATATATTCTCGTATATAGAGAATCACGCGGTATATTTTCTATAAAAAGGTATTGAATAACTTAAATTAACATTTGGTTCTAATCCGCTTTCACTTAATAACACCCGTTTCTAGTGGGATGTAACTTGATTAATATGTTTTTAGTGTTAAAGCAAAACCCCCCATAGAGTTATTCATCTGCACCAGTGATTTTCAAACTATTCTAGCTGCGCTAATTTTTATATCAAAACAAATAAATTAAATAAGTTTTATTTTGAATCACAACATATGAAAATTGTAAATAAAAAAATGTCGAAATTAAGCAGAATTTTTTTTTTTTAGTGACAAATGGTTGTAAACTCTTGAGCTCCCCTCATCACATGAAAATCTCTTTAAAAACATGTAATGCTCGAAAATCTAAGTTATATATATATTTTTTATTAATAAATACTAAAGAAAATATTGAGCTGACCTCCTGAAAGACACAGTGAATGATGGTTGTTCTACATATGTATCGGTCCGGTGGTGCTCTAGTGAGGGTGAGCTTGTGGGGGCGCGTGACATAACCTCTCGGGGCTCGCGGCTGTGACGTGATGTGAGGTGACGTGACGTGATGTGAGGTGACGTGACGTGAGGCGACGTGATGTGAGGAGACGTAACCCAGTTCCTCAGACGTCCGGTTAACCCGGAGCGCCCGGATTGATCTGGGGGATGTGATGACCGACATATCTTTTTATTCGGCGATCAATATTTAGGGGATGTTTCCACTCGACAGATTAAATTACGTAGATATATGCTATCGCATAAATAGACCAGATCTTTTGTTTGGGTTTTGTATAAGTATGATTCAGAAAAAAGTATTTTACTGATTGTATCATTACTTAAGAGGTTGACGTCAGGTTTTAGTAAATGGAATATTTTTGTATATTCGCTGAGCAAAATATTTTTACGCGATATTTTGCCACATAAACGTAAGTATATTTTTTAAAATAACAACCCAAAAAAACACAAATCGACAATTTTATTATAATCAATTATTCTAAGTAACTTAAAAAAATGCTTTGACAAAATAAAAATTAATATGACAAAACATAATATTTATTTTACTTTATAAATATATTTCACTTTGACTTTTTGATTCAAATATCACTTATAATAATTAAAAACAAACTAAAGCTATAATTACAAAAAAAAATCGTTTCTATAAGATTTTATGAATTAATATTTGACGATAAAAGGTAAGATAGAAAGTTTTCCAAGAATATATTTTTGTGACCTAAATACTGTCGTTTATAATTCGATATTTTTGATAAATTAAAACTACCAAGATTAGATTTCGTAGAAGAGTATTATTCAAAGTTTTAATTTAATATAAATAAAAGTCTGCAACTGTTGATAAATTAATGGCTTTAGGTGAATATACACCTCTGAGTTAAAATATGTTGGAGAGAGAATCAGTTGCTGGCCACCTGCCAGGCAATAGAGCTATTCCGTGTTACATGTTACTATTGTCCTCAATAAATTCTGTCTTTTTTTCAAACAATTATTTTCAAACCATGAAAATCAAGTACGGGAGTTTTAATATATTTTAACATATAAATAAGATTATGATAATTTCAGGAAGGGCAGGTTAGATTGAAGATGGAAATTTCGCCCTTCCAGATAAGATGTTATTTGAGATGCATGGCTTCGTTGGAATTGTGGGTTTTGATTTATGGCCAGATATAAATCCAAGGCTTTTATGAACCGGGCTTCAAAAAACTGTAACTTTTAAAGACGGCACTTTGGAGTTGGTGTTTTTATGCTTCGGAACAGATGCAGGTAAAATTTACCAAAAAATATTGATTATTTTCAGGTGAGAGATATGGTGAAAGGAAATAAATAGATTTTTTAAATTTGAATTTCATTATATGTGATTTCATTATGTTACAATTCTTGCATTTAACATTTTTGCATCTTAAAATAAATCTATGTCCTAAATTTTATACATAGGCTTACATCTAAAATTAAAGTTTTGTAAAACTTTAACTGAGTCTATAGTCTTGTTGAGGGACAAGGCATTTGATTGGCGAAGATCCATTATTATAATGATAAAAGTAACATTGTATTCTGTCTTCACTATATTTTTTGCATGACTAGTTTCGACCAAATAGACTAGGTCATCATTTTGTCAATTTTTTTTATTGTTACCAGTATCCTATTTGTTGTATTTAAGCATATGTTATTTGTATATTTTGCTAATTTAGTTATGCATCTGATCATGAAGTTACTCTTATCATTATAATGAGTCTATAGTCAATTCGCTTGCTTGCATTTCAAAATATAATACATTGAAATGATATGATGTTATAAACAAGGTCACCACTTTCTTTCCGACAGGTATACGCAAACATCAATATTGTAAGGAAGTAAAAACACCAAGGAAGAAATTCTGCAAGTATCGTTTTCAAGTACAGCAAAAAATTTATGAAGACAGATCTGAAATCCACCCCCGTATATTTGCGAAGCAGACACTGAACAGTGACAGCAGGGCGGGGTGAGAAGAAGACGTTTTACCCTATTCAATTTGATTCGCTTCCACGTGTCATACTAAAGCCTACACAACCATCTTATTTTCCAGCTTTTATAATATGTTTATAGGTAATCGATGCGTGAAAAGGTAAGAATAATTCACGATTTTTTTTCAAGTAGCAGGTGGGATTCAAACCTATACCTCCACAGTAATCGCGATGCTATGCGACTGAGCCACAGTGTAAATTTACGAATTTATTCTATTTTATGAAAATGTATGGGTGTATGGATCTATTATCTGAAACGAATTCTTATAAATACTAATACTGTAAAGGTAAAAAAAGTGGATTCATTTAGTATTAAAGATGTTCATTTTGCAAAAATAATTTATTATCTTCATTAGATTCTTGATTTAAAATGTAAGTGCATATAATTTTTTTAAGTCCAATTATTATTAATTTTTATTAATCGACTACTAGTGCCATCTCAGATCGAGTAGAGTAACCAATAATCCACAAACAGAAAGAAGGAGGAAAGTTCTTCAGTCGAGTGCGAGGTTGTCCCTCTGCGTTGTTGGAGACTTGCCTAATGCTATAATATGAGAAATTCATCGCCAACTTTATATCCCACAGTGGAAAAAGATAAACAAGAAGATTTTACGTTTCACATTTCTAAATTACACCTCCTTTGCCAACCAATACTACATAAATAAAAGTCGCTTCGTGGTGAAGTAGCTAGCACGTTTGCTAGGCAATCAACGAAACGCGGGTTGAATCCAGAGAAGCGATAGTTTTTAAAAAAAAAATTGTAACAGTTATTGATTATCTTCAGGTTCTAAAAGAAAGATAACTCTTCCAGCTCAGATTGAATTTGGATGCTTCCTACTGCATGCTTGCCTGCTTTTACGTATTAATGCAATTAAAGACTTTATGCTCTTAATCTATTTGAGTGTGCTTGGATGTCTTCCACTGGAAGAATTAAAAAAAGCCTACACTCTTATAAAAAATGAGTGATTCGTGAGTATCAATTACTATTCTTGTAAATTATATTTATTAAATATTACATATTAAGAACGACTATAAAAAATATTGTTATTTAAATATTAAATAATAATCTCTGGTTTTTATATTCTGCAATGTAAATTTATTTATCATATATAAGCATATGACACAGTCCCCTTACAAAATATGCAGAAGGCAACTCAAGTTCAGTGTATAAAGATGAAAATAATCGTGATTTTTTTACGAATGGATGCGGACCTCTCCCATTTGTCACCTGCACCTGCAGTGCGCTGTGTTTGACAGGGCACATGATTTGAATATTTATGCCAGTTTTTTTGCAGTCAGTTTGATTGTACGTCAAAAATCAAAATCCATATTGCAATAACATCCTGTTTCAGAAATACGCGAGGAACGCCACGTGAATACAAATTGTATGGGCCGGTGACACAGATAGGCCTTAACGCCCACAAAACACGAGATAGTATTTATATTTAACAGCATCTGGAAAAGATTTTTATTTTTTTTTAAATTCAGTTATTTATCAAGACATCCAATTTGTATATAAGAACAACAAAATACCTACTTAACTCTTATTCTATTTACAAGAATTCAGTTATGATTTATGAAAAGATTGTCTAAAGATTTACAAATTTATAAAACAACCATAATGGTATAAACTGTGATGCGAACAATATAATTATATTTATCACTGGGACAAGCAAAAACAAAATAATATTTTTATGCATTTTAAAAGTATATTGAATTTCATAAATAAACGAGAATATTACCAGTAAATTTTTTTTTTTAAAACTTTTATCATAAAAAACACGAATTTAACGTTTGAAATGTAAACATTTATTTTAAGTAAACTTCGAAAAGCACACAAATTTTCATAAAACCACTAAAAATATTATCAGATAAAAATGTGTTATATCTTCACTTTAAACCCTAAAAGCTTCGTTCGTAAAAAAGCTCATACGAATTCCACCACCTGCAATTTAACACTTCAAAATGTTATTAAAATTCCACAGCCGTCATCGGGTGGGTTTTATTTCCGGCGTGTCCGCCGTGCCCGTATTCCCGGTACATCCGGGACTCTCGATAGTCCGGTACTTCCGGCACTCCCGCTCGTCAGAACGCAGCCTCCCTCGCCCCCCCCCCCCTAACCCCCTCCCCGTCTTGTGCCTTTTTTCAGGAAGCTTTTTGAAGCGCAGACGAGCTTGCCGCCTGAAGCGTTTAATCGCTTTAAACGTTTCCGAGGAAGATTATTTTAACAGAATTTGAAAGTTTTTTTTTTAATATAATTTGCTTTAAATGCACTCAGTAATTGCAAATTTTACGTGGAGTGTCATAATTTTTGTGGCGTGGTTATTAGATTAATATTAGATAAATTCAGAAAAATATCATCGTGACTTGTGTGAGATTCGAACTCACATCCCCAAGCTTACATGGCCGGTGCATTTATCCAATTATGCTAACGAGCCACTGCTACTTAGCGAGAACTCTTAAACAATCATAGTCTACAAATGATCCAATGTACATTACATCGTTAAATATTAAAGCCACTACATTATGAGATTTAATATATTTAAAAATACAATTTATTAAAATAGTTAACTGCTACTTTGTCTGCTAATGGTTTTGGGTTAAATTTTAGACGAAGAAAGCAAAGAGACACTTCGATTTTGAAAGAAAAAACAACAATGATTTTAAGGGTACCTAAATACTTATATGCAATGAAGTAAAAGGTAAAATTTATTAAATTCTAATATTATGTTTATTATAGCCATTGGAATACGTAGATGCATGATAAATTAGTTTTTTTCTAAATATATATTAAGCATTATTACATTCTATACATGCCATATTTTTCCATTTACGCAAAATCAATATATTTTCATTAAATCGTACATCACCCATAAATCTTGACTTTTTGGTCAGTAATTCAGTAAAAAAATAAAGACTAGTTTGCGTTTTAAAGATTTAGTTCATTTTGAGTCTTAAACAATACTGTGTTCCTCCTTGATGACATCAAATCTCTATAGCTTAAAAAGAATGGCCGCGCCTCACCAAGCCACGAGCTGAAATCCAGTTAGAGCATAATTTGTTTATATTTTTAAACTCTGTCAATGTAGGTTTTCTGTAATTTTCCTGTACAAAAACGAATAAAATTCTGATGCTGTATAAATGCAGACCAACAGCCTCTTCTTGTTTTTATACTCAAAAATAATTGAAAAAAAAACCATTTGCTCCGTGAATATACAATTATGGTTTCTTATGAATATTTCGAGTATTACAAATTAGTAATATAATAAAACTTTTCATGTACATAATTAATCTTCAATAAGTTAAGGCCCAATTATATTTTATGCCATGCTTGGTAATTAATAGTCGAGACTTGGTCTTTGGTGACCTTTATTAAATCTCCAAATAAAACTGTTCCCCATTCAGAAAGTTAATTCAAAGGTTACGGGAAGGTTAATTAAATATAATTTCTGACAAATATGTTAATTCATTTCGCCAAATGAAAGCAAAGTTACCTCAAACGATCAACTTCATTTGTATAGAATAATTACTTATTCTCCAACAAAGATAAATTATTAACTGTAAAAATACAAATATTTGAATACACTTTAGTTATTTAATAAAAACTAAAATAATATATATTATTAAAAACACCAGGAACGTGGCTTAGTAGTGTTTGTGCCTTTCGACTTTTCGGTCCCGGTACTGGCGTCATCTTCAGGGATGAGAGACATTAAACGATTATATTGTAAATTATTTTAATACAAAGGTGTATTTAATTCTTTTACGCCATGCTTTATAGTAAAGTCTATGCTTGAAATTATACGCAATTATTCAAATCACACCAATCTCATTGATCTCCTCTTAAACATCGTGATTTGTACGAATTCGCAAAAAATATATAATGAAACAATTGTCCTTGAATCTTTTTGTAATTAAATACAAATAATGTCATATATCTTTAAATTTAAAAATTCTCTGATACATTTCAACTGAGTCTCGAATATGTACTATTTCTTTTGTTTTATTGAATTGGTAATATTTGAAACGATGAGAAAAAGACTTTTAAAATGAAAATAATGATTTAATACAATACATTGTATATATTGTTTTCAATGAGTGTGAAAAAAAATGTTACTAATAAATACCGGAGACTAAACAAACGAGTGCTTAAATAATATTCAGATTAAATCTTTGTACGTATTTTTATGTTTTGCAAAGACAAAATGTGTAGAAAATAATAATAATAAAATATTGATTATTAACAACGTAGAAACTTAATTTTAGTAAGTAATTATAAAAATATTGTTAGACGCCCTAATAAAATGGAATTACATATTATTTGCGAAAACACATTACGGCAATTCGTATTAATTAGACACCAACACAAAATTAATTATTGCTTTTATTACGCCGGGCTTTGTATCTATCGCACAGAGACGGTCCACGGAATTATACCCTCTGCGTTAATAAATTAAAAACAAAACTTATTAATGGGATATAATAAAGTTATTAAGTAGAACTATGGAGCCCAGGACGTGTGGCCGCCCCTCGTTACAACTGAAAACTGAAAAAACAGAGCCGGCCGGGGCGACATCCTGAAAGGGGCCGAGTTAGTGCATGAAGGCGTGTATTTGAAATACAGGAGAGGACTCAACTAAATTATTAAAAAAGTTACAAAATACAATAAAAAAATACAAAGTTATTGTTATCATTATAATAATGGATCTTCACGAATCAAATGCCTTGTTCCTCAACAAGATTAAATTATTATTGACGAATTTCCCTATAATATAAAATATTGAGGTTATGAAAATTTGCATCTACTTATACTTTTACGAAATATATAGAAATACTTGATTATTTAGTAACGTATTTGTTTTAAATATTTAAGGCAGTTGCTTCCAGCCTTTTAATTGCCTCTGGTGTCCAACCGGACACAGTGGCAGTCCATTACCTGGCGAAATCGTGTCATTTAATTAATTTAATTGTCACTTTATTTTTCTATGTAGAATGTTGATTTCTTATACAGAGTATTGATAAAACTATGTATTATATTTATATATATTTTTTTATTTAATTAACGTCCATTTTTAGGGTAAAATAAAATCTTGAAGATGTTGAAAAAGTTGATAAAATGAAAACTTTCAAAACCAAAGTTTGTTAAAGATTTTTTTTTTTCACAGGGTTTATGTTTAATCTTTTAATTCCGATTGAAAAAAAGACTTTTGAATGTTTAGAACTCTTGGAAAAGAGACATGACGAATTTCCAAATTCCTACACTTCAATCGGAAAAATACATATTTATTATCATAGTAATAGTAAATTTATAAGTATATTCTGTATGTATCAAACTTTTTCCATTCAAATTTTTTTGACTGGTGCAGTCGATTTTTCGCAAAACAGACTAGAAAATGATTAAAAAAAAACTCGATTATGAGACCTAGACCTTTAAGAATATTTTAACAGTTATAAACTATTAAAATATTCAGACTTAATATTTCGTGGTTGGGTGGTTTAATATAAATTTAGCCCGTGAAACATTTTTGAATCTTGAAGTCAAAAATCTCCATTGTTTGAATTTTCCGTTTACCCTGAGGCATAAAACCTTCGGCCTACTCTGTCATCGCTGTATCCAGCGGGAACTTTTAAGGTACGAATGCTTATACATTATTTGGAGGGCAGTAACAGCGGAGGGTTTTTGTTCTGCGGGCAGGACCGACTATGTCAGCGCGGAGGTAACAAACTTGTTCCGGCTAATGAGGAGTTACCCGCCTCGGGAGACGAGGACCTAACTGCTTGTTGTACGCAATTATATTTATTAAGATTTACATAGCAAGTTTTTGGGATGAATATTCTTGTTGTTTGCGCTGCTAGGCTGCGGTGGAGCCCCTAACAAGGCACGCGTGCGCTGCGTGTAGGCGGCTACGAGCAGGATAGGATACAGCACTTTCAAAATATTAAAAATCACAATTATAATGACTTGAGAAATCTGATGTTTGTTGTAAGGGATTTTGAATATTACAAAATGATTTTATTTACTGTATATGTCAGTAATATTTTGAAATATCATAGATTTGTAAATCCCCGTAGCATCCCTTATCACGCTTTGACAAGTGTTGCCCGGTAAATAATACCTGCGAAGGTTTTCAGTCTTTTTTTCTGAAAAAAAATCTGCCTGGACTTACAGCAGATTGGTTTGACTTGTGTGAAATTATATTTAAATATATCAATAGAATATTAAAAAAAATAGTTGGCGATGTGTTTTTTTAGACTTGATGTGAGAAGATCATCAATGATGCTTTGATATCGCGTTGAGAGATGAGTTGTTTAATTCCTATAGATTAGTTACAATATATTTTTAGATAATCTTAGTACTTTTCTGAATTAATAGTTATATTTATAAAATCGTTCTCATAGTATTTATCATTTCACCTGTATATGAAAGTCTGGCGTTTTCAAGTTAAGTAAATCTTTTTGATACGATTTAGAGTACTTAAGATTCGACTCGTTCACTCTTTAGATGGACCTGCTGATTTTCGTCAGTGACCCTAGTCGGTAATTTCGTTTTACAACATTCGCATAGGTTATATCCCGTGTATTGTTCGCAGGAGTGGGTCCGAACAATTTGATTCTTATCAGCAAAGCCTATTAGAGAAACACAATAATATGTAATTGCAGGGCCTATCATCTTGGAAGGCAATGGCTGTACGTACAGTAGAACACTATTGGCTGCTTCCAATATCGACTGAAACCCAATTACAGAAACATACAGTTAGGCACATACACGTTGCTTTCATTAGCAAAAATGACTATATCTTCCGAGCGATATTTATTTATTTCTACTAGTATTTTTATTTTTGTTATCTATTGCAAATAAAAACACATAGAATGCGTAATGAACACAGAAAATGTACATATAATAAATTCCTGAAAATTTATTCCGCAATCTAGATAAGAATATCTTCCAGTGATGGGTAACCAAATTTGAATATCTCACGAAACGACAAATTGCGGTGTAATAAATGAAAGATAAATTGTAAATTCTTATTTAAGAAAAAACAAAGATTTTCTCAAAAATATCGGACACAAACAAATCCCTGAAAATGGTTCCAGCACGGAGACCGAAACTTCGGAGGATTGAAAACCTCTAGAAGCCTAAAACACTAAAAACCGAATTAATTTAAATTTAACGGTTCAATCATTTCTATATATAATTAAAGATCATGGAATGCCCGCTTTCTACTATACACACATAAAAGAAATGTTTTTTTCCACAACAACTTTATTTTGTAGCGCGGGAACTACCTACAGGAATATTTTATGCCAACAATTTCAAACAGATAAAAAAGAGAAATAAACCTTGTTGCTTATTCCCATGAACTTAAATAGTTATAAAAGTTTTCACGCTGAAACTTGTAATAATACGCAAACTTAGAGTTTTATATTAAAACTTGGATGCATTGTGCTGTCCGTTGTTTACATACATTGTTGCTTCTGAGTATTATCCTGCTCGGAGATCTCAGAATATTGAGGATTAACTTTATTACTTTTTAAATGTGGTTGTATGTTTAAGCAGCCATTGTTGTCAGGTGATCTTCAGATTTATGACTCATCACTCATTCAGAGAAGCAATATTGAACATAAGAATGAACATAAAATATGTTTCGAATTTACACATTTAACGCATTGTTCTCCCAGTGAGCGTGGTTGAGTATTCTAATACTTGACAGTCACAGCGATATCTCAATTACAATCTAGACGTCTTTCTAAATATGCTTTTGAAATATTTATATATATATTTTATTAAAGGTATAAGGTGTTGAATGTTGAATGGTCCATAGAATGAGGTGCTCGACAGTTATGCACCGCTTTTCCAATTCATTTCGCAGCCCGTGTGGCGTGAAAGCCAATTCATGCGCGATCGGTGAGGGGAGAGACCGCCCGCTAGTGCAGTATAAATTTATATATATATATATATGAATGAATAAATAAATATATATATATATTGTACGTGGTCATGTGTCCCCTGCAGCCAGCAGGAGCTCGCAGGTGAAACTGAGAACACAGACACTTGACTACAATCTGCATTCGGTCCTCATCACACATACCAAACGGCATTAATTGCCTTGTTTTAATTAAGAAGTAATGATTGTATTAAATATTTGTACAATGTTTGCATTTCCCTACCGTACAGGTTTATCGTGCACATAATATTTAAAAAAACAAGAAAAATTATTGTAAAAGCACTATATATTTTTTTTATGTAATTATCATTCGAACTGTATGTTTCATTATTTCAGAAATTAATAATTCGTAATGAAAATGCTTATAATTTGAATTTATGAATAAACAAATATTCTTAAGAAATATTTTTATACACAGGAAAAGTTTACAGGTTGTCGTAATTTTAAGCAGAAACCTCCGAATAAATGATGAATGTAAAAATTCATTTTGATGATGATGGCTCACAAGTAAATCCCGAGACAAGTGATGGCTAATTATGGCAGCGTACGGTGTAGCGGCGTCTCGCTCTGGCGGCGCGGCGCGAGTGAGTGCGAGCGAGAGGGACGCGCGCTGTGCCATCTCGGCGCTGCTTTAGCAGATAAGCGAATTAGCTCATTAGCGGCCGCGGGAACTTCGACAGACGGACGAGGTCGAGAATGGCCTCGTGAGGTGAGAACTGCTGTACACCATGGTTCAAATATCGCGGCACCACCTGGAAAACCAGATACAAAGATCTACAAAAAAAAAATATTTTTAAGGTCTATTTTGTACGGAATACTCAATATAACATTTTGAAAGCACTTATAAATAAATTAAAGAAAGTTTTGTTCACAATATTGGGGAGTCATTCCACGATTTTCGTTTACGAAGTTTCGATTCTGTAAGTGTGTCCATCTCCAGGGAACATCCGGTGACGTATATTATTGTACCGGAGTCAAAACGTCGCACAAAGAACGAAACAAAAACGACGCAGATATTTTTTATAAAAATATTATAATATATATATAAAACTGATTCATTTTGTTTTTACTGTGATAAAACACATTTTTATGCAAAAATATTTAATGAGTTCGGAATTTTTTAGTATATAGTATTTACCTGATGATACACAGACGAACTCAATTATGGATATTAATTTTAACTTGTGGCTTCTAGTGTATTTTTTTAGGGTGGACAAACACTCCACCTGGAAGCAAACAGAGCTCAGGTTGACTGCACCCGGTAGGTGGGCTGCCTGAAGCCGATACTGGGTAACTGCTGTGATGAGTCCTCTACCTTCTACCTTCTACCTTCCACCTTCTACCTTCCACCCACTCGTAACAACTTTAGTCGGTTTATATGTAGAGCGCCCGCCAAGTTCATCAAGAACTCAAATATCTCCCACAACCTGACCAGGTGGAATACCAGATGCTTAACTAGAAGCTGTTTTCATTTATGTTTAACATTTTAGACGTATAGTGCTTGGTGAAATTCCATCATAATATTGTAGTAAAAAGTATTTAGTGTTATCCCAACTTGTGTTTATTACATGCTACCGGTTTATCCAACATGCTTTGTTGGCATCTTAAGGCAATAATATTTCTTATTCAGCCTGAGGATGTCAGCCGAGCGTGTTGGCAAAACCGGTAGCATTAAATGTAATTTGTTTAGAATAACACCAAGTATAATTTTTTAAAAATTATTTTCATTTTTAACAGAAACCTGAAAAATGGATAAACACCAATAATTATTAGACTATTCTATCGTCGTTAAATATTCTATCAAATTCGCTCTTTTTATCCAAACAGGTTTACTGAAAAGAGATGGAGAAAGCTTATCGAAAAATGTATCTTGGCCAGTGCTCTTTGATAATTGAGCTACAGCGTCGCTGTCTTTGAGTGAGAATTTTTTTCGTACACAAATATTTAATGCCTGTGAGAATTTTTGGCGTATTCATATTTGAAATGGAGCTTTCAGTGTTGTTACGACATATTCATTTTCACTTAACTTAGCGAAGACACAAACCCAAAAATCTAACAAACATTTTAGTAACACCCATTTTTCAGCAAAACTTTTGTGCACGCAGTCAATTCATGTATGAAACAACAAAATAAAAATTCGATAACTTTTTTCGTTGGAATTTAAAAAAAATTTATTGATAAAATATATTATATTTTCCGCATAAAACTATTACGTGCGATCCGTTTTAATATTGATCCGGGGCACGTGTTTATATCCATTAGCAAAAAGACAAGTTGCTGTTTGCCTGTCAGCGAGGCTTTGTTTTATTTTCAGTCCAGAGAAAGGAAAGCGGAAGCCGTGCGGTGTGTTCAACATCTGTCTCTGCCGCCAGGACCACCCGGCGGGGGAGGAGGAGGCAGCTGTCTGGAACAAGCGGGCCAGCGGGCAGGGGTGGCCAGTGGCGTACCTAGAACTTTTACCACCTGGAGTGATCCTCAATTTTTCACCCTTCTGCAGCCAATTTAAATCAGCAAACCACGAGTCGGTACTCATTTTTGTTGAATAACTGATTCTGTTGATAAAAAAGTTGTATTATTTATTTCTACAAAATTCAGATAAAAATATTTTATAAAAATGACGTTCAAAAATATGTGCCGCCCAAGGCAAAACACCCCCATCGTTCTCCCTTAGGTGCGCCGCTGCCTGTTTGTGACTACATACGGGGTAAATTAATGCTACAAAGTAACTCAGAGAGCGTTCATCGACTCTTGTAATCAATTTAAATAAATAAAATATTTGAAAAAAATCATACAAGCATAAAACGACGAGCAAAATCCTCCGATTCGCATGTGTATAGGTGAAAAGTGCGGATGTATGAAATATTTAATAATAATCATACAATTTAAATATATTGCTCGACGCATGTTTCATGGACAGACATGCGTCGTCTTATTTATTAAGCTTTTTCATCCTCTTCCATGCTAGGAATAAACAGAATGATGTGATAAATGAAAAATTAAGTATACGTTGAAAAGGCAGCGTAAAGTGGGCCCAAAATTTTCCTCCCTTGATCATGAATATGCTACATGAAGGGGAGGTTCAGGGGAGAGGCCTAGAGGAGTGCGCCTTAAGATTACACCTTGAACAAAGCGCGAGATGATGCATGCATGTAACCAAAGGTGAAGATTAGTGAATTTTTAAAATCGAAGCTTACTTATAATATTTCCGTTTAAATTCCTTCGCAAGATCGGGTTAATGGAGCATGATTTTACTTGATGTTATTCATTGAGTGTTACTCCTCTAAGTCGGTGTAAGTTTGAAGCGGGTAGTGGTATCCAAAGTGCTGAAAAGTTAGGTTTTTCATGGTGAATTACAGGCTGTGTCTGGCAGCCTCCCCCGCCCTGCCGGTCTCCATGCCTTACATATCAATACAAGATAGTCCCAGGCCGATCGCGTTTACCCTACGAGTATGTGACCCGCTGTATGTGATCCGGGAGAATAAGCACATCGGCTTTGTTTTATTTATAAAGACTGCGTAATCCGAATACCTCCTTACCTTTGAAGACGCTAAAGAACCTGATACCTTTATTTTTTTAACCTTTCTAACAAATAAAATACTCAAAGCTACGTGTTAGGGTTCTTGCAGACTTTACAATCAAAACTTTCAGAACAAAAAAACTATTCTGTATTCAGAATTTTTTCATTTTAATGTTTTATCAAATGTAAGCTTTACTCGAATTAACAGATTTATGGACGAACATGTTAAATAACACATGAATGACTAATTCGCTTATTCATTAGTCAATAACTAATAAAGTAATGAACGGTGAATGATAATCGGATCCAGCCAGAAATTACTAAAAGCCGAATTTGTACGATCTAATATTTTATTGGATTTTTTAAAAGTAAGTACGTGTAATCATTAGATTTTCTCCAAAGTTTGGAAAAGCCATAATTTTATATTAAATTTTTTGAGGTTGTCCGTCAGTTTCCGCGACTGATTTTATTTTGGTCATTAAATGTTCGAATGCTTCTGTCCCGGTACTGGGGCCATCATCAGAAATTGATTTTGAAGGATTTTTCCAGTACCGGTTGCAACACGTTTGATTATAAACACCCAAACTATTCATAATTGATGCTTAATGTTAAATTGATTTTAAAAGTTCAATTTTCAAATCAATGCACATTTTAAGAAAGCTACAGATTAAATTTGATATACTATTTTGGATTTAATTGATTTTTGAACAATCTTAATGCAATTTGAACGAGTCGAATGAATCTAAAAAAAATGTAAACATTACAATTTTTACAAAATATTTGTTTCAATTTTGAAACGGATCGAAGCAACGTAATTTAATACAATAACTGAGAATAAAAATCTTCAAGGACTCGAGTTATTTGATTTTCTTCGTTGATATTAAAATTATGAAGTTATTTTGAAATTTGTACATTATTTTAATGCAAAGGGACCAGTTAAAATTTCGGGAAGTAAATTAAATCCCAAAAACGAAGTAACTGAGTTTGTTCAGTTTATCCATCTTGGGAGCGGCCGCCCGCACTTCGCGAGCGACGAGCTTATACAGGATGGTTCACTATGCTTAAAAACAACGAACGTGCTAAAAATAAAGTAAATAAAAATGGCAATGATTGTGAAGTACATGATTTACGGTTATGCGGTTAGTACGCCAGCTAAATGATTCCCAGTAGAGCAATTTTTTTGAGTAAATTATCTTGAGGTTTGTAATGATATAAAACCTCTACGACGAAAGATTTTTTTTTTCTATCTATATATCTAGCCGGGCGTACTCATATTCTTCTTCTTCATCAAGTGTCTCTCCTCAGAGGAGGTTGGCGATCATTTCACTGAGTATATAATTGTGCTGTGCTAGTGTTCATGATTTTCTAGTGTAGTGGGTCTCCGGGTTTTTCTACATTACCCATGTACCCATATAACAAAACAAAACCGTCTTTTGATCTGAAAATAAATCTTTAAGGTACCAAATATGAAAACTTGGACTTAGTATAATATATTTCCTCAGTTTGGAGCATTCGAAATGCTGGCAAGTGCACAAGATTCACCCAGTATAACCAGGCACGCGTTCATTTATCTTTATGAAAATCAAAAAGGCAGATTCTTAATCCGAAATAAAATAAAATATCTCCTGCCTTTCCGCTAAGTGGACTTGGAAAAACTTAAGGGAATTCAGTAATGGTGCATTAGAGCCTTCATATCAAGTAATTTGGTTATCTGTCCTCAAAGCGAGTTTAATGCGTTCAAAGCGGGGGCGGGCGGGGCGAGACTTCAGGGCGAAGGTAGTCGTTTTTAACAAAGAGATTTAAGAATATCATTTGGGCCGATTCCTGAAAACCTCGCCAGGTCCTAATTTGTTGTACATCCGAGAATATTATATTCCTCAGCGCAAACGCGTCTTCGCTATATTTGTTTTTTTTGGCTCGGTTTATTTCAATTTTCTTTCTAAAGCAGCTGCGTTGTTGATTAAGCGATAATTTTTTTGTCATATAAATGCGAAGTCGTCTTTTAAAAATTTGAAATAATTACATGCTTTAGGGCTCTTACAAAGTAATGACAATCACTTATGTATGTGTATACATATTTTTTTATATATAAAGTGATTTAATAAATTTACTAATATTATTTATTTCTGAAATTGCACAAACACAACACGTCTTGTTTAAAGTTCATTTCCTGATGTTTAAATATTTTTTAAACATTGTTTCAACATAAAAAAAAACCAGTTATTCATCTTGTTTTGATTGCAAAAGTATAAACATATCTGTTCTCTAGATTAATTTAGGTTTAATAAATTACTTATCTTCCAAGGTTTGTAGATAAAACTTTTGTTCATCCAAATTTTTGTAATGCTAATTTTGAATTGTTTTGAATTTAAAACGCAAATAAACAACTGTGTGATAATGAAGGTTAACTGTAAAGAGCAAAAATTGCCTCATCGGTGATATGTCTCAATAACTTGCCAGCTTCTTACTTTTTATTTCTATCTAAAACACTCGCTCGCGAAATAATCTAGTACACCAATAGGAAAATGGCGCAGGCCTATTAGTGTGCAAGTTTCATGTTTGTATGGAAAATTCACAGTCGAATAAAAGCCAACATCGAACGTGCACTCATGTTGCCCATAGGAATGAGTTGTACGTATTGGCTTGGTCGCAGAGGTCGGAAGGTCGCATAGTCGCATGGTCGCATGGTCGCACTGTCGCGAGGTTTCAGGGACCACGGGTAATTTAACTTGCAAATACAACCGATTATATTGATCTCCATTTCACATGTGCGCAATTCTTTGAAGTAAGAATTTGAATTTGAAAATACACGGATCAATTTAATTTTATATTCGTTTTTATTTAAAGCGGATGACGCTTTGATGTTGTTTAGAGGCTCTGAGTTTCCGCTCGTGAAATAGGCATCACATTTTAATATTTATTTCAAAACTAAAATAAGCAGTAAAATTTATTCGCATGAATCGAAAAGAAAAAATCTTTAATTATTTTGTAGATTAATTTAATTTATTTGTAATTTTTGGATACAAATTTTAGTCTATATTTCAATGTAACAATTCAAGTCCTCATTTAATAAGCAATTTGACGATAAGCTAGTTTGAGCTCCTGTATAGACATAAAGGTTCCTCAAACAATTACTATAATTTCCTATTTTCTATCGGTTATAACCGATAGCTGTTCAAAAAACTTATATAGTAGTAAGAAGTTGTGTCGGGATTAGTGTTACTGATATTTAAAAATGTATATTTTTTCTCAAAACACACAAGGTTCAAAACATCAATTACAAATATACAATTTAAAAATAAAACGACGAAAAATAGCCTCGACAGAAAAATGTACAATTTCTTGCTTTTGCGGTTTTAAGGTATCGCAAAATGAGTTGAATTCCCGCGTGTCTTGATACATTTTCAAAATTTTTCTTGTCGTTTCAAAATAAATTATTAACGCTATAAAACTAAGTTACTTGTTAAATTTAAATTAGAAATTATGGATTGGACAGTGAGTATGCCAATCACTGAATTATGAAGTATTTTCAATTTATTTTTTAGCAAGGGCTTAGAAATAGTATTTCCCTTTTATTAGTTAATCACTTCTTTAATGGTTGAATAAATTAAGAACTAAGACTTATCAATATAATTAGGTGGTTAGATTCCATCATTAGCAGTACCCTAATAGAAGAGATGTACAGCGCGTATACATAACAAATTAATCAAACTAACAAATTTCGCGGAAATTTTCACCAATTATAAGGTATCTGGGATCTAATTAGACGCTACTCTCACATATCTTACTTCCCCGATGGGTGGCTTGTATGGGGTGGCTCGCGGGGAGAAATAAGGGATGGAGGAGGGGCAGGGGGAGGGGCATCGCGGGGGGGTCGGGCGCAGAATTAACGTCATGAAAATTAATTCCCTTAAAGCCTCGCCGCTGATTAGATCTGGTTGTCATAAAATGATTATCCTGAAGTCGCATTACCTTAGCTGAAACTTTATATCAGCCCCATGTAAATTGCCTTGTGTGTTATAAGTGCGGCGGCCCCTCGTACAAGGACGAGACGAGAAATTGATTACGTAGATGTAATAGTAATTATTTTGTTGCTAATATGATATTTTTAGTTATAACCTTGTTAGTGAGTTGAAAATTATCGTACCTTTCTAAATCAACATAATTGTAACTAAAACTTCTCAATCTCATATTAATTTAATATCATTTATTTTGTAGCACTTACTTCATTATTAAAGATTTTTAGACATTCCTCTAACTTAACCGATGACTTAACTCATTCATTTATAGTATATAAGTTCCTCTTCTTAACAGAACTTATTCAGAAAATTACTTGTTTACAAACAAATTTATTACTAAAATATCACATTAAAAAAATTTGTTTTGATTATTACGAAAACAATAATATTTTTATATTATTGATTTTTTGTGAAGACCGTCTCACAGGAAGTACGATTTTGCCTATACAGGTTTTATTGATTGATAATGATTAAGTACATTTTTTCAAATATTAATAAAATGATTAAAGAAACTTGGGGATGTGGGTTCGAATCCCACACAAATCAAGGTGATATTTTTCTGTGAGTTTTTTTTAGTCATTTTTTAATATTTGAAAAAATGTACTTAATCATTATCAACAAGATTTTTTTTTAAATCAAGACCATTTAAAAAAAAAAAACTTTTGGAGTTTAGTCAATGTTTGTTGATGATAAATAATGCCGCCGGTTTTTAAACATCGCCTTTTAATATATTCGGCAGCTTACAGTGGCACGTGTTTCAAAAGTTGTATTTTACTTTTCAAATTCAACGTTTCCAAGAAGCCATCTTGTATACGTAACGGTTAAAAAGCAAGATTTGTAAAAAACTTTTCAAAAAGAAACAACAGGTGCCGCGGGCTCAGCACGCCGAGGCCTCCCGAGGAACTTCATCAGAACTCACCGGCTCCGCGCGGTTCAGCCTTAATTGCCTCCTGGGAGGGCACGGGGGAGGGGGAGGGAAAAACAATGACGAAATGTCACAAGTTTCGACTCCGTGACGTCATAACGAATGCCGCACCACCCCCTGTAATCTGTGCTCTCCGTCCAGGGGTGGCTGAGATCGTCCCCGTGAACACTGAAAAGTTTTATCAAGACTTGTTGTTGTAAAGTCTTCGGTGCGGAGTTGCTTGCCATGTATAATAATAATACACTAATAATAGAATTTGCTCCAGGTATTGAGAAGGGTTGTGCAATTAAAACAATTTTTTAAAAATATAATGATAAGTATAAATATAATGTCACTCTAAAGGTTCCGGTACTTAAGCCAATTCGTGCAGATGACCTTAGTACCGGAATCGAAATGTTGGAACATCAATGAAAAAATAAACAAATTTATGTATGTAATGTAAATTTATAAACAGGCCAAAAAATTAATAAAAACACCGATAAAAGCACAATGCACCTGTATGGATTAAAATGCGATGGATTAAAATATATACTAAGTATAAAAAAAATAATGAGTGGTATTTTAAAAGTATTTACACAAACATCAAATATATTTTCCCCATAAAATACTCCCATAGGGTGCAGTAGAAAATTTCCCATATTTATTTCAAAATTGGAAAATATGTTAACAATATTTTATCCACCAAAAATATTATCATCCATAAATTACCATAATGTCGTCCATTTTTTACATCGCTACGTGGTCGCGATGTGTCCACACGCTGTATACGCGTGCTCACTACGCCGTCACGTAAATAGAACAGAAATCATTTCACGCTCGGGGTGGGGGAGGGGGGGAGGGGGGGAGGGGGTAGAGGGGAGGGGGGAGGGGGTAGAGGGGAGGGGGCGGGGGCGGAAGAGGATGTGCGAAAAATTACCCACTTTATCAATAAAAAATAGCGGCGCGAATTCTGGAAATATTTCGCAAAATCGCAAATATATATTTGTAAATAACTGCGGAGAGTGAAATATCGATGCATATAAATGGAACTTATGTAATAATTCGATTTCGCATTTTTTTTTTTTTGTTTTAAATTTACTTAACAAGCGGATGACATCCAGGCTTTGATAATTTGAACGATTTTTTTAAGAAATCACTTTGTTGCAAATAGAAAACAATATTATTCTTTTTATTAAAATGTTGTACACTTGTCAGGCACATTAAAATCACATTAGCCCTTACCACCTGACAATCACTCTCTCTCTCTCCAACAACCTCTCCCTCTAACAATTGTTTATCTAATTGCTTATCTACTATAATAATAGCCATTGTGTGTTTGTGTGTTTGTATGTGTGTATGTTTCATTTTTCCGTTCTGTATAGAATATCTTAAAAGATACAACGCTGATTTTTTGCACATAAGTTAAGTAAATTTTTCCGCAGCTATGTGCCGAATTTCAAGACGATAGGATAATATTTTCATTCATAAACTTTAAAATATGCTTTAGCGAATTTCAATATGTACGAATTATATGATTCAGTTCTTCACCGTGAGAATTTCAAATTTAGAACTTTTACAAAAAAAACAAATTTTAGACGCATCGTTCATCAAATACGTCATTTTATGACGGGCTACATTGCTAGTTATTATATAAAATCTCACTCTGTTTGATAATGCCAACGTAAGGTTGGCGACACCGGTCTTAAATAATAACGAACAAGTATTTTACTTAAATATATTAATATGTTTACGTTTACTTTAAATCTGGCAATAGTTCATAGTTTTAACAAAAGTAAATATTATAAAAGATTTAAACAATATTCAAAATCATCCTTAATCATATTCAACCGCAAACTAACTGATCATATTGCTTTCAACCCTCGTTAGCAAAAATGATGCGCCAAATACTGGATATTAAAAAATTATAAATATAGGGTGTCCAAAAAGTGTATCGGGTGAATGTGAATAGTGACCGTTATTGCGATATGCTGCATTTTTTGGGCCTAGAGTTGCAGGAGTTTCAAGGTTTCAACTCAAGAACGTGGTTCCAACAAGACACTTGCCATTATCAGTCAATTGAAGGTATTAGCGAATTATTCCCTAGTAAGGTCATTTCACGTACAGGTAACATCAACTGGCCTCCCAGAAGCCCCGACCTTAGCCCTCTTGACTATTTCGTATGGAGATACCTTAAAAGTGGGGTTTATGAGAATAATCCGACGACCCTAACGGAATTGAAACAAAACATCAGGTCAGAAATGGCAGCAATATCGAGGGCTATGTGTCAGCGTGTTATCAGCAATCTTCGTTCCAGATTAGAAGAGTGCCAGCAGCGCGTAACGGTCACCATTTGGATAACATCATCTTGTAGAAATAATTTTCCATTTTGTATTCTTATAATCAACAAAAAAAAAAAAACTTGATTACTAGTAGTTTTTGTTTTACTGAACTAACAAATACTCGACACTCGATTTGGACACCCTGTACATTTTGTCAGAAAAAAATGTTGCTCTATGTTTTTCAGATTGTTTATTGAATTTTATGATTGCAGTATATAAATTCAACAGTTTATAAAAAAAATACAGAAGCGCAATATATGGTAATGCACGACTGCGTTTCTCAGCGGTCGTTTAGTAACGTAAATCCCGAGCTGCGCACACACTATAATGCACCGGAAGCGAGGCGTATTACTTGATGCACTTCCGGACCTTGCTTCAGGAGCCTCGCAATGGCGGATACGACAGGGGCGGAGACCTCAAGAGCTGCGATGGACGACGCTTTCCTGAAATTTCAGCAACTTTACCCGGCGGCTGAATAATGCAGCGCCTGCCGGGACTACCGAGGGCGGGGGTCGTGAAATATTTATAAGATTGTCAGATGGTGTTGCTTGTAGGTCAATTTCTAAGTGGATGTGCTAATTAGTTGGAACAAAGTTTTGCAAGCCAATGATTACAGTCGATTCGTTTAAATATTAATTATTTTATTAATTATTTCATAGTGGTTTCTGGCATAATAGTAATGGGCCCTATTGCAGTCATGCTTAAAAGCTGATTCTACAGTCTTGAAGATCAATTAACGTAATGGGGTTGGACTTTGGAAAATGTAAAATATAACTTTTTATAAATTACCCAAGAGACTTTTGCTGTCTTTTTGTGTATTAAAAAAAATTAATTCACTTTCAGCGCGGTCGTTTTGTAGATGATTAAAGGCATTGAGAGGCTCGCATAATGCAGCCAGTTCCGGGCGTTTTCAGGATTACGAAGATTCACGCGCAGAAGAGGGTGGGGGTAAATGTTCCAATCAAAAGTTTCAATTAATGTAATTGTTTACCACTCTCCCCCAGCGTTATTCATCAGCGTAATTATTTCTTGTAAATATTCATGGAAAGTTTCCATCTGTGTAACTTTGGAATGGATTCGGAATTCGCTGCCGACTCGGCCCTCTCCGCCCGCCGAAGACTTGATCTTTCCGGGCGGCTCCTTGCTTTAGAAATTAAATTAAATATCATCAGTGATTATTTGTTGAGAAAGTACACCCCCGGCGTGCGAATGCTTCCCAAAAGACTGACCAGAATGCAAATAAAAATTTTGAAAAACAACACGGCGTTTTCTTAAAAAACTACGGGAGCTTTACGAATCCGCGAGGAGTTATAAGTTGGTCTGATTCGTGAAATTTAGAAATTGTTTTGAAAAACAAATTCTAAAGACGTGAAAAGTCAGTCTTAGATCCAAATATCTTTGATCTTTCTCCTCTGTTTGATTATATCTACGTAAATAAGATTTCTTGTTTGTTTGACCTGGGTTAATTCATAATACTATATTTTTAAACAAAAAAATATGAGTAGTCAAATTTAAAAAAAAAGATGATCATGATTGTAATCAATGAATCCTTATTTATTAAAAATGTTAATAGTTAGATATTTAAATTCTGATCAGCGGCTCAGCAATTGTTTTCATGAAATATGTCTATAAAGTAAATGAATTATTTAATCATATTGCATAAAAATGATTTTACAAGTAATTACTCTTTTTGCATCAACTGTACTAGAACGTACAATAAAAACAAAACAAAATGTACGGTTAAATTAATTGAAAGACATGCAATACTTTAAAATATGTTATGTCAAGTCATGTTTACTCAGATATAGCAGCTACATTTAAAAATTTAATTTTAAGATTATTATTTAATATTCTAATATTTAGAAAATAAAGCTTTTACTTAAAAAACATATAAAATTTCATAATTTAAAACAACATTAAATAAACGAAAAAAAGCAAATCAAACTCATATATTTTTTTGAAGCGTTTTTAATTTAATATCCATGATTGTCAAGACGGGTAATATTTTAAGATGTAAATTTATTTTGTATTTATATAAAGAATTTAGGTTTATGATTTTTCAGGCTAATATACCGAAGCACCTTACGTTAATATTTTTACTTTACCAAATATCTGAGAAAATATATATCTAAAACATTCGTTGATATTTGATGAAAAGAAAGCAGAATTAATAAGGGGCATTCATTTCCTTTCGGGCGTCGACAGGGTAAGCATTTTTTTTTAATATCAATTAACTCAACATTTCTTGAATTTGATATTGGCTCATTCAGAATTCATCAAAATACGTACAAAGGATTTGTTCCCCGCGCGCATAATATTGAATCTTGCTTTCAGATTTCGCGATCTCCTCCCCTTTTACGCTGAAACAAACGAGAAAAAAAAACAATTGATATTCGATGCTCTTTATTTTAATTTTGTTTTTCAACTTGAACCAGAAATGTTATATTTTTCAAACGAAAATGTAAAATTGAGTTTTGAATAAATTGTTGTGTTTTCTTTCGGATAATAATTTTTTTTCTATTCAATTATAATTAATAATATTTTATTGAACGTGTTTATAAAGAATTTAATGTAGGTATTCAATTTTTTTAAAATTGTCTCAGAATATAAAACAAATTGAAATATTTTTTTTACTCATAAAAAATAATATTTTTAAAGTTTAAAGTATAATTTACTCATTTTGTATGTTACAATTACAACATAATTAATATTATGTTGTAGATTTTTTAAGCAAAAATTATTATATATTTTTTTTATTTAAATTCAAATGAGCTTTTTTTATTTTTATTGAATACAATATCAAAAAATCCTCTTATTGAATTAATTAAATAGCCGTTTATTTTATCCTCGACAGACTGTTTTAACACTTCAAATCTAAACAAAAAATTATGAGCAGACAATTTGCGAGAATATTACGAACGTTTCTATTTTTTTTTGCGAGTATTTCTTTTAGAAGCTAATTCAGACTCTCTATCGTTAGTCCTTTGAAATTAGAGTAATTGAAAAAGTTATAGAGAAAAATATTAAGAGTTTAGCTGCCATGGAAGTCTCTGGATAGAGTTAGGTCTATCGTGTGGTTTAAAGTCCGGTAGATTGAGACGAGTAGAGTTCAAGGGCTCATTACTTACTCTCAAGGTGTATCTGAAGGATCCTTAATCATTGTAAATCTCACACTACTTTCACTCTTCTACTATACGCAAGTAGATAAGGTAGAAGGCTGAACGTGCGGGTTTTGGTATTCTCTGTTATGCCTTACTATATAACATGATGAAGTGGCTAGTGATTTTACATTTGTGTGATTTATGGTCTGGGAATACCATATTTATTTAGTATATAAAAATAATTTTTATATGATAAAGGTTGTGTTATATCTTCACGTTAGTTTCCATTAGTTATTTTCTCATTATAACAACTTGCAAACAAGTTATTCGTAATAAAATGTAACCAACAAAACCAGGCTTCAAACCATTCCACTCTGTTTCCCATCCAACACGTTATCAAGTTTACAGAACGGCCAAAACTTTTCCCGGAGGTCTTTTAGTCCGTTTATCTTTTTTATATAAAGCGGGTGAAAATAAAAAAAACCGCAGCTGACGATTTTTGATTCGCTCACAGTAATGAAAAAAGTTTTGCCCTTAACGCGTTTCAGGCTGCGGTTACACGATGCGGCCGAAACGACGAACTTTTAATTCACTATCTTATCGATTTTCGATTTTTTAATAAAACAAATTAATTACATTTAGATAAAGGCAATTTTATTTCACATTCGTTGGACATAACATATTAAAATTTACAATTACACAATAATCAAAAGCCAAAACATATTGTATTAAAAAATAGTTTTAAATGCACACAAATTGTGATTCTGTTTTTTGGAATTATCAGCAAAAATGTTGATATCTTCAGGGCACTATAAATCAAGATTTTTTTCAAGCGGTACTTAATTTAGAAATAAAAGAATTTATTGATATTTATCAAATCTGTTGAAATCTACGGAGCACTTATATTTCTTAAAAATTAAAAAATATTATTTTGTGAATTAATGTTAAAAAAATAATGGTTTGATAATAAATAAGTTTTGAATGCTTTTAATACATAAATGTTATCTTCACTAAAGCTATCGATATTGACATTTGAAAACAGATATAAAGCAACAACTATAATATATTTGATTCTAGAGTGTGTAAAGTGTTTCTCGTTGATTTGGCAGGTAGTGTAGCCAGATCTTTAGGTATGATTTGAATGAAATCATCTCGAGAGCAGACAAATCGCCTCGGAGTACAGTTTTAGAAGTCCCCGACCCTACACACATTGTACACTACTTGATGCTATCTAATATTAAAATAATTACTTAATTAGGTTTTTATAAAATGTTTTAAACTCAAAATGATTTTGCCAAAGCTTTTAACTGCGGTAGTAAAAATCCAAAAAATTATAGAAATATACAATTATGAAATAACACTAAAAATGTTAATATTGATTCATATTTTTTCAAAAGAATAAAGAGGAATTCGTTATCTTATATCATATATTAAAGTTTATAATTATAATTTCAGAATTAAAAGCTAAGAAAACATCTATAAAATAATGTTATTATAAAGGAAAAGTTTAACTACAATACAATAGTTTTTTTAATTTTGATAATACGTAATAAAAATTATTTTCAAATGTATGTTCCGACTAACACCTCATCCACTCCTTGTGTATGAACCTTAAAATGAACAAGACTAAAGTTTTATGTAAAAAAAGGCTATGAGTTTTTATCAAATTACTGTTGAAGCCAACGATCTGGTGACCATGACAATCTCAAATCACAAAAATTTGTATGTGAATTTTTGAAACTTTTAAAATATAATATAAATGTATGTAGACAAAGAAATAAAGTAAAACGTTTTTGGTCTTTAATTAGATATCGTAGGGATCGGTGTCATCGTGCTATACATTAGCCTCTGGGCGGAATGGTTTCAGAACGAATACGCTAAGGACGGGCTGTGCGAGGGGTATGCAAATACAGCCTGAGTAATTATAGGGGAGCAGAGGCAGCCGCGACCCACCCTGTGCTACAGGAGACCGAGCTCTCGTCTGTGAAACCTTATACTGAAGAGTCGGCTTCTAGAAGCTTGTGCTGGAGCTGGAAATGAAAAAATCCATGCCCTTTAACGCGCCTGGGAATGTACATTAGCGAATCCTTTGATATTACTTACGGGCGCGAAATATTATAATACCACAATAAATGTATTTTTAATTGGAAAGTGTCAGTTTTACCTTATTAGATTTGACAATAAAACGGTTAAGTTATACATGTTTAAATACACAAGTAAAAAGAGTAAAAAAAAAAGAGCAACTACAAAATATGGGTACTGATCACCAAGGAAATATATATTGAATAAAACATTTATAATAAGTCATGCTATAATGTTTTTTTCTCAACTCAATAAAAATAACTAAGTAAAATATCAGTACTTGTAAAAAAACAAATATAAAACAAAGGAATATGTTAAGATTAAAAGCAACTACTAAATAAAAAAATTCTTTACAAACGTAAAACATACCTATAAGAGAAATGTCCACCGATTGCATAAGTGTAAAATTTTAATATTTTATAAGATTTAAACAAACAACTTTTCTTTGTCTATTAGCAAGTGAAACGAAAATATACATAAAAATATTAATTAAAAGGCAATGTTCACTTAATATAGAACACATATATTATTTTAATTAAAAATAAATAAATATATATATATATATATATATATATATATATATATATATATATGATTTATATTAATTCGTAAACAAGAAAAGAACGGTTACAAAGAAATGTTCACCTACAACATTAAAAACTCTCCGCATTTTTAATTTTATAAGATTTAAACAAACAACTAAATTCTTTGTATACAAGCAAGTGAAACATAAATACTCATCGCAAAAATAACAAAGCGATGTCCGCTGACTACAAAGCAGATATATTTTTAAAACACCCCGGGTTTAAAACGTACGGCCCGGGGTGAGATCCCATGAAGGGTCCCCTGCAGGGGTGCTCCGGGCGCCGCGATTTATTTCCACATTGTTGAAGAAAAATCCCCTCCCGCACAATGGGCCCGTATTTCACAGATCGCAAAAAATAAGCATTACACCCACTACTTCCTGTAAATTTATAATTTCAGTGGAAAGCAGCACTCTCCCTGGGAGCAAACACCGGAGCCCCGGCGGGTCAACCGAAATCCAAATTAAGAGGGTGGTCGCGCGCGAGGGGCGGTCGAAAAGTACCCCCTCTGAATTTATGATCTTACACCATATGTGAATAGTCTTTTTGCTTTGTTTCTTATAGGTTCCCGATCCTTTTATACTGCTGTGTTTCCACTAGTCTTTTTTACAAATCAAAACATATTTGCCTGTTATGATTTTTAGTTTTCATTGGGGTAAAAAAAAATTCTTTGGTGATATCGCATGTTAAAAGTATTGGTGCTATTTTATAAGGCGGGATCCCTAAAGATGTCCGAAACGATAAAATATTAAACAATCGAAAATACGAAATAACACACATATTAATAAATATTATGAAAAACTAAAATTTATAACTTTAACCCTTTGAACTCCAGACTTTTTTTTGTTTGTTTTTTTTTAAATTTAAAAATGTGAATACGTCCGAAAAGCAGCAATTTCTTTGAAAAACTAACAAAAACGGTTTATACCTGCTCTAATATGCACCTAGACTTCTTATAGGGTTACAAAGGAATTTACCATGTCGACACATTGTCGCCAACGGAGTAGAACGGGTTAAATAATCAATTGATGTAATACTAAATTATTATGCTTAAATTAATTAAAAATGTTTTATTGGGGAAGTTCAGTTCCTACTTTTAGAATAATACAATTATTATTAATATAATTAAAAATGTAGTTTTGATAATTTTCTAGTTAAGTCGTGGCACAGTGACTAATATAATTATTAACAATACTTTTGGTTAAAACCACCTGAAAATGTAAAATTTTCTTTTTAAAAAAACCTTGATTCCTTCCGCTACAGCTGCGACTCACTCAAATATAGCCTTACAGTTTCTGCTCATCTTCCGGCGATGGCCTCGGATTCGGTGAGTTTGGTGGTTAATAGATACTTTATTCTGATGTTCTGAGTTTGGTTGTCCCCGCTGTAAAATTTACATTGAAACAAAGCCACTTTGCTGAAAACAGGATGTTTCTTGAGGTAAATAGCCGACAATTTTCCTGATATTATATTTGGGTAAATTTTTCAGACATCTCATTTTATATTTAATTTTTAAAAAGTGAATTGAAGGTTTGGTCCAACCTCGGAGATTTGAATCTGATCATCATTGATGGATCATTTGTTACAACATTCTGTATTGGAATCGGATCATTGGAACTTTAAAAAGGAAAGTGACCAAACATTTCTACGATTGAAGTTTAACTGTATACAATAGAATAGAAAATGCGTTAAAATCAACGTGCTCTTGATTGAAATGTCCAGTATTTTCATTTTATATTTGTGTCCGTGGTCAGATTTATGGGACACCGATGATGATGATGATGTATAAGAGCTATTTGTATGCATGTGTACGTGTTACTTTCAGAGCTTACCGAGCGACCCGCGTTCAAGCTTTAATTTAAGGTCCTTCGTAATAGGTATTTAAAAGAGTGTACGCGAGTAAAATTGAATATAATACGCGAGGATTTGAATCCTTTTGTTAATGCTTGGCGCAGAGTCGTGCGGGTACGGCGGCCATTATATTGTATAAAATTGGTGGTTTTTCCAACCCACTTGGAATTCAATTCCACGTCATGCCCGCTTATGGGAAAATGAGGGTTAAAGCGAATGTTAGCCCCTGTAGTACATCGTGTCAAAGGGATAATTATGTTACCCCGGTAGATTGCGAATTTATTTGTTTTTTTTTGTGTTATAATGCTGTTATATTATGTTTATATGTACCTGCAAACATTTTACGGAAATACTTTGTATTTTTGTGTGTTTTATTCAAATGTGACATTTATGAATATTTGCTGTTTTGATAAACAATGCGTTATTTTCAGGAAGGATGATATACGGGTCTCTCTGTCTCACCGGCTCTAATTTGGGATTATCTCTTGTATATTAAACCAATGGAAATATATTATCAACAGAATAAAAGCATGTCTTTTTATTTTTGTTTTATTTTTTAAAACCATTTTCATTCAAAATGAAAGCTGAATTAAATTAACTGGAAAAGCTGCAATATAATATTACTGCATTTGCGTAAATCCGGAATTTTTTTAAAATGAAACTTATCTTAATAAAACTGATTCGCCAAAGTATATTAAATATCACTTTGTGAGTATGAGACGATGGATCCGTTTAGTTAATAAAAAAAATTGGATTATTTTGCTGTTTAAATAACCCAAAATGGTTAGAAAAATCACGAAAGACAGTATGGGCTCTTTTTCTCTGGAAAAACTGTGTTAAACTAAATTCAGATGACTTCTTAACGATAATTGTTTCGTCAACTATTTGGTTTTATTTATATTTTTACGATGGCGTATTACCACATGCAGTTAACCTCGATGTACGGTATGTTGGCTTTGCATATATTATAATATACAACGAATATACCAAGTTTAACGATGCCTTTAAAGTTTGGAATTTATACTATCAATAAGTTTAAATAACAAACGTCGCCGGTTTGTAATTTAAACTAAATTTGAAAAAAAATTTGAAACAATTTTTATTTAGATTCATGTAATTTTATTTATTGAAAATTTAATAGATCGCATCAAATATAAATTAACGTGGTGTAATATCCTAAAGAAATATTGTGACTGTTCGTCAAAATGAAGAAAAAAAAACCGAACTATTTATAAATATGTCATATTGATGTCCAAAAAGATAGTTGTAAGTTCAAAAAAATTGGTTAATTTTTAGTAAATTTAAATTTATCACCAAAACATGAAATTTGGATATATATGACATTTTGGCTTAATTTTTATAATTAAAATTCTAAGTACTTATCAAAAGTTATTGTAACTCCTAGCCAATTGGTTATCCATATTTGTTGTTTTTAATATGACATAAAATAATGTATTCTCAGATGAAACGACGAAAAAATAGGGTACGTCAATCATGCTATGTATATTTTCATTAAAATATGTTTATATTATCAAAGTACAATTGTTGGTTTTGCAGAATGGTATATCCGGAAACCATGCCTTCCAGACGTTCTCGACAAACAGTAGGACACTGCACACGATGAACTGGAGCCAGCAATAAACATGATGAAGTATGAAAATTAATGGGATGTGAGCTGAATAATGCATTCGACGGCGGCAGACTTCATCATCCCCATTAGCTGCGACAACCCTTTCTGCCGGCCACTCGGGGGCGCAATTTTTGTAATTGCCGCCGGGCAGACTATTTATTTTTCACTTGTCGCCGCAAAGATCTGCTGTTTTGCCAAATTGCTTCCCCCCCGCGCCTTCGCCGCCCCTCCCCCGACCCCTTTAATTATATCCGATTGCCTTTGTTTTTCCCGCGGCCCATTAGACAGCACGACTTCCGGGATGCGCGCGCCGTCGTGAAGATTAAGGGTTATTGGTCTGTATTACAGCTGCCAGGCGGTTTCGGAGTTTCAGGATTTCCAGAATGCCCTCTCCCTTCCCCCCTGGAAGATTTCTGCTCATTTTCTTGTACTAATAGACGTTAGATTGTTGAGGAGCCTTGGAGTCGGACTTTGCGTCTGCCGTAGCAACTCTGAACTATTTACTCGAAGTTGCTCCGGTGATTGCGAATGAGCTCAATCAAGAGCCAGTTAGTTAAGTGCCTACCTACGATTAGGAAGTGATTGACTTTTACAGATACGAACAAGAATCCTTCTTCAAACAAAGTATATATACTACTATTTTTGTACGAACTATCTCAAAGGTAATGAGACCACCCAGCAGAGGAAAGATCACATATCACTTCTAAAATAAATAAAAAAACATTTATTACATTTTATTTTGAATCATTGATCATTTTTGAAGCGTAAAAAAATAATAATACTAAATAAAATTTCATAAAAATGAATCAAAATTTTAATGAGACCATTTTTAACAAGTGTTATCAGTGTCGCATTTATTGAGAACGGTGTGGATTTTAATTTAAAATATCATAGAAGACTTAAAATTCTTTTTGATTTTGTCTACGTGAATATTGGAAAAAACTTGTTGTTAATGAATATTTTGCAATATTACACATAATGATTTCAATCGAGCTTTATACCTTTGGACACGGTAGAATTTGCCGTCACTCTACTGCACATCCGTTATTTTTATGTTTGGATATGAAATGGGTAAACTTTTAAATTTTTAGTGATATGAGCTAGCAGTCATAAATTTTAATTTAAAAATACTCGTGTTATGTGTGAATACAACGTAACGTTACATTCGTACTGAGGTTGTAGTCAGGCATCTCCATCATATTCCAGTGGGCACCGAGCACCACCACTACGTGACCGTCTGTTCATACAAGTAAATATAAAGCCTGTGCCAGCTGAATAAATCACCGACAGGCGAGTCCGGGCGAGTCTGGCCGAGTTTTATCGAAATTTATCGAAAAACAATTCGCCGAAAACAATTTACCGAAACGCAATACATTAAAATACACATTTACTAAGCAAGTAACGGCCTAAGTGCGATTGATCGAAAGGATATATTTAGGGATTTCCAATACAAAGTACTGGGAGGTTTTTTATTTTGTATAAAACACGCTTCAGAGAGAAATTGAAACCAAATATGTTGTTTTATTTATTTGTAACAACTCATGTCGCACGAACGGCTGTAATAATATATTTACTTGCTAACGTATCATGTACAATGTACTGACATAAAATAATTTCTTCTCCGTGCATTATATTTTGTATTAAAATAATCGGTTTTGATTATAGGCAGAGTTGATAATTTATAAAAAAATATAATAGAAATAATGACTGCCTCAAATTAGTTCTAGTAAAAATAAGAATAGTCCCCGATCTCCCCATTCTTATGCATTGCTGCCTTTCTGTGCCCCAATCATGTGTAAAGGATCGGTAATGGAGTAGTGGACTAGGAATGATTGAGGAGGAACGTGCTCTGAAAATACCTTGACGAGGTGGTATTGTTTCTGTAGCTTTCTACAGAAAGAGTATCAGATCTAAACGCCAGAGCTTTGTAAGGTAAAGATTATATTATAATGCAATACGCAGATTTTCCATTCAATATAAAACTGCGGTGTAGAAGGACCCGAGGACCTACTATACTATTTTCTCCTTAGAAAATCATGAACACTGGCTCAGGATGAGTATATGCTCAGTAAAATGATCGTCAACCTCCTCTAAAGAGAGGCACTCGATGAAGAATAAAGAATAAATAAATTAATTAATGACCTATATGCTGTTGCCGTACAAATTTACAAAATTTAGATTTATTTTTCGGAATTATTATGTTTATGAAAAAAGTTATTCATTCTGTTTTTTTTATCAATATTATTGCATTGAAAACAACTTTATTTATTAAACGAAGAAAAAATGGATGAAATATTTTTGCACCAACTTCGTTTCAGTGGATTTACATTACTTCAAATTCCACGTTTGGTAAATTATCTTTCGATAAATTCACCATAGATCCATGAATTTATGTTGCGGTGTTAAATCCAAATAAAGGCAAAGGCAATAAGAGACCCCGGGCCGAGTGACGCGCCCCGGGGAAGAGTTATGCTCGAGCCCCCCGCGGGTCTTCACTAATCCCACCCTTGTTATTGATGGCCGCGGCGACTTCAGATCAATCTGCAATTATGAATCATCGTGCTTGATGCTTTTATCATTCGGAATACCCGAAGGGTGGGTTTTTTTAACGGTTAGTTTTCGTTATTTACGAGTAAATGTGTTGATATATTTTTAATTTATGTGCGTTGGGTTGATTTTACGTTTATCGCACCATTGCCTATTGATGATTTTTTTTCTTAACACAAGTAGGATTATCGTTCAACAGGTCGTGCAGTTGCTCAAATAGTAAAGAGCACTTCTATATAAGTCTAAAAAAGCGCTTACAAATAAAAAATATCGTAATTCCCGAGACAATTTACTTTTTGTAAAATTTCCTTGAGTAATATTGATTATACTTTAGACAACCCAACAAGTTTTTTTTCCAAACAAAAAAATTAAATTTAAATCTGAATTTATACTTCTTAAATTGTATGATTTTCTTCCAACTCTATGAATTAGCATGACTCTTTGGTGCTTTTATTTCACGACCCTTAACCTTCAAAAAATCTCTTTTCGTGAAAATAATTAATGAAAAGTTTTTGAATAGAATATTTATCTAAAATCTCTATTCATTTTATTCCGAATTTGTTTGGAAAGGTCAGATCTACCGATTACCCAAAAAGATTTAAGGGTTTGACTACATAGTACGATTTTTATATTTTTGAAATCATCTGATCCGCGTGTTTTCCCATGTTTATTGCATTAATAAAAAATAAAGGTATGTAAATTTTATGAAACACACTAACATATTATTTGAGAGCTTCTCCAGAATACAAGTTAAATGACGATTAGTACATGCAAACACAAGTGTGATTGGTTATTTATATTTGTTAAGCGTTTATTTATAGTTAAAAGAACATTGGCCTAAACAAGTAATCGAAGCTCAAATGAATTAAAGAGAAAACACTCGTCTTTTTTGTTTTGTGTGTAAAACTCACTTACGCGATATCCTGTCATTCTCAAAACAAAGTCTGAAAGATTTATATGTGAAGAAATATCATATAGAAGTAAACATAAAAACCATATGAATTAATATATGTATGGTTTTTATTCATATGATACGATTAATCATATTTTTTTTTTCTATTGAGTAAAACGAATACATTCCAATGTTGAATCGGAAGTGCTTATAATGACAGGACTCCCACACTGACGCAGATAATTAAACAGCTTCCGGTTCATCTGCGGCGGGAAATCAGCGCACGGTGATAAGCACAGCCAGCCGACTGAATAATGCAGGCGATCATTTCAATATTTGCGTCCCACAATACCTGGAACTAAATGCACAGGATGTGAAGCGATGCGCGTCGCATGGAAAGTGACATAATTTATATACAAATGATTATTAATTTTTTTTTATAACACAAATACTTCTAGAGCAACCTTGGTACAAGTCAAATTCTCACTCAGTCACAGCCGCACTGTAGTTCAATTGGATAGAGCACCGGACCGCAGTGTGGCTTTGAGCCCTACTGGTGTCAAATGTGCAAATTTTTTTGTGGTTTTTAAACGTTGCGTGCACGAATCGATAGCCTAAACATTCTATGTAATAATAATTTATTTATCACGAGAATCATCACTCGACAGCTCTTATCTAGTATTAGTTAATGATTAGTATTAAATATTTTAAATAAATCCGACTTTTTCAACTAAATATGTTGATAGCATATTTAGGTAATTATTTCACACAAAGCGACACGAAAAATTATCGATAGATTTGTTTCACGATTCTTGTGGGAAAAATATTAAATTTGTTATAATAGATATTTACTTGCGATATCCTGTTAATTTAAAAAAAACCAAAAAAGTATTAAATAAAAATTATTTTTTTTATTTAGTTAGTCAATATGTTAAATTGAATTATAAAAATTGTCAAAAGGTAATATTGAATTCTAGCCGATGTCATTTGCGTGAATAAATGACTGTGAGCCGCCATTGTGGACTCGAAATCACTTAAAACATACGAGCAACGGCATTAATGAGAGTGCTTTTATATACAACGTTTTATTTGCCGGATTCAAATTAAACTTTGTAATCCCAAAATATTTAGCATTCAAAATTGTTTTTACTGACATCTGAGCGCAGTTAGTCAATTATGTTTACATGGAAAAATAAACAATGGTTTCGTAATTTCACAGCGTCAGTTTACGCAGCTTTCTAATATTTTATTAAATTTGATTTCACAAACGCTTTTGTAAATTTCAGTTTGCTTTTAGCACTAATCGCTTTGAAATTTTAACAATCGGATTGTTGGTTTTTATTGCATAAAATGACCGCTACTAACTTTCAGTGTAGTGGCGGAGGTAAAAAAATATTTAAACGTTTGGCAAGTAGTTTTGTTCTGAGGGAATTCAATTAGTTTTTTTGTGACGGTAAATGATTTAAATATAACGTTTATAAAGAGCCAATCAAATCATCAGTTTGATCTTTTTTGTTACTAAAAGTGAAAATTGTTATATTGAATTAGTTCGTTCCGCAAAAAAAATTGTATATGACTATATAATATGGTAATATCTCGTAGAAACATGATTTTATCAAATATATACTATTTTTATGAAAAACCAAAACTGACAAGTATCTATCTAAATGCGTGACCAATCTCAAACTGATTGATGGGAAAAGCTGTAGGCTTGCCAAGCACAGATGGTAGCCACGCCGGTTTGTCTGATTATGAAATTGAACGTGACATGTTTATTTAATAAAAATATATTTAATTTATGTAAATGTCTGAAAACATATCAATATTGAGATCTTGAACATGAGTTGTTTTCCAAATAACAAAAAACGTGAGAAGTAAAGCATTCTGAAGAGTCGCAAAATCACATCGCTTACGTCTGTTACATTCTTTGTGAAGTTATTAAACTTGCATTTAGTTGAGAAGTCTCCGCCAGGAATATTGATCTCAATATCTGGAAATTGATTTGTATTCTAACAAATAAATAACTTTCCAGATATCAGTTCTCGCGAGCGGGTTGGAGCGATATTGCATTGAACATGTCTGTATCAATATAGGATCTTAGCACGCGGCGCCAGATCCCAACTTTCCCGAACAATGTATTACCGGTCGACACACCTCTATAAACACTCGTGCCTCCCCCGATCCACCCTCGCCCTCCCCGCGTATCTATTTCCCTCTATGACTCTAAATAATGTATAACACGGGACTGGATTTGCAAGAGAGTTATTCGACGCAGACCCTTGTAACTCAGCCGCTGTTTTCTTGGCGGGGAAAAATCAACACGAATCGGCGGATTTAGAAAGTGTGTTTTATAAGAAAACGATCTTGACATATTTTATTATAAAAGTTTATTTGAGAGGAGAACCAAATTCCGTACATTCGACCAAATGTATGAAATTTCAAGTGATAAATAAATATTATTGCATTTTAGACACACATTCGTACCATACACTTTAGGTGTATTGTTTTTGACATATTTGTTTAATAATAATTACATTTCAAATTGGTCATTCTGAAAGACAAAATATTATAGGACAATACACCGGCCATGTAAGCTTGGGGATGTGGGTTCAAATCCCACACAAATCACGATGATATATAGGAAAGTTTCTTTAATCATTTTTCAATATTTTAAAAAATGTACCTAATCATTATCAATCAATAAAAAACCTGTATAGGGAAAATCGTACTTCATGTGAGACGGTCTTCACAAAAATCAATAATAATAAATATAAGTAATACTAGCTAGTAGCTTTCTATATTTTTTTACTAATATATATTTTTTACTGTATTACACATTAGATAGTTTATACATATATTATAAAATATGTATATATACGACGTACATATGATGTTTAACACATTTTATACTCAGTAAGTTTTCTATTGTAAAATCTTACATTAAGTACTTTTTCCATGTCTCTGATTTAAGCGATTTTTTGCGTTATACTAGTGGAATATCATTTTTGTGTATAAAACACTGGTTTTGGTATAAATTGTAATTTTTAAAAAAAAAGTTTAGTTACTCAAGCCTGCGTGAAAATATGCCGGCTAAACTATTTTTTATATGCTTAAAAAATATTATTTCACAAAGCTGTTTGAAAAATATGTACTTGCACGAATGCCTTACAAAAAATTATTCTGTGGTTTTTAAAAATCAAATAAAATTTTTCATGAAAAATTATGAAAATTGAATAAAATTTGAAAAAACAAGTACCGATCAAACAACTTTTGCTTACTTTTCAGCATTACGTTTAATATATTACTATTTAATGTGTTTAAAAAACCTTCTTGTTTAAAGTTACAAAAATAAATATTTGCAAAAAACTTTACTGGTAACTAGTATTTCGCAATAACGCAATGAACATAATTTATATTTTTATTTAAATACTTTGTTGAGATTATTTTTAAGATAAATTACAAAAATAAAAATAACAATACAATTATTATTGCCTTTGTGCTTATGATGGCAGTATTGGAATAATCAGAAAGGCAAATATTATAAGTTCGTACGTGTTCATATATCACAGCAAAGAAAATGAGACGCGAGAGCGGAACGGGGACGGAAACGACGTAATAAATTCATACTGGAATCCAATCGGAAGACACACGACATATCAAATTAGACAATGTATAAATACACAACGAAGACAAACACGCCACCAGCGCTGGGTGCTTTGAGCGGAACAATTATTTCTACTTCGTGTCAAGGTAGCAGCTACATTTAGCTGCTTTAAATTACAAATGGAACATTATAGATTTCCAACTATGCATGAAAATCAAAATAATACCAGTGTATATTTTTTATACGTTTATTTGATACGATATTATTTTTTACTCCGTCAAAGAGCAAATTAAAAAATCTAATTCATAATTTTACTTGAATATCATTTGTGATTATTTTATTTTGTTAATAAATAATATAAAAAATAAACAGTTACATAAACTGTTCTGGCTCCACATCGCACCACCAATATAGAATGCCTGACGCACTGACTCTACGGCAATTGTATTGGCGTATTTTAAATGATATAGGGAAATAAATAGTAAACACAAAACCAAATTATTTATTAATAACTTGATATGTTTTATTTTCACGAACGTATTTAAAATCATAAACGTGCTACTATCAAGGTTATTCTTTTAAAAATATATACACATGAAATACTAGATCATGAACTAAGCAATACATTAAGTATAAAATACATATTCAAGTAGAAGGACCCAGGGATCCACTATACTATTTTCTCTTAGAAATCCATGAATACTGGTGAGCCAGAATGCATGAGTATATGCTCTGTGAAATGATCGCCAACTGAGGAGATGTACTTGACGAAGAAGAATGATTAAAAAAAAAAACTTTGAACTATTCAAATTAGTTTTATTTCCCGACGAAGCGATTTATCTCTTATCAAAGTGTAACTAAAGAACCAGGATATTTTTCGTACAAATAAAGTTGCAGCAACGTAGTATCCTGTCTCCCCTGAAAGGAGACTTCCCGTGCCGCGGAATCACTTCAATTCTGTGAAATGTTTCCCCGACAGCATCATTTTGAAATTGCGCCGCGCAGGGCAGCGGGCGATACATTTATTTGCAGGCGGTAATGCTCGGTGAAACGTGCAAGATTTATGCGGAAAGCTTCATGCTTCGTCAATAATTTATTTATTTTTTCCTTGCACAGATCGTCGTGCGCCACGCTCGCAGGAAGTTCAACGTGGAATCATTTTGCAGCGTAGAAATCGAAAGTATAAAAACTATGATAGATTTGCTTAGTTATTTTCAAAACAGCTTCATAGAAGGCTTTTGTTGGTTTTGGCGTTTTGGCGAGACCAAAACGTCGGAAGATAAAAATTCCGACGATTTGGTCTAACAACCAAGTAAATTCATATTCTTAAGGCTCATGACAAAGTCAACCTAGGGGACGCCCTGAGGTTTTGGTTTGGTTCTTTTGTGGCAGGTGGCAGGCAGGTTAATAGCACTAAATTACAAATATTAAAATCAACCAAAATGGTCCCAGTTCCAAGACTGATATAATAAAAGACAAAAAAACCACTAGAATTTAGCGGTATTACAAACTCTCACAAATAAATAGGCTCATAATCTATGCGCGGGAGCAGGGGATAATTTTTTGAGTTTGTTTTTTTTTAAATAGTTTATTTAAAAGTAATAAATTTTATGACTGATTTTCTAACTGTAAATTGAACAGCCCCCGAACGTTGAGTCGAATAATGACTTAGACTCGAATACCGTTTCGTATGAAGACTTTCGAAGGGATGAATATATATTCCTGAAAACCTTTTCGGTCTCTCCGGAAATGGTTATGGCTTAGTTGACCTCCAACCAAATAATAAACAGGCTAATAAATAATACGAATGAAAAAAGGAAAAACAAAGACTCGTACGACATGTGGGGGAAGGGGAGGCTCGCGCTCAGGATGTGACGAAGACAATACGCCTTTTATGAAACCAGTTTTTTGTAACTCTATTCTGTAATTAAATACATTTATAAGATAACGCTTACATGTTTCCAATTTTTATTTATTGATGCGACTAGTTTTGCTAACCTTTTTCTCTACTTGGATATGACTTGCTTGTAAAACTACAAGCGTCAATAAAAGAAAGAGGAAGCTTCTTAAAATATTTATTTTAATTAAACATATCACAAAGGAGTGTTTTGTGTCAAAACTATTAATTATAATTAAAAAACAAAACTTTTATATTTTATTCGTGTTTGCATGTATGTCATGTGGACATTGCTTATCAATTTGTCATCTTAAATAATTTTTCTTTTACAAAATGGTTTCAAATACAAAAGATTGCATTTAAGTGCAAAATAGCACCATTCGAGTTTTTATTATTATTATAAAACGCAACGTAACTTGGATTTTATTAAAGAAGCAAAACAGATTTGCGTTTGTTTCAAACGATACGTCCTTTTTTGCCTGGCCCTTCCTGCTCTCATAAAGTAATGTGGCTGTGGACTCTTTGTTTTCAGTTTATCAAAAAAGCTCATATTTAAACAAGACCGTAAAAAGAGAGTTGGATAAGCATGTATTACTCACTCAACAACAAAACAGAGTTGTTTGTTAGAGTCTTTTCGAGCTCTCGCGTGATTGCTCCCGATCTGCATAAATCATTGGGGCGCCTCGTTACGGAGGCAGTTCTCCGCTATCGTGTGTCTTTAGAATCGCTCGCTCTTTTGCTGACTCGCTCTTCTGCTGACTCGCTCCTTTTCCTCCACCGTGGGTTCCCACAGAGCCCGGCGTTCTGGCCTGCACGCAGTTTTGCGTCCTTGGCACTATCTACGTGCTAGGAGCTTCTTTTTCTTCATTCCCTATTGTTCACAATGCACACGTGCGATAGGACGATTCGTGACAGTTTCACGTATAAAATATCTATGAACATAATATCAAATTTTTTCAGGTTTTAAAGAAAAGTTACAGTCGTAGATTAACCACTGTCAAAAATTCGCACAAAGGAATATAAATAGAATATAATAATGAAATCAGACATAAATAATAGTGAAAAATATATCAGAAAAAAAATATAAGGGAGACATGTGCACCCAAAGTACTGATATTAAATAAAAAAGACCCTTTAAATGTCCACAATAACCGCTTTCACTCAATTAATTCTTGATACTGCGAGAACACAGTTACCTCTGGTATATTTTATGAAATTAAATTACCTTTGAATTTAAAATCACTTGAACGAGCTAAAGATCTTCTCGATTCAGGTAGTGAATTTTAATTGGTCCGTGTAACATTACAATACTGATTTCGATTTTTCAGGCAAGTACCTGAAACTTCCTAAAAGGTCGCGCGCTGGGCGGCCGCCTGTTAATAGAATTGCCTCGGATATCGAAATTCTTCCCCTGAGCGAGAGTCAATTCAAAGCGGAACTTTTGTATATTTTATAAAGGTGGTTTCAACCCCACTTAACGCTGCTTTTGTTATCTAAAGAAGGAATTGACAATTTTGTAAAATCGTTAAAAAAATTAAAGTTTAAAGTTGTTTCTTGTGATTAGTTAAAATAAATATTGTAGTTACAAAAATCTACACTTCTTACATTTGAATAGAATACAATAAAATATCCGTCATATATATTTATATAACATACGCACGAACGTCATTTGTATTAAAAATATACAGTTAAAATATTTAACAATTCAATACAAAATGTTTTCTTTCAAAAAACCATTTATCATTTGAATAAAGTTGATTAAAGTATCAAGAAAAAATGTTGTCATAATTAATGTAATGGACTTTTGATTTGTTTTTTAAATCTTGATAGAAGATTTATAATTACTTCATTCATCTCAAAAAGTCTCTATAAATATTTTATCAACTGATTTTCAAACGGAAGATCAAATTCAAATGTTCTAAAACTAATTTTTCTGAATTTTTTTATGTATCATATTCTTTATCATCATTTTTTGGTTATCATAAAAAGTTTTTTAATTTTTTTTTATATGAACGGGAGATTTCCAAATCGAGGTAATTCGAGCAAGCTTAGGAGAGCAAACAACAATAAAATAAGTTTAAAAGCACTTGTAATAGTATACTGTTTGATAGGTCTCCAGAATTCGCTTTATTATAAAAAAGAACTAATCCTGAATCAGAGAAACTTTTTTTATGAATAGTTAAATCGAGATTAACTCCAAGATTTTTTTCATTAATAATGGCTTGCAAAACCTGTATGAAAGGTAGATATTATTAGAAAAAATATGTTTTCCAAACACAGGTTTGAACCCAAGATCCAATAAATCAATGTCTGCGCTAATCGCATAATTTAATAAAATAAATAAAAATTGTTAGTCGGTCTATTTTTACAGCAGGTTATGTAAAACTTTTTTAGTTACTTTTCATAGATAATATTTTTGAGTAAAATACTTGAGTGATTTTCCACATGTTCGTTTTTATTTGTGACCGGTTTCGCCAACCTTTCACGTTGGCATTATCAAACAGAGTTTGACTCTGTTTGATAATGCCAACGTGAAAGGTCTCAAGTATTTTGCTCAAAAATATTAAAATGGAATTTCACCAAGTACTCTCTGTCAAAAATATTGAATTTCTTTCATAGATAAAGAAATGATTTCTATAACTGAATAAGATATTTATGAACTTCTGGAAACGTTTCATGTACATAACGGCAACCCTTTCTAACTTTTTAAGAAAAGCCAATAAATATTACACGTATTTGAAAACCAAAACAAGTTTCAATATCGTAAAGTACCATATTTATAAGTAAAAACTTTCATTCCACTGTAAACTACAGAATATTTCCTAGCATTTCCAATCACAAGAAAATGGATTCCCGCCGATAAGGGCGCGAGGCTCTGGCCCGGCGGGACGTGAGGGACGTGACGTCACGACCCCCGCTCCATCACAACCACCCCTCTCGCCTGAAAAAACCAACCCCCGACTACACCACCCGAGTCTTAGATTCTAGTTATAGATTTAATCCGCCATGCTTGATGCTGTTTGCGACCTCTTGCTTATATAGATTACAATTTTCGGAGGTTATTGTAAAATACTGAAATTTTATTTTGCGCCGCTGTACTCGTGGATAAGCCTGAAACTTTATAATGGAAAAAAATATTTTTGTATAATACAACTACAGGTGTGTGAAAATACGCGGTCGATGAATAAAGTTGTTTTTAGTTGAATTTGATATTTTTCAGTCTGGTTTTTTTTAAAAGATGTTTTTGTGCTTGCCAAGGAAAACATTATACGGCAACCTTAAGGGATGTTTGGGTGGGTGGAAAAAAATATGATGTCTTAATGCCGTAACGGAGGAATGCCGTGTCTTGAGCGAGAAGGGTGTCGACAGTTGGTCAGTTCAGCAGCGAAGATGAGTCCTGAGTTTATTTACAGTTAAAAAAAAAACTTTTTTTAGTAATTTGTATTAAATATACTTTGAATTTATTTAAACACGAAAAAGTGAAAATCATACCGGCCTTAGAGATGGTTACATATTTTGTATTCTGCGTTTATTATGTTAAACAAGCACAAAGATTGTTGTTTGTTTTCAATGAATAAAGAGAAAATATATTATTTGAACAGAATTGAAAATAGGTTCTGCAAGATTCGAAGGCAATAGTTATAAAACAATCAAAGCTACATTAGCTATTTCCGACTTTTTACCCCGAGAATCCGAAGTAAACCTTTGTCAGTGAAGATTTTTTCTCTGAGAATTTTTAGAACGAAATGATTGTTTTTCCTTAACCATTAATTGAAACTCTTGTTGGGTTAGCAATCAAGCTTAATACTTAATCACAACTCTTTACTTTGTGATTTAGAGTTAAATGCTTCTTGGTAAGCATGTAGTTTGAGGTTCGGACCCAGTCAGATCAATAACTAAAACGCATTTTCAAAAAAATTTTCATTTTGAAGAGAAAAAATTTTTCAAACAGTAAATCTTTTAAAGCGCAAATTTTTAAGTACTTTTAATTTATACTTGATATATATGAAGTCAAAAATAATTTAAATTGATTTCTCACCCGCATCTTTCCGTCGCAAAATCATCGTTATACAGGATGGTATGATTATAGGAATCGGTTCCCAGGTTGAAATGTCGTATGTAACATATACCCAATTAAATCAGACAAGCACGTCGGTTAGATGATCACAGAATTCTTGTGACCGCTTGGTTAGTACCAGGACCGAAACGTCGGGAAATACAAACAATAAAACCCATGATCATCTTATAACATCTAATATGTTATTTAAATTGCAAATAAAATGGTTATTTATAACTATTGTGGAATCTGCGTCACGTACGATGTTATTTAATTTTAAAAATTGTATTTAATGGCGGGGAGGCGAATGAAATTAGTTTTTGATGCACGGCCATGTTTGAGCAGTCGCTGGTATGGTTAGTGCTGGGTGAAATGTTTAATATCACATGCACATAAATATGAAAGGGCGTTTAGGTACGTGTGATGTTGCCAATGAGTCAAATGAAAATGATTTTCAATTGAAAATTAAAAATTTCCACGTTCATATTTTATAGTTCAGATTAAAAATAATTTACACATATATTGAAAATTTCTAAGGAAACCTATAATGTAAATAATTTTACTTTTTGGAAAAAGTTAAGTATTTTTTAAAGATAAAATGAAAAGATATAAGAAAAAAGAAAATGGGTAATAACAGGTGATTATTAAATATTTAAGGATTTTCGTTGGTTACCCATAATAAAAGCACAATTGCAAATATATATATAAAATTATTTTGCAGTCATTTACATAAAAAAAATTGTTGTTTGCATGATTGAATTTTAATTTAATTTATTTTTGATTGATGCATGTATTGGATTACGTAAGGTTGGGATATGATTAAGACAAAAAAATCTTTAAAATCTCAGGAAAACATTGATTTTGTTTATTTTTAAATATAAACATAATGCAAAACTAATTATTTATTGATTCTTACTATTCATTATAAATATTATTTTTTTGAAACGTGATTTTTATTTGCAAAAGTATCAGATTACAAAAATTAGCAAAATAATATTAAAAAACAGAGAACGTCACTTTTCCTTGTTGGAAATATGTTTGTTTTCGAATACATGCATGTGCCTGAATTTTAGTTTTAAACGAAGTTTTATTAAAAATTTCTATGGTTATACAAAAAAAGTACATGAAATCAAATTCTGCATAACTCGGCAACCATCAACACAACCCTTTTGTGTCGCAGCAGCGGTTTCCAAACTTTTCCATTTGGCGCCCAGGTTCGTCATGCGAGGGGGTTGCTATTATTTCATCCGGGGGGGGTTGTAGGCTTTATACGTAACGAACGAGGCTTTGCTTTTAATATAAAGTTTTGATGACGCCACTGCGTGCAGGGACGTCGCCGTTCCGAATTTCAACCAAATTACAAATTACACACGGTCCGAGTGTAAAGTTGATATAGTTCGTTTGAAAATATTTTGACAAACAATCCGGATTCGCAGTTTTTGAGCTAGCCGCTTTGTTGTTGCAGCGCTTTGTATTACCAATAATACCCTTAAAAGATAATTTGAAAAGATATAAAAGGACCTGCGATACTTTTTGTAAACATTTCGTTGAAATATGAAACATATATGTCTATTTTGTGGATTGAACGTCAATCAAGTGCGTCTTTAATTTCTTTTACATGCTTATATTCCTTACTAATATGATTAGGCATATTTTTTTGCATATTGAAAATAATTCAAAGAAACTCTCAGAAAAATATCATCGAGACTTGTGTAGGATCCTACACAAGTCACGATGATTTTTTTCTGATTGATGTTTCATATTAGTAAGAAATATGAAACATCAATCAATTTAAACCATGTTCAGGTATTTAAACATTGTTTTACATGTTTTCAAATGAGGATTAAAATAACGATGATTTCAAAATAAATTTATGTTTTAAAAAAATAATAATTATTATGTAATTTCAATTTAAAAATATTTATATTTTACACCCGTAAAATAATACTGTGATCTTTTAAAATTGTAGCTTTGACATATGAAAGAATTTTCCTGTATTCAATATATAGATAATCGATTCATACATAAAAGGACGAAAATTATTCCTTATAATGTTTTTAAAATCAGAGGGATAAAAACCCAATACTATAACTAGTTAGAGCTTCCTCAATGCACCGATGCATTGCTAAATAAACATTTAATGCAAAAATCAACTTCTAGTCACGTTAGGACATATGATTTTTTAATGTCTATTAAACTTGTAGAAATCCCGAATCTATGTTTATTCAGAGATATGTAATAAATATTTTTAATAAATCCTAATTTTTTAACCGATTTCACGACCCCTCTTTTAGTAAGTTCTTTTTAGACGAAGTATATGAGAGAGATATAGATTGTAAATTGTTGGCTTTAAACAGCTACTTCGGTTGGCCTTTGGACGAGTGTCACAGTACCAATTAACCTATTTCATCCTTAAGCTTTATACAAATTCTGAAAGCTCTCTACTCCATGACGAGCTTTCTATTTCATAACAGGGGTAATTAAGAAATTATCATTTTCAACATCAGCCGGATGGTGGAAAGAAGCTTTGATGCTAACATGCAAAACATAACAACTTATTCAAAATATTAGTATTTATACAATTTTTGGAAATACTTGATGAGAATTGAACACTATGACTTATGATTTTATGGAAAATAATATTTAGAAAGGATAGTGTAGTTAACTAATATATCATGAAAATGATTCTTAAAAATTCATCACTCATCGATATCAAACCAATAAATAACACCAGAATCATTACAAAACAATATTTTAGAAACGCTGGTACAGCAGACTGAAAGCTCTGACGGAATTTTATTATGAATACGCATTCGAAATAAATAAAGAAATGAACTGGATTTTTTCATAAAATATCATATGATGAAGAAATAATATATTTTTAAAAATATTTTCAAATCGTATAATCGTTTTATGGTTTTAAAATATTAAAAATATCACGTAGTTATGCAGTGCATACAAGAATATTAACAATGTTTGCGTGTTATCCAATTTTAAATTATATATATATATATATATATATATAGGGTGTCCAAAATCGGGTATTTGTTTTAGTGACCGTTATTGCGATATGCTGCGAAAATGTTTGGGCCCAGAGTTGCAGGAGTTTCAAGGATTCCAAGGATTACCAATTAGAAGAGTGCCAGCAGCGTAACGGTCTCCATTTGGATATTATCATGTTTTTTAAATAATTTTCCATTTTGTATTCTTATAATTAACAATAAAAAAAAAAACCTGATTACTAGTAGTTTTTGCTTTACTGAACTAACAAATACCCGATACTCTGTCTGTTATATATATATATATATATATATATATATATATATATATATATATATATATATATATATATATATATTGTACTGTATAAAAATGAAAATATGAAGTGAAAGGTCATGACTCCCTTCGTGTCTTCGTGAGTAATATTTTACTTCATAATTTATCGTACCTTAAGCGTGCAAGTTGTTTTTCTTTATTGCCGGAATCAGCTTTTTGTACGTAATGATAATACGCGCGCAAAAAATGGGACGGCAACAATGAACAACTTTTCACATTCAGCATCAATGCGAGGCACTCGCGGCGCGGCACGGGGAGAGATCTATCTCCCGGATTCTCACTCGGGTAAAATATATATTCATTTGTAAGACTGAACAAAAAAGCCCTCCACTAAAAGCGTATAAAAATGTTCCCGCCGAGGGGGCCGGTTTGGGGCGGTTTTTATTGTTGAAATTTTACAATGGGAGGGAAAAGGCTCTTCAAATATGTCCCCTGGTACCTCCGAAGGCCTTCGAATCTGAGTTTTTCAACTCGCGGGCCATTATACTGACGTGACTAGGCCTATTACTCTTTCGGATCGTTAGAATAAGGCACTGCTGTTTTCCCTCGCATAAATGTGTTTCGGGGAGAGGCTACAGATGTGAGATAAACGAGTTGAATGAGGGCGCGCGGCTCGACATCCTTGATTTTTGCATTTGAATAACTTATCATAATGGCGCACTTTTCCGTATTGAATTACGCGGCATCTTCTCAATGTCTCCAAAGACATAAACGTATTATGATGATGGAAATTATATTTATGTCAAAACATGAGTTCAGTAGCGTGAGGCCATAAAACCCAAAACAAAGGTAATTTAAACCAGTAATAAATAATTTTGCATTTTTTTTAATTTAGCTTTTTGCATACACTATTTTAAGCATTTTTAACTTTTAAGCATCGCATGCCACTGCATAAATATACACATATCATTGAATAAAACAAATCAACGAATTTTGAATTAAAATTAATTATTTATTTCAATGAACTACATAAACCAGTTATTTATCAACTCTCTACTCAATTGATAAATTATATAAGTTGCCAAAATATTTTCAATAAAGTTAATTTAAATAAAACAACCTCTCAGAATTTTAGAGAGTATCTAACATACTATGTACTTTACACATATTATTTATTTTAAAAAATAAAAATATTATCATTAAAAAATATCCATAGTTGTGTCTAGTTGTCTCGCGCAGGTAAATGGAGCTATTAAAAAAAAATCAGTCTTTGAAGTGAATTCCCCGGATGGCAGTTCCAGCGATCCATTGTGAAATAATTACAAGTGCGCCGTTTTCAAATTTGAGTCGTTTCAGGCTCCATTCGGAGGGTGATTTCAGTAAGTAACATAATCTTTAACATTTGGCAATAAAGGGTATGAATCTGCTGGAACTTATGGGGCGAATGACTGGCACACGCGGGGGTGGCGGCTTAAGGGTCGCGCGTAAAGCAGACAGTGGGGCGGCAGTCATTATCAGCTGTCGTAAAGAGTTTATGGGGTCGTTTTGCTCACGCACATATCCGATTCTTTGTTTAAAAAACCATACATGTGCAGATTTTCAAGATTCAATGACTAAAGCAAGGGTTTTAGATTTCATCCCATAAAAAAGTTTTGCAAATCTGTTAAAAGCATTTATATCATATTGAAAGCGTATAACATTTTTACAACAGGCGGTATCTCCAATAGCATTTTATTTTCTTACATCTTGTAGTAAATAAAAATATTTAAGAAGTACTAGTATGGTATATTTTATTCCGTGTAGTAAAATATAATTTTTAATTTCATTGCTGTCAAATTTGTCCACCAAATAACTTGTTTGCATTCCATGCTATTTAAAAAAATATTTATCTTCAATTCATAGATAGATCATATTGTTCATATAGTTTTTCATACTCCGTGTAGTTAGTAAAAACACTATAGCTGTTCGCTAATTGACTTGTGGACATTCCATGCTATTAAAAAAAATACAAAGAAATTATATTTTCAATTTTGTAACTACAGTAATACCTCGCTTTACGCGAGGGATACGGTTCCGGAAAAAAATCGCGTTAAGTGAAATTCGCGTATATCGGGCTTTACGATTAAAAATACATACAAAACCAAAACTTAATACAAAAAATACGAATCATTTTAAACAATCACTTTAACTCTGAGAACACTTTATGCAGTATTACATGTTATTTTTACTGATAAATACTTTCATTGTCTTTTGGGTAACGTTTTTTTCACGTTTTTTTTCACGTTCTTGTAAAATACGTTCATAACACCCAAAGGTTTTTTTAATCGTTAAGAGAAGTCAATGACTGCATTATTACACATACTTAGAATAAGTTATTCGCGTAATGCGAGGCATTTTAACGCGAAATTTTAAATTCGCGTTATAGTGAAACCACGCATAACGGGGTCGCGTAAAGCGGGGTATTACTGTATCACAATTGTTCACTGACCAGACTTTGATATTCAGTGTAGTTATTGAATAAATACAATGCTTCAATATCGCAGATACATTAATTTTTCATTATAAAGCTTGATTTCGTTCCGTATTGTCAAGATAAAAGATTCGCACGGTAGTGTTCAACCAACAAGATTTTTTTACATTCAGCGTTAGTAAAAAATATTAAAAAAGTATTAAATTTAAATTTTGTATCTGTCGAGATTGTCCACCTGGCTGCTAGTACGGATTTCGTATTGTAAACAAAAAACTGCAAAGAGCACCAATAAAAATTACGCGGAAACGAGACACCATTTTGATTCCTTTGCTGGCGGCAATGAGGGCAACAAGGGCAGCACGAGGGAGTGATCGCGCAGGGTGGCTTGTGTGCAAAAACTGCAATCGTTGGAAAATGCAAAAAACACGAAAAGCAGCGAAAAAATACTCGCAGTGGTGACGGCGGATAGGGTGACTAATTGCACCTCCTTTGAGCGGGACAGTCCAGCATCTGAGCGTAATCACGAGACTATATCTTTGTTTTGGCTAGTGAACACCAGTTTCAGTTTTTATGAAAATATAACACACCCGGACAAAATTGGTTTTAAAATATATAAATTGTATGTTATGCATGCGTTTTTATAAAAATATAAATTAAAAAAAAAAATGTTTATTTCTGTTGAAAAGATAGTACATACACGACTTAAAAGAAACTGAATGCTACTAATAAAATTGAAATATTTTATTTTATTTATTTCTGTACATTTTTAATTAATCGATTGTAAAAAACATGAAACAAAAATTCTCGATCAATTATATATGCAAAAAACAATTAGATTTTTGAGTGAAAAACACAAAATAATCCTTTTGCGGGGTTTTTAAACACTTGATGTATTTTTAAGCTAATGGTGTTTATAACCATGTCGTCATGTTAAGTTTTTGTCAAAAAATGAGGTTTGTTGTGTAGTTTATTCATAATAAGTTAAGTATAAAAAATTAAGAATGCATTAAAATTTACGACCAAAATTAAAATTAAAATAATACTTACTTTTTAGGTATATTTGTAGAAATAAAATAAGAAATAGACTAGTCCAATTCTCAAAAAAAATTGGGAAAATAAAATATTTCGAAATGTGGTTATCGGAGAATCGAAATATGTTCAACTGGATTTGATTAATCATATTGTAGAAACACGGTTATCTCTTTTATATATCCGTCCCTAGTTTCTAGTAAGAGAAAAAAGTCGAACGAGGCTGCACGGGAAGGATTCGACCTTTCTTAGCCCAATTTTCAGGAAATATAATTTGCTGTCCCGTTTTTCAGGCGTCCACGTGGGGTCACCGGAGCACCGAATCGGGAGAGCCGCGACACGCGGACCCCGCCGAGAACTTTTTTCAATTACTATCAGAGAAGGAAGCGACTTGCCTTTTTAGGTGCAATTTAAAAAAATATATGAACCGGAGAATAGTAATGATTGTCGATTGCGCGAGAATTTATACGTTTAATTGTGATTCTTTATTTTTTCCTTCCTCTTCGTTTCGCTTTTATTTTGCAGTTTTTGCTTCGCTACAACCCTGTTTCAGCTTTTCAGCAAAATCCTCTTTCTTAAAATCTTGATAAACAAAAGAAACAAATCCTTAATCACATATCGTCTTGTATACTTTGCATATCCACTTTTTATCGCAAATAACATTTGAATGTTTACAGATGTACAAATTTTATCTAATCTTAGTTTTACTATATGTTTACATTAAATTCTAATAATAATTTAAAATTTTACAAAAGTATAATTTTAAATGAAACTGTTGAAAATGTGATTCACAAGAAAATATTATTTGTGCGTAATTTGTAAAATAATTTTTAATTAGGTGTTTACAAACAGGAGACATAAGTAGAAGCTGTAGACGTTATACGCTCTGAGAGTAAAAAAGCTGCAAGCAAAGGAAGAGTTAAAAAGCGATTGTTGCTGTGCTTGTAATTAAATGTTTTCATCAGTTTTCTAGTTTCAAAATATATTTTAAAAAAAAACCTTGTTTGTCTCTTTTAGAGAAAAAAAAACTGAAACCAGGTTTTTATGTTTACAGATTCATAAATAAATAAATTAAAAAACGACTTGATAATGAATTACTATATTAATTTACAAAAAATACATTTCTTGTATTAAATATTAAATAATATATATTCCCCGGAAGAGTGAAATCTTTACAAATCTTAATTGCAATTTTTAATCTTAAATTTAGGGCGTGATTCGCAATCTAACCGATCCAATAAGGCTGTATCTCTATTTATGTTTTTAATCTCATTTCTATGAATCCTTTCTTACAATACTTAACAAACACGAATGATTAATTACTACTAAGATAGCAGGGCAGCCGAGCTGCGTAATGGGGTATACAGGATGGCTCACAGACGTTCACAAATATTTAATAAAAATAAATATTTGGAAAAAATACGAATGAATAAATGCTTTATTTATATTGAAAAAAAAATACTGTCATAAATAATAAAATCATCATCGACAAACAATTTATTTGCAATAATAAAATAATCTCAGTTTTTGAATTTTATTATTATTGACAGATAATACTGAAAGTGGACAGAAAGTGGAATTCCATTATGATATTTTTAGTGTTGTTCTATGATTTTGTATTTTTATTGATTGATTTCATGCTGCTTTAGATGCCAACTTGAGAACAAGTGGGAAGAACACTAAAATATTATCGTATTAGTAAAAAAAAAAACCCGATTTTTGTCTAAATAATACAAAAAAAATGTAAATGAATAGCGTAAAAGTAGCATCCTGTGCGCGGTGTATTTATTTAGGCGTCTGATTATCGAATCAAGGATCGCGAGTCGCAGCCCGGGAGAGTATCCAGTATATTAATTCCGCAGATCCACGCAGATAGCGGTGTTTGTTCTACGGGACAGAGTGTTCCGTATCTTAAATATAAACTTTTGGAGCGGGGGACGGCGGGGGTGGCTTTTTATTTATCTTGTTGCCTAGCAACCCTTCCCGATCAGATAAGCCCGTCGCAAGACGGCGCCTCATATCCTCGGCCGTTTATTCCGTCACTGTCCTTATCCCGACAAGCCCCGCTGCATATTTCTTAGCAAATATAATAATAAAAAAAACAAACGATACACGCGATAGCTTCCATTTCATTTGCAAATGTGAGATTGGCCGAATTGCCTCCGTTTTAATGTTCCGCCGGGCTATAAAAAGTATTTTATTAGCTCTAGAATGGGTATAGACTGCGCGAGGTGGCCCGGCCAGGAGCCGCCCCGCGAGACGGCCGCCCCTCCAGGTCGCGGATTGCTAATCGCAGCCTTTAAAATAAATAAAAAAAACCTACCCCGAATGGGCCGGGGGTGTGCAGTCTCCGCCGTGTTTGAAAAAAAAACACATGGGTATAAATCGTGCCGCTAACGTTCGAGAATAAATTTGTAAGGCTAATACGGGGTATTGTAGGATTTTTTCTTGTTACATTGTCTGACATAATGAACAAGCTTATTTGTTTGATACGTGAAATTAGAGTTTTGTAAATGTAAAAATTAGTTTAAAAAATTGAGTGAAACACGCGTATTTATACAGGTTCATTCCTTCCACTTTGAGTTTATTATAGTTTAAGCATGACTAGTTTCGACCAACAAACTTGGTCATCATCAGATGCAGAACAAAACTAACTTAATCTGCATCTGATGATGACCAAGTCTGTTGGTCGAAACTAGTCATGCTAAAACTATAATAAACTCAAAGTGAAGAAAGTATAAAAAGTTACCCATATCATTAATAAATAAATGGATCTTCACCAATATAATGCCTTGTCCCTCATCAAGATTATTGATTACCTTATTGGCTCAAGGGGTTAGGTCCTGGTAGAATAATCTCACATTGACGTTATTGAGCACATCCCTATTTGATCTAAGAAGATTTGTATAAAAGTTATATGTGTAAATACAAATTATTTTATTATCAATAAAGTACTCGCGGAATGACAGAAGTGCAATCGGCTTTAAAGGGTGCGAGTTCCAGGGCCGTGTCACACAGTATTGATTCATTTTCGCTGTCCGTGTAATTGCGCTCCGGTAAACACTGCAGAATTAATGAGAGACTGAATTAATTGGTTCCAATTTATCTCAGAATTATGACAGCCGCGTGTTCTGATTGAGGACGGTAGTGGCAGAGGATCCACGCCCATGCTAATTATGCGGGCGCTACTGTGCTCCGGGAAATCAAATATTGCTTACGCTTCCATTTTACTTAGGAAGATCTTTGATGTTTGCTTCGTATTTATTGGATTGCACAATAATTAATTTGATACCAAGTTTGATACCAATTTCATTGTCTTTTGATATGTTTGTAGGTTTTGCCAGACGTTTCTTGGGTGTTAGGCTGCTTGAGGTCTTGACTCCTCCGATGTTTCAGTCCCCTTGCTGGGACCATCTCAAGGAATTTTTGATCTCTCAACCAGCCTACCACTCAAAAAACCAACTCAAACCCGACGGTCTTTGTATTACTTGGATGTTTTGCTGCATAGTTGTTTGTATGTTTCCGTCATTTTAGTTTAAGTGAAATTCAAACTCACACCATCAATCTATAGCGACCCATAGATCTAACTAATGGAACCGTGGTGAAGCTGTATCTGAATGACAATTTATAATTTTGAAAAACTAGGAAATTCATTGTGATTGCTGAGATTGAATATTAAAGCTTAGCTCTCAATAATATTCTGTTAACAAAACCTGAAGGTATAACCGCTAACTACAAAAAAATTGCTGAATCTTTTACTTATAGCTTATGATATTTTATTACAAATTAAATTCTTACATAGAAAAGATACATAAGAGAAAAGCGGAAATACAATCGCGCCCAAAACCCACCAAAGCTTGGCTTTATACAGTAATAGAAAAAGTACTTAAAAAGTATTTTTGTATTTTACCTGGTTGTGAGTGGGAAACGGATCGATGGCTTCCCTCGGGAGTTTTTCGCATTCTATTTCAGGGAACTCACGGTCGGTTCGGCTCCTTGCTAATTTGCGGGCGTGTCCGAGCGACCTCCGCACTTTCCTCCGACTGTGGCTGTCTTCTCGTGGGCGGACCAATGGGACAGAATTTTTCAGCGAATGAAAGAGAATTTTTCAGCAAAGAGAACAGGATTTTTCACCATACGGAGCAGGACTTTACAGCAAAGAGAAGAGTATTTTTCACGGAATGAAACAACTTTTTTCTAGAAAAAATTAAACATTGCATTCTGACGCGTAAAACTTGCAATAAAGTAAAACTTAAACTGGTGGTTTGGTGAGGAATCCAGTTAAAGTCAAAAACACGTCAGTCACGTGTCTTCACTCTTTCGCAATGGTTTATGTTTGGAGCGTTCCGCTTAAACTTGTCTGACTTTACTTACCGCTAGTCTCTTCATAATCAGGAGATATTTCATCCTATAATTATTAACACTTATTATTGCGTTAAGGCGCGTCTTTAGTTCTAAATCAGTATATTTTACATAGTATCCGGTTTTATTAATCGGATCACGGAACTGTGCGAGAGAGAATTTGATGTTTTATATGCAAGTGCAGAACCGATGCTCATTGTTCTTTATTTTTTCTTGATAAATATGTTTCAAAATACGTTTTTAAGACCTTTCTCATAGTTTCATGCGTACATCTAATACCGTAAAATATATTTAAAAAAATTTGTATACAAACACTACTGAAAACGAATCTATGCTTACAATTATTTTACAGTGTTTAAATGCAATTTTTTTTTTTTTTAATAATACGATTTTTTTTCATGGCTAGTTTGAACTGAACAATGCTTAATTATAAAAATTGTTTATATACATCGTTGCAGATGACTTTGACGTTGCAAAACTATTATTTACAAAAGTGTTATATTTATAAACGTATAACTCTTTTCGTGCCCAGTTTGGCCTGATAACTCAAAGACAGACGCAAAATCTTAAAAGCGTACGGTGTGCTTACTTAAATATTTTTTTGGAAACATATACGGAAGCTTTATGAGTACGTTTGATGTATGGGGGCCGTTTTAAGTAGAGCACTCGCACGTTTACGCTCGCGGGATTATTCGCCGAGCCGATTTTCATAGCTTGCTTCACACCGCGGCGGGGCGGGTAACGGGCGGCAGACATCGCGAACGTGTAATTCCAGCCGTAAATTTGTTTACGGCGCTGCCAACGTTCCATTGTCATAATTTTATCGGTGATTTAGCCGCGGGTATTAGCATTGTTGGCGGCGGAGCGGTGCGGCTCCGTCCGTAAACGCTTTTGACTATTCTCTGAAATTCCGCCGGGATTATTCCGCTCGCATAAACCGGCCCGCGACCACCGGGGCTTGAAAGCCTGGCGCTCTCTGCCGGGATCGTCATCAACGTCATCAGACATTTTATGGCTGGAGAAGAACGAAGGACTTATTAGTAATATGCCTTTGAGAGCATTTCCTCCATAGACAGATAAAAAATGTCTTGTGGTCTAGTGTTTAGAACGCATGCCAGGCCACCGCGGAGCCTGGGCTCGAATTCGGAAAGTTTTATTTAGATCATAAGTTCCCAAACTATTTTGACCCGTCGACCTCTTGTCGAGTTTTTCTGTTTTTCGTAGACCCTTGCTAATATTGAATTTTTATAAAATTCATCAACTTCAAACATATTTTTGACATCTGATATACAGGGTGCGCCATATTTTATGTTGGTATGTAAATATTGAATATCTTTGACATTTATAAACCGATTGACTTAAGTAAACATGTTTTGAAACATTAATTTAGTAAAATTTTAACCATGCTTCACACTGAAACAACGCGCTGAAATAGTGACGCTGAACATTGAAAATAGTCGTTAAGTTGTGTTAACTCAACGTGCATATCGTCGAAAATATCGTGGCTAACATGGCCAATGGGATCCACTCTTATAGAACCCCATTTACAGTTCGTGGACCCCCAATTTAACTTTTCGCTGTCATCGATCCCTGAGAGTTAATATTGACCACTTTGGGAACCTATGATTTAGATCATCAAACTTCAAATATTTATACTTACAGCTTACCATGTTTAAAAAAAAAGAGATCGTATTTCAGAAAATATAATTCTATGGTGTGTTGTACGAAAAGTATGTTTCAACTTTATACAGTATTAAATAGTTTTTGAGACTCACAGTTAAAGTTAAAAATATTAAACAAAAAATTCAGAGTCTGTTTATTTTTTAGTATTCTCAAGTAAAAAAGAATAGACTAAAATACGATTTGATATAGAAAATTCAATATTGATATAAAATAGATAAAGTCTATACGACGAAATTTATGTAACTACAGACCAGCTGTATTTTGGTCAGTTTACAGAAATATAAGTATCGATAGTCAATATAATAAATTAGTTGCTCTTTAAACAACAAAAAAATTCAGGCTACTAGAATGGCTTACAGGATAAAAAATATACATCTAGCGTCTTATTAATCGATTCACACACGAAATGGCGTGAAAATTTTTCGATTTTTTTTTTCGCGACTTAATGACTCCAACATCATCCTGCACTCTAACCGATCGACGCGAAAAATTAAGTGTTATATGCAACTTTGTAACCGGTGTTTCTAGTTTACCGGATAAATATTAAAATTCGCAATGTCTACTAAACACACGGCACTTGTGCTAGCATGTTATATGAATAAGCGAGTTGTTTTAGATATATTGCTAGCATATTATAAAATATTCGCTCGGTCTAAGAATAATCAGCTGGCTTACCATTAATTGTCTGACCTATTTCTGGGTTTATCTTTCGTTGCTAAGAAAACAATGGTAAAAGTTTATTTACAGAATTCGCGAAATTGTGGAGACAGTTAATTTTATCTGTTCCTGCACCAGCCCGGCTAGCTCAGTCGGTAGAGCATGAGACTCTTAATCTCAGGGTCGTGGGTTCGAGCCCCACGTTGGGCGACAACTTTTTATTATTTTATATGGATTATATACATTTTGTGTTTATAATATTTTTTATTTTACATGAAAACTTTCTTCTCATTTTTCTTAAAACTAAAAAAAATATATTAAACTGAATAAAAGTGTTTTTTATTTTATTAAGCTTAAGATGTAATAATTTATATTCAATATAAGATATATCAAAAATATATATTGGATATCTCATTTATTGGATAAAACTAAATAAAAGTGTGTACTATTTGAACCCACATCTTCATTGCCATCTTGGTGCGGTGTTTCAACCAATTGAACTTAGATTACACTGTAGCTTTGAGAGAATTTGTTTCGTCAAATGAAATTGCGGAATCGATGTACGTATTTTCTGCTACTTAAACGTGTAAAATAATCCATGAAAATTTGTAATAAATCATTTGAACAACAAAATATTGACAAATTGAATAAAAAAACGGTTTCATTTTTAATAACACAGACATCTCGTAAGATGGCAGTTTTTCTATCAAACCCATCAAACTTCTTTGATAAAAAATATTGTATAAAAACTTATATTCCTCTGTAAATATTATTTTAGGATAAAAAAAATAATAAAAGGTCTCGCAAGTTTATTCGATGGCAAAATTCATCCGATAAGTTGACAAACACAAAATTCTAATAAATCCGAAAATAACTAAAAACGCTAGGGTTAACAGAGAAAATCTCTTACAAAAACGTTGCATTAGTACATACTCCGAGGGATACGTAAGCGGCCAAAGTATTTGAATTCATGATGAATCAGACAGGGGGTTGTTTTTTATCGGCCTGAGGGCTGACGAGAAGTTACCCAGATTGGTAAAGTCTACAGAAAGATATTGTGCTCTTTGAAAGAACATTAAGTTGGGTAAAATTGAGTTAAACTAAAAATACCAAAGGATTTTAAATTTTAGCTGAATTTATTTAATATTTTTAAAAACAGCTGTTTTATCAAATACGTGACTGTTGGCGAAACCAACTATTAACATAATAAAAACAATGTATTTGTGATTTTTTTTAATATAACCGACAACTAAACACTTACTATCCAATAATATGCTACTTGTTTCGTTATTTTTCTTTTAAAGTTGTGCCTTAATAAACAAAGAAAAATAAGACATTTTTGTATTATCACCGTGTCAGCGTGTATATGCAGCTTTATACATGCGACAGGCATAAGTATAAACTCAGTAAGAATATCAAATAAAAAAAACATGTATTCACATTGTTTAAAACAAGCGTTTAATTACCAAATGATTTGGAAATTGTATTCATTTAATTTTACAACTGTATCTTAAATCAAAAAATAAAAAAAACTTTACAGATAGGTTTACGACTTTTAAATATCTCAGAGAGAGTTTTAAATATTTTAAAAATACTTCAGATTTGTATAAAAAAAACCACTGTGTTGATTGTAATTTTGCACATGTTTTGCTCCTATATATATCTAAATATAAATACATGTCCATAATAAAAATAAAATATTACAATGTTAAGATAAAAAAATCTTTGCAAAGAGAAAATAAACTTGGAACAGAGATGTAAATTATGACCTTTATATCTTCCTAAAAATTTTTTTTTTGTTTAAAATACATTTTTTTTTACAATTCGTGTTTTTGTTCCGTATAGACCTTTTTTTCTTGAACTATATATATATTGGCTTTATTTTTATTTCTGAATCTATTTAGAGTCTTGTGCTCTTTAAAAAAACATTATTTGTTCTAAATACATTGAATGTTGTTTAAAAAAACATTCAATGTATTTATCAACACTTGAGTTATTCCAAGAACTTAGAACGTGTTACTTTTCTTGGAACTATTTAATTGTTCCAATTTATTGAAAAAGTTGGGCAATTTATGTATACTCAAAATCAAAAATTTAAAACGTGGATAGATATATACATAATAAATAAAATATAAGAATAAGCATGTTTGTACATTTTTTATATTTTGGTTCATCATGCAAATTCAAACAATCCTTCATTGTGTAAATTAGAAATGTTTGATTGTTAAATCAAATTGTTACGTACGTTAACAAAGTCAAATATGTTTATCTAGCAACTTATAACATCTCGGGTTTATTTTTAGAGATATAGGTTTTATCTATGTCACAAAATCATAATAATGTATATTTAGCAAATTTCTGTGAAATTGAATGAAATTTCTAAGTCGGACCCTCACCAGCCCGGCTAGCTCAGTCGGTAGAGCATGAGACTCTTAATCTCAGGGTCGTGGGTTCGAGCCCCACGTTGGGCGACAACTTTTTGAAGTTAAGATGATAATTCACATATAAATGCATTTCTGCGGTTTGACACTTTGTTTCATCCATCAATTATATCATCACAATTTTAATTAGTCATAACCGTTTATTTATTTTTTGAGTGTTTTAGAATTCAACAATTTTTATGTATAACATAATGTTTTTATATTATTAATTAATTTATTTTAATAAGAAAAAACATGCAAACGTAAACCATGATAAAAAAAAAAACTTCAGTACAACAATTGATACTTTTCTTATATGTCACATATACAATGCTTGCATGTATATATAGGGTGTCCAAAAATAGTATCTGGTTATTGCAATCGGGACCGTTATTGCGATATGCTGCGAAAATGTTTGGGTCCAGAGTTGCAGGAGATTCAAGGTTTCAACTCAAATACGTTTTTCAACAATCAATTGAAGCTGTTAACGAATTATTCCCTGATAAGGTCATTTCACGTAGAGGTAACATCAACTCCCAGAAGCCCCGACCTTAGCCCTTTTGACTATTTCGTATGGGGATACCTTAAAAGTAGGGTTTATGAGAATAATCCGATGAGCCTAACGGAATTGAAACAAAACATCAGGTCAGAAATGGCAGCAATATCGAGGGCTATGTGTCAGCGTGTTATCAGCAATCTTCGTTTCAGATTAGAAGAGTGCCAGCAGTGCGTAATATCATCTTTTTGAAATAATTTTCCATTTTGTATTCTTATAATCAACAATAAGAAAAAATACTTGATTCTTAGTAGTTTTTGTTTGACTGCACTAACAAATACCCGATACTCTGTTTGGACACCCTGTATTTCATATTATAAATATATTTACCTCTCAGATAAAAAGAGACACGAAGTAGGCTCTAGTATAAATTAAAATATAAATATACGTTTAGGTCATAAATTTCAAATAAACGTGTCATACGAGACAGAATGAGAAAAATGGTTAAAGCGACGTGATTGCGCCGGTTAGATCTTTAAACGGTTTGGTTAAATCCAGGTTTAGCGCGGCTGTAATCTGATTTGTCACCAACAGTTTTCATTTTGTATGGAGGCTGGTTGCTGTGCTCGCGGGGTATTTCACGCTTTTCGAATTCTGCCCCGTGGCCAGTGGCGCGGAGTGAAAATCTCAGTTTTATTAATTATATCGTTTGTAATAATTATTTTAAATCTCAATATATTTTGCGCAAGACAACGTGTTTTATTATTTTTGCACATTTTTTTATTTTAAAATAATCTATCCAACTATTGAGAAATTTACAAATTGTTAGAATCAAGTAAATTTCTCTGTAGATTATAAATTTTTTTGTATATAATAAAATATATTTAATGCATTATTTGTGCGCCTGTATTTTATTTTAAAAATTTAACAAAATGTTAATATTTCGTTAATATTCAATCATTAATAATTCAAATTTTTTATTTTTTTATTGTTTGGAATATGTTGATTATTTGAAAATATAAAGCATTTAAATCATAAAAATAAAAACTAGACTTAACATGTCCACGAGCATCCTTAGCAACGGATAATCGAAGCAGTGAAGCCTTTGTGTTTTAAAGAGGACCACATCTGAATAATAAGAGAAAATAAAATAAAATCAATACTATAATTTTTCAATAATAGGAACAAAATACCAATAAGATTAACAAAGAAAACACCATTTGAGTTTGAGTAAAATTAAATTTAAAGCGTAGTCTGCAACCTTCGAGAAGTTAAGGTTGTTCAACAATAAACTAAAATAGAATATAACAAATTCAATTCGTGAATTTCTGAACAGCAGACTGATTTTTAGAATTATAATAAGTCTCATTCACAATCAAATATAAGTTATGAAAGTTACAAAAACAGATAAACCAATTCGATATGAAAGACTTTTAGATTAGCTAAACAAATAACCACTCAACATTCAAAGTATCACGACAAAAAAATAATCTAATTTTGATCATATTATGTTTAAATTTCAGTAAAAAAAATTATACACTTGAGTGGTTGGGCAGAATTTAAATGTTGGGAGCCAGCGTATTCAGAAGGCAAAAATGTATTTATAAACGTTATTTCGAATTGTAAAAACCAACTCGGCGTTTCACAGCATTTTAGTTCCTGAGTCCATATTTGCAAATCTCAATTAGACTTCAAACTACCTAAAGCTAAAAAAAACTCGCATTTACTCGCAAAAGCAAAAATCCTTTTCTGGTTAGCTTTGTGCTCGTTTTGTTTATTTGGTTTGATTTTTCCTCACAAAACACTCCAACGTTTCTACAAAACACAATATATTTGGTTGGCATCTTGTGTCTGAGGATGTCAATCAAACGTGTTGGCGAAAGTAGCAGCGTCAACAAATATTAAAAAAAGGTAGAATAATACCTTACACATTTTTTGTACTAAAAAATATACGCATGAAATAATCTTTAAAATTTTGTTCACGATATTCTACGGCAATCCTATAGTCTCACTTTACGTGTAAATCGGTTTTCTAGATGTTGTAGACATTCGGTTATAATTTGCAAAATAGATCACACCAAATTGAACATTTCTATGATTAATTAACAAGATGCTTAGTACACCAACGAAAAAATAAGTGAATGTTTGTGTAATACCCTCGTGTATACGAATTACTAATTAAATTTAGTGTTTCGTCTGTCGGGCCAGCCGCCCGCGCCATGTTAGATTCCCATAAAAGCGTCGGTCACTTAAGAGGGTCGAACTCTTAGATCGTGGTAGATTTAAAGTTATAATTTATATAAAAAATCTAAAAATAAAATTACTATATTACATGTTTTCATATATTTAAGTGGCTGCTGTTATTATAAATGCTACGATATCGGGTGATATGCCGCGTTACTACTATAATGTTACAACGTTTTGATTATGTTAATGGTGACGACTTCAATGATCTGAAAGGATCAATTTTAATTTCCCGACGGTGAACCCAATATCAAGACCGAAACGTTAGAACTTCAACAAAAAAGGCAAATTATAATTTTTCGGTTAAGCTCTTAACTACAAAAATAAAATGAAAAAACTCAGTGTAAATTTAATCAAGGTAAATGTAATACAATATTCTTATAAAATTTAGAATTTTTTTCTACTTCAAATATTTATTTTGAGAAATCATTAAAATCTTATCTAATTATGCTATAGCTCAGACAATAATATTTAATTATAAGATTTACAATAAATAGCTTAAACGTCGTTTTTCAGACAGACATTAATAATTATAGATTTAATGAAATTAAAAAATATCTGTAACAATAAAAAACCTTTTTTTAAACAGGCTTACTCTGAAAAATATCTAGAAACGTTTCAAGCTTGAAACACCAGTAATTGTCATTAAATGCCTCCATGGCTTTCTTGGGGCATTTTGCTCAGATAATGTGGTTATAAATGCAAAGTATCTAAGTTTGTATTTTAAACTCAATAATAACATACAATATATTGGATACTCACCATTTTATATTTTAAAAATATTAATTAAGTACTAAGCGCTTATTATAGTCTTTGTATTGTGTATAATCCACTGGTTTTACAATATTGCTGCTAGCATAAAAAAAAATATGTCTTGGTAAACATGTTATTATTTTTCACATCTATAGTGGTGTAGAATTAAATATATAACAATCCCCCACAGCGCAATCATAGCGCATCTACATGATATCCTTGCGGCCACCTTCTCACACAGAGCGATCTGGTTACATGGATCTCCCGCTCGTAGAGTGAATAAGGCATTATTTAAAATACCCAAGCCTGTTGTCAGTGCCAGGGATTTATATTTTAGTTCAAGAAATGGGAGGGCACGGGCCTTAAGAATCGCTTAGTCAATTTATCACTTAAGCAGCGGTGACGCCGGACGCGCGCCGGCCTGAGTGGCCGAGGGGCTTATTTGAATTCCTTCACTCTCACTTGTCACGGTTCAGGACCGGACGGACACCGACGGCAAGTGGAAACTGGCTGCTCTGCGCCCACTCGCAGTCCTGATATTTGTCACCGACATGCTGGGTTTATTTGCTACTCCACATTTCAAAAAAAAATTCAAAATAAAACCCTACACATATTTGAAGGCATCTGCGCTATCAAATTTAATATGCTGTAGTTTAATTGACTATTCTTTGGATTATAGAGCCTCCCTGTTTTCCCCATTCTGTTGCTTGTGGATAGCTGCCATTTTGTACTCTGAGCGTGAGTAGTGGCATTGGAATGATTGTGGAAGGATATGCTCTGGAAGTACCTTGTCGAGGTGGGGGAGACTTCTGCTATTGTTTCTGCAGCCTGCTGCTCAAGAAGTATCAGATCTTAAAGCCAGAGCTTTGCAAAGAAAGAGTTATATAATAATGCTATTAGACAGCAGCAAAACGCAGACTTTTCCTTCCAATATAAAACTGCGGTGTAGAAGGACCCACTACATAGAAAATCATGAACACTGGCTCAGCATGAGTATATGCTCAGTGAAATGAGGAGAGGCACTTGATGAAGAAGAATAATATATGTTTTAAAGATTAAGATCGTTCATGTTTGCAAGTGCTTTTGCTATTCAGGGCTTCTTCAAAATTGAGTTAAATAACATTTAAGTAAGAACTGATTGTTTTGTTGTGCCGCCGTTCCACCCGGGCGCGGCCTTGGTATTTGAGAGGTTTAATTTGAAAAATTTCACATTTGAATAACAATTACAAATAGATAATTAAAAGATTATATTTTTTGTTCTGTGAGCGCTTTGCTTTTCAAGGATTTTCTTAAAGCCAACATTCCTTTCTTTTTTTCTAAAATATGAAAATAAAATCTATAATATATAATATAAACGCACTCTCACGTGCCGCCCATGTTAAATCCCAGCTGTATGGAACGAGCGTGCTTACACCAAATACTAGTGTTTATTTGTATTTCCATAGTTTCAGGAGCCCGTATTGTGTTTTGCGTAAATAGATCTGAACTAAAACACGCGTTCCAAAATGGCCGCCGCGCGTCGCAAAAGATGTGCATTGCGTGCCTCTCTGCAACTGCACCTCGCAATGCTCTCATTTAAATTGATGTAATTTTTCTTGGATGCAGCGCGGAGGGAATGCGCCCGCTCCAGCAAATGCATTATGCAGTTAAATTGCAGATTTGAACGTCATTGTGATATGGAGGAAATTACTTTTCGTAAGTAATTGCTTTTATTCAGGTATTCGAGATGCATTCTAAGAATAATATTCTACTTGGTCCTTGTAAAATTTAACTGAAGAGAAAAGAACAACTCACATATATTACACTTAATTATATTATTAAGCTTCTCAGAAACTTTCACGAGACTCTCTTTGTGCGCCTGTTTTAATTTAAAATCATACTCTCAAATTAAATAATCAATTTAACTTGAGTTAAATAATCCTGGGATTTTTTCGAATATTTTGTTACGACACTGGAGTTCCCTGTCCTAGAAGACGGTCTCGGTACCGGGACCGAAATTACTACTGACACACTAAGTTAATTGAACAATAAAACTCTTTTGGAAAATCGTAAAAAATACACTCAGTAACTTTCTTATTAGATATAATAAAGAAGTTTGCTAAATATGTTCATGGATTACGGCGGCCATCGTTATCATAAACACTACGTTTTTAGGTGAAATTAAGTGTTTCTTTTATAGAATTTCATAGTTCATATTCAGGTATATAATAAGCATGTTTTTTTTAAATCTCTGTAGATAACTTCAATACCAAGACTGAGATTTTGAAAATTTTAAAAAGAAACCCGGTACAACACCCAATAACGCAGTATTCATACTTAATCAAATTTCTCGTGGTGGTTTTTCTGGAAGAATACATTATTATAGAAGTATTAATATTTTAATATAAAAGCTGCATAGAAAATATTATAAAGATAATGAATGAGTATTAGAACATAAACTGACTAACAATGTTTTTAATACTATGAGGGGTCTAAATCCGTTTTAAAATATTCTTATCAAACAAGCTGTAAAGGTCTTGTTAGAGAGAACGATCAGACACAATTGTCAATTCAATTATCTTGTTAGATTAATGCTACGCTGCGTTGTTCTGTAGATTACTAAATCATTTCCAGTTAAGTCTTTGGAGTTCCCAGTCAGTATACTTGCACTGCAGGATGAAAGACTTTTTCACTGCGCTCACGTTGGGTTATTTGAGAGATCGTTGAGGTTTGACGTTTCATAGTGAGGTTTTTTTATGGTTAAAATTAAATGTTACAAATCTCTGTGTATGTACTAATTAATATCGATTAATCTACATAGATATCAATGCATATAATAAAAGAATAATAACAATAAAACATATACAAAAAAACTTTTTTTTTGTTGATAATAATTCAAGCAAACAAAGGGTTTATTATCAATCAATACTGATAACACTTAAACGAAGTCATGGCATCGACTTACGCTTTTTATAAAGCAAATATTTTTTTATTGGCTACTAGTTGAATATTAAATAGGCACGCAATACAGAAGATTTAGTGATTTGTCTCGCCCCCTAACTATACGACACCCTTCCATGCCATCGGCCAAGCGGAGCTAAATTCAATAAAAAAATCAAACATTTCTTCATAAATAATAAACTGAATAAAAATAAAGCTAATCGGCTAAAGAGACAATCAATTTTTTTTCTCGGTACGGTGAGGGTTCTTTCACTCTTCAAAGATATCGTCGAAAAGAAAACGCCAGAAAATAACGAGAAAAAAAAATTCAAGTGCAATATAAAATAAAGTTATTATTGATACAATATTTGTATTTTAGTATATAATACATTTCACTTTCGTTTTAAATTGTAAAAAAAATAATTGAAAACTTTACCTTATTATTTTTTAGATGCCTGATTAGATTGCAGACCGCTATCTTAAATAAAATACACACAAAGAAGTTTGAAAATAAAAAGTAATTAATTTTAAAGTTAATAGTAATGAATGGGGCTTTGTCGCATTTCTTCATAAAAGTTTCGACGTTTCGGTCCTGCTACTGGAGCCATCTTTCATTTGAAAACTATAGAATAGACGTATTATTGATTTTTTGTGAAGACCGTCTCACAGGAAGTACGATTTTGCCTATACAGGTTTTATTGATTGATTGATAAAATTGATTAAAGAAACTCTAAGAAATATATCATCGTGATTTGTGTGGGATTTGAACCCACATCCCCAAGCTTACATGGCCGGTGCATTACCAATTATACCAACGAATCACTTGAACTAAGCAAGAATTTTTAACAATCATATCCTATAAGTGAAACAACGTACTTGTTATGCCAATTAAATATTGTGTGACTTGAATTACTAGGCTTTTAAACCAAAGAACTGAGTGAAGCATTTTAATCCGATCTGGATATTATTATGTTAATAATATCCAGATCGGATTAAAATCACGATGATATTTTTCTAAGAGTTTCCTTAATTAATTTTCAATATTTGAAAAAATGTACTTAATCATTATCTACTAATATAATTAGGCACACATAGAAGATGATTTTAAAGAACACTCAGAAAAATATCATCGTGATTTGAGTGGGATTTAAACCCACATCCCCAGGCTTACATGGCCGGTGTACTGACCATTGTACTAACGAACCACATTCATTCTAACAATCAGAATTTTCTGAGAGTTTCTTTAAAATCATCTTTTATGTGTGAACTAATTTGCCTAATTATATTAGTAAATAATATAAACCTGTGATAGGTAATAAATACGTATATGATTGACGTTCAATCCCAAAATAGACAAACATAATCATTATCAATAAAATAGACGATTTCGAGTCGGAAAAGCGGAAGACTAAAATCATCCGAAACCAACATTTGTAAATTTAATGATTTCACTGTACCGCGCGGATCATGGTGGTAGTAATTCTTTTTCGCGGCATCAGGTCCGCATCCAGGTCGGGATCTACGCAATAAAAACTTTTCCAAAGGACGTGAGATCTCGGATCGGTTCCCGCCGGGCTGCTGTGGCGACGCGCCCTTAACTTATTTATCCGTATCCATACGCAATGTGTGCACGCGCCCCGCGTCCGGTGAAGGCTTCTCCGCGGGTCTCGGCGCATGTGCGGCGCCTCGGCGCTCCGCCCCCGCCGCCCCGCCGCCCCGCAGCCCCGCAGTGCCGTCGCCCCGCCGCCCCGCAGCCCCGCAGCCCCGCAGCCCCGCCGCCCAGCGAGCCTCCGCGCTCAGTAGCAGGCCGACCGCCACCCGGACCGGCCGCGTCGCTTGGAGAGAGGCTGAGGTACGCCCACCGGCTGAAACCATTGCGAAAACTTATGTTTTGAATAAAAAACCACAACTTGCATTACAAAAAAAAAATAGTTATTCTACAAAAAAAAAATCAGTGTTACCACAAGTACATACATTTGCATTTAAAAAATCTTGGAGTTACGTTTAATACTTTCTTTACATAAAAAAAATGTGAAATAGATTAATCTTACGTGAAATGATTTTGACAGTGACTAAAGACTTCTGGTTATAAAATATTACCGGATAATTATTTTAAATGTTGCTAGTGAAAATATTTCCATGTAAAAGCTGATACAAAGAATGATTTGTATTTAATATGAAAGTGAGCAGTGAGAGGACTCCGACGTAGATAAATAAATGTGATCTTAATTAAGATGTATTTGAATATTAAATATTTCAAAATGGAGATGAAATCTCTCAACTGGATTACAACAACGATACTGCTGATTTTCGTCCCAGGTAAATATATTTTAATTAAAATTATTAATTAATTATAGTTTTCATTTCAAGCAAAAATCTATGATTGTGAAAATATTCAATGGAAATCAAGACTAAGACCGGTTTGATTCGTCTCCGGTATTTATTTCGCATACATCGAAACTACAGAGACACTTGATCACGTAGATTAGTAGGATACAATTTATAATTTAAAATTTATTGCTCTTCTCGAGTTTGAATCCGAAGCCATAAGGATGACAAGCGAGCTCCGTGAGGTGGTAGCAAAATTTTTACATGGAGTTTATTTTTTCTTTTGTTTTAGCCGGGGGTTGCTTAAAGCTAAATAGTTTTTTTTCATCCCGCATCTTAAATGAAATCAGACTGAAACAAAGAATAGCGAATGTAAATTTATGCTAATAGAAATGTATGAATATTCATACAAAATATAGGATTATAATGTAATTATTTGTTTCTACATATTCTGTGGATATATTTTATTACTTTCCGCCGTCAGCAAGCCCTTATTTTATGTAAAATTCAAGAAATGTGAATAAATGGTAATTTATTCACTTCTTTTATCGTTTCTTTCGTGTTGATATCCTTTTAAGTTATTTGAACTTGTACTTTTTATTCAATTTATATTAAATATGAATACATTTGGCTAATTATCATACAAATAAATAATTTAAATATCGGAATGCTCGAACATAATTTGGTTTTTATTGTAATACTTCACAGAATCGCAATAAACTTTTAATATTATTTAATATGCTAGTTTTTAGCAAAGCACATCCATTTATTTTTTTTGGTCTTATTGGTATTCAAATGTTCATTTATAATAATTATAGCCATTGTGGGTTTGAAACTAACGATTAATTTTGAGATCAAACACATAATTATTAATTTTTTTTAAAATTATATGCAAACTCATGAGTTAAGCTACTGAATTTGAACCAGTGAACAAAGTATAGATTTGTATGAAAGTGCTTTGCTACTGATCAGTTTAAAACACATGACAACACCATGAGAAGCAATTCTCTAGGAATTTGAGATTATTGAAAAAAATAAGGGTGACTTTCATGGCTATACACAACTGATCACTTGTTTTCATTATTACCAGAGGGTGCGAAGTAGTAGGATAAATGGAGAGGGGGGAGGGTAAGATGAAGGGAAAAGAAGAAGGGACGTAGTGCAGAGTAGGGTTAGATTATAAGCAGACTGAGGTCCTCTAAAGCTTATATGTTTTCCTTGATATATACCGTCTCTGATCTGGAGAGGAGAAAGTACAGGGGGGGAGGAGAGAAAATAGGAAACTAAAATATGTCGTGATATGGATTTACTGTGTACCGTATCATTAGACTGTTTCTAGAAACTCTGGTTTTTTTGGTTAAATATCACCTGAAAATATATTACACCACTATAGTTCTAGGTTATTTTTTGAAAAATTTTTAAGATCCCATAGATATCATAGTGTATATTTTGTTTTACCTAGGGAATAAATTTCTAGTAAACAACTTTTAAACTAAAAACTAACCCTAAGTAACCTACAATTAAACTTATAAACAACACACGAGCCTAAACAATAAACAATAAACCTTCGAGCACTCATAGATATAAAGAAATTAAAAATATTATCTTCATTCTTTAATTCTTTTTAAAAACTTTGTATTATTAATTTCTATCTCTTATAAAAACATAGGTTTTGAATAAATCGATCTTTTTTTTATTTCTTGTGTGTTACAAAACAATCTAACTATCGAACTATCAATCGGATAAATAATATAATTATAATATATATAAATTAATCGACCAAAGCCAAAACCTACATACATGCCTATCTCATCACCTATTTACTGGCAAATACTCAGTCCAACTCGTTTTTAACAATCACAGTAGGACATCCTTTAAGACGGTTTTTTTCATCGTATTAATACGATTAAGTGAATTATATAGGTAGAACAACGTTGTATACTCCTGTTACAACTTTCGTAATATTAATTAGCTTTTTAATTGATTTTCAAATAAATTTTATTCATTTCAGATTCCTTGTCAATCAAAGTAATCCTGTAGATTATGTGAGCTTGGATGATATTGTAATCTAATAAAATGTTTTTTAATATTTTATGTTGATACATGCAATATATACACATTGTTTCTTTAACTAAATTAAAACAGTCATGAGACAAAAAGTTTGGGATTGACCTCTAAGGATGGGGATGGAAACGGGGACCTCTCAATCAAGACTTCACGGTCTAACCACTGAGTTAAAATACATATATAATCAACGGATATTTAGATATATCACTAAAGCGATGTTATTAAAATGAAATAAATTCATTTTGTTTTCGGGTACAGTGCAGCGTTAAAATAATAATATTCTCATGTTTTAGTCTTGATATTGGGGTGGAACACATAAAAAACCAAGTCAATCTTATAACAACGGTAACCAAAACTTACGAGTATAATAAAGGATTGATAAATATATATTCATGAGTATCACCAGAAAATATAAATGGAGGCAAAAATTAGACGCAGACAGAACCAAAATTATACCCGTACGCCGCTCAACTTGCCAGACTGGTATGAATTCGAAATAGTTTATAGGCTTGTCTACTTAGGATCCTTCGTAAATAACACAAACAATAGGGGTAAGGAGATAAACAAGAGGAAAGCCTCGGTTAACAGGTGCTACTCCGATCCAGCACAGCAGTCCGAGTCCTGCCAATCTCACGAGAAACTGAAAACACTCAACAATACTATCGGTATAGTGACTACATGATCCTTGAAAACACGAGCATTGAAATAATAAATGAATGGACTCTTGACCAAATTAACTTTAATGGTAATATAAATAATAAATTAAATAAAAAAATATAAATAACAAAACGGCTCAGTGATAACGATACTTTTAAAGGCTTCACCAAACCGAAGAAAAATCCGAAATAGCTCTTGATGAGCAATAACGCTCACAGATAGAAAATATTGTATTCTCCTATCCATCTTTATTCATACTTGAAAGTCTAATATAATGAGAACGAATTAATGCAATACGACTCTATTGGTACTGTCACATTGATTCTACATGGCTGAGGTCTATAGTTTTAGTAGAAATTCAGGGTAGTTAAGTAAATTAAACTTGGCAGACAGCCTGGATGGGTCATCTGCACTACATCCAGTACGTGACAGTCGAAGGCTGGCAGAAGGGGTTTGTACGGCGATCGAGAGAGGTGCGATGTTTGAATGGGGATGGTTTTACGAAGGATCACCGTGTTTTGAACAAGATGAACTGGAAGATGACAGTATTGAGAAGGGATTTTTAACATATTTTTAAAAATGAGACCATAACGCACCTTGGGTTGCAACGTCAATGTTGATGATAAATTACATAATATCTAATACAATTTAAATTTCTACGTTTTTCAAAATATATGTTACTTCTATATGAACAATTCATTTCAAGTCATGAAATGTATTATGTAAGAAAATATAAAAGTCTTGTTCGTTTTGACATTTATGTTTTTTGTTGTAATTAATAAAATATAATAATAGGTTAGAATATACGTTTCAAGCCAAAATAATTAATTCAAGTAAAAACAAGTCAGCGTAAAAGCTTTTCGCGAAGAAAACTTTAAATGAATTTATAAGTGTTACTCACCCAAGCACGCCAATGCAAATTTACTAAATAATTATTTTGAAAAAATGGATTTAAAACAGTTTTTGTTGTTCTGGTCTGTTCAGGTCTGGTCTGTTAAAAAATATCAATTACTCATAATTATTTATCAGAGCCCGCAATGAATAATTTCGAACCTCAATATGAACGGCTTATGAGATTAAAGAAAATTTTAATAAGCAAAATACAGGATATACAATTTCTAGCTCAGTTATATTTTGTTAGCGATATCTCTCTTTACCTGGATCGGAATGTCTCCCTTTTTATTTTTTTTGAAATCATATTTTAAAAAAAGACCATTGTACGGTCAAATATTTTTTTCGAGAATCCGGCGTTGATCTATTTTTGAAAATTGTGAAAGGAGAAGGTTTTACAGATTCGTTTTATTACCGGGAGAATAATGCCACCGGCCAGATTAAGGCGAGGCTTCAAACATCCCCCATAAAGTTTACAAGACAAATCGCTTTAAATGTAAGAGCTTGAAATGTTTTCCTCGGCCTCGAGTCTTATTAAAGGCAGGAGCGGCGTTTGCGGCTCACTGACCCAGATGCAGGGACTCGCATCGGAGTGAACGGATCCACTGGAGTGATTCGCATCCTTTGACTCACAACCGCATTATGGATCATGATTGTTCAACAAATAAAAACAGCCAATTGGCTGGGAGCCAACGCAAGCTTTGCAGATAATTTTTCGGCATAATGAAGCCCTGAAAAGTAAATGTGCTCACAATATAAACGTTTGTAATCTTCTAGCCAACTGGGTATTGATATTTGTTAATTAGTTATGAGGTATTGCAAACAAAATCAGTATATAAAAAAGGATATGATGAATCATAAAAGTTGCTTGTTTTTATGCTGTCAAAATGATGATTAACTAAAATAAATAAATCTAAAAACGTTTGTGGCACTTTTTTCTCATATAATACGAACACCTCTTTTCAAATTATTTATCAAATAAAACTATTAAAAAGAAACCGAATACGTCACACGTATACCTTAAATTTGATAATGATATGAATTAATGGTTTATTTTTTTTTTTTCTTCTATCTATCTTGTACGCTGTTGAGTGGACAATATGCAGTATATAATGACATATTATATCGTTGATCAGTCATTCAAAAACTGGGCGTGAATACTTTCGTATGAAATGAGGTTTAAATGTTAGTGATGGATCAGTGGGCCTGTTTGCCGCGGTGGCTAATAAGCAGCGGCGAGGCATTAACGCATGAGCGCTTTCCAGCACTTGTCACGTGGCGCGCTGGAATCCGATTCACTCTACCGTGAAAAGTTCAAATCGCGGATAAAGATGTTTCACGTTTCAAAACAATTCATTTGGAATAAAAAAACACCTGACGTCACTTTTATATTTAATTCAGAATAATATTTTGATACTTATTTTTTATAAATGGGTATATATATATCGTGTTGAGGGACAAGGCATTTGATTGGTGAAGATCCATTTTTTATAATGATAAATATAACTTTGTATTCTTTCTTCACTTTGAGTTTATTATATTTTTTGCATGACTAGTTTCGACCAACAGGCTTGGTCATCATCAGATGCATAACTAAACTGAGTTTAGTTTAGCTATGCATCTGATGATGACTAAGTCTGTTGGTCGAAACTAGTCATGCAAAAAATATAATAAACTCAAAGTGAGGAAAGAATACAAAGTTATCTTTATCATTATAAATAAAGGGTAAATATATTTTTATATATATTAGTATAAGTGAATATATTGTCTCTGCATGCATCTCCCGTACGATAACCCGCCCATCTTCATTTGCTTTCTGGCACGCTTATTATCTATGACACTTCAATCTGCCACCCACTGGCTTCTGGGTTAGCTTGCAAATTAATATATATATATATATATATATATATATATATATATTTAATTTTTGTTTTGAATACCTGTCTTATCTTACACAATTCATATGCTAGGATTTTACGATGTGTTTTGTTAATTTAGTAATAATTTTTTTTCAGGTCTCATGTGATTTTTTATTTTACAGCAAGGTGGGTGGATGCCGTAGCCGCTGCAGATTTTTCACAGCTGAAATTGTTTATAATGAATTTTTAATGGCTTGATTAAGTTTATCGATGAAGGGAAATAAATATATTTATTAAATAACGATCGTGGTATTTTGGTTATCGGGTATTTGTTAGTTATGTAAAACAAAAACTACTAGTAATCAAGTATTTTTTTAAATTGTCGATTATAAGAATACAAAATGGAAAATTATTTCGAAAAGATGATATTATCCAAATGGTGACCGTTACGCGCTGCTGGCACTCTTCTAATCTGGAACGAAGATTGTTGATAACACGCTAAAACATAGCCCTCGATATTGCTGCCATTTCTGACCTGATGTTTTGTTTCAATTCCATTAGGTTCGTCGGATTATTCTCATTAACCCTACTTTTAAGGTATCCCCATACGAAATGGTCAAGAGGGCTAAGGTCGGGGCTTCTGGGAGGCCAGTTGATGTTACCTCTACGTGAAATGACCTTATTAGGGAATAATTCGTTAACAGCTTCAATTGATTGATTGCAAGTGTCTTGTTGGAAGCACGTTTTTGAGTTGAAACCTTGAAACTCCTGCAACTCTGGGCCCAAAAATTTTCGCAGCATATCGCAATAATGGTCACTAAAACAAATACCGGATACACTTTTTGTGCACCCTATATAATGTTTTATTTATTTAGAAATGTATTTGATAAAGAATATTTCTGAATATTTACAAATATTAGTGTTCAGATACTTTGGGTGTCTTTTATTCGAAGTATATATTGTAAAATATTTTTTCAAAGACACAATTTTTTTTGTATATTTCAAAGAAAAATTCTTTCCGGTATGTGACAATAGAAAAATAAAAAAATGTATTTGTACTAAAATATAGTTTCCTGTTAATAATGATAGGGCAAAATCGATTTCTATGGTATTCACATAAAGGCGTTGTTTGTAATATATATGGAGTAATGGGTATAATGTAATACTTCGATTGTGAACAGTGCGCGTCCCTCGGGGTGGCCGCCCCGCCCAGTCAACCCCCGGCCTGGAGGTTCAGCGAATCCACCCTTGAGAGATTAAGCTGTTCCTATTTAGATTCAGATCCCAATCTTTGTCCTTGATTGTTGCGTGCGGCGTGTTTTAGCACGGCGTTAGAAAATTTTTCACATCGATATTTTAAAAATACACGATTTTTTTTTGTTTTTGATATAATGAGTTGAGCTGATTCTAGAAAATAACTCAGAAGCTCTGATTTGAAATGCATGGGTATGGGTAGTGCTGTTGTTAGTGGCTGCAGTATGTGTGCAAGAGAAAATAGAGTAAAAAGATAAAGGAAAAAATATTTAGCTTAGTGGTTAGACTGTTGACTCATCCATGCTCCGATCCTCATCCTGTCGGGTAAATCTTTGACTGATATTTTTGAGCTCACACCTGCTCCTGTTAAATCATATACACTTTATATTCACATTTCACGTATCGATAAAGTTTGCAATACCAAAGTCATTTTTATTGTATCACATAAACACTACGGCCAATATTTTATCTTCTAATTAAAACACCAAAAGAAGGCAAGCTATACTTATAAATGCCAAAAAATATATATTATATTGGCATTTTTACTAAAACAAGATTATTATGCATAATACACAAAATCAAGTCAAACAATTTACTCCAACCAATTAGTAAGAAAACCGAGTCACAATAGCCTGGAGCTTTGTTCGAATCTTACCTGTATCATGAAAAAAAACCCGAGGATTTATCTTTACGTGTAAATCGATTACCTTAACATTGGATAAACCAACAAACTCCGTGAAAAATGAAAAGTTATTATTAATAATTTGTAATTTTTTTATGTTTTAAAAATGTATTGAAATTATAAATAAATCTCATAAACGTATTGACTATAAATCTAGTTTATTATTTTTATCTAGTTTTAAAAGAAGGTACAAGAAAATCAATCTGCGAAACCACCATCGATATTTTGAGGACTCTTTCCTCTTTTTCAGAGCGTCACAAATTTCCAAAGACTTCCGGAACCCTGCAGGTTCACGTGGAGGTCCGATTGAGGTACATAATACACATCCCTGTGTAAAAACCGCTTTGATGTCCGCCCGGAGAGAGATCGAAGGCCATTCCTCATCCTTTGTGAAGGGAGGGCGGAAGATGCGAAGGGAGAGAAAGAGGGAGGGTCCATGAGTTTATCCGCGAGCCGTGGAACCGCGCAGCCAGAAAAATGTTCTTAAAATAAAGAAAAATTTCTCGAAAGTCAAACTTCTTTAGCTGAGGAAAAATAAAAACTTCTTAAGAAAATTACATTTATAAGAAATACTGTATTCCTGGTTTTTTATGCTATATTTTTAATTGAGAATCCTGACGGCTAGGAATTTAAAACTACGAATATGGCTCCAGTACAGGGGCCAAAATGAGGGAAATTTCAATTAAATATTTCAATTAAATTAACCTTACCTAACCCAAAAGCACAAGATATCAACAGTCTTTTGAAGCTACACGTGTGTTTTACTTAATATGTTCATAATAACTGCATATTAAAAATATTTTTCAAGTGATTAAAAATTAATTTTATGATTTTTTTATATTCAAAAATGCAAATGTCTAAGACGTTTAAGCCAAAAAAAAGCTGCAATCACCATTGAAAGCATCATACTACTTGTTTAACTGTCTATTTTATTTTTTCAATTTGATTAGAAACTCTTTGCGTTAATGTTGTAATAAAAATACTTGAAAATATACCCGGATCGCTTCAAAACACATTTAGAATAATTTTGTTCATACACGCCTTGGGCGTTTCAAATTTACAAAGTAGACTTAAAAATCTTTTGCAAAAATATATAGTATTTTTATTTTACTCAACATAAGCAGGTGTTTATATAAGTTTTATATTCTCCTATTTCTCCAAGCATGTTTCTCGGAATGGAAAATTATTGAAAAAGGAGAGATTTTTTCAGAGTGGACGCTTTTGTCTTTCAGGTCCAATCTAGGTCATAGTCTTAGTGTGTTTCATATTAAAATATTTGAAAATAAACAAAAAAAAACAGCAAACTACTATAACTGCAAACTGCAATTATCGTAATCTTAAAATAATTATGACATTTTTTGCTTGTGAAAATTTGATACATATTTTTTTCTAAGAAATGAAATTATTTTTACTAAAAATTCACTAAATAATTTGAAGTATGTTTTTTGATAGCATTTTTATCATTAGGTTTGTTTAAATTCATAAATAATACAAAGACTTTATAGATATATAAGTTTTTTGGTATCAAAATATAATTTTGATACAATGAAAGTTGTATATACAAGATCATCAAACACATTTTCAAATTGTTTATAAAATATAAATTTTATCATATATTTATTAGTTATATACAGTTAACGTCTAAGCATTGCTATATTTACACATTGATGATGTTATTAATGATGTCAAGAAATATATTTACTCAAAAACTAGGTGCTATGGTTTCACACTTGCACTTTATGATTAATTTCTTGGTCTCTTTAAAAGCATGATTTTTCTCGTAGTTTCATGAGCGTAGCGTAATCTAAAATATTGAATATAATATTAATGATATAAGATAACTTTTTATAATTTCTTCACGCTGAGTTTATTTTAACATCACTAGTTTCAACCAACAGACTTGGTCATCATCAGATGCAGAACAGTTTTGTTTTGTTCTGCATCTGATGATGACCAAGTCTGTTGATTGAGACTGGTCATCTCAAAATAAACTCAACGTGATGATATTAAAAAAAGTTATGTCATATCATAAATAAAAAATGGATCTTCACCAAACAAATGCCTTGTCCCTCAACAAAGATATTGTATATAATTTTTCCGTTCTTTCACAGCGAATTCTTCGAAAAAAAATCATCGAATACACGGAAGTAAAGATATACATCTTTGTAAAATATCTACCGAAAAGTAAGCGTTAAAGTTGTGAAATTTATAGGGGGTTCCCGTAACCCGGCGTCGGGGCGCGAAGACTTTCGATCACGGTACAGTGAGGGTTAAACGAGCTGGAGAAAGCAGAAAAAACTTTTTCGGACCATTTATTATGATTGTCTTTGAGGTGTTTAAAAAATGGGAAACATTATTATACTCTTTTGCAATAAAACAGAAAGTATATTCTCGGCGCTCTCTGTTTTCATTACTCGATTTGTTTTTCTTTTTTTTTAAAGATCGGTTATTGTTTTTAATGGCTTGTTTATTGTTGTTGGCCGGCAAAAAATAAATTGAAAACGGAGAAGCAAAATTTTACTCCGCCTGTTATTTTGATGAGATCGTCTTATATCAATATTTTGCTTTTCAATATAAACGAAAATTTAAAATATTATTTGAAAAATAATGAAACTTTTTCCGGGCCAAGAAGATTTGTCTTTTCAATGCTATTATTACAAAATCTATTTTCTTAAATATTGTTTAATATATATACACAAAATATTTGATACCTCATATCACACAAGGGATGAAACAGAATCTCTAATATAAATGGCGGTAGTCCCTATAAACCTAAAAAGTCTAACGATACCCCCCTAATTTAGTAAGACTGTAAATAAAAGTCCTACTCGGGCGATTATGGATTAAAAATTTTAGACACCGCACATTTGTCCGTTTGTTAGCATCAATCTATTATTTATAGTTTGATTAATTCGTAAATAAAACACAATGACTTCAAGTAAACACCGTAAAGTATTTCATCGTAGCAGTTAAAGGGTTAAATAAAACTTTGTTTGATTTTAGTTTGAATGATAAAAAAATAATCTACTTTTCTGATTTTTTTTCTAATTAATCCTTAAACTTATCAAAAGCACTGAACTTAAAATGAAGATTGAAATAAATCACCGAAAAGTTAATATTTGGTTTATACTTTTGAACCTTAAATATTATAATCAGTTCATCGGGACAAGATTATTTTCAAAAGTTTCAAATTTTAAATTTGAATAAGCTATTTTAATTATTTTACTCCTCCACGTTGTTTTCTTTTCATAGAAAGTGAATCATTTTTAGTTAATTGTTTTACATTTCAGCTGAAATTATATTACTGTTATATTTATGAAAGATCTCTCATTACCGAACCGAACAACCCAGGCAAGCGTTAACATATTATTAGTAGTTCCTAACATTCTACATATTTATTTTATTAACAGTTATATTATCTTAAATATTTAAATTAACAGCAAGTAATTTAGAATTAAATATAAATTATATCTTTTTTACTGTTTTACTGACACTTTAAATTCAGAAATATAAGAAGAAAATAAGAATAAAGACCCTTCACCAAACATCATCATTATAATAAAATATAGCTCGATGTCATGCAGAAATTAGTTTAATGATGTACAAGCAAATAAGAAACACAATATTATGTCATATTGCTAAAATATTCTTGTTTTTTATGCTTAAATTGTTGCTATAGGAAAAAAAGCTCTCAGACATATGAATGACAGTCAAACCTAATTCAACAAGACACAAAATCCAGCCCTAAAAATAAACAACACAATCATCATGCACTATTAGCTTTTATTTCCCAAAAAAAGTAAACAAACACACAAAAGTAAGTAAATTCATCCGAAATCCAAAATAGACAATAAAACCGGCGCAAACAACCATAAACTAACTCCATAAATTCAATTCCAATTTAAATATAAGCGTCTGTTTCCCACGACGCGAAAAACAAGGAAACAACGGGCCGGCCGTAAACTGCGGAGTGTCGCGGGGAGCTCCGAACTTGAATTATTCATCGGTTTCGAGCCGCGCTGTATACTCGAGTGTTACTGTCTTACTCTCACCCTCTACCCATTAGGGCGTAAACACGTGTAACTCACCGAGTCGACGGCCGATCTTTAACGTTAATCGGCCGATTATTGATAATTCGTTACATCCGCATTCGAACACGCACACTTGCTTGCTGCGATAATATTGCGCTTTTAACTGACTGAAAAGGAATTCAATATTTTTGACAGAGAGTACTTGGTGGAATTCCAATTTAATATTTTTGAATAAAATACTTTATTTAAACACGTTAAATTCATCAAACTGTTTGATCACAAATAACAACGAACATGTGGAAAATCACAACAACAAAAAAAATATGACTGAAAAGGATTAAAACACAATAGAAATGAGGATTCGATTCATATTTATAAGTAAACATTTTGATACATTAAGAATTGATATAAAATATGAACATATATTTTCTGATGTAAAAAAGCTGTACCAAATATAATTATTTACTTGTGTATTAAGCTGCATTGAGTTTAAGTAGTCAATTCAATGTTTCCGTTTTGGAACAAGACATATCTTTGGGAAATATACTAATCCTTTTTTCGCTGAAATTGGCTAAAATGTCCGTGTCAAAACGTTGGATCAATCAACTAAGCTCCACGTGGCTTAACACCCAAGAAAACATGTCTACATTACAAATAACCTCATGGGATAGTAATCATTAAATTTTAACATGCGTGCGGTGAAATTATCCCAAACATGAGATGCTGCAGTGGTCGTGAGAATTGTGTATTATAATCGTTGTTTATTAACAAATACGGTGACATTTGTAGAAAACGTAACAACAGTTTGTACTTCAATGTGAACGGAGTTGAGTCAGTTGAAATTGTTAATTTAGGCTAGCTAGGTCACTTCCGGCGTACTGACGATTTTAAACTGTGAAACAGGGACAGTGATCACAGTGATCGTGAGAGCTGTGGTATGTGGATAAACTGAAGATATGTTGGCTGGATGAAATTCAGAAAAACTGCCTTATTTTGGGCGAGATGAGCCGGAGAATGGCAGGGACGAAAAGAAAGAAGTCTGAACACGGGTTGTTGTGCTAAAGTTCATGTTTATCTCATACAATAGAGAAAAAAATTATAAATTACCAAAACAGTACGAATAAATTCCAATAAAAACCTACAATCGTATCTAGAAATAAATATAAAGCGATATTAAAAAAATATTCATTGTTATCGGTTATGAATCATAACGTACATATTTGCGGAAATATTTATTATTTTGGCTGGCATTTATAACATCTGGGCTTCAATAAAAACGTCTCCCTCAAACATAAACAAGACGGGAGTAAAACAAAGAGGAAATAAATCTTTTCGATAACCGAAATCGAATCCCCCTTTATGAACATTCTTCGACGAAACGCGCCCAAGATATTTGGATTGACATGACGATATTTAGTGAGCCAGGCGCTCTTCAGACTTCTAAAAAATGAATGTATGCCTTTTCTTTTCCCTGAAAATTCTATACACGGTTCGTTTTTTCAGGAATGCCGAATATATTTCATTCAGGTTTATTTTAAGCCCCAATAACTTTTCAAACACAAAATGAGTCGTATTAATTATCGTAATTATTAGGTGTAGCAAGAGTCTAAGTATGTATAAATAGAAAAAAATTATATACCGGTATTTTTATTATAAAACAAATAAATGGTTACTATACAATTTAAGTGGCTTTTGTTCCCTATGTTTCTGATTTGCAACAATGTATGGATCAAGTGTTTGATTATAATAGTTTAAGATCAAAAAAGTTATTAATTTCTATAAATAAATTAACTCAGACATAGATATGTCCTGTGTTATCAAAAATCTCACCGACCAGAGTTATTATGAGAGATAATCTAATTTTAAAAAATTCTGACATTAACAGTTATGAACATAAAAGTTTTATACATTCCAAATACCAAACAAATCAATTTCGCGGATACTTGGAACTGAGTTTTTAAATATGCTTTTAGTTTGTGGATATTTCGATTCGTCGAATAATTTGTATTACAAATGATGTATTAATAAAACAGAGTTTCAATTGAAAAAACGCAAAGTAAATAAAAATCATATTCTGAAAGCAAACAGTGTTCCAATTATCGATTCCAAGACCTGAAGAACGTCTGCACTTTTAACGGAGCCTTCAGAGGCTCCGTTAAAAGCTCTCAGCAGTATTTCACTCTTATTCTTATCTTCTTTGTGGAAAATATTCATACCACGAGACCTGGTAGAGACGATTGTTTTATTTATTTAAAACCTGCAAATTATTATACCTTAACAACCAGAAGTCTTTTCAGAGAGAAATAAATAAAACCATTTTTTAGATTTAGTTTTTTCTTGGGTTTTGTGCTGCGTTTTTATTTTAAATTTTCGACCTTTTGGTCAAAAAGATAATACTTAGGTTGATTGATTGTATTTATACTTATACTATGGATTTTTTACAGAGAAAAATTTATAAGTAGTAAAATCTTAGGTTTGAATTTCACTTTTAGACTTTTAATTTTTTTTGGATTGATTTGTGTAAAACGATTAACGTTTCGCAGACTGGGGCAGGCTCCGCCGTCAAGCGAGCGTGACGTAGTGCGAGATAGAACAAAAGAACGTAGAGGCCCGACAAATGGGCGACGACCCTTCTAGAAGCGATATAAAGTATACCGACCCCCGACCATTAATTGTGAAGGAGGCTGGTCAGGGCACCCTGATAGGAAGTTGACCCCTCAGGGTGGATATCGACAGACTAAAGGGTGTATAAATGTTAGATACTTCTTTATACATATAGGACTCTATAGATTTTGGTAGTTTATTGATAATATACCAGCTTGGGGTGTTTGAGATTTTTTTCCTGATATTATAAAAATATTTTTATCTTTACATTATATTTAATAGCTTTGAATTGCACAGGCATATCCCACAGGAATTGATATCGATTTAGTATAAGTTTCTAGAAAACATTTAATTTCATATCCGTAAAAGACTAATTTTTGGATTTGGTAACTAAAAATTGAACAGTTGTTTTATTTAAATACATTAATACAAACTTCTTTATTGAAAACTTATTGTGTGTTTTTGTAATTTTTATTTTAAAATGAAGTTTTGTTATAACACAAAAAAACATATAACAGCATGATTCTGTTAGAAAATCGATAAACCAATCCAATAGAAAGATCAACTGGCGCAATAGTCAGAATACAATACTAAATATATTAGAAACATGCATTTATAGTACATCTATTTTTAAATAGGTTTTTATATGTTTAAATTTTTAGACATTGTTTATCGAACCAAGAGAACCGAAAATCATGAGTAATGTACATTTAGTGCAGCTTATATTACTAAAATCAATCTAATAGAAAGAAAACTGCCGACGCAGCGTTCAGAATACTCTAAGAGTGCAGTTACAGGAGGTAACGCTCTCTTTCTAGCAATAACTTCAAGTATATTTGTCGATAATATGTCAGTTTAAGGGTTAACTTGTTACTTTCTGCACGGGGGATACTTGGGGTGTCGAATCCCCAGCTCCAAGGGGTAAGGGAGGTTCAGTCTCGGAGTCAAATGTGAGGCAGGGGTGAAATATTCTATCTGACCTGTAAAAGGTGAATTGACACTCAAACTAAGCGTTGTAATTGAGTTCTAATATTTGTTTATAAAATCATTCTATCATCATAAAATCATCAATTATCATGTAGATTTGTAATATTTTTTTTGTAGAACGAATTGGAAACATGCATTTTATCACCAGATACATTCACGAAAATAAGAGTTTTAATACCAAACTATCGTTAGACGCAAGTGGACTGGAAAACGATTAAAAGCAATTATAAGTAGTTGCGGTTATACACAAGCTGTAGTGTCTCTGGTGTTTATTTTTATGAAAAACACAAAAACATTATTTTATTTTAATTTTGAGGCAATATATAACCATGACAGGAATAAATGAACCGCTTCTTATCAATTTAATTTACGTAACAAACATGGTGTATTTGACAGCTTAATAATTATTGTTTTCAGAAACCTAACTAAAGTATTTATAAATATTAAATTTATATGTTATGAAATCTATATTTAAATAATCGATATTTTTGACAGAGATTGGTGGAATTCTTATAAGATACTTGAGTGATTTTTCCAAATGTTGATTTTTACTGGCGACCGGTATCGCCAACGTTTCACGATATAAGTAAGTATTATATTTTATTTAAAATCCATATTTTGTAAAAAAAAGTCAAATGAATTGGTATTTCAAAAGAGCTTTCTATTATAAGACTAGAAACCGATAGTCGGATCGAAGTCTAAAATTATGATAGGACTCGGAGACGTCGAGAAACTTATAAATAGAATTTGAAACGGAGCGCTTCCGCCCTGACAACAGTGTGACGACATTGTCTCCTTATATTTCACAATTCAAATGGAATTTATCAAATTTTCACGAAAACAATTTAATTAAGACAAGAGTAATGAACATTAACGAGGAAAAATAAATAATAAAAATTTCCAGAGGAATATGATACGAGTATCTTTTTATTGCTGGACCCCTGAAAATACTGAAATGTTGAAATTCTTTCAGCACGGTGGGGGCGGAATCACTGCCCGTATATTCTGCGTATCACAACCATCTGAAATCTATTATTTATTCTCTTGTGTATTTTATAGACGTATTGAGTTTTATTGTAACCGATAAGTTTACAAGGTGCGGATGCTTGTGTTAACAAATTAAAAAAATATTTACACAATCATTTTTGCTGAAGTTTTTATTGCGTTGGATAAGATCATAACAAAAAATACAAAGAAATCAAAAAGTCAAAAAAAATATTTTGCATGTTGATTGACAGTCAACTGTTATAAATCAATGTAACTAAAATAATCAAATATATTTTATGTTATCGTGAAACTAAAATACATATTTCATTTGGTTAAAGTTCATTTTCCAACTAAGCATGTATACAATATTTTGGAAATAAAGGATTGTTTCAGGAAAAATATAACTCTCCTGAACAAACATAAAGGAAAACATGAAACTCTCTCTTAATAGGATAATAGAAGAGGGTACGGAAGTTGAAAGATTATGAAAATTTTAGTGGATCCTTTAAGGACCTCGCTACTTTTATGGTATCATAAATTGTGTATTAGGTTCCCAACAAAAGAATCACGATTTTCCTAGAACCGTTCCATGAAACATTGCTTTAGAATAAGCCGCCGAGATTTAATGGGATATCTCTGTAAAATAACATCTGAGAGAACGGAATCCTTTTTGTTCAGGATCACGATAGAACATAAATTTATCGTAAAGATTACTTACTATTCGAGCTTCGGCATGGCTAGCCGCGTCTCACGCAGCTTGTATATAGGTTCACTTTTAGGGAGAAGCTTAGATCTTTACAGTACAATTAAGAATTACTGTGCAGCTTGTAAAGCGCGAATCGATTTTCGTGACTAAAAAAAAAATTGTACATTTATGACATTGAATTCGAATTGAATATAAATTCGGGTCTGTACTGTTCAATCAAACCACACTGTACAGCGTTAATTTAGACCTCTACGGTACAATTAAATACTAGTATGAGTCAATATGTTATTTACAAATTCAATTATATGAAATTACTTTAGATCAATTTTGAGAATTATAATAATATGATTTCAATTTTCAAAATATATTGATATACCATTTACACTTCATTAAGGGGTTCATTGTTATTATTAAATTTAAAAAATACGCAACTGTGCTTTATTATGAAATATAATTTATCGGCTCAGCGTTTAAGGTTTAGAAATAACACATAAAACAGCAGCACTTAAAAAAATTGGCATCAATGTTAAATTTTGTCATCAAGGTTTTTGTGTTTACAGCGCAGAAGTTATTTTCATTAAATAAAGCCTGTATTATTGCTTCGTTAAAACTATTTAAAGTTCCCACTCTCTCTCTCTTTCTCTTCTCGCAAATGACTATGGAGTGTGAGTCGCAGAGGCACGCCTAGAACACATAAATATAAAAGATGCACTACTACGATTTCGTGCTCAGAACTTGGCACCAGGGAGGTAGAAAAAAAAGAAGAAAAAAGACAAAGAAAAGAAAATTCTAAAACAGAAGCTCAAGTTGACTCCTTAAGAACCAAATTTATAGGAAGCTTTTACGTTGAAATAATATTATAGATGGAAAATATTTTTAGTTGAATCGACCCAGTACAATTTATAAAAAAAAAGAATAAAAGGTTTTTTTTAAATTAAATTATAATAATATATTATGGTTACAATAATTATTAAGTAATCATGTTGATTTTACTAGAACGACCATTTTTTTTGGACTGAATGGACTGAACATCTTTAAATACTTATCAATAGTAATTTCTCAATAATTTATCGATTACCATTCATTAGCTCATGAATTTAATTATTTTTATATGCTTAATACTTCAGTAAAAATGACTCTTAAATCGTCTTTAAAAAAATTAGAGTCATTGTGTTAATTGTAAAAAAAAACATTTTCCAAAAAGCTACAAAATATAATAAAATTAAAAAATAATAATAATAAGAAGCTTACACAAATTTCACGTAAAACACTGTCCACTTTTCCGAACAGCCAAAAGGACGGTGTGGGAGAAAGAAAGATGACAAATGATATTTTTAAGAGAATGCATTAATTACAACATGAAAAATTATTATAACTTTATAATGCGCGAATAAGGCACTTAAGCGGAAAGTACCTTTTTCACTAATTTTCATATAAATTAGAGTGATAATTTGGCTCTCTGTCATATTATGCGTAACTACGTAAATTGATATATAAATTACCGGGAGCCGAAAAATGTTCCCGAAATTCAGGACACATTTTTTGAGCGCATTTAGGAGGAAAAATCGCCCGGCTGCGGTACAAAACAATATTAGATGCCAGACAAAAAAAATGTTTAAGAAGATTTCCCGACAAAAGGAAAATGGAAAAGTTTACCCCGGACGGCCGAATTTGTGGGAAATGTTCCTCATTAGGAGAGAGAGGGGACGGGATGAAATTTGTGGCTCGGGGTGTCGTCGGGAAATTATTATCTTACCAGTAATTATGGAGGCCGGGGGTCGGACTGAAGGCCTATCTGCGGCCTTTGCATCGATTGCCGGTTTTAAATACCCCTCCAATTAAAATCCTAGAATTATCACGGGGATGAACGCCCCGAACACTTAGGGATAGAATTGTAAATGCTCAACACAAGTTCTTATTCAATTATTTTCTTATGAATTTAATAAAAAAATGATCCGGGATTTATTGATGCTGATATACGAGAATCATTAAAATTTTAGGATAACAGCTTTAATATGATGTTGAAACATGATAGTTCTTTTTTCATGACATCGGCTTTAAATATACACCCCCTGATTGTCGTCACATGACGTTTTAATTATTTTTATCACCATAGCACTGCAATAAAGCTATTTATCGTCATATAAAAGTATGCAACCAAAAAAAAATATTCAAAAAGACTATCTATGCATAAAAACTCTGAGTAAATAAAATATTACACATTTGAACTACTAATTTTTGACCATTTGAAATCGTGATTTTTGGTAGTAAAATGATCAGTAATTAGTATAGAAATGTGTGAATATTAACAAAAAAAAGTTGGAAAAATACGTGTTGCAATTGAGATGAAGGCAAAACATTTAAACACTTGGAACTGTCGCAAATTGAGAGCACGGAGCTTGTGTTTCACTACTTGTCAGGCAAGCAAGTGGCTTGCCTGACGGAGTCCTGGTCGCGCCTTCCGGCCACTTGCCAGGCAATTCCACCAAACGACGATAACTGCTTCGTTTGCTACTTGGAGTGAGACGTTGTTTTAAAAACATGCTTAACTCAATGGCTGGACGATCACGATTTTTTATCGTGACCGCTTTAATCTTCATTGGAGCTTTATTATGTTTTTGTAGAAATATGCTTTAAACAAACACGTTATTTGATATAATTCAATCTGACAACAATTATAAATTTTAGACAAATCATTGCATATTCTGAGATAAACGAACTCTTTTGCTTCACAAAATTAAAAATATTTTTATGATTTTGTTCATAACCTAAATACATATAATATGTTTTCACGTAATAAGATTTCCAATGGTGACTATAAAATTGAAGAAATCATAAAAAATAATTTTGTGTAAAATATTACTTCTTTGTATTCATTTTTGAACTATACTAGCAATTAAATATAAATATTTTTGTTCTTTCCTTTTGAGTCTGAAATTCAATACTATCATGTATTATCAAATTATTTAACGAATTTGCATATTTTAATCATAGTAATTACTCGGTAAAATGTCAATTGTGTCCGTTGAATTACCTCATTAACCGGGTAATTTTCAGTTATAATGACATCAAACTCATTTCGCACATTATCTCATTAAATAGGTTAATAAGTACCAAACAGTTGCATTAAATATCATAAATAATATTTTCGTTTGTGTAATATTTAATTTGACAACCTTAACTACGCAAATGTCAGATTTGTACTCGCATAAAAGCTTAGTAATGAAATTAAGTTAGCTTTTATGCGAACATTATTAAATTAAAGATCGCTTTATTATATATATTTTTCAAATAAATTTTGAGTAATATTCCCACTTTTTAGATTAAGATAAGTTTGCATTTTCAAGCAGAGTTAGATTTTCTTCACAGTTAAAGAATGAGAGGCAGTGTTGTCAAAAGAAATTTGATTGGTCAATAATTTTAAAATATTTTTGTCTAAGCACATTTGGGTTTAAACATGCTATACAGAAGTGGGTTTCAAGGAAGTCTACGAAAATTATGATTTGATATTATATCGATAAAATTAAACATGAAAAAAATAAAATCAGCTCGGATTTAGTGTAAAAATTGATGGCATGGTCAAAATAAAAACGTCTTTGAATTTGTCGCAAGCATGTCACTGATGGTGAGTTTTTCCGTTGTTGCAGGACGGGGGATATCCCACGAGATTGTGGAGCTGGTGGTCCCGTCCATCGCGGACCCGCGGGAGACGGCCATCCTCAGCTGCAGGTTCGACATGGCCGGTGAGCAGCTGTACTCCGCCAAGTGGTTCAAGGACGATGACGAGATCTTCAGATACATGCCGGCACAGAAGGTAACCCACGTTATTCCATGCTGTCTTCATAGAATAACAGCGGCGTGCTGTGTTAAAAACATTGGGAATATCGCTTCTAGTAAAATCTCAATATTCTGCGGTTATTTCTAAATGAAGACTATTTTTAATTTAACTTTATTTACTAATATGATTAGGCACATATTTTCACACATTGAAAATAATTTCAAAGAGACTCCCAGAAAAATATCATCGTGACTTGTGTAGGATCCTACGTAAAAAATGTATTTAAAAATGTGCCAAATCATATAAGTAAGTAATATAAGCCTGAAAAGATAATTAAAACGCACTTGATTGACGTTCAATCCACAAAATAGACATTTATTAACTTTATTTGTTAAAAATAACTTTGTGCGTCACTTACGACTTTTATGCTGTATTCTGAATACAAGAACGAGATCGCTGCCTTTATCCGTTTATTTGATTATTGTAATTTACGCACACCCATGGCTTATCCATTTTATGAATGAGCTTGAAAATTTCTCTATCATACGAATACTGTGTTACTATAAGAGCGTAGTCACTTAAACTGTTTGGTATTGACGTATATCGTACATGATCGCAAAGTACGCAACCGTCCAATTAATACGTTTCTACAGGTTGTACGCAAATAGCGCTAAGACTTGGGTGAGCTTCGTTCCAGAAAGTTCTAGAGTTAATTTGAATAAGTAGTGCTATTCGACTCGGTCACTTCAGACAGGCACGTCCGGGAACTTGGCCAATTATTCACAGGGGCTGGAAGCACTGCGGCCTTGACCGTCTCCCCGGGGGCCTCCCTTGCGGCGACCAAAGCGGCTCTCGGGTGACGTCGGAGGCTTCAAATCTGCGTGAGGCCATGATTCGAGTTGATTTCAATTGTTCAATTATACACAAAGGATACTAAATAATTTAAAAAAATATTTAAAAAATGTACGCAGTGTTGAACTGTCTCAGTACAAACATAGTCTCAGTACAGTGGCCATGATGCATTCTCATTTTTTTTTCTCAGTGGAATTATTTCAATATATATAACAGGATTTAAGAAGTAGCATTATCTTGCTGCACAGTGGTATCTTTTTCTTTAAAAATTTAACAGGGAATAGTTGCAAAATATATATATATATTTTGATATAGTTGATTGTGTAAGGGGGTATTTTTACCGTGGACATAGACAACATTTCGGGGTATTGGATTTAAGCCTGCGGTCTGTACCCTGAACACGTGTCCTGGGCTACAAAGTAAGGGTTTTGCGGCATAAGGAGAGACCGAGTTTACTCGGAAAACAAGCTTGATCTTACTAATAATAATTAGGTGGCTGAGGTCAATCGTCGCACACGGGCGACATAACAACGCGGGACACCCCGGCGAGATATTCGATACTATCAAAACTAGCGCTCGTGTATTACTTATATACATAGAGAATTTTTGTTTTAACAATAAAATCAATAAATAATTAACAAAATTTCTTGATGTTTAAAGTAAAATAAAATATTTTTCTACCATACATAAAATTGTACGCGTATTTTTTCGGTTTATGACGTTGCGTTTTGTATCTACATATGTAGATGTAGGTTTTGTTTTTTGTTTTGTTATTTGTAATATTGAAATATATTCGGCTTGTATATTAAGATATAACTGTATTCACTGAGATTTTATTCGTATTTTTATGGTCTTATAATAGATTTAATATTTTCGACAGAAATTACTTGGAGGAATTCATTTTTATTTTATTCGGAAATTCTCTCTGAGATTTTTCATCGTTTTTATATATATTTCTATTGGTTTACCTAGCCGTATTTCTCACAACAACATATTAGCACAAGATTCGTATCAAGTAAACACATACATTGATATTTGCTTGAATAAGCAAAAATAGTAATATCATATGTTATATATTTTATTTTACAATTTATACAATACCCATTTTTTTTTTCAAATACTGATTAAGTATTAATCAAAATATAGATCACCTGAGTTTGGCATAAAACCTACTTGAGAACAGGATCATAGAAAATAATCTGTCTAATATAATGCTTGAAATATCTTCTTCACTAAATGCTGCTTCTCAGAGAAGGCTGGCGACCATTTCACTGACCATATACTCATGCTGAACAAGTGTTCATGGTTTTCTAAGGGAAACTAGTGTAGTGGGTCCCTGGGTTTTATATTGGAAGGAAAAGTCTAGGTATTGCTGCTGCCCAATAGCATTATAATAAACCTTTTCCTTAGAAAGCTCTGGCGTTTAGATCTGATACTCTTTCTGCAGCAAGCTACAGAAACAATATCTTGAGCTCCCTACTTTGGCAAGGTACTTTCAGACCACATCTCTCCACAATCATTCCAAGTCCACTACTGCATTACATACGCTCAGGGTACATAATGGCAGCCATGCTCGAGCAATATAATGGGGAGAGCAAGAAGGCTTGAAATATATATGATATATTAATTGGTCGAAAAAGTGTTGAAACTAAGGGATGTAAGCTTACGAGGACTCTCTCTGCGCCCCGCAGCCGGCGGGGCTGTCGTTCCCCGTGTCGGGGGTGCAGCTGGTGCGCGCCCCGCAGTGCTCGGCGCTGGCCTGTGACCTTGAACTGGAGCACCTGGAGCCCCGCTCGGGCGGCGCCTACCGCTGCGAGGTGTCCAACGAGGCGCCCATGTTCAAGATAGTCCAGCGGAGCTCCAACATGACGGTGGCCGGTGAGCACTCAATTTTTTATATTTTTTAATGATCTCAAAGTTATATTATCGATTTTTTGTGAAGACCGTCTCACAGGAAGTACGATTTTGCCTATACAGGTTTTATTTATTGATTATGATTGAGTACATTTTTTTAAATATTGAAAAATGATTAAAGGAACCCGGCCATGAAAGCTTGGGAGTGTGGGTACAAATCCCACACAAATCACGATGATATTTTTCTGAGAGTTTCTTTAATCATTTTTCAATATTTGAAAAAATGTACTTAATCATTATCGATCTCAAAGTTTTTAAACATTTTTATAAGTTTTACTGACTATCGTTACACTGACTCAAACTTATATAGGGTGTCCAAAAAGAGTACCGGGTTATTGCAATCGGTATCGTTATTACGATATGCTGCAAAAAAATTTGGGCCACTTGCCATACATCTAATCAATCAATTGAAGCTGTTAACGAAGAATTCTCTAATAAGGTCATTTCACCTAGAGGTAACATCAACTGGCCTCTCAGAAACCCCGACCTTAGCCCTCTTCACTATTTCGTATGGGGATATCTTAAAAGTAGGTTTTATGAGAATAATCCGACGAACCTAACGAAATTGAAACAAAAAATCATACCAGAAATGGCAGCAATATCGAGGGCTATGTGTCAGCGTGTTATCAGCAATTTTCGTTCCAGATTAGAAGAATGCCAGCAGCGCGTAACGGTTACCATTTGGATAACACCATCTTTGCGAAATAATTTTCCATTTGTTATTCTTATAATCAACAATTTAAAAAAATACTTGATTACTAGTAGTTTTTGTTTTACTGAACTAATAAATACCCAATACTCTCTTTGGACACCCTATATTAGTATATTTTTTGACATTTTAGTTTTTATAAAATATTTTTACAGTTTAGAAAATTTTCAATATGTTACTTGTGTTAATATTTACACTTACAATTCAAAGTGAAAATAAAACTTTTTTTTCATAAAAGGAAAAAACATAAATACAAAGCAGACTTATTTAAAAATAAAAAATGAAAGCATCTAAAAATACATTTGTATTCTATACGTGGATTAAAAGACGGTTTGTTTGTTTTGATTACATATGTATATAAACCGAAAATTGATTATAATTACGCTTAATTTTCCATCACTTCTGCACACATTGAATGGGTACTTATAAAAACAAAAGTAACACGAGCAGCGCCAAAAATACCACGCAGTTATTTGAAATACTCGCTGTTATAATTAGCAGAACAGAAAGGATGTGCGGGGTTGTTTTCGTTACAGCGTTGCCATGGAAAGACCCGCTGGTGGAGGGGGCGGCCGCCGTGTACTCGCAGGGGGAGGAGATCCGACTGAACTGTACATCAGACCCTTCTCTGCCCGAGGCTGAGGTCACCTGGTACATCAACGATATGCAGGTAAAATACACCCCCTAAAATAGCGAACGTAGCCCCTAGAAGTATAATTGGCTGTATGATGGAATTTACGAAATGAAATAATACTTGTGTCCTAATCGTTGACTGAACACCTGATGCTTTTTTTTATCTCAATGTGGTGCTTATAGAGTATTTTTATTTTGTTGGGATGGTGGTGATACACCTGAACGGGAGAGGACTCCAATATGTATTTGCTTGACGTTTGCTTTGCGTCGTGGCAGGTGATGCAATCTTACGTAAGGTGGATGGGTGTTGGCTATTTAAATGACGTTTTCCCCCGCGTAGCAGATGACCCAGCAGCAGGTCGAGTGACAAGGTGGATGGGTGTTGGTTATTATCTGATGTTTCCTCAAGGCAGGCGACTCACCCACACGGGGAGAGCGGCTGGTCGGGCTGGCCATTGTCTGTCGCAGGGGACCACTCGGTGCGTGGATGCTGGGTGTTGTCTGACGTCCAGGTGTTGTGGCAGGTGACGCAGCCGTACGTGGAGAGCGGGCGGTCGAGCGCGGTGGACGCGCGCGGGCTGAGCCAGCGCTCGCTGGCGCTGAGGCTGCGGGCGGACCGGACTCGCTTCCCGGGCGGGACGGCGCGCTTCCGGTGCTCGGCGCAGCTGCCGGGGCGACTTCCGGGAGGCCCGCACAAGCGCGACAAGGCCATCACGGCGCGCCTGCTGCCGGCCGGCGCCTCCAGCAACCAGATGCTCGAGTGGAAGGGCAGTGAGTGCTTGGACTTTACTACATATTATATATAATCAAATAAATCTGTCAACAATGTATTTTAAATTAATTTTAATAAATTCTCTAATATTTCATTGCTATTGTGGCTGAATTTAGTTCTAAATTTACTTTTTTTATTATTTGAATCTTAATACGACTCACTCTGTATTTTAAAGATGTATTTGAAAAATATTCTAGACCTACTAGAGCGGTCCGATAAGTACTTAGCCTACAAAAGAAAAACGAAAATTTAGGAAAAGTGGCGATTATTTTCTGAAATCAGGAGAATTCGATGGATGGGGGAGCAGTTCGTAGTGCAATTCGACCAATTTGGCCGTGGCGACGGCGGAGGTGTGAGCCGGTGCGTTGTCATGGTGGAAGAGCGCTTTTTTCTTCTTAGTAGAGCTCTGTGACCGTTTTCCCCTTCTCCAGGTAGCTAATGTAGATCACACCTTGTGAATCCCAGAAAACGGTGGCCATCACCTTTCTGGCCGATAGGACAGTCTTCGCCTTCTTCGGAGCACGTTCGCCGGGTGAAGTCTCCTGTTTCGACTAAGTATTTATTGGACTGCCCTCGTACTTGTAGATAGTTACAACTAGAGAGGTTTTTTCTAATATAAACTTATAAATATTACGTACTCTTATTGAGATTCCTTTGTGCTTTTGTTTATATAAAAAAGCATTTAAATATTTCAATTGACTGACTAAAATATTTAATAACGTGTATATGAGAAAACAATACTACAGTAATCAAATTTAGTGAGCTTTATTCATTGTCAACCCTCATAAAACATTTTTGAAGATTTCGTTGAGTTGATTTTATTTTCATAAAAAGGAATTCTTAAAATTTGTCAGTAATAGCATTTATAATTTTCTTTGTGCTTATTGTTTTATTTCAAATCAAAATTAATACCCAATAAAAAGCTTAGACTATGATTAAATGAGTATTATATTAATGCCTACGTTTTGAGAAGCTAACAATCAATCTATTAAATGAATACCGAATTTTCATGAAAAGGTCTTATAAATTTTAATTGGTTTACTGTTCATTTATTGTTAAGTGTATTGATTCAATTAATTAATTTAATTCAATGAAACAAGTACTTTTGATTCTTTTTAAGAAAGTTACTTCAATATTATTGCAAAGAGTTAAAAAATTAACAGCGCTTGTTATTAATTTTAATTAAAATATCACATCTCCATAGCTGAGCTAAAGTAAACTGATCCATGACGCTGAAATACAACTCCAAATTATAACCTATAGAACCTCACGTCAGCGCAAGCTTCGTTAATTTGGAACCCTAAATTAACGTCATTCGATACTCCTGTTTCGAGGAAAACTTTTTTGCGCAAGTTGTAAATGAAATTCTATATTATTCTTTATCTTGTTAGCAAAAATGTATCAAAGATATTCTCGTCAGCGATGTTTTAGGTCAGTTTATATACAGCGTGTTTTATGAGATGTAAGGACGCGATGCGAATTTTCGTTTTACCTTTTGGTCGTAAGATAAATGCTTTTTTTTTCTCTCTTGCAGATAACGGAAAACAGACATGTCTCAACCCGACGATATTAGTGAGTATGGCTGCAACAGTTCTTTTGCAAATGCTGAAATAGAGGAGCCGTGACTGCTCCGAGCGATCCAGCAGAAAGAGACCTAGACTAATAACTCCTCTACGTGACACCAATTAATTTGTATTTGCCAACGTTCGGGTAGGCTGGGTATTTCGTTTACCGGGGAATTGATCAAGACATTCAAAATACATTCATATAAAAAAAACATGTTAGTCAAGTGAGAAGTTATGTATAAAAAATCAAAATATGCGTAAGAAATTATTTGATGTATAATTTAAATTTATTGATTAAAAACGACAGATTTGACTGTTTTCACATACAAGAAACAATGAGCTATTATAAACATTTTAAAGTATTTATTTGTAACATAACAGCACACTGTGCGCTCGTATATATTTACCATAAATACACAAATAATCAAAAACACTTCGTCTAAGTAATTATGGCATTATTTAGATTCCTTAAATCTATAAACCGATTCCACTAAAAAAAATACATGCGGGTGCACAGATTGATGAATGTAAATTGTGATATTAATTTTGTTAATATATTTTCATATTGAAATATGTTCAAGATTGTTTTATCACAGCAAAAGCTGTCTCCAATAACATCTGTTAAAAAATTGTGTCAAATATTTCGTGTCTATTTTATATCATTACTAACGTTTGTATACCAACGCTAAAACATATATATTATTTATGAAGACTCTGAAGAAATCAATTCTCATCTTAAGTTTAATATTTATAATTTTAAACAAATATAAAAAGCAAAATGGTTAAGCGATTTCGAACATTTTTGTCTTTCAATTATCATCTTCATCAAACCCTTAAAAGGCGAAAGTGCTTAAAAACAAAAATGATCGAAATTTTATTGCCACTTGTTAGTTGTTAAAATAAACTATAGAGTATAACAAATAAGACCAGTCTTATGTGAACGTATAATTGTGTACAAAATTTTTGCATAATTAAAAACAAATAAATATTTTTTTCACAAAAAAGCAAGAGAATATTGATAAAAGTCATTTAGTATAGAAAGTGTCAGAGTCAATAAATTAATTTGAAAAAGTGATCAAGTGTCAGTTAACTTGTTAAAAAATACAAGATAGTACGTTAAATTTTGTAAAATTAATAGTAAAAACCCGGTTCTTGGGTGGTTTGACGTCTTTCAACGATTTATCCCTGAAGGATGTTTTCAGAATCAAGATTTAATGTAACACTCAAGGACTGTATGTCTATTATAACAACGGTCATTAAAGCCTTCGAAAAAATCAAAATGTATGATTTGGTAAATGTTAATTGCCCGAGTATAAAATAAACATTGATACTAAAAATATATACAAACTATCACACTATATAGTTTACTTAATCATACAATGCTTTCAAAATCGAATAAAATTTATTTCATTTCAACTTATTGACTCGACTTTCCTGGCAGGCAGCCAGATTTTTTTTATTGTCGCTTTTATAAAAAAATTAAAAGGTTCTTTCAAGTCTTCAGTAGAAATTCGCTCGTTCTCAAAGTAACAACTAACATATTAAACACACAAGACCAACAAACACAAACCAAACTCTTACCTTGATATTCAAAAGAATATCACCATTGTTAAAAATGAAATATTATAGAACGGCGTGGTTATGTACTTATCTGTAGTTATTAAATATTCAATCTATTTATACCAAGCACCGAGGTGGACTGACCATCTCGATCAATAATATATTTTACAGTTGAACAAAATAACCTATAAAAAACCGTTTAAAATTATTGGTCAAGTGCGATTTGAACTCGAAAACATGTAAATGAGTCTTGTTGTTACATGCTGTAAATTAATTGATAGAAAATGTCCCAACCTTACGAAAAATTATAAGTGAAAAATTATAATATGAGCAAATGTAAAAAGTGACATATTACACATTAAAAAAAAAATTATTATCTTTCCAAATTTTTATATACTATATAATATAAAACAGACAAATCGAATATTGATTTTGAAGTATATTTTCATTAAAATATTTTTTGTATATTCTTTTAAAAAATAATACGACACCAACGAATACAATTACAAATGATATAGAAAAAAACTGTACAATTTTATTTTAATATATGTTATGGGCATGCATATTTCAAGTCACCAATAAAATGTGAATTGCTTTTGGTAACTTTAACAAGTAATTAAGGATACATTTTTTTTAGTCTTGCTTCATTTTATCTTCAAATATAATTCTCAATATTTCGATGTTTGTACCGAAGTTCCCAAAGTTGGTAAGCAAATATACAACCACTTTACCACGACGCGGTTAGCTGAAGGGTGCGACGTGTTAATATTTATGGTCCAATATCAGAAAGCCCAAACGTCAAGAGGCTTCTTATTAATTTGTTTATGTGTTTGTGTTTTCGCCACTGCTAAGGGTTATTTACCAGATCTGTGTAGTATCTTTTTTTTCAAAGTGGAAACTTTACTTGACGAAACTGTATTATTCAATCTCTTGCATTTTTTTATTCGCTCTACGAGAAGGAGACACTCGAGATTAGATAATCTGAAAAAGATAAATATGTAGCTACACTACTATGTTGGGGTATGAAGTTGCAAAAAAAGAGTCTAGTATACAAGCAGTTGCCATTTTATGTTGTTTACAAGATCACAAAAATGCACTACTTCATATAAACACAAATATATGTTTGGATGAACCTAAAATATGTTATCAAGTTATAAATGAGTATATTTTTTACTACAAGACGGAGACACGGAAACCACACAATTCTTAAATAGTGGGAAACTCAACGAAGGAAGCTAACATTTTCCGACTCAGAGCGTCTCATGAACTCACTTTACTGGATACAGAGAAATAATGAAAACATAATCCTCGAACCTTTATATAGGGTGTCTAAAGAAAGTATCGGGTATTTGTTAGTTCAGTAAAACAAAAACTACTTAAAATCAAGTATTTTTTAAAATTGTTGATAATAAGAATACAAAATGGAAAATTATTTCAACAAGATGATGTTATCCAAATGGTGACCGTTACGCGCTGCTGGCACTCTTCTAATCTAGAACGAAGATTGCTCGTACACATAGCCCTCGATATTGCTGCCATTTCTGACCTGATGTTTTGTTACAATTCCGTTAGGATTGTCGGATTATTCACATAAACCCTACTTTTAAGGTATCTCCATACAAAATAGTCAAGAGGACTAAGGTCGGGGCTTCTGGGAGGCCAGTTGATGTTACCTCTACGTGAAATGACCTTATTAGCGAATAATTCGCTAATAGCTTCAATTTATTGATAGGATGTATGGCAAGTGGTGTCTTGTTGGAACCACGTTCTTGAGTTGAAACCTTGAAACTCCTGCAACTCTGGGCCCGAAAATTTTCGCAGCATATCGCAATAACGGTCACTATTCACATTCACCCGATTCTCTTTTTGGACACCCTATTTTTCGGACCCTTGACTGCAGGCTCATCCGGCGAGCGCGCTAACCACTGCGCCGCGGGGCGGTCCGAAGGTCTCGGCAAGGAGTGCCAGTTGATTCTTCAGACTACACGCTAATAATTTAACCCTTTCACGGGCCGGCGGGTCTGACCCGGCCGTGCGTAAATATGCGTAACACCCTGTAAGGCGAGGCCCGCCGCCTAGATTAGGTCGGAGAGGGTTGGAATCAGCCGTTAGTGTCGCACCAATCCTCGAAATATGTGTCATAACAGGATTTCCTTCAATTAATTCTCAATATTCCATTATGGTACATTATACGCCGTGTTTCAAAACTCGTGGTCATTTAAAAAAAAAAAAGTGGTTTTTTTATTAGATAGATATAAATAAATCCAAATAACTCTATATTTCTCTAAAAAATGTGGATAATTCTCGTGGTTTCTGGTGTGAATCAATTACTGAAAACATATTGTAAATGAATATGTAAGCATAAAAAAAACAAATTAATGTCTGGTTTTGTTACTAAATTTCTCACTTTGCTTGAAAAGACACAATCATTTAATCGAGTAGAGCGGGGCGTGGCGTTTTTTGTGAATAAAGTTGTTTTAAATTGATGTGTTAATAGCTCTGGCTACTTGGGCACGAGCGATGCAACATTGGCTGTGAGTTGACTTGCCTGGAGAAGCTATCTGCTGCTTGTTTTTACCATAATATAAACATAATTGAACCAAACTTTGATAAAGTTTTGTGCCAAATATTTTATTCATAGTTTTTAAATATTTTTTACAGAAAAACATTCTTCAGGTTGATTTAATTTTTTTTTCATAATGTTATTTTTTATAAAGAGTTTTATGTTGTGTTTTGTTGTAACATTTGTGAACTCTTTAAATTAAAAAAAAAATTATACACACGCATATATGCGTGTTTTAATAGCGTTTTATGGGAAAAGTTCTACTTAGGAGTGTTTTTTAACTCATTCGATAAATAAGGAAATATCTGTTTTAACGCGTTTCATGAAAAACTTAGTACTTTTGGGGTGTTTTATTATCCGTTTAAAGGAATATTTAGAAATACTTGCTTGCGTGAGTGTTTTTATAGTTATTAATGAAATAATTTTCAAAGATTTAAAATTCATTTTTTGGATGATTTTCAAATACTTGCATGCATAAGTGTTTTCCATAGCGTTTTATGAAACATTTTTTAATTTTATATAAACGTTTCAAAACTTGTTGAAATAAACATTATGTAATAAATGCTTGCGTGTGTATTTTTCCTGGCATTTAATGGAATATTTTCTTCAGTATTTTTTTTGTAGCTTTTTGTAATTTGTTTCATATATAATCATTACATACGTGCACGCATGCTTGTTTTTCATAGCGTTTTATAAAATGTATTTTTAAAGACTTTAAAACTTTTTTTATGGATTTTGTTTCTTATTATAATTAATACGAGTATGGATGCGTTTTTTTTTTTATGGATTTTCCAAAAAAAAGAAACATTATAATTATGTATTTATTATGAAGTAACAAAAACAATTCAATTAAATATATGTGCCATGGACTTTGAAATGAATGTTTTTAAAACATTTTCCTCTACCGCTCTATATTATATGTAAATAGCTCTTTATGCAATGCAGCCCACTCTTTTGAAGCACGCTCAACTTTACCACTCTGCGCCCTGCTCTACCTAAGGCTGTACTTTTTAGATTGTCACAAATATTGTCTATTGTAAAAAGTTATAAATTTTAATTTTTGTGGTGTTTTTCTGTTGCTTAATAAGTGTTGAAAGCTCGCGCTTGGAAAAAAAAGGCGTGACGACATAGTGATAATGCTCAAGAAATATTTTTAAAAATCTAAACACGATAATGATAGATGGGTTTTGATAACAAGAGTAGACTGTGATATGTGTGGTTTGGAAATTAATATATAACGCGCCATATCATGCAGAATTTATTATGTGGAAGTGTTGCACAGGAAACGCACATTGCTTTCCATTCCAAAAAAAGTGTAAAAAAACTAATAAATGAGTTAAAATAACTGTAAAATAGCTAAATTCTACAAGATAATCGTTAGAAAATAAAAAACTTCTAAATATCTTTAATTCTTGGATATATTTGTATGGTGGCTTATCCACATTCTCGCCGACTGGGCATTCTCGCCTCGAGACAATGGCTGACAACGGCGAGACAATCGCCTCGCCATGAAAATGATGATAAGTGCGAGAATGATGATAAGTCTTTAATCTAAGAATGTATAAAATACAGAAGTGTGGTTTTCTCAAATGTAGATAATAAAACTGCATATCTGTGGTTTTTCACAAATCAACGACACAACAATTGGTAACACATAAATTCAAGTTCATAAATTTTTTATGTATTATAATTAAAATATATTTTTTGTCTATCCATCAATAAATAATTGTTTGTGTTAATTTTATAGAACATCAATCTGATAAAACGAAATACTTCATGTAATAAATAATACTTGAATATTATTTTCTATATATGCTAAAGTACAAAAAAATTAAGCCTGAGATTCAACATACTTCAAATGTAATAATTATGGCATATATTTTATTCAAATATAAAAATTATTTAAGACATGTGATCCACAAGTTTTTTTTTCAGTGATACTACGAGCTTCAGGACACGCTGTAACACACGGGGCGTGATATTTGATATTTCTGCTTTCGAATTATTTTTCCTGAATGCCAACAACAAAACCAAAAATCGTAAATAAAATCCAACGATATGTAAAATCTCATTCACACATAAGTGTTTAACAATGAATACCTAAGTTATCCCGTGAAACGACGAGAAAAAAACTTAAATTTTAAGTAAGATATCAAAAACTTCGGAATATCGTGTAAAGCGAAAAGACGAAGACTGTGATAACTTTTCAACAAAATGTTCTCGTTGTTTCATGTTTTAGTTCTTGAAATATTCACATTTGATTTCACTTCTTCTATTTCATATGTTCTAAGATGTTAACGGATTATAATTTTTTTTTTGCCATAAACACGAAGCGAGTTGCTCCGAGAGATGTGATTGGTTTCTCAATTGTGTTCGTCAATTTACCGTAACGATAAAGCGACTGACTGCAACTTCTCTATATTATCGAATACGTAATTAATTACTATGTACCATAGGGAACACTCATTGTCTCATTGTGGATATTCGGTCTGGATGTAAACAATACCATACTAATATAACAGATTAGTCGATGTACCTCTCCCATTCAGAGATTTTCTAAATATATATATATATTTATATAAATATATATATATAAATGAATCATTTATTGCACGGTAACAATATTTATAAGCACATTGTAAATATAATATTTGTTGTTATAATAATTAACGTTTTGTAAAATACAACTTTGTTTTATTTATTTATTATTTATATCAGTTTTCTCAGAATTCTCGCTTTTGAGATTTTCTATTCCCCAACTCCCTCCCGATCGTCATCTTTAAGTCTATTATAACCATTTTATTATAATAGCATTGATTGATTGATTAAGCAGCTTTTCAATCTGAGAAACTTATATCAGATTCCACGCCGAAAAAAATTAATTCAGTTGTTATTCTAGAACGGTCTTAATAAATTGTAATGGTTTTTTGGATGTGTAATATCAATAAAATAAGAATGAGCTACTTCTAACATATTCTAAAAATCAAGAAAAAGTTAAATGCAATAGAAAAGATAATTCATTTAAACATCAAAACCATTAGAAAAAATAAGTCTCGATAATATAATGGCTAAGAGATTACGACAATTTTAGATGTGAAATATTTCACCTTTCGTTGGTTTCGTGAGACTCGAAAAAATAATCTGTTCTTAATAAAAATTTCGTGTTCTTCTAACCATTTGATATACTGGAATTTGTTGTTTAAATATTGAGTTAAAATAATTAAACTAGTTGGGCATGGATTCAATCTGCGGTAGTTATAAGAGTATTCGTAATGTTTAGAGAATATAATCATCTTATCATTATCTTGGATAGGCTTTCGTTGAGATGTGATCCAGAACGGCTGAAGAAAATTACATAACTCACAAGTCTAATAAAATTAAATGGATTCCATTACGTACGAGAACATACCGAGCTACGCCGAAGATTTCCAAGAAATTCCGAGCGTACAACATTCATCAACGAAATTAATATAATACTAATATGAAATGGTTTTGTATTACATGTATATTTAGAATATACGTCATACATTACTTAATTAAGAAACTATTCGTAAATATATAGTAAATAAGTTTTAATGCTTTTATAGGTTTTTTTTCATAATATTGATTAAGTCTACAGGTAAGCTGTGTACGCAATAGGTAATCGATAAACACTTGATGTTTTGGATATTAATTGTGAAAAAAATATATATCTAGCAAATACTAGGTGAGCCTATTTAAAACTAGTACAAATTATTTGCTTTCTAGCTATGTTAGTTAATTCAATCAGACAGAAAGCCGAGCCGCGACATCTGTGGAGATGTTGGTTCGAATCTCACTGGAGTTACGAAAAAAACCTCAAAGACTTAACTCGTCGTTTTATTTATAAACTGATTGACTAAAACCAAAACTAATCTTATAACTATTGCATTTGTCAAATTGGTCGCATCAATATTAATTGCATCTAAAAAGTAAGATTTATTTAGTACTGTTATTTTTTAGTAAAAAATAAATACATTGTACATTCTTTGTAAAAAAATAGAAATTTAAGTACAATGCAGGTAAGAAATGACTTGAGAGCTGTGGAAGAGTGACGGCAGCTGAAACTTGAACTCTCGTTTCTGAAAGCTTCTGGGAAATCGCAGACGAGACAGGCTGACAACTTAACCGGATGATGATAAGACGATGACTGAATCTGTCTCCATACAGAAACTATCCTTCTATTTAAGGGTTGCGCGATAATGAAGAATGTCACAATATGGTTTGCTGAGAAAATACTCGACCCTTAACTTTAAGGGTCACTACTGATGAAACAGATTATATTTTTCCAATTAGATAATTTCATACAAGTTTTGTATCTTCAATAATAAACATAATAAAAAGTGATCCTCATATGATAATATCTGAAGCCATAGTAAAATAATATTTTGAAATAACTAACAATATATGTCAAAAACGTGTTATTTTGATACTTCTTCAAATAATTGTAATGCTGTTTAGATTAACTTTGATCTCGCAACTGCCAAAACTTACGAACATATTCGATGAGTTTTGGGGGCTATCTATTTATAATCGTTCAATCTATACGTAATGGCGAATAAAAAACCTTCATTTAGCAACCAGGTACATACATACACTTGCTAAAAATTCAAATTCTTCCTGAGGTGTAGTCGAGGTGCTGACATAAGACACGGCAGCAGTCAACAATAATTAAGATTTGTGGGTTCAAACCTCACTTGAGTCTCAAAAACGAGTTTACAGATTTATGAAATGGTTAAATAATGCAGATTTATAATATAATTATTGACAATATTTGCTAATTATATTAACATAAATAACAATAGACACTGTATCATTAAAATTATTTATACGTAGTTTTGAGAAGAGTTTGAGTATTGTGACGAATGAACGTTTCATTTTTTAAAAGCAAACTAGACCTTAAATTGTAAAAGTTTATAATAACACAACAAAACAACATTATTATGATATAAAATAGATGTAATTTGCTAAAGTTTTGCCGTTATATAAGGATAACTATACCTTCTAGTTGCGGGGGAGACGCACGTCTCGTCCCGGGGCTGTTATAGCTCTCAGTTTAAAGCTGAAAGCTTTGGGGGTAGTTTTCAAGTTCCGGCGTGTGTGTACTTTCGAAACAAAAACAAGTCGTATGCAAAATGGCGACCGCCGAGAAAACAATTCGAAATGACTTACGACTGCGAGCACTCGCAACTCCCGACAAGTTGTGTCGTTTTATAATAAACATTTATGGCTTGTGCCTCTTCTGTCCTACGAGTTGCCCAGCTTCCGGGTGCTCTACACTACGTATTAAAAGATACTGCGTTATTGAGTGTTATGCCGTGTATCTTAAAAAAAAATTAGAATATAAAAAATACATGAGGCATAACACCCAAAAACAGAAAATGTCCCTTGCACTATTGTATCAATGATAAAGTTTTAAGAAAGCAGAATTTTCAGCACGGGTTTATTGTGTAAAAAATATGTTTCCACACACGAAACAAGAAATAAAACATATATTTTTTTCAAAACACAGGGGATATTACCACACACCCCAAGGTTACCATAGTCAGGCGTAGTATCCGATTCAACCACCGTGGGAATGTATTCATAAAATATTTTTTCAAAACGCAAATTTAACAGCTGTGTACATAATTTTTTTATTATACTCAAAGACTTTTCCATCGTTGTAATTATTTAGATACAGGAATATAGCTTTATAGAATAAAATATATTAATAAATCATTCCAAGCGTTATTTTGATAGGGTAATTTTCAGCAATATTATTTAAAACTCAGTACTCTTTCATTATTCATTAAGTACGTGAATTTTTTTCTTTGAAAAAAGCGAAGCGCAATTTTAGTGAAGAGTATCATGTTTATTCAATGTGAGCCTAATCAGAGTTTATTACATTTTAATATTTGAATATTCTTGAAATGCTCACTAGAATTAAAGCACTTTTTTGGTAGATTTTTAATCGTTGGAGTATATAGGTTAGCTAGTTTGTCATGAATTTTTTTTAAAAGTTCAAAAAATTACTTGTCCCTTAGACTTCACGTGATAAAATTTGACGGATGAGCGGGCACCGGGCGGCCAAAAGTCCCGTTAACTTGCCAGTATTCCCCATAAATCCAAACAAAATGGGACACCGCTCTCCAATTCCTGAAAAAAATTCGCTGTTTTGTTTTTCACTCCGTCTCGCGGCAGATCGCCCCGCCGCGGACTCGAGAGGGCTCCCTTGGCGTGCGTTCCTCGCAGAACTTGCAAGGACGTCGCTCATATTTCACCATTAATAAGAAAACTTTTCCAGAGGGGTATTATTTCAAAAAACATGACGTAAAGACCAATTATGTACTTTTATGATGCATAATAAATAAGGCAGCCTATCACGGTAATGTGTGTACTTTAGAGTTTGGGATGTTTCACCTACAACGAAACCAAACAAAAATGAGCTCCCCCGTGACCCCCGCTGTCATCCATCTTTAGAATTTCATTCGGAGTTTCTTGCATTTATGAATAAAAAAACAATATGTTGAATTTTATATCAAAAGCTTCGACGGAATATTATTAGAATATAAAAAGACAATATCACCACGACCGACTCTAAGACGTTATCCAATTTCACCACTTAAAACTTCATTCGATTTTATGTATTCTTGGGTGTTGTGTTATTAGTTAACGGTCGTGTTATAAGTCGTCGATTATTTCGGTCCCGGTAATTACTTAAGGCATCTTCAAATTTAATTTAACTCTAAATGCTAGAATAAAAAACGATTCTACAGCTTAAAAATCATTCATTAATTCATGCATGAATGTTGTGATGCGTTGTATTTTGAGTCTTTTTCAATTGTGGTCTAGGTACTGGGGGCATCTTCAGAAACAATCCCCGAAGAAAATCTAATAACAACGGCTGCCAAAACCCACGAGTATGTTTCAAAACTATTTTACATAAAATAAAAAAAAAACTAACTGAAGTACACTCGATTCGTAGTAAAAATTCGTAGAAGACCGATCTCCCATATATCGCCGACTTACAAAACAACCCCAATAGTGACCTACTGTATTTAACTATTTGTGAAATTTTATTTGAAATTTCGAGTTTATATGACAAAATATATTTGTACAATCCGATGTTTAGCGTTGTCTGAATTATCATCATCAGTTTATTAAAATATGTCATAAACAAACATTCTTGCAAAAACGTTCTCAAACAGGATTTGCGTACAGTATATCTACCACGTCGATCCTAAACAAAAAAAACTCTATTGTTTACGAATTGGATGAAAAATTTGTATAATATATGTAAATCGTCATAAACACTTGTTGCTTCACCCGGATCCGAGTCCCGGACCTCACGGGCGGTGAGGCACCGCGTTAGCCACTGTGGATGTGGAGTAAGCACACTTCAACCGTTTCTTACTTTGATCCACTCACTAGTATAATAACACGAGACGAACTGAAAGGATATAAGCAGGACTTGATGCCTAAGCGGGCACTCCTGGGGCGGGCATTAGTCCGAGCCGCTGGGTCGCCGGCTGCTTGTTCTCTGATATGTGATGGTGGATATGAATAATCACCTGAAATTATTCACACGAGAGGCTTTCACTACCCCCCCGAACTGCAGACTCCCGTAACTTCCGGAACAACCTAAATTATTGTGAATGGAACTGTTTGTTGTTTTGTAAAGATACACTATGTTAAGGAAGACTTTATTTAGTTGAGTCTACAAATGTATATATTTATAAATATATTTAAAAATATATATTTTAATGTCTTCATTACAAAACTGTCGCAATGCCTTGAATTAATAATATTTAAAAAATATACAATAATTGACCAATTGTAAACAACATATCAATGAAAATCAAAATTAGGATGTACTGACAACCAAACAATCATTATTTTTTATTCGTCATCATTTATTCGCACACGAGAGAAACATAAAACGACATGTTCATAAATAAATGCAAATAAAATAACTCGCACCAGGATATATGTCCTGTTAAGCAGCAGGGAGCTCTCGCCTTGCCTATACCTCATTCCAAATGTAAGTGACGTATGTTGAATTATGACCTGTTGAAAATAAAAATATAAATATGAACGAACTTTCAGAATGAACAAATTTTCTGGGGTCATTGCGACTACCGAGAATCTATTAACATCAAAATACTTTCATCCACGATACAATAGTTAGAATTATGATCCATATTTGAACAGCTTACATGAATATCGAATTGGTTAGGTTGTAACGATAATTTTTGGTTGTGAGCACTTTCGACATTCACTGAAGAAGTCGTTTAAAGGCGAAAGTGTTTGCAATCTGGACCGTAATATTTTAGTCATATATTGAAATTGAGATACAAAAAACGAAATGTTAAATTTTACATTTTTTATAATAAAAATATCAATGAGCTTGTAATTTGAAATATTATTTACTCTCATTACACAAGTTATAATAAATGTTTTTGGAAAAAATATATACTAAAGAGAAGATCACCCCATAATAACTTACAGCGACACTGTACTTTTCCTATCTCCCGTGGCAGTGCAAAAAGCTCTATGAAAGCTCACAACCAAATTAATCTTCGGAAAGAAAGCTCACGTGGTAATTGTAATGTATATTTTACCGTCTTTATTTTTGTAAGCGAGGTGTTCTTATTACACGTGAGTGAGGTGAATAATATTAAACATTAAGGCAGTTGCTAGGCTGTCGCCTAAGTGTTATATGCCGAGACGCCCGTCGCGCAGGGCTGCCAGGGACTTTCTCTGGAGTACATTTAAAATGGGGGACTCAAATTTGATTAATTATTAAATATATATAGACGTTAATATTAACTTGATAAAATCATCAAAGACGACTCTTCGTTGAAATGCCTTATGGGGCGATTAAAACTCTAAAGACTAGTAATAATCCCTGAAAAAACATAGCATTATCAACATTTTAGTGAAAAATCACGACATATCACCACTTTTAAATAAAAAGCTATACGTATGATCAGAAAGAATTTAGATGAGGTTTAATATTAAGATGATTGAAGTTTTTTATTCCTTCGTCGTTTAAGTTCCCGCATAGGGCTATCTTCGGGAATTGGTGGAGTTATTGATAAAGGATTTCTTGATGAAGAAAAAGTGATTCCCATGCGGGGACCGAAACGTTGGAAGACTGAAAACTTCAAGCAGCTCAACACCCAAGAAATCAAATTATCTTATAACAACGTCTACTAAAAACCTACGAACATACCTAGTATTAAACTAAATCAGAATAGCTTTTGTTGTGGTGATACCAAGTGGCAATTCTATGGTATGACAAACTAAACACTTAGCGCCGAAAATCTTTTGTGAATTTGTTAGACTGTACGGCTTCTATCAAAAAAGGTTGAAAATAAAAATAAGCAAAAATATTATTTCGAATCAAATACTAAAACTGAACTCTACGCATTGTTAGAATATTTATTTCCCATATATCTTTCTAGTGGAATTCCTTTGAATTTTGAATAAAATAACATGAACATGTAGTTAATTTAAAAAAAACATTTAGAGATACAATATTTGAAAGCCAGAAATTCAAATGCAAATAAAGCGATTTTGGTGAAATCGAAACATATTTAATATCACAATCTCTCATTTAACTTAGTAACTACATTTGAACTCAAAAATTTAATTGATATAGTAATTGGAAAGATACATTGATGTTAATTAAAGTCATTGATCATGTCGCACATTTGAAATAACGTAAAAGTTGGCCGGCAATCACCACGCACCATCAGTTTCACCGTAATGAAAAAGCTTTGTTTATTTTAACAACATATTTCGTTCGAACATTTTTATACGCGTGTGAAATAATCAATACAATTTAAGGGAAATTAATTTTGAACGCTTACAAAGGCTTTTGTTAGAAAAAAATGAGACCCGTGAATTAATCACAAATTAGATATCCACACAAATGAGACTTTGGGGATAAATGCAGTAATATGTAATGAATATTTTATTAAGTACATAATTGCTTTATTTTTAATTGGAGAAAAATATAAATAAATATATATATTTAATTTATAAAATCAGAAGGTATAGAATGGAAGACTGACTAATGAATGAGATGAACTGGAAAATAATGGCGTTGAGCAAGGGGTTCCGGCGCTGACCTTAGAGTAGGCCAGGATTCACTTAAGTTTAAGCGCCGTAGATAATGATGATGAATAAAAGAAAGAGCTCTCAGCATACTTCTTCTTTCTATGCGAGATCTTTAGGGTTTTTTTTTCCAGGAAAATCAGACTGCGTGGCCAAATAAAGCATTGTAAAATTACCCTAGGGGTGTATAAGACATACAACGGAAGACTGGTGTACATTGTGCGAGATGAACGGGAGGACGGCAGTATTAGCGGGGATAGCTGGCGTATGATTTTGGCGAAGACCAGGGTCATGACAATGATTCTAGAAGACGATGACAAAGAAGACCAGAAAGTGGCTCCAGCACATGTCCTCCTCGGGCGCCCTGCGAGGCCGTTATGTGTCGAGACGTAAGGCCGGGCTAGTCCATGAATACAAAGTTTATGGTTCACACAAAATTGCTCCGGCATAATCGTATAAAAAATTGAGATTTTTATACGACTGGGGAGAGAAGGGGTACTTTTTATGAAGTGCGGGATCATGAATTATTTACGTGGAGATTTTTAGTGCTTCAATATACTTTATACTTGAGAGCTTATAAGAAGTCATATTTTATCAAAAAAAAAGCTCCCCTGCAATGTGTTGTCTGTACAAAATGATGATACTTTTTTTTCACTGGAAATCAATTGCTTTCTTATAGTTAAATGCATTACTTGACAACACAAAAATATTAAAAAATAAAAAAAAAACAACACCGGTATGCTCTCTTTGTTTACCAACAATATACCTGTGTGGTATTGTAGCGAAATAGTAGTTCAACAAGAAAAGAGCGCGTGGCCGCAATAGCCGTGTCGAATCCAACAAGTGTTTTTTTTCGTCGTTTCACGACCAAACGGATTATTCAAATATTTTTTACAATATTATTACTCTGAATTTCGTGGCGTGAGTTGATGATGTTGAAACTATTCAGTAAACATTGAAAGGGTAGCGCGAGGGGCTCCCTCGAGCCGGCTGGCTGCCGTGGAAACTCATCTCCTATAAGTCGCCTCCCTGTATCAAGCTTACCCGTATTATCCGATGGAAATTACCTGGTGGTAACTAATAAGATTTAAATTAAATATTAGCTCAAACAATAATGGGTTTTAATGAAATTTTAATAAAATTTTGGAACTTTAGTTTCATTGATGTCACAGTTTTGCTATCTTTTGATGAAAAGAGAAAAATAATCTGAGAATTGCCATTAAATACACTAGTATAAAAAAGTAAGGAAGGCCATGGTTTTCATCCTGTATTTCAACATTCATTTTATCAAGGAAAGACTACCAAATTCAGCATAAAAAAATGTGGGTTATTAAGAATATGTTTAAAAAAATAACAAAATAAATATCAAAAATACTATTGTACTACACAAAGTGCAGCAGGTATAGAATTCCACCTATAAAATATTTAATAGTTTTTTGTTTCTAGGTAAGGTGCTAACAAAAATAAATAAAAGAAAGATCTTTACTAAAAGTCGATAAATAATTACGTTATTTGTATATATTTTTTTACAAAAAAATACCAAATATTTGGCCACACCAAGCTTTCTAATACAAGTTTAAGCACGGTTGTGAGTTAAATCACGCTTTATATCGCAGGTAGTATTTTTTGCGCTGAAACTTGTACGATCGAAAAAAGGTTTTTATTAAAAATATTAGGCTTCATAATTCAAAGATATTTTTTGCTTCACCAGGTGTATTTGTGAATTCAGAAGTTAATTTTAATTACAGAGATTTTGCACGAGGCGCTGCGACCGTATACTGGGAATAAAAATTTAATTACAGCCTCCTGGAAAATCACAATAAGATATATAATTTAATACCATTGACTCATCGATGTCTTGGAATTCCACTGTAAAGATTACATTTATGTACACATAACAGGGAGATATTTCACGAATTAATTAATATGGGTACAAATATATTTGTAAAGTGTGCGTATTTAGTTATTCAGTATATACCAACCGTGGGACATTCAATATCAAAAATAAATTGTTAAACAAAATCACACTATGCAAGCAATAAGTCTGTATTTTATACTACTTATGAAAGTATGTGAACGCAAGTTGAGAAAAAAGATTAATAATCAGTGTAAATAAATCAGATGCAGCTGTAGATTTGTGTTAACATGGAAACAATTTTTTTGTTATTAGAGTACAAAGTAGAAAGCAAGCAAACATGCACAACGAGAGTGATAGTTTAAATTTTAAAAAATGATATTCGGATGATGTTTTAAGCATAATTATAAAATCAATTGGTATTTCATAATACATTGAATTATCCTCGTGTATCAAGTAGAAGATGAATAATAGTTAGCATTATATTTTTGATGCTCGATTACAATTACAACCAATTTAAATCAACTAAAAATCAAATAAAACGACAACCTATTAATTAATTAAAATAATGAATTAATATTTCATGTCATAGTATTTGAACCTCCCCCGTCTTTGTACTTGAGACTTGTTCAGTCTTTGACGTTCGTTATTTATTTCGCTATGGTGCTTCCACATGACCCAAGTGATTTATATATGGGTACTTATGTAAATTATAATATCATGTATAGCTGTGGTGCGGGGGCGTCCTCTGATGTTAATTCAGGAGTGTGGCCCCCTAACAGGCCATCGAAATATCGAATCACATACTTGCTAAGTATACTGAGTGGCCTATTACCCGCTTTCATGCTTTGTCCGTTCGTCAAAAGACTGGTAATACTTATCGACGGACATTAATCAATGAACTATAATTAGTTTTGTACAACAAATAGAACCAAATGGCTGGAAAAAAAACGATATTTTTTAAGCAAACCCTTTTGCCTTTTAAAGGTTTTGTTAGACTTATAAGACGAAAGTAGCTGTTTGCTATATTAAAATATAGATTGATATAATCGACAAAAATGTAAAAATACGTAAACGCATCGAATAAAAGCAATGTACTGTAATTGAAATTAGATATAAAGAATTAAAGAAGATGGGTTGAAAAATATATCAAGAGGCGTTTTCGGTAAGGGTGAATTTTATGGTAATTTTGAGGATATTTACATTTTACAATGGCATTTAAATTGCTAGAGATATCTTACAATTTGAAAGCAAGGAAACAATAAATTCAAATATAGTATTTAAAATGCCTACTTCGAGGAAAGATATTCTAAGCAGTCTGATATCTTTTGTTGCATTGTTTACAAAACTCCCAGTACACTGATATAGATAACGGAGCTATTGGAGGTACTCGGAATGGGTTTGCAGAGAAGTTTGCAGCTCGACAGAAATATTCGTTTAAAAAAAAAATTACATAAAATATGTGCTTATTATGCTTGTTTGAAAAAAAACATATGTATAAAAAATTTTATATTCTACCCTTTAAAAAGTTTTTAAAAACAAATAAATGTCAAGGTTTTTTGTTAGGTTTGTGTTTTATTGTTTCAGATTATGTAGACGGGGATTTTATTCATGTATTTATTTTGTCGAATACACCTCATTTTATGAATTATATTTTGGAATTATTGCTTTAATTATTGTTATTAAAAACTTAATAGGCTTTAAACTATTTTTATAATTTTTTTATGAGATTGTTCGAGGTTAAACATTTATATATTTTTTATTTATTACAAAAAAAATCCTTTTGAAGATAAAAAAAAATCTGGCCAATTCTATATCCATCGTGACACTAAACGACCGGTGCTTTTATAAAAGTAGAGCCCAGGACTTTTTTAAGTGATTTATATTTTAGCTCAGCGGAGTTTTTATATGTAATATAAAAATGAATAAACTTAATTTATTTGAGCGTTATTCTAGAATGCCACAAACTTTTCGATTATTCCACGTGTTGTCTCTTACATTGTATGGTGTGTATTTCGCAGCGATATATCGAGAGGCACATTCTCGTGTTTGCGATGCATAATCGATTCACGCTCCGAGCCAGCGGTTAGAGCACAGGGCGTGCCCTATCTGTGTTGTCATTACTTTAATATAAAACGTCAGAGCTGCTCTACACGAGTGCTCTCTAGCGATTTAGAGCTCGTTCCCTGACATACGCTCATATTGAAATGAGGCTCTAACCACAGCGCGAGAAGGCTCTGTGATTGAAGCGAGCGTGTTCCAAAAATAGACTCAAGTTACGATGTAGGCTGTAATAAGCCACAATTTATAATATTCAGGGGTTGTTTTATGAAATTAACAGGGAAAAAAAGTACTTCTTTTTAATCTTAACATGTAATTACAATCACCTTCTTCTCGTGTAATTGCAAAACCCATTATTTTTCTGCACATATGAATATAAGTAAGTGAGTTAAAAAAATAAAACTGTAATAAGTTGCGAATTCATGGGTGGTTTATGAAGCATTATAAAATATTCAACATATAAATTTATTTATTCTCAAGTGGAAATGCAGCAGGCAGTGCAATGTGCAGTATTATTTTGCTGATAAACTGTCGGGATTTGCTCGCCCTCTCGATGTTGAAGTAAAAATAGCCAAAATGTTGAAAAGTTATCACACCCAGTCCACCGATGTGAACCGACACATCCTGGTTATCGCGTTCTACAAATAGAGTTTATTTTTTTATCATCTTGGCCAAGAAACAATTGCATTATTTTTTTATTTAAAATAGTATGTACTCATTAAACAAAAAACCTGTCCACAGTCTCCAAAAGATAAAGCAGAAAACAAAGTATACGATAAAAAAGAAAACTATGTGATAGCATGAATGTCTTCTTAATATATACTAAAGTTACTTATTTCCTTTTTCTATATAACATATTATACTCCCTGAAGCATTCTTTCATATTCCATATCACATAAACAGTCCTTACAATTATAGCAAGTCGGCAAACAAGCGGGGAGGCACCGAGAAACGCCGGCATTCGGCATTGTGCCATTCATCCCCCGACAATGCCTGAAAACGATGGTTTCACGGAAGAGGTACCGCATTGTGCTGAAATGAATAAGCTCCCCTGATTCCGTTGACAAGCATGGGGAAAAAACAACAACGGTGGATTTAAGACAAATAAAAAAACCATTAAAGGCAGTGCCACCCTCTGAAGGATGTCAAAAATTTATTAATCAAAATTTTGCGAATGCTATTCTGAAAAAAACCACTTCAAGATTTTCATGCTAAGAAAAAGTTCAGAGTATATAAACGCAAGGTCTTAACAATTGGATGCGGTGAAAACATTTTTCTTTTATGCGTTTTTTTAACCTAAAATCTCACGAAAGACAAGCAAGTGTGCTAATAATCAGATTGCAAAACAACAAGCAAACCCACAAGCTGGATACATAATGTATTGGCAAGTATTTATTGTGATCAGACAATATTAAGGTTCTTACTAGTTACTCTTTTACATGTCCGTACTAAAATACCAGCACTAGTAGTGAGACGTATTTATTATCGTGAGGTCAGCATGAATCTTGCACCAAGTAAGCAGTCAACGTAACCAATAATATTTATTCATGGCGAAGTCCTGAAGAAGTATCACTGGTGTACTTCTTTTCTATAGTTTATTACTAATTTTTAATAAATGCATGATATAACTACAATGCCAGAACTAAAATCATATTTCAAAACACAAAAAAACATTCAAATTAGATTAAAGACCTAAAAATGTTGAATTCATTATTTATAAAATATTAATATTTTTAAATAAAGTACTTGAGTGATTTTCCACATGTTCGTTTTTATTTGTGACCGGTTTCGCCAACCTTCCACGTTGGCATTATCAAACAGAGTATTTATTGTGATAAAAACATGAGATAATGCCAACGTGAAAGGTATTTTATTCAAAAATATTAAAGTGGAATTCCACCAAGTACTCTCTGTCAGAAATATTGAATTTCTTATAAAATATTAAGCAACTATTTATAATAATTACTTAATATAAAAAAATTGATTCAGCAGTTTTACTGTGATATATTATGATTGTGGTTATTTTTTTGTACATGAATTTGGAGGAGGAATATTTTGAATCTCTGCACACTGATCGATGCTCGCCTCCCCATGCGCTCAAAGCGGCTAACTGCCTTTTTATTGAAACCTTACACTTCATAAAGCCTTGCGGACAGATTATCTCAACAGAGAACCCTGGAGCTCGCGGGGCAGGCTTGGCGCGGGGGCGGATTGATTCAATGAGCCGGCAGAGGAGCGTATTGGAGACTGTTCAGCTACCAATATGATGAGAGAAGCGATTATGCGGTATTAAACAAGATAAACCACAATATTATGTACATATATTCTACGTATATACATATAAATATAATAAAATACTTGAGTGATTTAATAGTGATTAATTTTAATCGGTGACCGGTTTCGACAACACGTTAGCATTATCAAACTGAGTCATCAAACATGACCAATAAAAATTAACATGTGGAAAAATCACTGAAGTATTTTATTTTTTAAAATATATTCTAATTGAATTCTACCAATTACTCTCTGTCAAAAATATTGATTATATATATATATATATATATATATATATATATATATATATATATATATATATATATATATTGTCGCTAATGGTAGCGACTGACCAACCCAAGCACAACTGTAGTTGTTTTTGACTGCATGCTTCCATGCCACTTACTGACACGAACGAGATTGCATTGAATGAGAACCACGGTGCCATTGTAACTGAGTGAAACCGATGCACATTTTTTCCATCGTTTCAAGTGTGTGCCGATTGCCAAAATATAGTAAAAATATACACAAAAAAATTCAGATTTTATAAAAACGTAATAATAAAAATTGGAATAAATGTTCTTGGAGAATATAATGTATGAAGAAGTTTTACTCGGTTTTATTTTGTCGCCATATCGATTCTGACCGAAAGCAATCATGTTGCGAGTGACATGAAAGAATCGTGTGGGTGTGGAGACGAGGAGTAGAGCTCCCTCCTCTACCCCGGAGACAGCAGTCTCCGAGGAAATATCACAGGAGATAGCGCCGAGACGCCTGCCGAGTCTCCGAGGGAGCCCGAAAGCATTCGTGACAATACTCTGATAGGGATCCCCGCGTGAAAAGTGTGAGCATCGAGTTGAGATAATTTTGACAGGTCTTTGAACCGATTTTTTTAGTTCATGCCCTGATATGGCAATGCTCCTCCATCGTGGCTTACAATACCTCTGATATTTGATATTATTCAATGATAATAAAATATACTAACACAAATCATATATAAGTTTTATACAACTATACAAATAAATAAAAAATAAGTTTGGAAAGTCTTTGGAATATAAAATTATATTGCATTTCGTGGACAACAGTGAAATTAACCTTACTTTATACTAACTTAATAACTTTTTCAATAGAATAAAATGAAAACGATAGTGTATCTAAGACAAACAACAATTAAAGAGAAAAATACTTCTCATTTCTTGAGCAATATTTTTTTATAATATTTTGTTGCGTAGAGTACATTATGAAACGATGAGAAAAATTATCAATTTTTTTCATTATACTTTTCTCACATTTGAATCAATTGCTTAATATTTATATACACATTAAATCGGTATGGTTGAAAATTGCGACCTTAAATATACATGTTTTTAAAAATTATTTATTTGGAATTTTATGCAATATATCGAATTAATCCACCTACAGTTTTTATTTTCTAAGATACAAGCCATTTCAAACCAGTAACTACTCTTTCAAAGAAACCATCGTACTTCCAGCATAAATTAAAACGATATTAATACAATTACTTATTATATACATGTTATCATGATAATTCGCGTATATTCCGGAGTAACTTAATTGCACGTTAGTAAGTGAGTCGTCCCCAGCTGTTCTGCCGCCGGCTTATCTGTCTACCGTCACCCCCGCCGGTTGTTGGGAATCATTTGTAACAATACTGTTCAATTAATGACACACTAACGAGTCGGTAAGTCCCATCAGAAAGCAAAGGGTTTATTTCGGCTAATCCTGGGCTTTATACGCAGGCGGGATCGGAGCGAGTCGGCTTTGGCTATATCGAATAACACTCAATTGAATAATAAGCAGTTCTTGTAAACACGACTTAACCTAAAACAGGCTAAAGATAAGCGAAACGTCTTGATCTTACGATAGTCTGGTTGTAGAAGAGACAACTTTTGTTTGAATATAGTGATGGGCTTCTAGTTTAATCGAATAATCGATAGTTAATTTTATTAACTATCGAGTTCTTGCTAACATGATTAAAGATGTGCAAAACGAACACGCAAAATCGAATTGGATCTGAGCAATAAAGAATTTCAATGATCAAATACTGCAACTGGATTTTTGCAGATGAGTAATGTAAATACGATAATATCAGAAATATTCGTATTTACTAAAAAAAAAAGGTACACCCTGAAAATGTATTTTCAATTCGTCTGAATTATCTGCGAAAACAGCACTATCTATTTGTTGGTTGTGATGTGAATATCAAATTTTACAAATATATTGTTATAGAAGAAAACTAAACATAACCATATAAAAGTGAAAACAAGATTTCATTTTCAAACATACGTTAACCATGAAATATAGATTTATCAAAATTGGTAATATTTCAGTACTATTGACGTCTAGCTTGGTAAACTCTATGAAATCGAATTTATCTATAAGGTAAAAGATTATCTTGTCATTGAAAATAAATACCACAAGACCAATTCAATTTTTATTTCGACGGGCCGATTCGATTTGCTACAAATTGAGGGTAATCGTAAGAGGCGTATTGACACAGGTTAGTCAAATTAAATTAGGTTAGAGTAAATAATTAATTCCACATACTTATGTGGAGCCCCGCCAAACGTACAGGTATATTTAAAATTAAACGCTTTGAATATATTAAACGAGAGGGATTAAACAAAATTAAATTAAACGAATTTATTCTTAAGCAACTCGTTAATTGAACATATGTAAATACAAGTAAAATATTTACGAGGCTACTCATATTTATTATAAAAAAACGTTTTTTTAGCTAAGCTTATTTAATAGAAATAATTACCAAAATATTGTCAAAGTCTGAGCAAAGACAGGATTGTACAAAAAAATCGTTCTTTCGTGATAATACTAAATAAATCTCTGATTAAATATTTTTGGGTGAATACGGAGAGTACAAATTAAATCAGTCTGTTATAGATATATAGAAAAATACCATGTCATTGACAGTGTCTCTCCACGAAATGTAAATGTTAGATCGTTTTGGCCAAGAGTGATACGATTTAGCTGTCGGTTCATTTGTTCAGAGGCGAGGGTGCAACGAATTTTTACATAATGCTCGAAAGAGCAAAAAAACTTTTACCACAACGAGATTACAATCTAAACTGCCGCGCGAGATAAATCCCATATTTTTATTCGCGAGTAATTTATTCTCCCGGGCCTAAATAATCTGTGTAGGAGACGTCCGAAACAAGAAGGAGAAGAAGGAAGTTGAAAAAGTTATTTATGGTAAACAAATTGCCCCTGCAAATGAATGGATACAAACCCGAATGAAACGGAGACGCAAACTTTCCCTCTATTCAATTATAAAGTTGGCTCTCTTGGTTTCGCAAGTTGCCGTCCTGGAAAAATATTACCCTGACGTCACAGCCTCCTGGATCTTCCCATTCCGAAATTGACTAACTGACGAGATATCCGCGGAGGGTGGGTTCGGCTCGGGGAGGATTTATTTTTTCAAACTCGATTTTCTATTTTGTACTTGCGAGGAAACTACGCCCTCTTTCCCGATTTGAAATGTACGCACGAAAATGGATCTGCAGAAAGTTAATTTATAGATGTATTCAGAGAAACACTTGAATATAAACGAATCTCGATCGTGAATAATTTTTTAATAAAATATTTTTAACGAACATTTTAATCACATTTTAAATTTTAACACAGCATTCCATTTCACAAGGCCATGGATTAAAAAAACAAACATATAAAGCAAATTAGAGATTTCCTAACTGCAATATATAAATATTCAAAGCCCTAAGCAATGAAAGTAAATTCCTATAAAAAAATATTTTATGTAGGATATATAAAAGTTGATTAATTTCGTCTTGAATTTTTATTGTGTAAGTAATACAAAGCTAGCTTATTCATCAATTTAAATTGATAATTATTATTCCAGTCGAGTATCCACTTTCCACTTTACGGGCCGGCATATCTTTTGCGCTACAAATTTGATTGTTATTAATCCAATGTTACATTAAACATGTTCGCTATCATTAAAGTTATGCGGAAGATGTCGCAGCCGGCGTGGCCAGGGCTGCTCACCACTCTCTGAGGCACCAGTCATGCAACCTCTGAGGCACTTGTCATGCAACCCCCGAAGCACCAGTCATGCAACTCCCGAAGCACCAGTCATGCAACTCTCGAAGCACTAGTCATACAACCCCTGAAGCAACAGTCATGCAACCCTCCAAGCACCAGTTATGCAACCCCTGAAGCACCAGTAATGCAACCCTTGAAGCACCAGTTATGCAGCCCTTGAAGCACCAGTCATGCAACCCCTGAGGCACCAGTCATGCAACCCTTGAGATGGCCCTCGTTGATGGCGGATCTAAAACGCAGTAACATTGAAATACCTCTAAAATTAAAAATTGCATATTTTATTAAAATTACATTATTTGTCATTTTATTTATGCTAATTACAATGGTAAATATTTATTTACGCTTTGATATCATTATTAATGAATATATAGTTATTATTCTTGTAAATTTATTAAATTGTATTGACCTCACTGTCAATTTTGTAATGTCATTTAATTTTTTAAATAATAGCTACATTAAGTTTTAGGATTTATTTAGAAGAATAAATTAAAAGTTTATTCACAATATTCAACACACACACATTTATTAAAAAAAATTATATTAATATTATATATATAAGACAGCCCTGGTTTCAGCGGACTGGTGTACAAATGCTTTTTTCTTAATTCCGAGGCGGACAAAGCGGCCGGAGACCGCGCGAAGTTTCACTGAATTCATTACGATAATAAATTGGATGAGAGCGTTTGTCCTCCGAATAAAATGTTAACTTCCGTTTTAATTTGTATGGCGGACGGAAGCTGCACACTGGCAATTTTTTATTTGATTACAGATACGCGCCTTCTCATTGTGAGCCTCAATTCTTGCATTTCCAATAAACCCCCACCGCCAATGAGGCCCTGAAACTTCATTAAACCTACTCATTTGAATTTTCAGTTGCTTTTCAAATAAATTGTATTTTAATGTATGAATACTTTATACGACTATGATCCACTCAAAGTAATGAATATACACTTCTAGCATTAAACAATTTGTGTTGTCACACGCTCGCGTTTATGTGCCAAGCCACGTGTTGACTATTAGATGCCCAGAATTAATTTTAATGGCCGAGTCGCCTACAGATCACGGACAATTGACTTGCTGGAATTATTGGAATTGTGGCTCCAGGCATGCCATCGCGTGTGTACTCCATGCAATGATTATTTGGGTCTTTCATCATCTTATCTCGGAGTTGAGAGATCTTAAATATCGAGAGAGTGAACTAAGCGCGACTGCCTCCTCGCTTATGTCTATTGCGAGAGAAATTATTAAAATAAATGCGATTTTCAAAGAGATTAGATTTAAATTAAAATTAAGTATACGCATTTATTTTTAAAGCCCCTGCTGAACACTTGGCAGTCAACCACAAAGTAATGTGTTCGATAAAGCATTTTTTTTAGTTTTGCAAGCAATCGAGAGATCTTTAATATCGAGAAGTAGTCTCAGCCGACTGCTCCCATTGTACGGAAAACCAATGGAAATTCAATATTCTTTGTTTTTTATTATCATAATAAACGGCAGCAGTAAATTTGAATAGCCAAATGGCTAAAAGATTACGACCATCTCGTGATGATTGAGTCTGCAGAAACCCTTGAAATATAAAAGCGCTCACATACAACTATTTTGCAATTCATATTTGTAGATAGGTCAATGAATTTTTATGTAAAAATATTATTGTTTGAGTATTGCAAAGGTAATATATATGAGATCTTAAAAATTTAAATTTTCTTAAGAGCAAAGATGACTTGTAACTCCTACAAAAAAATAAACCACATGAGGAAAAATTCTAGAAAATCCTGTAACGAATTGTGTTCATTTTTCAGAGACATTAAGTCTGTATTTATTTTACGGCTCTTTAAACAAATATACAACAACTTGAAAGAAAAAAAATAAAACAGATTATTTATTTATAATCTGTTTTATTTTTAAATAAAAATTTATATTTAAACAATTTTGAATCCATAGAAATGATTAAAACGAAAAAATTTAGGTTATATAATTAAAATGACGTATATGCAAAGTTATGTTATCAGAAAAAAAATTATTAATTACAATTCTTCTGTTTTAAAAATACGACCTAAATTATAAAATCTAATGCTATTTTTAATTTTATGTGAGTGATAAGCTAAAACGCTGTTCACGTTTCAATTGATTTTGAAACAAATATGCAATTGAAGAGGTTGGTGATGTCTCAATTAAAGTACGCCCAATAATTTAACTATAATTATTTTAATGTATTTTTTAATATTTCAAATATATTCATTATAAAAATCTTACTTTTTAGTTATATTTTCATGGGTATTTAAAAGTATTTAATTGTGTATATTATTTTGCTTCGTAATTCTAAGTTATTTATTGAAAGGAAGTCTTTATTTTCCAAATATATTCTATGATTTATTCCAATCTGTCTATTATTGTGTGCTTATCAAACATTAATGATACTTAATATTGTTTATTGGCTGAATAAATATCGTATAGGAATATAAATCCCCCCGGAAAACAATTTATCTAATATAAACGTCTCATATTTTTTATTTATTTTTCTCGTTAGTATGTGTGGTTTTAAAAGATATAAAATATTAAAAAAATAAGGTTGTTTAATGATTTAAATATTTAAATATTAAATAATTCATTTATTTCTTCAATGGTGGTTTTAATGGTTGCTGCGAGACAATCCACTGACTTGATGTTTCGCTTCTTTCAGTAGTAGTCATCTTCCACAGCTGAGAATTTCTTACATAAAGCCAAATGCAGGTAGAGACAATTGCTATCACAAAAACAATGAAGCCTTTTAAATGGTTTTTGAATTTACAAAAGACACCTTTCGTTTATCTAAACAAAACAAAACAATGATTATATCCACAATTTAAAATATATTGTTTTTTATACTTAAAAATGGACAAGAGAACATTTGTAAAGAAACGAAAAAATACGATATCGATTTACATATAATATAAAACGACGAGAAGAACCTTCGAATTTTCAAACTAATACAAAAACCTGTATGAGTAAAAATAGTATTTATTCAAAATTATATATAACTCTTTTTTAAATAATTGGTTTACCTTATCGTTAAGTCAAATTGACTTTAAAATATTCATGTCAGTACTAGGGTTAGGCAAGGAGGTATGGGTGATTTGAACGGGGCGCCACGCGAGGTGGGGATAGCCTAGGTGGATAAAGAGTGAGGGTATCTGCTTGTCAGGAGGTTTTTATAATGGCAACATCCAAGTTACACATTGAAAAAATTAAATTTAAGTTTCGTTGAAAAATTTCAAATCATCCATACCTCCCTGATTAACCCTGTATAATATACTATAATATCTTCCAAGAATGCTTGTAAGGCACAAATAATACATTTACCTAGAAACCCAGAGACATCTGCTCTGCATTTGCATATAATAATTCAAATACTGGTTCAGTAACAGAGCCGTGGAGATCAAATTGGAGACGCCCCGTTTATGTTCCGACTATATCTCGAATCGATTTTTCGTCGTTTCACGTATGATTTGTATGGGATAATAAATTTAATAAATACTTTTTGTCAGATATTTTTTTCCAATATTTTGCAAAAAAAATATCTTTCAAAGACATTTGGGCATAAGGCACATTTGTTTCATTGGTTTTGGTAATTCCCCGGATCGTATAATTTCTCGAATCACGAACGTTTAAACTCAAAACCTAATTTACGTTTCTCATCCTCGGATTACGTCTGGCGCTTCCCCATAATGTCGCATAAACACAAAGCCCTGGGAAATCTGAATGCCTGAAGTATGACTTTTGCGGAGCGGCCGTGGACGAAAATAAACTCCCTTGCTTTCGTAAATATTTTCAGAATTTTTCATAAAAAGTACGAATGGATCTTCGTAAATAAAATAACTACATTCAATAAACGAATGTAATTAATTTAAAATGAAATGTATTAAATTTGAATTGATGTTTGAAAGAAGATAAGAGTAGCTGTTTATTTTAGAGACTTACTTTTAAATCTGCTTTGATGTTAAATATTTTTATATATTTAAATTGAACTTTAATACTTATGGTATTTTAAAAAAGGAGACACTCCATATTTGAACATGAATAAAACCATTATAAATATCATTATATTTTAATTAATCGTTAAAAATCATAGCCTCGTTAATTTTTGGCCTTTTGCATCTATGGTGTTTTGTTCTACTGATATGTTTTGAAAACTAAGTTAATAGTACCTGAAAAGTAGTAGCAAAAATAGTTGCAAATATTAAATATACTGTTACTATTTCAATTTTTGGGTTATATTCAGAGCAACGCCAGTTAAAAGTAGAAGGTCTAAAGTTGATGGTGTAGACTCAAAGCTCTCTTATTCTTAGTGTTTCAAGTATGCATCGTATTTCTTAAAACCTATTCTTGATACAATAAGTCTGTATGAGTTAAATTAATTAATTTTCCATGTTTTTACTTTTAATGCTCTACAGATAACAATAGAGCAAATAACAAAAAAACAATTATAAAAGATTTGATTTATTAATTTACTCTAACAGAAGCAAAAAATATTTATACATTAGTAGAAGTCTGCATCCCTTAGACAGTTTTACCCTTTTTTTGTTTCGTCTGGGCTCTAGTCGGTCGTTCAACAATAAATTTTACAAATATGAAGGTGATGTAGATTTATGATATATTTTTGTATTATGATGTTTATACTAGAATTAAAAAAATCTGCGTTTAATATATATTCATGCTTTAAGAAGAGTTTTAATCGATATATCATTACTAAGAAAAGGCGGCGTAATGTTTGCGATACTGAATTATTGCATTTTTGGTAAGAATATCGCCTTAAAATATATTTGTTATAATAATCCCATTTGAGATCAAATATGTATATTAATATAATAGATAAATTTAATTTGAATTTGGTTATTTTGATATTTAAGTAAAATCCATTAAAGACAAAATGAGAAAATTAATGCCCAGCTTTCGTGAAAGTCTCTAACGGATGTCATAATTAGGAAAGGTTTAAGTGAATCAAATTTTCGCATATTTTTATCGCGAGAAATTTATGCAAGTTTATCTTCGTGTCCAAAACCACAAATTTGAATGTCAAAGCCTGCAGGGTTGACAATATATGTAAAAGCCTTTTTATCTACGCCAGATAAAAAGTTTGTAATATTCTATATTTTAAAGATCAATCGATTTTCTACATAATTGTGAACAATTTTGAATGAATGTATTTTTGTAAATATTATCCAGAAAAAATGTTCGCTATCTCCTATCTACTTGGTTATTTATATTTGTTGTTTAAAAATAAAGGCAGCAAGAGGGTTAGCAGAGTTGCCGCGCGGGCCGGATCTTAACTTTTAAATTTATGAAGTATTTTGAAGAACCAACCGTCCCATCAACGTGAGATGGGAATTCCCGGGAGAGAAATCTTCAATGTCATAATTCATTAAATAAACAAACTTTCAAAGTTACGTTGAGATGAAACAAAATTCTCGTTTGTTAATTTTGTACTTTTCTGCTTGTATTGTAGTATTGAGATTTCAAATTAATGGCTTGTACTGAGTGGTGAAAAGTTTAAAACTATCTGTTTATAAAGGTTAAACATTGTTATGTCTAAATAATGAATAACTGTTGAAAAAATTGAAAATATAAATATTGCATTATGAGTTGAACTGTGGATTGAGTATACAAGATGTTTTAAATCATTTAATATGAAAAGACTGAGCAAAACAAGATAAATATTACAAAAGCATTTTTTTATAAAAATGTTTTTACTTCTAATTCAACTTTTTTTAATTAACTATTAAATAACGAGAAAATGACAAAGTATTACTATATAGAGAAGCTATGATTGTCAGAAGTAATATAGAAAGCCAATAAGTTTTTAGCCAATAAATTACACAACACAGAGTCTTTTTGCTTATTTTTCCGATACTTATTTTCACATGTGTTTTGAAAAGTTTTAATTTATTTTAAGTATTCATTCGGTTATATAAATGTCGCTTTTTTAACAACTTTTCCCCTGGGCGAGACAAAATATAAAACAAATCAAGTCTTTGAAACTTATTTTGGTTGTAAGTGTTAAAAAAAGATAGTGGCAGTATTCAGTTGTAGTAATGCGAGCCTGAGGAACAATAAAAGAAAATAGAAAAGCTGAAAAAATATAATAGAAACTAAAGAACTCTAAAACCATAGATTTTAATAATGACCATGAAAAAGTTTCTTATGTTTTTTTTAGTAAAATTGATGCAAATTTTTCCACTTTCGTTACCAAAAGTTAGAAAATCTGGTGGATTAATAAAACATTTGGGTGTTTAAATTAAATGAAATTTGTTAAAATTGTTTTAAATATTTTAACCATCTATTCAAACTATTTATTATTTTTTCAATTTGAAGACAAACATTTTCTTCTCTTTAATTTAACTATAGATATATTGCTTCTTTGGTTTTGCTATATTATTTGGCTTTTTCAATCATAACTTCATGTCATTTTACTCACACATAAAGTTTTAAAAATTAAAGAATATTTGGATGTAAAAATAAGTAAAGAAAAACTTTATTGACATCAGATAAATTTAAATCCAAATAATTTTTAAAAGTTTTATTGTGGAAAGGAGAATTTATAAATTTCTTGCATTTTTACATTCGAGTTTATTTATGATATAAAAAAATCACACTTATTAAAGCATTTATTTTGATTCTTCTATAAGAATACATCTATAGTATTACTATAGTCGCAGTATTTGCTGCCAAAGTGTTATTCTCCAACCCCTCTGCATAATATATAAAGATCGTTTACAAATTGATGTAACGGATTTTATTATTATTTGAAACATTAAACTCATTAAAATTCCTTTTACATTAAAGGAAATAAAACAGAAGTATAGGGTTGGAAGAACTGTCTACGACTCCGGCGGAAAATTCCATTCCCTAAGCTCGTAATTGTTCCAAAGAATTCTCGTTCATTCTAAATATATCATGACCTTTGTGGAACTTCCAATGTAATAAGCTCTTGGATAGTTTTATTCAGCAGAAAATACACGAATACCTGCTTTTAATTGCGACAGGTAGACAAAATCCCCGGTACGGGAAAAACGTATTCGCTAAGAAACGAGAGTAAAAGGTAATTAAGTCGTTCCAAAGGTTCTGTGTTTGTTTTGTAGTACTATTTGTTTTGTTAAGAGAAATAAAGAAACAAAATAAACTACACCGGACAAGTTGTCCGTAGAGCAGTATTTGTATAAGGTTGTAAGTCCATCACTAATAAGGTGATCTTTCTTACAAATAATTACCAATATTTGTTTACTCCCACATCCACTATAAGATCAATTTATTTTTAACCATCAATTCAACCATAAAACCACGAAAAAAATTTGAAAATGTATACGATCTTTGAACTGAATCAAGAGAAACTCACCAGGTTTGTTGATTTCCTAAATACGTTTAATGTTTGTAATTAAAGAAGTCTCTTCGCTTTCGTTTGCACTTGAATGTAAATAAATAAAAGTCTTAACGCTAGGAGACACTAAAATATTTCAATGATTTTTTATGATGATAATACCAATTTAAATATTTTTTTTGAGCATAGCAATAAAAATAATATTTCATCAATAAAATTATTAATAAAAAGTTCTCAAGAAACAATAATGTTTAAAATGCAATTAAGGTGTAAAACATCAGCTCTTATTATGTCTTGTCGAGCCTCGCGAAGTGAGCTGAGAGGCCATCGTCCATTAGTAGATCAAAGGGGCGCGGCTACGATGGGATAACACGTAATTAAAATACAACGGAACTTTTGAGAATATTTTCGTGTTCATTAGGCAACTTTGACGATAAACAAAAGATTTCATGTAAATTATTTTGGACCTCCTTCAGACAATGGACGCTGAATGAACACTCGACAGACGCAACGCGGGCGGATCTCTGAAATATTTGTACTTTTGGGCAATATGCTTGAATTTTTATAACTATAAAATACATATTATATAATTAAAAAAATTAAACTTTGAAGAATATTTTGTTGTGGTGATGAATTATTATTATTTAATATATAAATCCACTTTCTACCTATTTTAATTTAATGTGTTTTTTTATGTGATCAATTCACACATAAAATGACGATTATGCATGCGATTCGCTATTATGCATTCCATGCAAGGCATGTTGGTTTTATGACAATTCAAATTCTCGACCAGTTATGCATCGTGGTAAGGTTTGATTAAAATCGAATACTTGGCTGCGATACCATGGGATAGAATTGCGGCTGTGCATTGAAAGACATTTTGAGGATTGGGTAAATATATATTCCGTCGTTTTAAGGATGCATCCATTACTTAAAGAACTGTAACAAAACTTTTGTAATTTTTAAAAATAAAAATTTGAAAAAACACTTTATACAACTGTATTGCTGGACATTTGTAAAATTCATATTAAATATAATGTCTTCTGTATTAAAGTTTTGCTTTTCGTGTTAACTATTGTGACGTTCCCGACCTTTTAGACCTTAAATCTAAGAGGAAAGGAGCGACTGAATCTTTGTCAACCTTTAAGTTAGGCTAAAAGGATGACTCGGACCCAAACGTACTTGAACAACTAAACCCCTAAACGTAAAATAATAATACTACTGACTCCCTTGAAGGTGTCACGTCTAAACTGACCTAACCCAATGTTAACGATTACTATGACTACCCTTAAAATATAAATCTTAATTTTAAAGTTTTCTCGGACTTGTTTGTTTTGAAGTTTATTTTACAATCTCGTGAGGTTAAAGTAGATGGGAAGGTTCGGTAACAGACCGCCCCCCCCTACCACCACCAAATTCGCCTCCGTGACGGTCAATGGATTTGACTGTCTCCTACCCCTATGGGAATCTCTCCAAACAGAACAACTTAAGGTTGGATTGTCCAGAGAGCCCCAGCGAACCCTTCTGCACCAAACTAATCGAAGAAGCTATTTTTCGCGTACAAACTCCGACTGAAAGGTGAACCCTTTTGTCCAAATATTTAACTGAAGACGAGCAGGATACTATCTTGAATAAAATCAAACAAATCCGATCGAAGAGTTGAAATGCTATTCGATAGAATACAGGTAAGTGTAGAATTTTTAGTCGTTATTAGCGACTTTCTCGTTCTGTTGAAATTTATGAAGAGACGTCAACAACGGTGCGGCCTGCGAAGCAGTGTCCCGATTGGTGAGCGAACTTGCCTTGAGAGCAGTTATCGCTTTCTGGAACGGTGGACCAAAAGGTCTTTGATGAATTTAATAATGTACAGGAACAAGGGGATTAACCCTACAGCAATCAGCTCCTGTCTTGCGTTAAATTTATGTCTTGACGCTACGTTTAAAGCTCGAAGACCCTTCCTGTATTCTCTGAATCGCCTCAGTCCTCTCCGTTTTCTATGACTACGGTGTCAAATTCTACAGTTAGTAACTATAATTTGGTATGGTGACACTGAAACGTTCAAGATTTCCGAAATCGTATCAAAGCAGTGCCAGAATTTACTGCACCCACAGAATTCTTGTCAAACCTAGACCACTACCCCAATGCCGCACGACCGGCCTTCTTTCACTCGTAATCGGAGTGACGTCCCCCTAAATTGGGGATCGGGAGAATGAACCAAATTCTGTCTCAATAAAAGACACGCTGACCAATAGGAGATAATACGATCCCTCGAAAACCAGGTACGCCGCAAAATCAATTAGCGCCTAAAGCAGGGCTTATTTGGAGCAAATACACACTCCCTAGTAATACCGGGTACTAAATTACACTATCTACGAGAGGGCGGACAAGCTACACACTCTAATACCTTATAACTAAGTTATTTACTAAATACACTCCCGCTGGAACTGCTGGCTCTGCAATAAAAGGTCCAAACAACTCGATACTATTCCCTACTAAATCACTATGACTCTAATTTAAGCTATCGGATATACCACCACTCGACCAAGTAAATCCTATAATTTATTTATCTAGAATTTAAAATATCCACCAAAATATATAATATATCTCCAATGACTCTCTAAACACGTTCTAAATAATTAAAACCCATCCATAAATAATATAAGTTCGACTTATAATCCCTATAAAATCAACAAATATTCTCCTCACCCGAATATCCTAATATATCGTTTCATTAATACCGCTTATCGACGCGTCCGTCAATATATTACGTCCTATAGAAGAATATGATGCACAATATTCACGCTTTAAAACAACCACTCGTAATTTCAAAATCGATAATCGATTTGTACTCATAACCAAACTAACTGACAGGTATTTGTAAACATATAAAATCCAACATGGCCGCACATTCCCAGCTGGTCCCTCGCCGTATCTGACAGCGCCCCGCAACCTAAGCGCTCTGACGTTGGCGTAAAGCCTATTCCCGAATGCTACTCTTTTTAACTCGCAACACCGAATTTTCCGAACAGCGCGCGCTTACGACTCAAAGATGGCCACCTTCCGAATCACCGTAAAGACAATCAAATAATTATATTAATTTTAACCAATTTCAATTAAATTCCGTTTAACCAAACACTATTTAAGAACGCCCTGTAAAACAAACATACAGTACCAAACACTACCTAAAAACAACTAAAATCGGAAAACAATTCATCCGAAAAATATCGGGGATCGAACCCGAATAAATCTCAAACAAATATCTCTGACTTCTGTCTTAATTACATAAAAAACCGTAAATTAATCCGTTTTAATATTCCCTAAATTCACGACATATCATATACGATGCCTAACCAAGAATTAAAATTACCGAAACGCAAACGTACAGAAAATATTAATTCATTCCAGAATCTAATTAGCTTCGCTAATAATATTTCTAAATATATTTTACTCACGCGGTTACGATAAAACAATAGAATAATTATCTCTGCATTAATTAGGGATCGAACCTTTTGATAATACAATATGATAATACATGACAATTTACACCTAACCTCATTAATACTAATCTAGAAAAATGCCATGCATTTAATACAATGGCCGCCAATCCTAACCTCGTCGGATTCCATTTTAATGACGTAAAATAAATAATAAAAAGGTTCGACAAATCTGGAAATCCACGGCGATTTTTCTATCCCAGTTTCACGTATTTTCCGCCGACTCTCAGCCTCGGGAATAGCATGCAAAGAACCGCAACCCAGTGATGTACGCCAACACACAGCGACATTTTTGAATCACCAATAGTCTCTTACCTGAAATATTTAAAAGAGAAATTCGATATAGATCACCCATAATCACACAAACTACTAACGAGCTCTATTCCGAGATAAACTCTCCATAATTTAAATTTAACATAAAACATTCTATTTTGTCATCTTAACTGACCCGGCTTTCGATAATATTTCGAGGTTAACATATTTGCAGATCTGTGTAAATACTAAATATTGACAAATATAATTAAGTAAAAAAGAATCCTTATATCCCTCGGCGTTTGACCTTATAGACTCTATCACTTAGTTTAAAATTCAATCAAAAGTAATTTTTTACAACTCAAAACACTAGCAATCAATAATCTCCATCCTAATCCTTCCGCGTCCCTGTCTTAATGGCCGCCCGGCTTGCTCCTCATTAACGCCAAAAAAAAAACCTCTGTGTAGACCCCGTAGGACAATCCTTCTTACCCGGACGTCCGGTCATCGAATTCTAATTTTTGAAATCTCCGTTACTCCGCGACAATGTTGCCCTCTCGAAAAATGATCTCTTAAAACTCTCACTGTCGCTATGCAAATTCCAAGCGAGAGGCGCGAGTTCTGCGTGACGTCACTGGTCCTGCTGATTTGTAAAAATCGATAACTGCGGGACGAGGGGCATGCGCGTGCGACGTCACCGGCGCTCGGTGTAACAGAATTCAAGGTCAAATCGACAAAATAATATTTACGTATTATACTTTCTATACAAAAAAAATTTTTTTTTTCTGGGTGAAACTAACGCAATTCGTTACACTATGTTATGCTCATCGCTTTGGTTATTTTCCATATTTATAGGATCTTGACACGATATTATTAAACGTGATAAGTTTTATTATTTATGTAACTAAATATATGTTTGAATGCATTTTTGTCAATAAATTCTAAATATATAGAAATTGAAAATGAAACTGAACCACCCAGGGTAGTCGCTCTAGATGGGGTGCGCATTGAAGACATGAAACAATAGACGAAGTATCGTGTACATTATCTCCATGTATTCAGCGCGGAGCAAATAAATACTAAGTAAACAGTTTAATCTCCGACGATTCTCACATGACGAGAAACAAAAACCTCCCTAGGCAAACGAGTGCAGAAATGTGTTTGAATACCGGCGGGGGAGAAGGCTCTCCGTTTCAGAGAGAACCTTCGCAGAACACATCCGCGCCTGTCTCACATGCTACACCAGGTAGGCACGGAGAATCGTAGTGTAAGCTTTATAATATATCATTTTAATGTTGATTCTACAAGCAGTGATATTCAAACATAGAAAATCAGAGTGAAAATTATGTGAATTAATCTAATAAAGAAATTTGTCGAGGGCTTAAATGATTATTTAGTATATAAACATATATATATATATATATAATAAAATTTTAAAAAATACTTATATATATATATATATAATACAAAATAAATAATTATAAATGATGGAAATTTCTCACACTTTGCCTCCACTGGCAGAGGTTGCTCCAATCACAGCGGCTGTCTGGCAGCGTGTTTCACATTCCGGGCACATAATGGACGGTCCGCACTCACACACGCGAGATTCCTTCGAAGCCTTCCCACCCCGACACCCGCCAGTTAATTACGGGGGGTGTGTGGGCACAGCCGCCCCCGCCGATCTACAGGTGTGAAGAGGCCTTACATCACATTATAGCGAATTTAAATAACATACTTAAAACCTGGTGATCACCAGTCACAGAAATAACAGTCTTATATTTTTCTTTGACCTTCAAATGCCAATAATTTTAACCATTACCACAAATTAAATTTGTCTTTAAATTATTATTTATAAATTACCATATATTTACATAAATTATCTATTTAAAAAAAGTTTTTGAAAAATCATAATTAACCCTTAACTGCATGATTTTTTATTTTTCCGTGAAAAAAATCGTAGAGTTTGGAAATGATGTGTTATTTCAGGGAAAAATAATTAAAAAAATATTTTGTTTATTTTTCATATGTTTTATAAGAAAAAAACAGAGTGCTACATATTGGTCACATTATGTAGTGGTATATACATTCCTTTTAGAAATACAACGTAGCAATTGACTAAGGAAAGAATTTTTTTTAAACGAAATAAAAGAGTGGTAGGTCTTAAATAGATCTTTATTGTATCAGTGGCAAAAATTACTTACAAATTCACAAAAATAATTCATTAATTGATTTATTTGAATACCTCCTAAAAGGGGTACTCTCGATAAAAATAGAGAAAAATGAAATTAAATTTAGGAATAAAAAATTAAGATAAAGTGGTAGTCAATTGTTCAGAATGCAAATAAGGACTTGCAGTACAAGGATGACTTAAAATACGATACAATTATTCGTGGAATTTTATGAAGCAGTTATTCTTATTTGTCAGAGGTGCTCTCTGCTCTACCATAACTGCACTTAATACGAGATACACCGGTGCACTTTGGATATTTGCACCTCTGTCTGATCTCATGTATTGGCCAATGGGCGAACTCATCAGTCCTGATGTGAAGGGGCGGTGGCACATATTTGTTTGTCAACTAATAAATTTGGTTCTTTGGGAATGTTTGAAAATTTATAGGTCTCGATTATAGGTCTAATTTTGTGTAATTTGTCGTATTTATCATGATCTTTATCAACAATAGCAAAATTATCATTGAAATGGATAGTTGATTTTATTAATTCAAATTTGTTAATAGACATGGCCGAGATTATGTTTTCTACACCGATATCAGGCCGCCAGTATGATCTCGTATAAGGCAATGGTACCACCGCCATGTATTGCAAAATTCCCAGGAATTTTCTGATATAAGTATTCGTTTTGTTTGTTAATGTTCCATATAAATTAGTTTTTTTGCATATAAAGGAAATGAGATCTTCATCGATAAAATACTAGAAGAAATCCAATGGAGCCGTCGTTTTGATTATTTCATCTGCCAACTTTGAAGATCCTTTGAAATTCATCGAATCTTCATCAAATTTTATATTCTATTTTGCCCATAAAATCCTGTTGTTACTTATCTCTTTAGAATAAAATTTCAATGCTGGTTCAGGTTTTGGTTCAGGTTCTAGTTAAGGTTTAGAGCTTTGAATGATAGAACCCTCTTCATCATCAAAACTGTAGTCACTATCATCCCAATTTTCCATGATTTCCAATATTTCCTTATCGGAAAATCGTTGATTTTTTTTATTCATTCGAAAAATATACGATAAAAATATAAAACAATTTCAATGGAACGTATAAATTGTCAAAAGTAGTAATTCAGTCATGCTTTGTAAATAATATATTAGGTACCACACAAACATAACGTGACCAATTTGTTACATAAAGAAAAATAACCATATCTCATAAAATACAAAAAAAAAACTAAATAATAATAATGGATTATGAAAATAACTTACTTTGAAATGTTCAAATATTTTTTTCAAGTAGAAAAAAGATCTCCAATAATGTGTATCACTAGTTTATAAATCACGTTTTCACTCAACCGCCAAAAATTGGCAAATGGCTTCTTGTAATATGGATTGTGTCTATTCTAGTGCTGTTAGTGGAAAAAAGTTCAACTAAATCACTTCGACAGGTACAAATTAATGGTTAAAAAATTAAATGGTTGATATCATGAGTTTTTATGGGGCTTTAAAAAAAGGTTTTACGGTTTGTGACCGTTCTGTTGTGAGATGCAGTTAAGGGTTAAAGCGAAGATCATTTGGCAATAAGTTTTATTTTGTATTTTATTATATTTTTCTTGAATATTATATAAATAATTTATTAATAGCACAGTAAGACTTATAGGAAGTGCAATGCCGTTTTCCTATTTTAAAGTTCAAGCAATAAATTTGAAATGTCGTATTCATAATAAAATTTACTTTTTATGAGACATTTATTGTGTAAGGGTCACAAAGTAAACAAGCATATAAAAATAACGGCCACAGTTAAATAAAAAAACATTTTATATATATTTTATCATCTGATGACTAAAAAGTTTCGCCAAAAGCACCCATTACAAATACTTTTTGGTGTAAGGGTTGCAAAACAAGTGAACCAAAACAACAAAAAAAAACATAACAGAAGCTTTCCACTCTAGTATATTATTCAAAAACTAGTTTCCCACATCTCTTGGCTGATGGATGCGCCCCATTATGGTATTGTCACACGCGGCGGGCCGGAACGCTTTTCGGATGAAAAATCCGTGGAATGTTCCAGAATAAACCTCTTCGGGAGCGGCCCGCGCCGGCCATACGTTACTCGGATTGCCTGCCCCCAGGCGTTTCCGATCAGTAGAGCCAGCTTTGTCAACGAGGGACGGTTTTCTACATCAAAATGTCTGCCGCATATTCATTTTTTTCTTCGGACGTGAATTCATAGTACAAACATTGTGTTTTATTGGGTATATTAAAGATTTATAGCTCTTGATTGTTCAACTTTTAAAATAGAAATTTGGTAAATCTACGAGTATAACCTCTTCGCGCTCTCTATTTTTTTGTATGCGCCTGCTTGCTATTCTGTACCCTGAGCAGGTGTAAAAAATTGGTAATTGTGTAGTGGATCTTTGAATGGTTGTGGAGGGATGTGGTTTGGAAGTACCTTGTTGAGAAGGGGGGCTCTTGTTATTGTTTCTGCAGCCTGCTGCAGAAAAAGTATGAGAGAGGATAATATAATAATGCTATTGGGCAGCAGCAATACGCAGATTTTTCTTTTGGATATAAAACTGCAGTGTAGAAAGACCCGGGGACCCACTAGGAAAACTATGAACATTGGCTCAGCATAAATATATGTTCAGTGAGATGGTCGCCAACCTCCTCTGAGAAAAGGCACCAGCAGAAGAAAAAAAAAACATATATGACGGTTTCCCACATCAAGATGCAGACATTTGCGGCAGACCGCATATTAATTTTCTTCTTCAGACGAAAATTCGTGGTGTAAATGTAAAATTTTGTTTGGTATTCAAAAGAGTTTTTTCAAATTTTAGGAGACTACATTTTTTTTTGTTTTAAGCGCATCCGTTTATTCGCAGGTTTTTCAGTTTGATATTTTAAACCCTTTGACATGTATGATCAAAGGAGCTTGTTTTCCAAATCACAATATCTATCACATATCCAGGTTTTATTTGTAAAACTCTTTAAAACAGCCAATTGCCTATTTTGTCTTCTAAAGATATTTCAAGCGCCATTGGCTTTTATTAAAAATCAGAATCAAAATGAGAATGTAAAATATATTACGTATTTAAAAATAAAAACATGAGCTATTTTTTTAACCTAGATGCTATGAATAAAAATACCAAGAAATTATATAAAAATATATTATGAATATAAATTACAGTATGACATTGTAAAAAATTTGGATATTAAAATAATTTTTCGCTTCTTGATTTCAATATTGAAATTCAAAAGCGAGACTCGATGAAATTTATAATTTTCATTTTGTGATAAAACGCACAGTCATTTCTGTCGATATTTCCAAAGTCACATTTTATTATAAAAAAATGACATAACGCGCCATTACTTATAGCCGAATTCACAAACGTTTTTTTTTATTCGCCCGTTTTTTGCTGCTGCCAGCCCATCCAAAGTCATACAAAATTTTAACAGATAGAAGATCAATTACCGGAAAGCACCTATTTATAAGATATATCAATAAAGAAGGGAAATACAAAGAAAATGGGAGAAAGCAACGGCAAACAAACGAAATAAATGTTTATAAACACATTTGAGAGTTGAGAAAAACCCTGAACACTTTATCAAATAAAACATAAATATATCTTGAGTTGTAGTTTTGTCCTTTTTTCTATTTATTTTTTTATTAGTCGTGAACTTTTTCTTAAAGATTTAAAAAAAAAATCATTTTGAATTAAAATTAAATTATTTCTCAAAGCCTTAGGAAAATAATTACAAAATTTACATTTTATACGATTTTTTTATATTTTTATCTGAAAAAAAACGACATTAAAATTAAGTACAACTTGCAACTAAAATGAATACTTTTTGTTAATACTGTTCAATGGAATCTTTTTACATCTCTAATTATATTCTAAAAATATTTTAGTTATATTAGATAATCATCGGTAAATAAATAGTAAATTAAAATCGTAATGTACATTATTAGCAATGAATGTCTAAGAAAGGTTAATACATTTTTATATATAACACACATAACAAAGTAAGAAGAAATAACTTCAAAATGAAAATTTAAATATTAAATTCACAGTGTTAATCGAAAAGATCAGTTGATAAATAATTTATTTTTCTAATACAAACAGCAACCATATTTATTTAAAAGGTCGCAAGAACAGAGCGTATAAAGTTTAACACTTATTTAACAAGTGAATAACAAAACAAACTAACAACAAACAATTGAATCACCAGGGGAATCGGCTCTTTGCGTTCCGGGGGTCGTAAAACCCCAACTATTCTCCCGCACCCCAACCCCATACATATTTATACTGCGCCACGACCACCTCGCCACTTTTACAGTTTTCTCTCAATTATTTCTTCCTCCGGCAGCTCCTCGATTTCAGAGGTCACGCCCTCGCAGCCCTGCGCTCTGCCTGAAAGTTTAACGAAAGACGATCTCATGTCACCGAGCGATTTGAATATTTTCTTTGCGTAAAATATTATCTTACTATACGTCAGAAGATTATAATAAGCGCCTTCGAGTAATAAATCAATTCTTTCAATATATCGTATATGAAATATGGACTATTTTAATGCAATGATATATTTTTGCTGGAGTGAAATTTTCTTTATGCATATCATATTATATTGATTTATCTAATCGTAAAATAAATATCGGTTTTACTATAAATACGACCTACGATCCTTACGAGACAACAAGAGCAGCTCTTTTTTTTTTACCATCAATGGTGTAACCATAAATAGTCACAGCAAATATTAATTGAATGTAATGGAAATATAAACTTTTAAATCAAAAGTATATGGATCAATATGAAAAAGGAGCGGAAAATTCGAGATTGTTTCTATACGGGGTGAAATATGAGACAGAAAGCTGCATTACTGGAGTGGAAGGGGTTGTGGCGAAGGGAGGTTAATTCTGGACCGTCCCGGGGGTGATTACTGCCGGAGGTCCGCGGGGGTGTGCTCTGTGTCAGTGCATCGGAGAAGGCATGATTTAATTATAAGATAACTAAATAAAGAATATTTGTGTTGATAAAAATATATCTGAATTTATTCTTATGATACTTATCAAGATTATATACTCATACTCATTTTTTATTTATTTTGGTAAATCTGCAGCATGTCTTACTTATGATGGATTTTATAAAAACTTCGTTATTTATAAAAATAATTCATAATCAAAAACTCTACGTAATTGATGTCAGTTATATGCAGATATGAATATAACAATTTTAAATTCGTGGTGTGTTACAGAGTCACGATATTCGAAAGTATAATAAGCCGGTAAATAGATGTGTGAGTATGAAAAATAAAAAGTTTTCTTCGTCGTTACATACGTGAAACGCTTACATAAAAACTAAATGATAAGAAAATACATGTTTTTATTCAAACACCTGTCGAGTGCTATATATCATGTAAAAATGTATGTGGCTTGAGTACCTTAGTGGCCAGTGGGTTTCCATCGACAATAATACGCCGAGTTTCAAAGAAGGTTTCACGGTAAGTCCCCGCGGCTTTGGACTACAATATAACCCTGGGTGGATATTGGCCTCCGTGTGGTAATCCGTAGTTTTTGTGAACTTTTCAACATCGAATGCAACAAGTTTATTTATTAAATACAAAATACCAACAGAGCTTTGTACACTAGTAAATACACATAGAATTTCTTTGCACTAAGTTTAAAGAAAAACAGCATCAAAAAAAATACATACACCCACACACGATTTTATTTCTCTCATAAGCTCGTGAACTTTCTCCTTTGCAAAGTAACAATGCGTTGATTGCGTTAATTTGTTATTCTGCAGGCAATTATTTAAGTTCGTTAAACTGTATATGCTCTGGAGACATGCGGATTATCAATGCAATACAGTAATGCTTGCCTTAATTATATTAAAAACTTTTATTAGCAGATTTAAACGCCAGAGCTTTGTATGAAAAGAATTTATAATAATTCTATTGGGCAGTAGCAATACGCAGACTTTTCCTTCCAATATAAAACTGCGGTGTAGAAGGACCCGGGGACCAACTACAATATTTTTCCCTTAGAAAACAATGAACACTGGTTCAGCATGAGTGTATGCTCAGTGAAATGGACGCCAACCTCCTTTGAGGAGAGGCACTTTTGAGGATATTTTTGTAATGTTTATGAAAAAAGCATAAAAAATATTCACATGTGTGTGTCGAGTGCAAATTATGTTTGTATCTTAATATTGGTTATTTAATAAATCTGTATTTTTTAGGATTATTAGATGTGCAATTTGTTTTAAGATTTCACGAGTGTAGTTTGATAAAAAAAATATAGTAAATGTGAAATATGTATCAAGACATAATTTGTGCTCTTCCATAATAACAAAGCCAATAGAGTTGCATTAGGGTAAAGACGCAAGTGTGGCGCCGAGCAAATTGACACATGCAGTGTGCGTGGATTTTGACTGAGCTGGGAAGAGGGGAACCTTCGGCCTGCGCATATCAATTATGTCAGATGACTTTTATATTGGTCGGCGATGCGGGCAATAAGCGAGGGAGCACTAATACGTACAATTTTGGTTATAAATATACATTATGTTGCGCACCAATTTATTTTACGCTCGCATGAAATTAGTGGAGTTACAATATCACACCAAAGGTTATATTTTTAAATACAATAAAAATGAGTTACAAACGCTTATAGAAGGATTGGTTTTAGTTACTTTTAACATAAAACAACGTGAGATATTTTGAATGTGTTTTATTTAACACGAACATGTTTGGTTAATTAACAATTATGAATAGTCAAATTGCGAAGAGACAACGGTAATTTTATTGATCGTAATCTCCTAGTCATTAATTCGTAAATATGATACATAAATTAAATTAGTTTTATGTTAAATGTTTGATGAGTGAATATGCGATTTGACTCTTTGGAAACTCTTCTTATTTAAAGTTCGGTCTTTGTTATGTAGCGCGACTGCCTAAGCCTTCCAACGCACGAAACAGGGCTAATTACTAAAGATTTTTAAATTTCTATGTTACTGTCTTTTCTCACGTCTTGTAAAACTAATTATACTTATTAATCCATGTTACCAAACATACATTTATTTGTGAACAAACTGGGTTATTAGAACATTGCCTAGTGTTTTTTTCGGAGCTCATGACTCCAGCAATACAAACACTGGAGCTAAATGCTCCCGCTAAGCAGCCTACACGCGGAGAAACACATTTGACAAGCAAACGGTGATCAGTCAATAAGTCAGAAAAACTATAAATATACTAAAATTAAGAGTCATGCTAATATGGCGGTTATGTCGTAGAGTGTATTGGCAGCTTAACAATAAAGTAATTACCGCTATGGGATAATCATCGTTGAGTTGTAGCTTTTGTCGATGCGAATATAAGCAACTAAAATAAACAGCCTAAAATGACGGTATCGGATAGTTGTCGGTCGTGTCGCAGCGCGTGCAGGCACCCACAGCTGATTGACACAACAATTGACCCGGCGGGCCTCAGTTGCCTCGAGGCGCTCAATATTCAAGGAACTCTAATAACGCCGCGCGTCGCCGAACCCAGCGGCTCCTGAACATGCTCAGCCACACGGCTAGGAGCTTACTCAATTAATAACACTTATTCTTACTTCAATCTAACATCTTTGTCGTTTTCGCTGTTTTTCGTTTTTTTGTGTGTTCTTTAACACACAAAAAACGTTTTACCTTGTTATTTTATAAAATAACAAATTTTGCTTATAATATTAGTTATAATGTTCAATGATGAATAATTCAATTAAATCGATTGCACACAACTCTATTATTGCTTAGTACTGATTACGCAAATTTCTTATCATTTAACAAATATTATAGAAAGTACCTCTAGTAGTATATTATAAATCATTTTTATAAAAAAAACAGTAGTAAAACGCTTAAATTAATTATTTGAACCGGTCGTCATTACTATATATATATTCATAATATATAAAATAAACTTCCCTTACCCAATTATATTAAATATATTTAGGTAAGGGAATGTTTAATTGATTTAAAAACAGTTATGTATTTCCACATGCACTATCGTGAATGTTGAGAAACACTGCGAACTGTGAACTCATCTTGCTTAAATATTTTAATTGGAGTTGATTGATGTAGAAGCGGTTGCTTGATTATATTTTTACGACAAAAGATAATAAAGTGGACCAGCTGAAGACCCTCACAATAAGCCGCCATATAAACTATAAATAAAAGAACAAAGATTAGTATTATTAATTTTATTTTTATTGTTTTTTTTTTGTTGATATTCTAAGGTTCGTAGAATAAATATGCTTCATTTTTGGGATTTGAAGACACCCTAAAGATGGCCCTAGTACAAGGACCGAAACATTGGAAAACTAAACGTAACGCAGCACTACACCAAAAATAATGACAATCTAATAACAACCAAAACATTTAGGTTCGTAAAGTGATTCACGAAATCTCTGGTTCAAATCCTGGTGAGGCAATCGTAACGTTGAGCTTCAAGCGTGTGTAAGTAAGTAGCTTTGATGATGAATATACGACGAAAAAACCCATATTGTACAACAAATTTAACGTAGTGTTTTTTTTAAATAGGTGATGGTTAAGTTTATGACTCTAGATCAGGAGGTTTGCGATTCGATCCCGTCGTGTGAATGCAAAAGTTTTGTAAATAGGGAAGTTTATTTTCGTTTACTTTGCGTGTATCGATACAAATTGTTAAAGCATATAGGAAATACTTTTTTAATTTCATTGCATCAACATACTTTCTCTGCTATCGCATTCCCCGCAGTTCATCGAACTCCGTGTAATATAACTGGCAATGGAACGTGGCGGCTTTAAGGTTGCCTACACACGCTGCAACACAAATGACAACCGAACGTAATAAAATATAATAGAGAACGCTCTATTGCATTACTTATTTTATCAAAACTATAGTATAGGATGCTTATGACAAATTATCATTTTGGATTAATATTTTTATACTAAGTACAAATAGTAGGTTTTCAATTCAAAGATATTTACGTAAGAATAAATCTTCTTTGAGCACATCGGATATACATTCGTTCATCCTTTATTAATAAAGAATTTTATAATAGAATAAAAAAGGAAAGACGCTTACAATGGTCAGATGGTCCCAAAGCGATTTTCTATAGTATTCGGGTCGCAGGAGACGGGGATGTTGCAAAAAGGTCCAGATTTGAAACTGAGGATCATCTGATCTTAAAAAAAGGAGCACATATGGGAAGGATTTCTTGATATTTTCGTAAATTTCCTGCGATTTCATAAATATTATCACATTCACGTGGGAACTTTGGCCGTATAAAATGTTTGATATGTGACTTTGAAACAAATTCGGAGCAACCTATACCCTAATTTATATTATTATTTTTGCCGTAATAATGCGCTGCTTTTTTTTTATTAATTTTGTAATTTACACTTGTCCAACCTATTGTAAAGGATTTAAAATATAATGTCTCTCGCATGAAATGTTTCTGGCAAATGTAAAATAGACAGATGTAATCAGCTCGGTCGCTTTCCCTTGTTACATATTTGTTTACAGTTTTAACGAAACTTTAAAGGATTTCTTAGACTGAATCAACAGAAGAAGCCATTAAAATGCGAAAGCGCACTTAGCTATGTGACTATTCATTTTTATTACAAATTGAACCGATCTGTCATGAATAGAAAATAACTCTTCATTATTATTATATGAATTTTTATGACTCTCGTTTGCGTAGTGGGGTAAAAACACTATTTATACATCATAATTCAGGTTGTAAGCCTGGTTCGATTAACAAAGAGAGAATTTTCTTTGTACAGTTATATTCCGCAAGAGAATCTCGTTTATTTTCCCTGTATATCCCAAAGGATGGTGAAATATAAGTAGAAACAGGACCGTATTAATAAAATATGACCCGTGGTCAACCACGCGGGGGGTGCGCCCTACGAGGTATAGCCAGGTTTATAAATCATCCCCCTGCGATGCACCCATATATTCTTTGTAGCTATCAGTACAAAATAGCGCTAACTACTACTTTTTTTAAAAAATAAACAAACATTTTTTGTGAATTTTACGATGAAAAAACGTGTTCAAATAGTAAAATTAATCTCTTAGAAAATTAAAGAATTTTTTATTCGTAGCTTCTTTTGAAACGAGATAAAATAAATTTTAAGAATTCTACCAAGAGAAATTTGTACGTGAGAGTGTTAAAATAAAAACAACAAACATTGAAAATTCACATTAGAGTTTAATCAAAAGATTTATTATTAATATATGAGTATTATTTCAAAAACTTTTAAAATATGTTTTATATAATTCTCAGAGTCTTCATAAATTTGTTGATAAATATAAAAATATTATTTGTGTGTACCTAAATCAAAATGATTTATTTAAAATTCGTTTCCATTGTTTCTAATATAATTAAACATATATGAATTTCTGTACTTGTAAACGTGGTACGTGTGTCTGTTTTTAAATATTTTTATCTAAGTTTTTAATTAAAAAATATATAACAAACAATAATCATATCAGAAAAACTTAATTTACATTTTATCGAATATTTACATGATCGTCTTTGATCTGAAATAATCTGCTAATCTAAAAAGGTGATTTTTCTTCGTTGTATTTTTGTAACCTACCAGCAAGGCGTTAAAGTAAATATCTCTAATTTTCTGTTAAATTCTCTGCGACATTGTTGAGTGGAAGTTGTATCAATTTTGCAGCCCGCGTAATATTTGATCTCCCGCACCCGTTTTCATCCCTTTAAAACCTAGGTATCTAATATAAGGGATGCTGAAACTGGGCTGCCGTACAAACACGCCAGCCTTTTCAAAAGTACGTTGGTTTTATTTTACTTGTAAATTATCGGAAACGCGATAAGAAAAATAAGAGAAGAGGGCGAAAATTTGCTTTGTTTAATTTAGAGAATCACTGAGAGTTTTCGTAAAAAATAAAGCGTGCGTTTTTAATTTCATTCTGATTGTAGTTACTGTGGCTTATATTATTTAAAATATATATGAATTAATGTAGTTGAAAAAATAAGTTAGAGGAAATACTCAGCTCACACGATCTATTTTAGTTTGACATCTAATTTTAGTGAGAATTATACGCACACTGCATAAGAAATATTATTTTTTTGCTAATAATATAACGTTGTGAAAAAATATGAAAAGTCTTTGAAACATATTTGAGCATTGAGACGAAAATATTTGAAGGAGACGTTACAACCCCGAATCCTACAATAACGGCATAGTTGAGTCTGCATCATCGTCAATACATGTATCATTAAAAGTCAGTAAAGAGAGTGTTGATTTTGAGGGTTATCCAAGGGGTGGGGGGAGGTTATTGAAGACGAGATGGCTGGACAGCCTTACGGAGAACTCTCGTGTTTAATTGTATATGAATCGAAGAATTGCAGAGTTGGGCAAAAACAGTCAGCTGATTTTTCCGGAGGAGGCCAGGTACCACCACAGGGAGTGCCCCCAAGAATGGTGATGATGATGCTTATAAATAATAGATTATTTATAGGAGCTCAATTTATCATAATAATTCATCGTTAATCAATCAACATTGTCAAGCAGGTCATACAAGTATGAACCCAAGAGATGATTTACGATATTATATCTAAGTGTGTGATATATTATTATTGGTATTTTATTTAGTATAACGTTTATATTCAATATATGGAGAATGTGTAAATGTACGAAAGCATTCAGAGAAAATCACAAAATATTACAGCATACCACGTACTGTATGAATATTATTAAAAATGTCTCACGGTTTAATGTATGGTAGAGTCGATTTCAAGTAGAGCCTTTTTAAATTCTAAAAGCTTGGAGTTTTATTCTCAATCAAAGCGAAATATGTTTTTTGAGAATAACTTTATTTTGTGCAGGTTTTTCTTAATATTACAATAAAAATTCCGGAGACGTATCAACCTGACAATAACAATTTGATATGTTATTGAACCTTTGATTGTTTATCAATTATCAGCTGCTCTTGGAGCTTTCTATTTTTACAGATTGAAGTGGTATTTGACTTCATATTCTCAAAACTCTTTAAGTTATAGAATAGATCTAAATTGTCCGATGATGTTTTTGAATTTTTATTCTGATAATTTGTATAGATTTATCTATAAAAATAAGAGTATAACTGTACAAAACACTATTTAAGTACCAAAATAACATTTTAAGCAAAAAATAAATTGTTTGGCTTGTTAACTAAACAAGTATAAAAAAGCGTACATTGTAGTTAACTTTATATATATTTTTTTAATTACACTTGACAAAGTTAATCAATCGGTAATTCCAATGATATTAATTTTTTTAAACTTAAATGTATATATATTTAGAACAAACGTATTTTTAAGCTCAGGTATTTTTAGCTTTAGGTGTGTACATGTTTTGTATCAAGTTTTATATGTTGTACTAAACATTTAAAACACACATGTTAAAAACCAAAAGGCTATAAAATTATGATATCACAAAGGTTCTGCTCTTCAAATAATTCATCGTAATATAAAAAATATTTGACATATTTAACAACACGATAACCACCGTTTTATTAAGGCAGTCTTATAGAACCTTAGCGAGAATGTAAAAGGAAAACCCAGTTTTTTAATATTGGATGTTGGGTGTTCGCTTCGAGCGCTGACCGGTCCGATGAATATTCATGTCCGGGAATATGTTGAGGCTGTGTGCGATATATGTTAAAAGGCGTGCTGATACCCGAAAGAGTTATTTTTTCCTTTTAATTTATACCGTTTGCTTGACTTAAAAACGAGAGTTGCCGGATTTTCGCGAATTATTTTGTAATAATTCGGGTGAAAATGGACTCCCTGTGTATTAGAAATATCATTTTGTATTATTCGTTTAATGGTTTTAATTTGTATCGTGTTTATTTATCATTAATGAAACTAAGGTACTTTTTATACAATTATACTATTGAGATATTTCATTCATGTTTTTATATCAAAAACCTACGTTACTTGAAATAATAATATAAATTCTTGTAATAATAACGTTAATTCTTTGAAAACGACCTAACATAACCAAAAATAATATTATGATATTATTCTACATATTTTAATAAAGTATTTCTTTCATTCGCGTAGTATTCTAATATCTTAACGTTTATTTGTATTTTTCTGTGCATGAAGCGTGGCGTTTTTGGACACAAAGTTATTTTACTTTTGTAAAAAAATAATAATCAAATACATTTATTTTAGTGTTATTTTTATAGTTATTATCGTATTTGGCAGTTTATAAACAAAATAAAATCACTTTATCGGTCAGTATAAAGTAAATATTAAATATACCCGGTACAAAAATGTAAAAAAAAAATCGCCACATTTCCTTGGTCTCGACAGTGTTTTTTTTTTACGAATTTTATTTATATAAAAAAAGACAAAAATTCACTTATTGCGACAGCGGAATTTTCCCATGTCTAATATAACAACATTCTTAAGTATCCTTTTCGGAGAAATTCTCTCGCTTCCTTTTATTACGGCTTAACTTACCTGTTCGCAAGTTTCTGAAAAAAAATCTATTTGGTTTGCTCCGCCCGGGCCTTGGCAGGGCAGCCCGGCCCAATCAGGGGGACGTGCTGGCCCCGGCACGTCCCGGCCTCAGCCGCCCCCAACTTCGGAATCAGCGGCAGGAAGCCGAGGCTCCGGCGGAGATTGCTCCGACCAGAACTATCGGTGAACTCACGCAGAGAAACAGAAATCAGAAACAAGCATGCCAATTAAAATCACTCTTACAGCGATGGCGCACCTTTCAAACTTGGGGTATCCTACCCCAGGTTAATCATTACAAGTATTTAATATAAAATTATTTCTTCTTCTGCACTTGCCTCTCCTCGGTTGGTGACCATTTCCTCGAACATATCTCTATCCTGGGCCAGTCTCACCAATCTGGCTGCACTTTTCCTTGGACAATCAGCTAGAGCAGAAGTCCCAAAACTGTTTTGTCGCGTCGACCTCTTGTTTTTCGTAGACCCCTGCCTTGCTAACATTGATTTTTTACAAATTCATCAACATCAAGCGTATTTTTAACATCTGATCTATATCAGATGTTGAGTGAGTTGTTATTGTTCTATAACAACTCACTTTCATAGGTTTTACTGTACAGAGGATTTAAAAATATAAAAATTAAAATACATGTAAAGTTAATTATACATTCATTATTAAATGCACATTATTTACAAACTAAAAAAATCAATACTTTTATTGCGAGGGATGAGTCTGTTTTAAAAATAAAATTTTAATATTTGGCTTCAAATAAGTCAGATTTAGATAGCTTAGACACCGGTCATCAATTAGCTGACATAACACCAACACATTTCGCAATACAATTTTTTTTTTGTATCAATAAAGATGACGATTTTGGTGTCAAGAAAACAGCATATGCGGTAAGTTTAGCTTTTCTGCTTTAACTTGAATAACAATTGCAGCTGAAACAAAACGCACCCTCCCAAGCCCTAGCCCTCCCAAGCCCTGGCCCTCCTTAGCCCTGGCCCTCCCAATCCCTGGCCCTCCCAAGCCCTGGCCCTTTCAAGCTCTGGCCCTTTCAAGCCCTTGCCCTCCCAAGCCCTGGCCCGCCCAAGCCCTGGCCCTCCCATGCCCTGGCCCTCCCAAGCCCTGGTCCTCCCAAGCCCTGGCCCTTCCAAGCCCTGGCGCTTTCAAGCTCTGGCCCTTCCAAGCCCTGGCCCTTCCAAGCCCTGGCCCTTCCAAGCCCTGGCCCTCCCAAGCCCTGGCTCTCACAAGTCCTGGCCCTCCCAAGCCCTGGCCCTCCCAAGCCCTGGCCCTCCCAAGCCCTTGCCCTCCCAAACCCTGGCCCTCCCAAGCCCTGGCCCTCCCAAGCCCTGGCCCTCCCAAGCCCTGGCCCTCCCAAGCCCTGGCCCTCCCAAGCCCTAGCCCTCCCAAGCCCTGGCCCTCCCAAGCCCTGGCCCTCCCAAGCCCTGGCCCTCCCAAGCCCTAGCCCTCCCAAGCCCTGGCCCTCCCTAGCCCTGGCCCTCCCAAGCCCTTGCCCTCCCAAGCCCTGGCCCTCCCAAGCCCTGGCCCTCCCAAGCCCTGGCCCTCCCAAGCCCTGGCCCTCCTAAGCCCTGGCCCTCCCAAGCCCTGGTCCTCCCAAGCCCTGGCCCTTCCAAGCCCTGGCCCTTTCAAGCTCTGGCCCTTCCAAGCCCTGGCCCTTCCAAGCCCTGGCCCTCCCAAGCCCTGGCTCTCACAAGTCCTGGCCCTCCCAAGCTCTGGCCCTCCCAAGCCCTGGCCCTCCCAAGCCCTTGCCCTCCCAAGCCCTGGCCCTCCCAAGCCCTGGCCCTCCCAAGCCCTGGCCCTCCCAAGCCCTGGCCCTCCCAAGCCCTGGCCTTCCCAAGTACTGGCCCTCCTAAGTTCTGGCCCTGTCCCGACCAAGCCCTGCTTTGACCAAGCCCTGAAATAGATAGATTTAAAAAAATAAAACAAATGATATTAAAATAAAAAAATAAAAATAATAATATATATTTATTTTTTAAATTTATATTTCTAGGTGCGCCACTATGTTTTTGGATTTCACACATGATACGAAGATGATTCGCAAATACAACATCAACTCAAGGTCAAGGTATTTCCAAACGTTCACATACCATGGGAAAAAATCTAACGAAATTATAATAAGTTTTTTTTTAATTAAATTACCGTTCTTTTTTAAGGTCAAAAAAAAGTCTTTAAGATGTTGTAAAATTTGATAAAAATTCGATTTTCAAAACCTAAGCTTGTTAAAAAAAAAATTGTTTTATTTTTATAACTAATCCATTGCCATAATCTTTTATTTCCAATTTAAAATAATACACCTAAATGCCTAAATGCCTAGAATCCATCGGTTATAATAATCTCCAAATTCCTAAACTTTAATTGGGAAAACACATATTTATCTTATTGAAAGTAAATTTACAAGAGATAAAAAATCTTATCTTTATAAAAAGGAACGTATCTACTTTAAGCATTAAATAAATTTCTATTGATGTAATAGATTTTTCGCAAAAAAATATCAAAAAACTCGAAATTGACCCATCATAGGGATCAGCCACCCTAAAATGCTATTTCAACAGGGTTTAACATGATTTTCTGGAATGAATTATTACAATATAATTATTTTAGCTTACATTTCTTTGTTACATTACTAAATATTTTTAACTTAAATATTTTTTTATTGTGGTCGGACAGCGGCGGGCGCACGTAAAATGGTCGGCGGGCACCATGGCGACCGCGGGCACAGGGTTGGGGACCACCGAGCTAGAGAATGCCATACTGAAAAATGTGGCCAAAATTATTTCATTTGTGACGCGGTCAACCCATGGTATCTTAAAGATTCTTCTATACACCCACATTTCTGGCGTCTCAATTCTTTGCATGGCAAAATTATTTAAAGAAATATTATTGTGCTGTTCCCATTTTTTGTTTTTGAATCGACTAGATTCTCAACACGCTTTTATCTTTATTTATTTATTTTTTAAGCATTTCTAGTAGAGTGAAGTTTCAGTAATAATTTCAAATTCCTTAAGTTCCAAACCATTTTTAATAAGAAAAATTAGCGCTAAAAAACCTACAGCTTTGAATTTCAAGAACTAAAAACGAAAGAAAAAACTTTGAAAATATTAAGGGATAAAATTCTACTGATATTTTTAGTGTAAAAAAAACAAGAGCCTATAGTTAAGCATCATTAGAAACTAGTTTATTAACTCGAAAGAAAATTTACCTAGTAAATGACGGCTGGAATTCAGAGACTTATTTTTTTGAACAAGTGATTTACTTTCATAAAAATGTCATCTATATTTTACAGAATTTTCATAATTATAATATAAAATATGAACGATGGTTTGTTTTGGTTGTATCACTTTTTATAATTAACGAAAATTCTCAGTCAAATAGTTAAAAAGACGTCTAACTATTTTTGATTAAATAAAAAGCATTAACAATAAAATAAATATAATAATCCATGTTTTATTAAATAGTTATTCATCGCAGTTAAAGGTCTAAAATGAATTTTACATAGTATTAGCATCCCTCAGAGCAGAACTGTTGTAATAGAAAAAGCAAAGAAACTACTATATGCAGTTCTCTTCTTTAAGGGTGTTTATTTCTTGTGAAACTCTGAATTTTGAAAAATGACTTATTCAACGATTCCACTAAATTCACTTTCGTATTTTAATACTCAAGGAGAAGTTTGCGTATCTCCTTAACCACCGCTTAGTAAAATTATTTCTTTCTTTCAACATTTGGTTCACATTTAAGTTTTGATAATATAAAATTCAAATCATCTTATTTATGCTGGTTGAATGTTCTAAGAAGTAACTTTAAACGCCCCAAACAAATTATAAAGCCATTGAAAAATTTCACTTCTTGCATAAGAGTTACTGCCACAGTCAGAAAAATCATTGTATATGTTTTAAACAAGTTATTTTTTAGGAGTCTCGAAATTTACAAGCTTATTGGAATAATAATTATATATTTTTATTATTATGTAATATATATGATAAATTTTATTATTAACATTTAAAACCACTACCTTATTTGCGTACAAATTGAGGAACTTTGGGCAATAATATACTTTATCTAAAGCTCTCCACTGACGACACGCACATACTGCATTCACATATAATTCACTTTCAGTATTTGATATTGGTGCGTGAATATAGGATATCCAAAAAAACCTGCATTGACTTGGAGAGTTATTTTGAATATACATTTTTCAATTTATATTTGTCCAAGCTATATAATTAAACTAGATACTCAGTTACCACCCGCTCGCGCAGCCGATGAGCGAGCTGTTATTACTTCGTCACCAAACACCTTAGCCATAAGAACTTTTATAAATTTACTTAATGAAATATTAAATAATCTTGAAATTGAATTTATTTTTTGGGCTTAACGAATTTTGCCCCCTCGCCTTGGCGCACGGCAAGACATGGAGCAGACTCCGGACCAATGGTCATCCCCTGCGCACCCCCATGAAACCGTCGCCGCCCAGGGAGTCCCGCACGTCGTAAATTTCAGCGGTTACTTTGTTTACATTCTATTTATAGATCCTGACTCAGGTATACTCGCATCGCGTTGCGGGTACTTCACAGCCGGAATCCGTATACATTCACACTTTCACAGCATCACTCTAATAGCATTACATCTTCAATTCTAAATTCGGCCCTCCACTTGGCACTGAGGATCAAATGTCCCTCGACCGGGGAAAGCCCATCTCTCAATAGAAGTTCGTCGACAACTGGGAGGATCGGCAGACCAAAAAGGTCGTAGAGCTTGGCCTGACGGACTAGTTTTCGGAGCCAGAAGCGGGCGGTAATCCGGGACCTCCCCGAGGTCCCAGGGAATGACATTGAGGAGGACTTGTCTCAGAAGGGCTTCCTCGCCACCAGGGTGGTATCCATACGCTCCTGAGTCGGAGAAAGCGCATGCCCATCCTACTTGGCACACTTTCTCTAGTCCACAGACATGGGGAAGGTGAAAACCGCAGTGCGGGCCATCTTCCCCTGCCGGGTGGAGCTGGTCAAATACCGAACCTCCAACTCACTCGGCACACAATGTTAGTAATGATTTGCTTAAGCCAGCTTTGGTTTAATCTGTACGTGTGGGATATTGAAGCCTTCTAAAATTTCCATAAAGTTTCCTTATTATGGCTTTATTGTTTTGTTTGATGGGGAATAGTAATGAACCGGCGAAGTTTTCCACTAAAACTCCCGTCATTTTGGATGCTGGTATATTATAAAAGTAAATCCCAAAGATACTAACTTACTTATTAATAATCTTATTACAACGAACCTCGCTTTGGCGCTCTATTCAAATATTTCAGTTAGACAAAAGTGTTCGTGAACTTTAATACTTATTTCAGGCGAACTTTATTATTTATTTTATTAGTGGCGAATCGCAAAGTCCGCTCTGGACAATTTTTTTTTTACTATTTAGATATATCGCTACATTCAATTGTTCTTAAAAACAAATGTGTCGATCAACTACGAAATATTCAAGATTGATTATAACGGGAGCTGCAATTCATACCAATACAATAAATAAACAAAGCTGATTTTTGATTTGTTGTCACATCAGGAGTTTCTTGGCTTAGCATTGCATTGCGTTGAATGGTACTTCTTATTACACTGTACGATAAAAATAATAAGATAAAGGGTAAATTATCATTATATTATCAAATTAAGTAGGATACTCGTATAATACATTAGGTATTTTGAAATAATTTTAAATAAATAAAATTAACTTCTGGAAAAGTAGCTCTGTAAGTGAGTATTTTTATGCGGTCCGTAGAAAAGCGTTCTAAATAATATATATATATAATCGGTTTTATTTTTGATCTACTGTTTTGTTGCTTGATTAGATCGCAATAAGCTGTGTTGTTAAAACGGAAACTGTTTACGTTAAAACATATTAATTAACAAGATTATTTATTTTGTGAAAGCAATGATCTTCAGATGTTGCCCTGGATTTGCGTTCCTGCTTGGGGTAATATCACTCGGAGAACAAGGAATTATGATGAACTTCGCTATCTTCATGGTGGCGCTCTTGGGGTGAGGTTCATCAAAGTTTGTACACTAAGGTAGCTGGGACACGTGAGGGGGTTGGGTTAGTCAATTTATTTAGGGAAAATCCTGAAACGCTGCCTAAAAAAATACCTTAGATCCTTAAAATATATAATAAATGCAAACATGCTAGCCACTAAGCCACAATGAGATAGAATTTGTTTGATACTTCGTGGCAGAATTAAGTGTCTTTTTTGATACCTAAATATGCACAGTGTGGTTGAAAAACAATACTTTGATAAATAACATTTACGAAAAGTAAATATGAATTGCAAATGACTCGAAAATTATTTTTTAGTTTGTATGCCTTTTTAATCAATGTTTTTTAACTCACAAATTAAAGGTTGAAACAGTATACACAAGTTGTTTTCCTGAAAGAAAACAGAAAAAATATAATAATTTACTATAGCTAAATAATTATTATATACCAGTAAGTACCAGGTACCCAGGTATGTAAATTGCACTATTCAGTGTGTCGTTATCCTCATGCGAAATTTTGTCTTTATGCCAGAAATATGACTGAATAAATGTACTTTTTATTATTGAAAATTTTCATGTTTCAAACAAATCGGCATGAAATCTGAAAAGCGTTATCTTCAGTAGCGGCTGTAATATATTTTGTCCGAAATCAAAAACACTCGCTATAAGTAGCAACAAGGTTCTTAAATATCTTTCAAAAAAAATCTAAACATTAAATGAAAGAATTTCTTTATTTAAATAAAGCCACATGATATATGCTATCAAAATAGAATAAGAAAAACAATGGTTTCCACCATAAAAAAATATTTCTCATGAAAGTACACGTGTCGTAAAACGTACAGTTTATATACAGCGTGTCGTAAATCGTACTGCACAAAGCACACACACGAGGTATTATCTAGAAAATGATAACTTGTGAACTGCGTGCTTGCCGAGTAAATATGTACATTCATTCATTACAAATGGTGTATTCTGTGAACTAAATAAAAAACATGCATATGCAAAATTGGATCATGCCAAAGCTGAAAATTTAATTAATATTTTGAAACATTAACAATTTGTCTTACCTTTATAAATATAAGTTGAAGTTGTTATAATAAATACTATGCTAGAAATATACCACAATAGTGGTATTTTCCTTATAGGTTCGCATGTTTTGGTTTGTTACTGAAGCCCATATTCAAGGACTCCACTTGGATTCTCAAATGGCTTCTGAGATTTTAATGCCAAAACGTTAATGAAAAGACGTTAAAAATTAAAATTAAAATACCTACTTCTTTTTTTATTTAAACCATGGAGAGAAAGTAATAATATAATAAAAATATTAATAAGGGATGAATTTATTTTTCACAAAAATTACCACTTAAGAATATTTAAAATCCCACTCATATTTGTTAATTTATAAATCTGAAAAGATTTACCATCCAAAATAGTGGAGGTTGAATATTTTATTTTTATTTTCATAAATAAGATCTATAAAAATATTACCAATTAATAAACTTTCAAATAATTAGATGTTTCTATTTATGTTTGAGTAAGCAGCAGGAAGTATTTTAAGTCAACTGTGTTTGTACATGTTGATACGTCTCCAGCAAAAAATATTCGATATTTCTTTACGGTAAGTGGTAATTGAACATCACTTCTGAGTGTCGTAGCCTTACGCCTAAGACAATTTATCAATTTAACCATTTTTTATTTAACCATCGTTTTTATATGATTAAGCGAGAAATATGTATTATTATTAAGAAGATAATTCGTATGTGAGTTTGTGGGCTTTGGTAGCCGTTCTTGGGTAATTTTAAATCCCTGAAGAAAGCTGTAGTATTGGAACCAAAACGTCGAAAAACTCAAGCAAAGAGAGCGTCAGATATTACATGATCAAAAAAAATGTTTTATTTTTATCAGAGTACAATAAAACACACATCTTTTTTGTTTTGTATTTTCTGAATGTGACTCCGATCTCGCGCGGGACCCCTGGGGGAGGTCCACGGGTCACGGGGGCTTCCTCGCCACTTCATAGATTGAAACCGCTACATAATGAGAGGCTCTCTCCCGCAGCGCCCCGAGATGATGGAGAAACTACCCTCGTTAGTGTAATATCGAGGGGTCGTGTCGCAGGTTTAATGGAAACATTTAAACTTTCAACTTTCCCAAGTTTTCTCTGCCAAAGCTCTGCTCAGTCTGGGTCGACCCGCCCCCTGAGGCCGGGCTTAGGCATCGGAGCCCTGAAACCAATTAGCCCAGGCTTTTGGTATTTTTAATCAAACAATCAAACTGAAAATAAAATAAGAAATTAATAATAACACACACTTGCTAATAATGTATACTTACGTTAACAGATGATAAATTTCATATATCTTTAATAGGACAACATTTCTCACCCATTCAGTTTTTTTTTCGACCTAAATTGAGCCACTCATGAAAGCATTGGGTATGTACACGTTAGGGTGTCCCTTATATGACCAAAAAAATTTTTTTTTCAAATTTCGAAATGCATACCCTCTACATTTTTTACTAATGCTATAAGATACTCAAATATAAAATTTCATCTTTCTAGAAAAATTGCAACTAGTGCCGACCGAGCTTCAAAGTTTAGTAAAAAACGTGTTTTGTCTTGATATTTCGGTCTGGTATAAAATCATTATAAATGCAATAAATTAAGTGAATAATAGTAAAAATTCAATTAAATGAACATTAATCTTTAATCAAAAACATAAAGTAATAACAATCAGTCAGGGTAACTTTTTTATAGAGTTGTTTTTTTACTGTCTGGATACAATTTTCTATGTTCCTGGACACAGCGCAGCAAGAACTGTTTTTGTTCTTCTTCAGCCGCGATAAGTCCGTTAAAATCTTGCATCATTTTAACAGCCCTTTCAGCAGTATCATTCACAACCCTCAAATAACTTATTTTTCTTTTAGCTTCCACAAAAGCACTATTATTATTCCAAGAAGATACATCTTCCTTTAGAAAACTGTCGTCGATCTGCAGTCGTGATAAAAATTGTTTGCTCTTTTCCGATACGAAATCATCCAGTGTTTTACAAACATAAGCAAACATCTTGTAGAGTCTTTTTGTCCTTCGCAGTTATTCTGCATTGTGACTGAAGTAAACACATTTTTAAAGAATAGATCGCTCTCGCCATCCAGCGTGCCTGATGCATGGCTTTGGGGGGGCTTAGTTTTAATTTTTCCTCTGAGTCTCCTCCCAAAAATATTACGCACAGTTCGACCAATTTGCGGTAGTCATCTCTTACATAACCTTTGTCTAATTCTGCCTTATAAAATATTAACAAAGCTTGAATGTTTGTCTCGGCAACACGTTGTTTTACGAAATTAAGAGATGGTTCAATGTTACTAGCGTCGATGTTTTTCCAATTTTCTCTGAACTTTTTAAACATTGGAGTATCTGGGCTACTAGTAATTTACTTAATTTTGCTTTCAAAGACAGCTTTTAGGACCAATTCATAAACATGATGACGACAGACGAGCAGCAATTCTCTTCCTAAAGTTTCTCCAAAATAGCACAAGCTCCATTGAAACGGCCAGTATTGAAAGCTGTTGTGTCGCAGCACATTATTTGTACTTTATCGTGAAGGTTCTAGTCAAAGAGAGCTGTTGAGACAGCCTTAGCTTGATGTTTTTCAGAAGAATGTTCTAGTTTTGGCACTGCAAGAAGCTGTTCCTTATCGTCAAACGAAGCAATAACTGGCAAGCGTTCTTCTTTAGAACTTCGTACATCTAACCCGGGTAATAGTTTTCCATCCCAATGGACTGTGACTACGTCGGGTACATTACTTCCAAAGAAGTCAGATTTTATTGCTTCTGCCCTTGATTTTCTAGTTTCAGCAGCTAGTGGTTATCTTTGTCTTACAACCCTTTCCTCTTCTTCCAATCGTCGTTGTTTAGATCTATCTTCTTTTTCCGCCAATTTTTTATCAACCCCACCTAAGCATCCTGGTCGATCTGGCTCTCTCTGTTTCATTAAAAATAATTTATCTTACTCTATTTTCATTCTCTCAAAAGCATCAGCATGTGCAATATCAAACAAATTATCAAGATCAATTTTGAAATTGTTCTCACGGCTCTTGAACGTAACCTGAGTTTTCTTACAATTTTTTTTGCAACTCTCTCCAAACATGATATAAATCAACAAGTTTCTTCACGCAGTTAGGATATGCCCTTGTTGGAATTCTTGCTTTTTCCCAATATATGATGCACTCCCTAATCACAAGATTTTCACTTTCACTAACAATCAGTTTAACCTCACGAATATTGTAAAATAGGACCGAGGGAATTTGTCGATTAGATGGTAATTTTGCACCATTTATTTGATATCTAGGCAAACCGATAAGGAAATTATTTTGTTTATCACTCCGTAATTCCACCGACATGTTAACGCACTAAACAATGGAGCACTACTAATCTCAAAAATCACGTATGAAATGACAAATAAAACATGTAGGTAACTACATGTTTTATTTGTAAAAGTCACAGCGCAGTACTTACGCAACTTGTATGGACAAGTTAAAATCGCAAGTCGGCACGGGTTACCGTTTATAAATCGAACTAATATTTTTTTCTAGACAATATAGGGTTATTACTAAACTTTTAAGAAGGTATGCGTAAAAAAATATTGAACTTGAATTTTAAGGGACACCCTAGTACACGTGTATGCATATTTTTATTGCATTTTTAAAAACTAAATTAAGTAGAAAATAAATTGGATTTTTCTCTTATTTTTAACTTATTTTTACAAATAAAGATTTATTTAGTTCATTTGAAACAATTAACGTTGTGGATAAAATTAACATTGTTTTCTGTTAAACCTCAAACCTTAAGTGCGAATTAAAATGTATTTTTACAAAATAAAGTACAAATCACAAAACTCATGTAAAAGTTTGACAAAATTTCGCCTCGTTTGTTTGCATTCGGCGCTGGTCATTGAAATTTCAAGCCGAGAAGGCCCCGCAACTTGTACAAACCGTTAAAAAGGCATTTCTTAACTCGGGTTTCTGGTGGCTGTATCGAAGTACCAAAAAGTAAAAGTTGTCAAAGAAGTTGCCGAAATTGAAATTCTAAAGCAAGGTGGACACTTTGGGAAGCACCGAGTTGTTTATGAATTATTTATTTACATCCGCGCTCAGCGGGATTATTCCTTGTAATGATATCAATATCCATCTGACAATGAACAACGACTGATAATATTCTTGGTTTAATAAAATGACATACGAAATAGCGTTAAATTAAAAAAAAATATTATTTAAAAAAAATTGTGATTTGTACGCGTAGTTGTATCCAATTCAACCACAGTGTTTAAGCCAATTTTAAAAATATTTTAATTCATTTTTGCGTCATTTTGCCTGTATCCTGAATCGTATTAAATTGCTCCGAGGACTTGCCTCAGAAGCTATCAATAACATTGAATTGGTAAACTGGAGTTACTTATTTACCTCCGCAAGCGATTATTGACAAAGGTCAATAGATAATAGGTATTGTTGTTTCTGTCTTGACTAAATAATAGATCGACTGTACTCCAGACTCTCCGAAGCTATTTCTAATTTACTAAAGTAAGTTATTTCGGCTTATTGTGAAATGATGAAGGGTCCGATCGTGTTTGGAATACGAACCGCGCTGTGGGAGTTGGCGATTGTGCTCGCAGAGCTCTTGGATCCGAATTCCCCAACAAAAGAGGCATTGTTTTGAAAACCGTCCGCGGAATTATGAATGCAAAATAAGTAGCTTGTCTGGAATTCAGCTTTTTCTGCGATTGAGGTTATCAAAATGTGAAAAGAGAACTGAAATCAAATTATTGAAAGAACTGAAAAGCTTTATTCGGAAAAGATTTAGTGGCTTTCGTGTTGATTGCCTTCTTAGCTAGAGCTGTGTCATAATCAATTTTTTCTAATTTATTTAAATAATAAAAAAAATATTTATAATTGCCCAATTATTTAAAACGATTGCTTTTCTTTGCACGCTTAACGCAATACTCGAGATAGTCTTTGATGCGTAACCATGAGCTATCATATGGAGGTACAAATAGAGACGGTTATCCCTATAACCATTCTTGTTTGTATGACCGGCCAATTAGCATAGTTTTGATTTGATTTGATGACATAGGAGATAGTATAGCATTTGGGTTTGATCCTATAAGTTTTTTTCCAATGATATAAATAATACTACAATGTTTTGATCTACCAAGTCGCTTCACATGAAAGCTACTTGCTTGGATGCTACTTCCATAGTTACGCGTCGAAGACCAGACACAGAGAATCGATTCTCTCTTTGTGTCTAAATTATTTACTCAGTTATAAAAAAAAACAAAGCAAGACAATATGTCATTAAGGTTCAGGGTTTAAATAATGAAGTAATCAAATCACACACGAAATGACGAGAACAAATCTTCGATATTTTTATTGTTAATATCGTTAAGATACAAACACACACATCCGTGGCTATTCCAATCTGGCACACCTGCCATTCTAAATCTACATCACTGATTTTGTGAAAATAAATTGATAATTTTTCTTTTCGTTTCATGTATGAATCGATTAAAAGTTAAATACAACTGTATTCAATAAAGGATAGCATTAACGCCATAAGTAATTTAAATAACGCAATTAGCAATTAACATTCCGTGGAGCTCAAAATTGCAACTAACAAAAAAGCAGGTATAAATCATGCGCGAAATGCGAGGCATACCTTGCGATACCATTTAATTCGTCGAATCTCTTTATAAGGGAGTAAAAAGATGGATGCCGTCGTTACTCCGAACTATGGAATTAAATCCCCGCGCCCCGGAGTTACGACCCGGTGTTGTCTGAATACGAATAAGATAAAAGTAAAAGCGGGACGATTATACTGCCGGCCTTATTGCTCGGTTAAGTAACGTTTTACGAGGTAACATTTAATATGTCGGTTATAATTGAGGAAATGCAAGCAAAAACGGCGTGTGCGAATAAAAAAATAATTTACACAAAAAAACACAAGTATAACTTTAAAAACTAGGTTTTCGGAGCTTTTGTTATTTTTTTGTAGAAAGAAGTGATAAAATCACAATAAATAAATTATATTTGACTAGCGATAATCATTGTAATATTATACAAAAAAAATTTGAAGTTTTTTTGCCAAAATTGAAATCGAAGCGAAAATATCTCAATCATGGGTCAGCAACAATATCACCAACGAGCAAGAAAACTAAAACAATCAATAAAACGAATGTCCAGCAGGATTTTTCTTCTGCGAGAGCTTTTTATTTACTATGTAATTATGATGATTCCAAAAATATGTAAACTATTGCGGTCGAAAACCTGTAACGACATTTTCTCTGCGAGAATGTATATTTCGTCGAAAATATTTTTTTTTACCGTCGGAGATTCCGCGAAAGAAGTGATAAAATCACAAAATAAATAATGGACCCACTGTGCGACTGCCAACGATCATCGTTAATACGAAAGCCCGGCAGGACTTCTCCCAGGAACTGTGGAGCGGTCGGCGGTCGTGTCCTTATTTGCAGGGATCATCGCGGGTCAGCCCCGGCTTAAGGAGGCATTGTGCGGGGCAAATGAACCGTTCGCGTCAAATGAAAAAAAATCGCCAGGTTAAATGAGTATTCCCGAAAATCATCCGACTTAATAAGATTTCTTTATGAACTCATTTATGTTTTACGCTGAAAGTGTATTTTTAAAATTAAAAATTATACCGTGTTTTTTTTAATTCAATTTTGGAACATTTAAAATTTTATTAAAAATTGTACGAGGCGTAAAATTTTGATAGAGATATAAGAAAAATATATCAAAATAAAGATAATCAGTATTAGATTATATTTTGAATGGTGACATTCAATATATAATTATGAATTAAGAAAGACTCTATTTTACTGATTTTCATGGAAAATATTTTTTGCGAGATGAAACTACAAGAAAATATTCCTAAAAGTATTTTTATTTATATGAATTTTTAAGTAACTGCTACTTTTAAGAAAAAGTGAAAAAAAAATATTCGCCCCTCATTCAATATAAAAATTGGTTGTTTTGTTCACACATAGATTGATCAATCTTAAAAATAATGAAATATTTTGAATAAAAAAATTGTGATTTTTTCTACATAATTAATTATATTGATAAACGGTTTCTTAAATTTTTTCAAGACTTTATTTGACAATTAAAGGTTTACGAAACCGGCTACCAATAAAGTAAATATATGGAAAAATCACAAAAGTATACCACCGAATACTATCTGTCCAAAATATTTAAACACATAAATCTCAAACCTTTTTGACCAGTTTTATTAAATGAATAGAAAAGCAATGCATGTAATGTATCGATAAAAATTGTCGACTAAGCATGTCATACAATTTTTTTTAAAGCAATTTCATCAAACAATCGCGATGTATCGCGGCAAAAATCGACACAATACTTAAAGTGATCTACGCAATAATTTGTTATATAATTTAAAGAAAGATTAAAAAACAATACATATTGAGTATAAATAGTCAATTAATTTATCAAATAACAGGCCTGATTTAATTAAGAAAACATTCACAATAAACCAGAGCTTAAAGCAATAAACCACTCGGAAAAAGTAAGATGTTGTATTGAATGGTCCGCGAAATGGTTCGCTTAAAAGTAAATAAAAGGTTTGCGGGAAGCGCGCCCAGAGATTGATGATGCCTCCTGAAATAAAATAAAAGGGAAGTTCCAGTGGCGGGGGCGGTAATGAGGGCGGGGCAAGGGGGAGCGGGAACCATTGTCGAGGAACATTCAACAGTTTCCCATGGAAACTAATGAAAATATCACAAAGACAGAAGATCTTCATTAATCATTACTTTCAATATGCCTTTATTTATTCATAATAAATAAGTATATTTATTTCAAATATTGAAATGAAATCCCGCTTCTTCGCTCTCCCCATTCCGTTGCTTAAGCACGGCTGATATTCTGTACCCCGAACGTATGTAAAGGATCGGTAATGGAGTAGTGGACTTGGAATAATTGTGGAGGGATGTACTCTGGAAGTACGTGAGGGGGTCCTGCTAATGTTTCTGTAGCTTGCTGCAGAAGAAGTATCAGATCTAAACACCTGAGTTTTATGAGGAATGGATTATATAATAATGCTATCGACCAGCAGCAATACGCAGACTTTTTTTTCCAATATATAGTAAAACTACGGAGAAGAAAGACCCGGAGACCCACAACAGTATTTTTCTCTTATGTATGTATGTGCTCAGTAAAATGGTCGCCAACCTCCTTTGAAGAGAGGCACTCGATGAAGAGTAAGAATAATATATATATTTATTGTATACTTCTAACCAAACAATCATCGTTTTTGTTTTATTCAATGCATGCTTTCAAGTTAATTTATACAAAAACGTTTGACTAAATCAAATGTAAATACCTTTTAATTTGTCTATGATACAAGGAACAAAATTATTATATATAAAACCGTGAATATGCAAAAATTTTAAAATAGTCACATTTTGTGAATCGAAAAGAGTTTAAAAATAGTAGAATCAAAAGTTTTAGGTTGTTTTCTTGAAATCGTTGAAATTTAAAAATAAAAAAACAAAGAAAATATTTTGAACTGTTGTAAGTATTTCATTTTTAAGATATTTGTAAGGGCAACCATTTGTAAGATGGAAAATTTCATTAAAGACCAGCTCGGGTGGTTTTCTTGTATTTTCATTTGTGCATCCCCTCGCTGAAACCTTCACTTGACCCGGTGGGGGCCTTTGAAAGACCCTCCCGCTGCAGACCAGATGCATTTTTGTGAGATTTTTAAGTGTTTGAAGGAAATATTCTTGAGTGCAGCGAAAATTTATATGTATTTCTATTGCAGAGAAATTCGTTTGAAACGACGTTTTTTTTCTCTGCTTTAAGATTCAGGGAAAATTGAAAAATTATTTTTTTTGCTGAAATAAATAACTTAGACTTGAAGAGCGTGATTTTAAATAAATATAACTGGAAAATATTCAAATAATTTCTAAAGATGCGAACTCTACCTCCTTTTTCTCCTTCGTCTTTTAAGAATCCTGAAACATTTTAAAACGACCTAGTTGCACCTGACGAACTATTCTCGCTACATTACTTGTGAAAATCTAATTATTTTATTGAGTTAACAGGATTATAGTAAAATATATTAAAGAGCTAGTAAATATGACGTGAACAACATTTTTATATTTTGAAGATCTAATTATTTGTTTTATGACTATTATTTTGATATTTTTGAGTAAAATACTTGAGTGATTTTCCACATGTTTGTTTTTATTTGTGACCGGTTTCGCCAACCTTTCACGTTGGCATTATCAAACAGAGTATTTTACTTAAAACTCTCAAATCACCCAAATATTTTACTCAAAAATATTAAAATGGAATTCCACCAAGTATTCTCTGTCAAAAATATTGAACTATTATTTTGCAATAAAATGCGAGCGAATAATAATCAATTCTTTGTAATAATCTAAAATATACGTGCTGCTTACAATTTTCATAAAATATTATACTAAGTTACCTTTCTACTCTACATTTATTACATTAAAATCACTACTTTTTATATATTCACTATCTGAAAAACTTACAAAAGCTTATAATAAGAATTAATCGAAACATCTTACGACCTCCACACTGAATTGTTCAAAAGAAAAAAATTCATTCAGTTATAGTACGCAATATGTATGAATTTTGCTTACAAGATCTATCCAATCAATATTTATTATTATAATAAATAGTTATGTAATCATTAAAAATAAAAAAAAATGCTTTATCTCTTTAGAATATTGATCTGTTTGTAGTTCGTTATATAAGCTTTTAAGAAGTCTGTATTAAAATCGTATTACCACAAAAGAAGCTGTCTAACTTCAGATTAGTTTTCAAATAGGATGCATAACATAATAATATGCACAAGAATTGTAATTTAATCTGTGGGGCCTAGCATCAGCCTTCTATGGGGCTTGTGTTACAATCGCGGTTACACGAGCCCTCCGACTGTAGATTAGTTCCCCGTTACAATACTTTCCCCTTTTGTTGCCATCCTGACAGGTAATTTGATGAGGGACCTCGGGGAAGGATTCATCATTTCGCAGGCTTTAATAATTATAAAGGCGTGAACTGAAAGGGGGAGGGAACGGATGCGGGAATAAAGCATACTATTATTTTTTCAGGCTAACAAGGCTCTATGACGTCACGGAGCTTCCTATGATATATTAAAGGTGACACAATTCGTGAAGCGACGGCGCATCGCTCACTCGACGTATTATTTCACAGTCGAAAATACCTGCCACCCTGAGGATGTTTTAAGATATTACCTGAAAAACTCAACTCAAAATTTATGTATATTTTTTTCGTGAATATAGAAGGACGCATTTATAATAGTTTAATTTTTAGACGGCAAAAAGGTTTTTTTGACAATATTATCAAAGACTATAAATAAGTTGTATTTTGTTACAATAATAAAGTATTAATAAGCCTCAAAATATCAGAAATCATTTTACTGTTTGTCATTCGCAGTTTTGTATTAACAATTTGCAACTTGAACAACAAGACAATTGAGTTTTAAAAAGATAACTGAATAAAAAAAAATGATAATCATACAAAAACACGAAACATTAAACAAAATAAAAACATAAAAATATATAAAACCACTGTTCAATAATAATTTTTTTCTAGCTATTTTTCCATGAATTCTATTAATTATTTTTATCAATATTTTTGACAAGTACTCGGAGGTGTTCCATTTTAATATTTTAAATGAAATACTTTAGTGATTTTTCTAAATGTTAATTTTATTGGTGACCGGTTTCGCCAACCTTTCAAACTGAGTTTGATAATGCCAATGTGTATTTTATTTAATATATTAAGTATTTTAATTCGTATATTTGTTTTCTGCTTGTTTAATAGCACTTTTTTGTATCTTTTCTTATATGAGCAATGTTTGATTAAACAATCTTTTTTATAATTATTAGAATGCCATAGTTATTTCTTTGGTGTTTTTTTTCTTAAAGAGAATATTATTATTTTGAGATATTTATTATAATCTCCATTAAAATGATTTGATCATCAAATTGATTTTTAAAATATCAAAAATATCATTTATATTATAAATCTATATGAGATTTTATAATTTTTTTTATTTGAAATTTTTTTTTGTTTCAAAAAGGTACAAACCATTTCTCCATCATTCCGCCGACAATTAACCCAACAGTTAAGTAAATTTTGCTGAAAAATGTAAATGTAAATTGAAAAGAAGAATATCATAAACAACCCTTTGCCGAAATAATGGCTGAGTAATTTATTCACGGCTCGAAAACTGGGGTAGCTTACTTGCACGCAAAATTTCATCTGTTATTAAAAAGCAAGGAAGATTATTAATGAATAAATGAAGAACTTAATCAGGCGAGACAGAGACGCAAATTATTCCGTGAGCGTTGTCCTCTCGCCAGAGACACGCTAGGTCGATATTTTAATCTTTGTTTATTATTATAACTTATTAATTTTATTTAATAATGAATTTCAGGAAGCTATGTGACAGGCGGAAGCATTGTCGAAAGCAGGGACGTGTTAACTTTAGTATGCTGTGAAAGCATTCGTTGCGAAATTAATCTCGGAAAAAAAATTTCGGTTCCTGCTAAATTTTATTGCTGCAAAATTATTCGCAGCAAATTTAATATTCCAATAATGTTAGCTAAATACTAAATATCTTTACTTTTATCACACATATAATTTTGTTGCGCAATTTAAATGTTTAACTTGATCGATTCACACATAAATAAAAAAAATAAATTGGGTTTTTTTTTAGGGATTTTAAATTGACAAAATTATAAAAATTGCACACTGTACTTGTGTAAAAGAAAAACGTAATTTAACGTAAAAAAAATAATATTTATTGCTTATAATACATATGCTTGCAATTTTATAAAATTGAATTTATATAAAGACTTATTTTTTGTTTCAACTATATGTAAAAAGTCACGAGTATTAGCAAGTTTATAAATAATAATTATTCCTTACAAAAACAATCAAATAATTAGAAAATATATTTAATATTTTTGAAAGAAAGTACACGGAAGCATTTCATTTTGATAAATTTTAAATATAATATTTCACGTTTCAATTAAGTCGTATTCAAAATGAAACTTTGAAAAGGATCACATAAATATTATAATAAAAAAATATAAATTTAGTTAAAATTCGGAGCTCCGGGTATTTTTTCAATATTTCTTAAACTCGCAAGTATTTACCAAATTATTTTTATAGAAATTAGGTATTGCTTGAAACATCACTTGCTTAAAGTTATATACTAGCAAAATATACCAGTAATAGTAAGTATACTAGCCAAAAGTAGCTATTTGAGATTAAAATGGACGTTGTTTAAGCTTATTATATTTATTTGCAACATTAACTGTTATTGAAAATATTTACAAATGTTCTTTTATAGTAAACCAGGCGTGGCTTGATATATCACATACCTTATGTATCTTAAGTACTACTTGCCAGTTCAAAGTATATCTCGCGTACTCGGTCTTTCATTCATAGAACTATCGATATTTTCACTTACAAAGATTAAATATTTTTATTCGAAAGCGTCTCTCTAGTGTGACAAAGAAGCAGTTTGAAGAAAACAGTTTGAAGAAAACACGGCACCGAAACAATCAATATTTCATCCTAATATAAAGGGGTCTATAAAAATGTCGCCGGGAATATCGATAAAGAAGGATAAACGAGAGTCCGAGTGGCGTGTGTGTCTCCTCAGGATTGAGTGAAAGGGGAGGTCGAATAAAAAACCTTTTCCTTTAATTTGGTTCACTTTATTCAATTACTCCTACGAAATAAAAGCCTGCAATACAGCGACATTTCAAATGTACAAACTTACGACCTTTTTTTATGAATGTGATAGTATACAGATGTATCTTTATATTATATATAGTGTATATTTAATAATAATTTTAAATGAAACATATCTATTATGTTATATTAAAAACTGTTTTTATTGTAAAAATAAAATTTCAGCACACTGTACTAAATCCCGATTAAGCCAGAACATACTTATTTTAAGAACATAGATTGAGCAAAAAAAAAATTTTGAAACAGATAATACCCGTTACATATTTAATATTTTTTTTATCCACAAAGCGCTAATGTGCTTCAAATACGACTTCAAACACAATTTTTCCATTTTCCCTTAAGCATTGATTAAATTTCTTGAATAATACACATTAATTACCTAGGCAAAAAAGTTGTCAAAATTATGATTCGAATCTGTATTTTTTACTATATTTTTAGATTTATTTGTAAGCATATTTAACAACAGCAAGTAAAAAAAAAAAATACTTTTCATGGTGAAAATATTTGATAGGAGATATGAGATAAAAGCGGGTAGAGCGGGCATACCATTACCGAAATCAAAGTTATGTTTATCATTAATAAAAAAATACTCTTAAAAAAACGGCCGGGATTCTACTTTCATTTCCGGCGGGCCGTTAGCGGCCACCTGCCCCGGGGCCTCCGTCTGATGCATGACGGATGATCACGCGAGGGAGCCTGCACCCGGGGCCGGGACTGCCGTACTTGAGAAAAATCCCTTCTATCCACTGTACCTAATGGAAATACAGAAACTAATAGCATAAACACAATAAATAAATAAAAAAATCTATCATTGGGTTAGATCACGTGGGAAAAGCACAGGAAGTCATGTTACGTTACACAAAACGTTGGTGTGTCACTTTTACAGTTTTTCACAACTGGTTACTGGTTACACTTAACAATTAAATGCGGAGTGTTTCGATTACGGATGAAGGGCGGGGGTAGAGGAGGGTTGGCAGGGGGAAAGGGAAAAGCGTTCATGCAGAAGAGAGGGAAATAATCAGACTGAAGTACTTTAGGGCTTACTTGCATGCCTCGAGATTGACCATTTCTGATCAGAGGGGTGCGGGAAGGAGATAGGGGTAAATGGACCTTAAATGTGTTGCGACTTGAGCTTATTTGTTTGCCAAGCCATTGGTACTGATTCCGTAGAGCTCTGCTTTGGAAAAGCAATGTATTAGCCCACCCCAGCTTTCAGGTCCATACGTACAAATTGGGAATGCTATGGACTATTCTTGTAGCTTCTCTAAGTTTTACAATCATTAAAGAATTTGAAGGTTTTTTCGATAAATACAGAGTGCTTAAAGATATTTTTAACGTCCACTCCATTATCTGAATAAGTCAGATATAAAAAAAATGTTATTTTTTACTAATAAAGGTATTCATATTTGTTGAACTGTAAAGAGAAATAATTTATTAAATTTGTCGCGGTAAATTAATTTTGAATGAACATCTTTAGATCTGAAATACCGTTGATTCTATTTACAGAATGACTCAAGTCTTTAATTCGGGATTGTATTTGTCTCTTGTTCCTGAACACCCCCCTGAATAATTTCTAACAGTAAGCCGCCAGGGCAGGCGACTTTGGGAGAGACTGAGACCCCTCTGCGCTGAAACCCGCCCCGCGTCCGACAATTTGCATCTTCAAGAGCATCGTCTTATTGTCTTATGATTGACTGTGATCTCCAATGTTGAGCTCTGTTGTTCTTAATGACTACCCTTTTACCCTCGCGGATTTAATTGGGGTTGCTCTTTGTGTTTGTATTTTTGCTTGGGGCTTAATTTTATAATTTGTACAATGTTTTATACAGATTGAGCTATTATGTAATTTATAAAAGTCAAAATACTAATAGCGTGGTTGGATTGCGTTACTTTATAGTTAAATCTTTTTTTTTATTTTGCATTGAAACTAGCTGTAAAATTTTATTAAGATAATATTTGATATAATATTTCAAACTCGTTAAAGCCACAATTATACAATTTTTACAATGGTTTATACATAGGAGGATCGCTTATCTCGCGCCGCTTAGCAAAAACACGTTTGTTAGAATCATGTGCAAATCAATACCAGAGTACTTCTACTGTTTTAGTAAAGTGAACCTATAGTAGCAATTTCTGAATAAATATAGAGTTGACCCATAATGAACTTCATTGTTTAGTTTTCAGCCTCTCGATAAAGAGATCTGTTTGCACACTGAATTTATTTACAGCTGATAGAACTCCCGAAAGAGTGCGCGAGCACAGCCTGCCATACACCTGTCAGCTCGGGATGTATGTCATGTGCCTGTATCCAGGAGGCTGCGATTTTAAAATCGGATCAGTCATTCTTGAGACATTTCATATTGAGTTTTACTTAAAATTCTTGATGCCTTATTCTGCGCGGAAACATGATGTATTGTTGGGAATATGACAACTCGAAGCGAAAATGATCGATGGAGACTTTTATATAAAAAATATGATATTATACGTGACCTTCTTGCGTTCAAACTTGGGTTTTATTAAAAATAATGAAGTAAAGAAAATACTTTTAATCTATGAGTAATATTAAGTTAAATATATCGTAATATTTCTTTCTTTCGTTCAAATTACTACACATAAAGTATACTGTTTTTTTATTTTGATTAGTTTACTTAGTTTTAAATACTTTTAATTGTATTTTAAGCTAAGGGCTTAAGACAAAATAAGTTGTAGCATGAAAATACTCTTCAAAATTTGTATAAAGTATATTAAACTTTGGTTGTTTATTTTATCGAAGAAATTTTAAAAATATATAATTGGTATAAATTACTTATTTACGTAAACATTTTAATAAGCAATATATATTTTTTTATTAAAAACTATAGAAATGATATATTCTCACGCAGGAAATATGAGATCGAAATAGCAAATCTCATCTTAGAAATAAAAGAGATTCACCTCGCTAGATTTCACTTGTAATGTTTATATTTAATATTTATATATATATACATATCTTGATACATTTAAAGCCACATTTCCAGCGGGAACTGAAAAAAGTAAGTACACATTTTTTTTAAACAATGATAGAAGTTTCTGGGAGAGTTCTCCGGAAAGCGTGAAGTAAGTTTGTTCGCAAGAAGAGAGACAAAAGTGACGATCTTTGGCCGCTCGGCTCCTCGCCCAGGCGGGCACGCAGATATGCGGCAATCATTATTCAAAATAAAAGCAACCTTATTAAAGTGTTTTTTTTAAATATGCGTTTGTAAGTTAGGGCTGCCATTCTCATTAAATTCACTACTCTTAATTGTTTTACTGCGTGTTATTTGAATCTCCCGGTGTTTCAGACCCGACACTTGGACCAATTTTAAGGATTCAAAGGTCATGTTGAGTATCGTATTTTTTATTCTGATTCAAGTACATAACTGTGCAATGCTGAAAAACCACTACTGATTAACTACAGACTTACAAGTACTTTGACTTCAAAGCTCAAAACTAAATATGCTCGTAAGATTCGAGCCATCTGGCTTTTCTTATCCGTACTCGTTTAAATATTAAGCAGTCTTGTCGTAGATATATATCATATGAAAAAAATATATTTTGTTTGCAAGGGAAAAAAGTTTTTGGTGGGTCAAAAAATAAGGGCATATCTTTTATAATACTGCTTCTCGAGTGAAGGAAGACGGAAGAAAACAAAACGCACAGTAGCTTCTACAGCGCCGGTCAAATCCCACCGAAGAGAAAGAGCATCCCAGTGAAAAGTTTGGCAACTTCTGCTATGGGGAAAGGTATAATTACTCTCGGGAGTTTGATTTTATCAAATAAAAATGTTTTCTGTATGTCTCCGAGCCTCCCGCTTGGGTGGTGTACTCACTTGTAAGAAAATAAGTATAAGTATAAACTTAAAATGTATTACAGGTAATAAAATCTATACGTTCGATATTTGTTGTTGGTAATTATCAATAAAAAGCTGCGATTTTGTATATTACATCGCATTTTATTTCTGAAATTATCGACATTTCTGTTGTGGTATTGTAGCTATGTTCAGGGATTGTAATAATTCCTGAAGAACGCTAGTATCGAAACGTACTAGGCATCAGAAACTTGTTACTTCTTAAGATGAAATTTGTTTCAATATTAAAAATCCAAAAACGATTGAAAGCTTTTATAATTGTGGAAAAAAAAACTTTATTTTAATAGTCATTGATGATTTTGGGCTGAAATATGCTAAAACGACATCTGTGAAATGATAGATAGACTGTTTAGTCATCATCGGAGTCCATAAGCTTAGCCAAGCAAATGCAATCCACCATCATCAAATAACAATTAATGTCACAAATCTATTTTTAAAATATCTATGCACGGATGAAATCAATATTTTAAATTGAAAACAAATAAATAAGCAGCTTTTAGAAATGTTTAAGATTGTAAAATAAAAATATATCTATGAATTCAGCATTGATCGCATTGATTTCGGTGTAAAATACTAAAGTGACATCTGTGAAATGATAGTTTGAGTTATAAACAGTTTTCGGAACCTATTATTATCAAATGACAGTCACAAATATATGCCGCCTCATACTTCAGTGGTAAGCACAATTGATTGCTATCTGAGAAGCGATGAGCTAGGTCTATAAAAATCTATGATCGATAAGATGAAATTCTACAACCAAATGATTGAGGCGTACAAAGTCAACCACAAATGCAATGTCCTTAATGCTTCCTAATATATAATGACTTGGTATTTTTCTTATGGATTTTAAGATTTACATAGTACTTATAAACTTTATAAAACTTATAAAACAAGTTTTATAAATGTACTTATAAAACTCATATTCTCTTATTGAAAAATATTTTTAAAAAAAAACAGGTAAAATTTTGAAAATTCACCATTTTATCCTGTGCAAAATCAAAATCTTAAATTTCTATTCTGTAATAATTTTATAAGTACAAAATTTTCTTATTAATTTGTAATCGATCTTGATAAATGATTTATGTCTGAATTTACAAGATGCGTGTCAGAAGAGCGGGGTAGAAGAGGATGAGGCGTGCAACATTTCCTGATATATGGGAAGCGAGATTACTCCGTCGTAAATTTATATATTTAATTTGTAACTGTTTAGTGAATCACACAAAGCTTCGTTCCCGGGGGTCGAGGATTAATTCTCGTGTTGCCTTTTCCCTCTCGCGGATTAATAAGACCTGGAGTTTCAACTAATCTATGACTAAACCTCATCAAAAAAAAAAAACAAATTCGTTCAAAAAGGGATTCTCAAGTGATTTTTTCTGTATATTTATATTTTCAGAGATCCAATTTTTGATACTATATTTTATGGGGAAGGTATTCCTTAACAAATTCCGATCTTTTTTATTAAAGCTTACGCTTTTTCACCTTGTTCTATTGTATCAATGAAATACTTCAAAATTTCTTTTTTTTTGTACTATGTACCTATATTGTTTTTTCAGTTTCGTGTTTTCAGCTCGCTATAAAAAGTGCGTCGCAGACTTGCGCTTCGATCAGAAGTTCTGAAACTCATAGATTAGTAAAATTGAACTGCTGCTCAAATATTCTCCAGGCATGATAACACTTGCATTCAATTATTTATCACGGGCGTGTCGTCTGGTGGAAGTTCGCGTCCGGCGCTCTGCTGGAATTGTTTGTTTATGCAAATCACCTGAAACTCTCGCCGGGTAGACACTTGGGGAGAAATCTTTTTTTTAACGTGACGTCACGACTGCGACCTCCGAGGGCATGTCCCTCCCTCGGAGCTCTCTCTGTTTTTAGTGACATTTATAATGAATGGCAATGCTGCTTTTACTGTAGATTTGTCTCGGGAGATGAGAAGCTCGGGATTGAGATTTGAAGAACTCGAAAATATTTTTTATTTTCAAATTCATAAAATGAACTGATTTTCAATTACTCGTAATTTATTTAGACTCAAGAATGGTTATCTTGGTGTTTAAGCACTGTAAAACAAAACGAAGTGATAATTACTTTTACTTGATGCATTGAATTTATATTGGATTATGTTATTTTAGAATTTTCACGACAAACTGATAAAATTTGTGAGACTCTGTATTTAAAAAAAAAAAAAGGGTAACCATGTTTGTAAGCATTTTAGTGTTTTAAAACCGTCTTAAGTCACATATCTCTGAAAAAGTCCTCGTAAGTCAAAAACACTTTTGACTTTTATTTGTTATATCTATTTTTTCCTTGATTTTTAAAGATCTCTTTCTATAATAGGTTTGTTAATTTTTTTTAAATAATATTTTATTTAAATTCAATAAAGGTAAATTTATTTTTAAAATTGTTTAAGTTATATTGTATTTTATAAATGATAATGTAGCACCGCACAAGACATAATCCATTCATTATTTCAGTGTAAATCTGGCGCTTTAACCATCAAGCTACGCAGCCTCTCCAGGTTTAGTATAGATTTATCTTAATTTAATTAATGAATTCCCCTCCCACGAATCCCGTGCATTCCCCGACCCCAAGTTTGCTCACCTGCGACCCTCCCCTGGGTAAATGGAAACGAATGCACCTGCAGAATTCTAACCCCAAGTAGTCCTTCTTTGATCTAGGGAGCAAAAAGAGCGAAGAATAATTATTTAATTTATTGGTATAAATAAAGCTCTTTTCATAAATATCACACAAGTCTAAGGGTTAAGTACAAACAATATTTAATTTATTTGTATATAAATTATTAAATCTATTCTATTGTTATCAAATAGCCTTGCTGCTATGAAATTATTGGTTTTTATCATTTTAAATAACACGTGTTTTTAACATGATAGTATCTTGATAATAAATTTTGAATAGAAAATATTCCCTACACATTTAAAAATATAATATACAATCCTCTTAATTCAATTGTAGAGAAACGCATTTATTGCGATATTATCAAAGCACATTATTTCATAATCAACCCAATCCTATTTTATTTTCATTAAAAGACATTTTAACTCAAAGAACGATCAATGTTTTTAATATCCGATCATCCTTCGGTATTTCCTGTAAAAAGCGGATGTAATAGAGCCTCCTGAAACCATAGGCGCACCCTCGACCTGCAGTTTTGTTGTCTCGCTTTGGGCCGGCGCTTTCTTGTTAAATATCCGGTCACAAACAACCCCACCACTATTGTACCACCCGGCAGGGGTGAGCTCTGGGGGTAAATAAACAACGTCTTACAGCAGATCGCGATGTTTGCGGATTCAATTACAAGTTTTTGCCATCACGAAGTGATACTTACGATAATATGAAAATTTCATAATCTATTTATTCAATTTGTGATACTTTATATATCGGCGAGAAATATCCTGGAAAAAAAATTATTTGTTTTCCAATTTACATTTATCTTCATAACGCTCAATAATTTTTATCTGTTTTCAAAGCTTATTGGTGTACTTATGATAAAAGAAAATACTTTTGAATTTTCGGATTATTACCTTTGAAATAAAACAATGTAATTTTATCTAATTGAATTGTAAACTGGACTGGATATGTTATTAGATCAGGTTATTTTTTTAATATTATCTCTGGTATGGCAAATAAAAAATATAAAATGGTACTGACAATACATTTTAATAACAAACACTTATTTCTTAGATATGCTTTCGGATAAAATGATGCTTAACTTGATATTATAATATGAATCGTGATTATGAGGAGTTACAAACTCAGAAAGCTTAGAGTGAATTGTTGATCCAGAATAATAGAAAGATCCTTGCCTTCACGCTGGTAAGCCTCCGTAAATGAAAATTCCCTAGCGGCCTTTCTAATACAAATAAATATAGGTGCTGTAAAATAAAATACTCCTTATGTGATTATACACTAAAGCTTTATAATTTAAACCATCCCCAGTTCTTGTTATTAAGTAAATATTAAATAAGATCTAAATACAAAATAAAATAAAATTTATACTCTATACAAGAGGTTCCCAAACTTTTTGTCCCGTCGACCCCTTGTCGAGATTTTCTGTTTTTCGTAGACCCGCTGCTTTGAATTTTTACATTTGACTGGATTTTTTGTCTGTTATATCCAAAATCCGTTAAATAGGGGTTCGTTATATCGAGGTTTTACTGTATATCTTTATAAATTAAAACACACAAAATGCAAATATAGTAATATTCACTAAAAAAATCAATACTTTTAATGGGAGGAATTGCAGGGAAGAATGGCAACCGCACTGAAACCCTTTTCCACGAGGAATGAAGATGGAAAAGCTATCAAAAACCTTCTTGCGATAGTCTATAATGCAGGATAAATAGCAAGTATGTCTCTTTGAGGCCAAAATTGTTGATATTCCTTTCTTAATTGCACCGTCAGTTCTTCATTAGTGCTTATTCCGATCAGTTCTTCTTATAGTATGACTTCCAATTCTTCAATGTAACCATATGGATTGATAATCCACTATGGAATTTTGGTGATGACCTGCAAAAATGGGATCCACTCTCGAAGATCCCCATTTACAGATCATGGACCCCCAATTTAATTTTTCGCCGTCATCGACCCCCTGTAGGGTGGAATCGACTCTTGGGGGTCGATATTGACCACTTTGGGAACCTATGCTCTATACTTTAAACACCTCTCAGGAGAAACACCCGAAGAAGAAATCCTGCTTAAGCTCTGGTACTAAGCTGTCTTCAATGGCCGTTGGTGTAAATACGAATATTTATGACGATTTCTTGGATATTCTAGCAGATAAAATAACGCTAATGTGATTATGAAGAGTTACCAAGTCGGGGCCGGAGTCAATCGCTGATCCGGTATAATTGAAGCGCCTCGGCCTCGGCCCTCGGAGGCCCGCCGGTTGGCAGAGGCCGCAGTAATTTTCCGACTAATTTGCCGCAACCGAAAGTTAAACGCGGCCGACTGAGCGCTGAATAATTGAAAGCCCGACCTCCTCGGGGAGGACCGCGGGACTCCCGATAACTACCCCCGCCCCCCGGGGGGTTTAAAAAAGACTTGAATTATTTAAATTGTGCGCTCTTAACCGCGAAGGTTAACTAACTGCGTTTAGGAAGCTGGCATTTTACTTCTGCCTGAAAAAATAGCATATCACACAAATTAATGCATTTAACATTAAAAAAAATATATACAAACAATTTAATTTATGCCTTTAATATGACCATCATAAATTCATCTAAAACACATATTTTTCATTATAACGATAGTATCTGTTTGTTTGATGATAAATCACCAGCCGGTTAAATATTAAATAAAGTTACATGTGCCTCAATAAATATATCGAAGATTTTTTTTAGTCAATTTATTATGCATTATAAATTATATTATTTTAGTCTTTTTCAAGCCTCATACAAAATGAATACTATTTTATTTGAATTAATTTTAACCTGTTTTAAATATGAAGACTTTAAAAAAATAAAATAATGAGCAGCATATGCTATAAAAACTACGAACTCTTTATTAGTCAAAAAAATCCTTCAAAATAATTTATTTTGAATTTTCTTTATACAACACCTTAACTGTAACCATAAATAGAGTGGTTTATTTAAGGAGTTGTAATTCTCACAACCCCTCCAAAGCACCACCCCAGGCTAGCTAACACTAAGTTGTTCTGCCTTTTGCACCCTTATTGATTGTCTATGCAATATAGATGAGCTCACTGCAAGTATATTATTTTCATAAACTTTTATACCAGCACCTAGTTTATATTACCTCATATAATAAATATTTACTTCTCAAATAGTCTGTGTTCATGGGTATTATGCGGCGTCATGGTTTTGTTGGTTCTCAGACAGATGATCAGTTTTATGAATAACAACCCTCAAAACCTATAAACGCATTGATTTTAAATGGAAAAAACGAAAACGTTTAAATTTTAAGATTTCCATAATTTGTCTGAAAGAGTATATTAAAAAATATTCAATCTGAAGTATTTATTGATTAATCTATCGGCAATACCTGTTTAAATACCATATCTAAATATTTATATAAACTCGAACAACAAAAATTTCAATGTTTTAAGCCACAAATTATTATTCAAAGAACAGATTCGAATTAAATTATTCATAAACACATTTCCCTAAAATAAAATAATAAATACTTAGCGTTGAACATTTTTCTCAATAAAACTCGCAGTCATTTTCAGAGAATCGTTCTAAATAATTTATTACATCTTCTTGCAGAAAAAAAACTCAATAAAACAAATTAAACGTAATGAAATTTTTATTATACACATAAAAAAATGTCTGAAACACTTGTTTTCTTATAAACGTCTGGTTTATTAAATGAAGTCAATAAGAACATTTTTTGCCGGAAGCTTTGACGATTCTCTTTGAATGCATGCTTCGTTTTTTCAACGCTCGCAATTGACCGATCGCAGTTTCTTTGTAATTCACAAAACAAATATTATCTAAATAAACTTGGAATTCGTTGGGTATTCGGCTGCATAGTGGCATGTGTCTTCTGAATTTTTGGGCTTGATATCTCAACTTTTTTTAGAGATTAAAAATTTGATTTCAAATATTAATTGAGGGATTCAAATCGCTGAAGACAGTCCCAGTACCAAGACCAAAACGAGGGTTGACACAAACCACTGCACAGCGTACTACCTAAAAAATAGAAAGATCATCTCGGATTTCTTGGATTGGATAACCTCTACAAAATTCCACGAAAACATTATCCCGATCTATAGTACGAACCTTTATACATAATGATTGCAATCACTACAGATTTTCTTATTTATATTAAATTTAAATTACTAATAATTTGTATGTCTTTTTGGATTGAACGTCAATCAAATGCGTATTTATTACCTATTACAGGTTTATATTATTACTTATATGATAAGGCACATTGATTCACACATAGAAGATGATTTAAGATATCATAAAATCATATTAGTATCACTTATATTAGTTTCAAGCAAAATATATATAATTTCAAAAGTAGAGCACCATGCCTTGCCTCAAAATGTCACAATAAAGTATTATTATTAATAACACACAAAAACACCGTCACAATTTTTTTTTCTTCAAATGAAAAATATCTACAGTTAACATCTTCTTTTATTGCCTCTCCTCATAGGAGGTTGGTGATCTTTTCTTTGACTTGTCTCTATCCTAAGCCAGTCTTACGAGTCCGGCTGCACTTTCGACTTCCAGCCGTAAATTCAGCATCCACACGTTTTGGCCACATTTTTCGCAACAAATAAGTATGGCATCCTTTAGCTGATTGTCCAAGGAAAAATGGAAGGAAAAAGGGGCTTTGGTAGAAGGAAGTTTACGCGGATACAGTTAACTATAAGAATTTAATATTTTATTTAAAAACATGAGGTATTGTCCCCGATACTAAAATTATAGAGAAATCAAAATTGAGAACTGAAATTTGAATGAATTTTGTAGAATTTCAGCCGGTTAGCTGCGGACTGTGATCTTTTTAAAGTCCGCAGGCACGCGGTGGGACTCCGTGCTATTCTTAATATCATGTACGGCGAGCCACCTATATATAGCGGCCGCGGGCCGGAGGGGCGCACTCGCGCGACGGCCGCGGGGCAAGCCGCGTGTTTTATTGCTCCTTTTATCAGACCCGGCAACCCAAGGCAGTGTTTCTTTGTGCTTTCTTCGGATGTAATCCTATTAGAGCGACTCGCGCATTTTTTGTAAATATTCCAATCGCGGAGCTGAGATGAGTAGTTCCTGAAAAACGCGTAACGCGAGGCACGTATTCAAATTGAAATTTTTCAGGGAATCATTTTAAGCTTTCTTGTTAGGCTGGTGAAGTAAGTTTCGGTCGCCGTGCCAGGACTATACTCAAGGAATTAGAATTATTTTTTGTAGCAGGGTTTTCTTGGGATTTCTAAAATACCGCAGCTCAACACCCAAAAAAAACATACAATAACAACTCTTGTGGAATTGTAAACCTGTTTTGTGTTGGTTGTGTGTTTATGAGTTGGTTATTGAGTTGGTACAATTTAAAATGAATAAATCGACTTGCTGCTGGCACCACTTTGTTGGCAGCCGCGCCTGTCTCCGCGTCGCCTTAAGTTGGCTGCAGAGCTTCCGCCCGGATGTAGTTGTGATTTATATTGGCTTTTCAGCCGCCGTCCAACTGCATTAACGCCGCTGAAATAAGGAAATTGACGTCGTACAATATTTGCATCAAAAACATTTTGAAAACGGATTCTTAAGGTTCTTGCTACCTAACCTTGCTTGGTGTCCATCCCCCGTCTGTCACAAAAAAGGACCGCTTTACCTGGCGAAATCGTGTCATTTAATTAATTTAATTGACACTTTATTTTTCTATGTCGAAAGTTGATTTTTTTAGATAGTATTGAAAAAACTATTAATTATATTTATCTATATTTTATTATTGAATTAACGTCCATTTTCAGGATAAAATAAAATCTTGAAGATGTTGAAAAATTGGATAAAATAACAATTTTTCAAAACAAAAGTTTGTTAAAGTTTTTTTTTTTTTTAACTTTTAGAATAATAAATCGCAAAGGGTATATATTTAATCTTTTAATTACAATTGAAATTTTTTTTTTTAAATGTATGGGACTTTTAGGACAGGGACATGACAAATCTCCAAATTCCTACACTTCAATCGGAAAAACACATATTTATCATATTAAAAGTAAATTTACAAGAAATAAACAAAATATTTTATCCGGAAGACGGGATGTATCTAACTTTTTGCATTAAAATTATTTTGATTGGTGTAGTCGATTTTTCGCAAAACGGATCAGAAAATGATGAAAAAAACACGAGTATGAGATATATAGTATGAAATATTAATCAATACTTAAAATACATTATTGGGTTTTATGTAAAAGCCCGTCTTTGGAATAAGATATTAGGCACTAGCAGACTGAAATTTTTCTTAAATAACAAAAATTAACGTAGCCATAAGTTTTGCATGAAATTAAAAAAAATTCTTATTTAAATATTGAACAAGATTAAATTGTAATAAATTCATAAAAGCTTTTATATCTCTCACACTTTAAGTCGAATTTTTTTTTCATATCAGTTCTAGGGCGCAATCCTCCCTGGAGTCTTTTGATTGTTTCTTTTGAAAACTTAAAAAAGTTTAACTATGGTTATTTCAATAAAAAGAATATTGTTTAAATCTAAGTTTCGAAGAAACGAATAAATTAAAAAAAACACTTTCAAATAAATATTTTTTTCTCAACTTAACGATACTATTGTTCTATCTGGGTGGGAAACGTAAAGTAGAAAAACAGCTGTTTTTACAATTTTACCGAGAAAACGAAAAAAATAAATAAGATTAGATTTTTTTCAAATATATGCATTGGTAATCAAATTTGAAAAGCCAGCAATGTTGCCATTAGTACTATATCTTGCACGGTATCATTGGTCACCCTTAAATCATACCGCGCTATATAGTCAAGTTTATCATTCCTTTTATGGGTCTTGTGGTTCAGTGTTGCCGTAAACTTGACTTTATTTCCCTTGGCCTCATCTTCGGAAAATTGTATAGAAAAATTATGCAGATGGTCTCCGCAGAGACGTCCGGTTTTATTTAATAGCGAGTTTATGAGCTGCCCCCTAAGGGGGAGGGGGTTGGGGTGGACCACCCCCCGCGAACGTTTTGTCGTTCCGTTTGGAGAGCTCCGATGTTTTGATGGAGGATATTGCCTCCTTCATGGCTTCTATTGCTGTGATTGTATTTTAGTATTGTCGCGTAATCACCATTAAGCTGCTATGGAGGAAGTATTATCGCTTTGATGACTTTTATAACTTGAAAACCGGATAAATGTATTTGTTATTTTTATTGTCACTTTGTGTTTTAGTGCTTTTTAATGAAAAAATATTTACTTTTATGTTTCCTTTATACATAAAACTTAACAAGCTAACAAAATATTAATTTATATACAAACGATAAAAAGTATGTTTTTAGGGAATCGAACCACACAGAAAACGACAAAAATTAGCAACTATTTGACGATAAAAATCTTGCTCGTTTACATAGCTAAAATTGGCTAGGGCGCTGTATTGTAATACACGTGAAGAAGTGGGTTTATATCTCACCTCAATCTCAAAAACACTTTTCAGTTACATGAGTAAATCGACTATCTAATAAAAAAAATTGTACAAAAAAAACCTGCGTAAAAAATGTTTGCATATTTAATATAACATTACATTGCTAGATGACATATAAAAGGAGGAAAAATAATCATTAGAAGGAGAGAGTTAACGTGTATTCGGAATTCGCACCGGTGGCTAGGAGTCGGGAGTACAGCTGAATTCATAAAACTTATCCAGGATAAATATACGTTCAATAAGTTGGTCACCACCCTTATCTAAATAAAGAATAAACGATAAGTAACGGAATTTAATTTGTTTGTATTGTTGTACATCTTCACTGCACTGTTATCTGTCAAATATCATTGTACACATCGTGTAATTTTGTACTAATTTAATTTTTTTTTGTCGAATCAGCTGTTTTTTGCAAATGATACATTGGTTTGTGTCTCTTTTCATTTCCAATAGTTGGAATATCTACAGGCAAGAGCAGGTACGGAGGCCATATTATTCGTAATATCGAATGCCTACACTACACCACAAATTGACAAAAATCTGTTAAGGTGATTGTGCCATAATTTTCATTACTCGCATCAATGAGTTAAATTTTTCACAAATAGTTTTAATTTAGTCTATTTCAAATGAACGCGTGCCATCCTTCTTTCTGTCGAAACGGTTGCTTTTTGTAAACGGTACACTGGTCTTTGACTCGCAGCTCGCATACGGTTTTTTCTTCTCGTTCGCTTCCACTACCAGGAACATCTACCGAAGTAAATATTCAGAAATAATGCTCCGAGCGGGCCGGAGTTTATTTTGTTTGTGATATCGGGCGAGCGATCCGCCGGAAAGACTTCGTGTCGTTCGGGAGTAATTGGCGAGGCGGCTTTGTTCCCTGCGCCGAGGGCCGCAGAGGGCATTTTCCTCCGGCGGCGGCCCCCGGTGATGAAAAAACTTTTCTCGCGAAGAGTGGATCAGCAGTGTGTAAAGAATAATGTTTGAATTGCGAGATGGGAATTTAAATTTAATGAATATTCCAGAAAAAATATATCAGCCGGGAACAATCGCGCCTCCGCGCGTAAATCACTCGCGGCGGGCTAATGGGAATGTGATTTTAATATTCCGGTAAATGTTTACGTTAACCGCCACATCAACTTTTAATATTCGAGTGAATGTACACATTAAATGCATCATCATTTTTTTTTTACTATAACGGTTAGTTTATACATTAACCACCACATAATAATTTACTAGTTGTTTATATGTTTACATGAACTTTTGCAACAACTATTATCGTTCCGGTTAATAAACTAATAAATACACATCTGCATCATTTCTTAATATTCCGGTAAATTTATACCCTAACCAACACATCAATATTTGCCTATCTGTTAATGTGTACTTTAACCTCCGCATAAATTATAACTGTCTTGGTATTCATATACATTAACTTTTACATCTATGTTATGGATCAGTCAATCAGATGCGTATTTATTACCCATTACGGGCTTATTATATTTACTAATATGATTAGGCACATTAGTTCATATATAGAAGATGATTTAAAGAAACTCTCAGAAAAATGTCATCATGATTTGTGTGGGATTTGATCCCACATCCCCTGGCTTACATGGCCGGTGTACGAACCTTTGTACTAACGAATCACTAAATATTGGTTGGCCTGGGCACATTGGTTTATATGTAGAGTATGATTGTTAAAAATTCTCGATAAATGGAAGTGGAAAGTGGAAATCCCACACAAATCACGATGATATTTTTCTGAGAGTTTCTTTAAATCATCTTCTATATATGAACTAATGTGCCTAATCATATAAGTAAAAATTAACTTTTACAACAACGTATACTTTTCCGGTTAATAAATATGCGCATTAACAACTACATCAATTTAAAATTTTCTAGTAAATATACATTATAATTGTACCACCAGTTTCTGTAAATTTGCATATATATAATAAAGAAATTGTGATATGAAGAAGTACCTGAATATTATTTTTATATAATCAAATCATACACGAAACAATGAAAAAAATTATTAATTCCTTTATATTCTGCTATCCCGACCTGGCAACCTTTTAATTTTAACTAATAACTTAATATTGATAAATGAGCTAGCGTTTGAATTATTGTATCCAAGTGTACATTTTATATTAATCGAGAAAAGTAAGAACACACTTGGCTCTAATGATTCAAATTTTTACTCAAATGCAAAAGTGCTTTTAAAACGTAACGCAATAGCCACGGAGACGATGGTTCAAATCCCACTTTCTTTTGAAAATTATTTAAATAGCTTTTCACATCGTTTAGTATGTAAATCAATCAGCTAAGTACTGTTTTGAACATTGATAAACGTTTACATAAGAAGCAACATTAATACAAAAGTTCCCCGTAGGAATGAAGTTGTTGAGTCGCATCGTAGAGTAATCCATAGTTCTCTCATTTTGTAACTTTGATGCGAATTAAGCTTCAAATAAACACAATATAGAATAATTTATATCCACGGTTAGAATCCAGACCTGATTGTGCAAATCCGAGTGCGACTGAAGGGCTGGTTTCAGTTCTGAACAAAACTACATTCACTTAAGCCAACTTAATCTGTAACATAAGGAGATATATTTGAAATTACTGCTACATTTTAATTAAACTATCGAATAAAGTAGATTATTGTGAAAAAAATATATTTATTTACATATAAGTTTATTATTAATCACAATAAACGTTAAGGTAGCTACTTTTTTTAAATAAATAAAGCAAAATATTAAGAAGCTACATTTAAAAGCAACACATATTTGTTGCTACAAGCATTACTAGGTTTTAAAATAATTAGGTTTTTTGTGATTTCCCTTCAGAACATTTCATACTTCTATTAAAAAGCTCTATGTGTTAGCTATCAATAACCTGTTAATATCAAAATAAATTATTACCCATCTATCCTTTGTCTCTTTACTGCTTTTGGTAACGTTCATGTGGTTTAATTTTATATTTATTATTACAAAATAACACTAAGACTGTATCAGAAGTATATAATTGTAGATCATTGTTAAGTATTTTTGAGCAGTTTAGAATTTTTGGAACAAAAACAGACCGGGTCCATAAAAACAAAACTCGTTATAAAAATAAACCATAATTACTCTAGTTACCCTTGCAAGGTTCTCTGTATTAATTATTATATATTTTTGACAGAAAGTACTTGGTGAAACTCTATATATAATATATAAAATATTTCTCTGTATTACTCTTACTCCATTGATCTAGCCAATGACCGCTTCCAACGATGCAAATATTGTAACAAAGCTTTGTCTATAGAATAAAACCCAAATTCAGGTTTCTTGTTGGAAAATATTTTTTGCGGGAGAAATTACACCAATAATATCAAATAAAATTCACAATTTAACTTCATCATCTCAATGTAAATTTAAGCATCAGCAATACGCATCCGTTCCAATACGGATGACACTACATCAGATATATAAAATGGTACTTCTGACACTAGCAAACACTGCTTCGTATTGTGTCAATACAAAGTGTTGGGAGAATACTAGACAGCACAATACAGAATCTTCTAACAATTAAAATTAGACAAGTTTGCTTAGTTACATTTATTTATAATTAAGATCTGATGAGACAATTTAATTAGAAATAATTTAATTGAACAAGATTTAGTTATCTTTGCTAGTGAAATTTCTTAGTGAATGAGTATTTGATAAAAGTTTTAGTATTGAAAACATTTGGGTGTGCGAGTTTCAGAACCCACAGCAGAATCTAAAAATGGGAAACTCAAATGCCTCTTGAAAGGTATACTTTAGATTTAATACATTTCTTTAATCTTATAATTTCTAAAATACTGCTTTATTTTTCAAAACAAATATAAAATAGACCACCTGCTTATAATTTAACACGCGAACTAATCGTGAAAAAGGTTAAACGATTTTTATCAAGGTAAACCAATGAGTATTCAAAATTGATGTATCTAGATTCACAAAAAACAATTTCGATCGCTTTTCTCATCGTTTCATATGTGAATCGACGTAATGAGGTGTACTAACTAACTATATGAGATAACTAAAAAAAATAGGTCAATCAGAAAAAAGTAATGATATCTGAAAAAAATACGATACAGTAATAAAACAATTATCAAGAATACTTTATTTTTGGATCTGCGTCACATTAAAATTATTTATTCAAAGCAAAATCTTTAAAGCCATTTTGAACAAATGGACATAGTGAATGATAACATAACACGACTCAACACTTAAAAATAAACTTATTGATAAAATGAGCATTATTTTTCAAATTGTATAATATTAAATAAGTGAAATAATTTAAGTAAATGCTTAAAATGAGTGAAATTGTAAAAACATAACTATCCGTACATTATTTATCCGTTGAAGCGTAAATCATTAACAAGGTTACGCTGTCACCCCCGCTTGTAAAAACAACACCGGATAAGGAAGTGATTGATGACATGTACTCATTTATGAAAACATTTCCTGAAAAATTCTGGTACAAAAAATAAATATATGGGGTTGTCCAATTAACCCTTGAAGTTACAGAGTAACATGATACTGAATATCATCGCATAAATTGATTTTGCTCGTGTCATTGTTGCTAATAAATACAACCTTCGTGATTTTGCCAAGTCAGATAGAGTAAAAATATTCACGTGTCTTTTTATAAAAAAATACTACAACAGTCCACGGTTATCCAATGTTTATTGAGCAGCTGACGGTTCGTTTGGTTTGTTTTTTAAATCTTCGCTCAGTTAAAATTTTACGGTAGTGTAACGGATTTTTTTACTGTTTACCGGATACAAAAACTGTTTTTTATGTGAATCGATTTCTTAAGAACATATTTTTAACTGGATTGATTATTAAAAATATAAATATGGTGATGGTATATAGAGTTCATTATTTTTAAGCGCATTTAATACAAATCAGCAATATTTTCAAAATGCATATTGCATATAAAGTAACACACAGCTTGTCCGAGGGTAGAGTAAAGCGATGGAGTTGCGAATTTTCCGCAACATTTTCATTTCAAAGCTCCCGGCGCACTGCACCGACAGAGGAAAATCCGCTTTGTTTTAAAATCAAATGCGTCGCTCGAATATTCTTGTTTATATTTGTTTGTTGTACAATAAATTTAACGGTTAAAGAATATTTGATGCGAAATAATCAGTGCTTAGAAATGAAAAATGTGTTGAACCTTTATTGTATAAAAAAAACCACTATTTATCACACGTGGATAATTTTTGGACAAAAAAAAATACACTATAAGCAAAGGTGATTGAAATTTTAATAATTTTTTTTTAACTACTTTTAATAACACCACAAATACAAATTGTTTAAATAACATAAGGAAATATGAGTTTGTTTAAATGTCTGCCATTCGAGCACTCTGAATACTTGTGAAAATACTTAGGATAATTTTGCAAACAAAATTCAGGCAGAGTTGTTCACAATTACTCAAAAATGAAAGCTCATTCGTAATGAAGTGTCAGGCGTCGACTATCCCCAACTCATTACGGGTTACTTCAAAGTCTTCCAGTTAAATGTCTGACGATCTCGCGTTTGCAAAGAATGGGGGAGTTCACACCTTGATAAGCGACCGCAAATAAAACCAGCGCGCTTAAGCTTAACAATAAATATTATTCTGCGAGAGTTATATTTATTTCGTAGAGGCACGTTGAGAGAAACTTCTAGCTTATAAAAGCCTTAAAATATAAGTTTGAATTTTTCTAAAACTCAAAGGAAATAACTTGATGTAAAATAAGTCCATATTTTAAATCAGAACCGGGTATTTTTAGGAACCCAATATTATTGGAAGTGACGAGATTTTTTTTTCAATAATCGAGAAATCATCAATCCACTCAAACAGTCCATTTAGAATCAAGGTCCGTAGATTACATTCTTGCATGTGACTGTTCATATTCTCGCCTAGTAATAGAACCATGGTGGCTTAAATTTATTACATTGTAAATGATAAGAATAAATCTTTTAATATAGTAAATCATTTATATTTTGGTTTAAAAAAGTTAAAATGAATTAATGAGATATTTGAGATATGTAGTAAATGTTGAACCTCCTGAGCTCTTCACCTGAGTTTCAAATTCCTGAAATAAATTATTATGAAAACACTGACTGCGACCGGAAGCGGCCGCTGCCTTCAGACCCTCGACTTCCAGAACCGCTTTGAAGTTCTTTATTTAACGTGGAACATTTTAATTACTGAAAGTGCAGTCAATTTTCAAATAATTACTCGTAATGTACAGAGTTTTAATGTTAAGGCCTTTGCTGCACGTCTCTATACAGTTCCGACATTTGCTTTTTTAATCTACGGAGGGATATTTAAGTATAATTATTACTAAAATATAAACGAGTTTTACCTCACGCTGTGGCAATTTGGTTAAAACAGCAACAGATTTACATTAAAAATGTGTAAATTTAAAACAAGTTCATCGCAGTGATTACCTGCACTCTAAAGTTTCATGAAAACTTTAAATTTCGTTTTATATATTTTATCATCCAAAGTATAAATAAAGTAGTAGATGTTAATTTTTGTGCATGAAAAAAAAAAAAGATTAACTGGTATTAAATACAAAATCTTTTTTTTTTAATTTGGAAAACCGTTTGTTTATTTAAAGATAAAAATAAATAAAATTATCAAAAAGATTTCAGAAATCAGCCCGCTCTATGGTTTCGATCACTTTTATGAATACAAACCGTTTACATAACGATACTACGATTTCTTGTCAACATTTGTAGTGATCAGGAAGTATTCCTATGATTTTTATAAGAAAGCAACAAATTTATCAAATTGCATTAAATAATTCTCATGTAAGTTATTTAAGTATTAAAAAAATATATATTTACATATGAAAGCAATATTTTATGTGTGATCTTGTTTTATAATGAAAGCACCCACCGTTTCTGCCTTAAATATCTGTTCGCCCCGAATTTCGCACTTTTACCATATCAAGAATATTCTAAAATCTTTTACATTTTTCAGCTATTAATATCGTATGAAGGTAAAAACGAATCCCCGATATGAATCACGGACAGCGCAAGCACCGCTCCTTCGCTATACGAGAATCCCACGTTTGCGTATTTTTATTTTTACTTGTAACCGAAATCGCATTAAAATATAAAGTATATCTTACACGGAGGCTCCGCAAGCCGAACGCGGCTGCTCCAATTATTTTCCACGTGTTTATTCATCTTCCCCAAAGCCGCCCCGTAACGAACGATAATCTGTTTTTCAGATTTAATCCCCACCGAGTGTTTTTGTTCGCCCTGTAGCTGCAAGCGTAATTCCCTGAAATATTCCGTTTGAAGTAAAAAAAAAACTTCTATACTTCGATGTCGCCAAGATTCATATTGATGCATGTATTTAGGATTATTACCTTATATTGGTGAATCTTTTTAACCCAAAAATACATGCACAATATGAATAGGCACAAAATATGAAAAACTGAAGAAAAAAAAATACAACTACAACATGGCTTGTGAATTATCATAAATCATCAACACTAATTATTTAAACACATGGCGGTTGAATAAATCCGTGATTATTACAAACCAATTTAAGTAGAAAGAAAGACATTAGAGCAATTTTTTTTAACAAAATAACCCTACTGCTATGAGTTGTTCTTGAATTATTAATCACACATAAAAGATCCCAAAATATTGAAAATGTGTACAACCTTCGAAAACTGTTATAAAACTTTTGTTTTCTGTATTTTGAAATATGTTAGACCGGGTAATTTTAAATATACCTATTTAAACTGCTTGCATCAAGTATCAATAGTAAATACTTGATATAATAACGTCGTTCCAGGAACTATGCGAATTATTTGTCCAGCGGGCGGTAGGCGCTGCTTAAACTCGCGCTAACACAATGTCAGCTGTTGTTACACCTCGGCTAAGACCAGGTTTACTGCGCACTGCTCCGCCGAGCAAGCAGAGCACGAATAACTTCACTTATATGTTACCTACATCTATGTAGAATTCATTACACGCCTTATAAATCAGTTTTAATGACCTTGTGGTCGAAGCACTTGTATTCTTAATAGATTTACACATTGATATATTACATATTACATAGTTTATGATATGTGATAAAAGATACTGTGTTGTCGTCTATTGCTCATAAAAATTATCAAAATCATACAATAATATGATTTATTTTAAATATAATACTTTTGTGATTTTTCCACGTGTTTTATTCGATTGGTGACCGGTTTCGCCAACCTTTCACGTCGACATTATCAAACTGAGTAACAAAAATCACAAAAGTGTCTGTTTTAAATTTTAAAATGGTATTCCTCCGAGCACTCTCTGTCAAAAATATTGAATAAATAGAGAGAAAATATGATAAAAATTCATTCAAAACAAATATTTATTAAAAAATAAAATACTTGAGTGGTTTTTCACGTGTTCGTTTTTATTTGTAACCGGATTCGCCAACTTTTCACGTTGGCATTATCAAACATTGTGAAAAATCACTCAAGTATTTTATTAAAAAAATATATATATATTAAAATGGAATTTCACCAAGTACTCTGTCAAAAATATTAAATTTCTAAAAAATAAAGCAAAATAACTAAAAAAATTATTTATTTAAAATAATGTTAAATAATTCATAATCTTAAATATTATATTACATATAAGAAACAAAAAGCAATACAAATATCATCTCATTTGAATTCAAACAACGATTTCAGCCACTCCATGTTTATGGTTTCATAAGGATATGATATTGAAGCCTTCTCTAGTAAATAATTTCTCATGATAGGCATGGGCGCACTGAAGCCTTAATTTCAGACTTAGTGGACATGCTACATGCAGTGAGCCTTCACAAGAGGCCAGAGATATATCTTAATGCGTTGTTTTATTCAACCACTTAACTCGTAGAGCAAATTTCCGATATACTACTACTTCACAGTTCGAAAAGACAAACGCGACCTATTAAATTTAAAAAAAATGCTTTTCTTCATAATTAAAAGTTCCGATAATGAATACTGCGACTTTATCTAAAAATCAGTGCCGGCATAGTCTATAGAATTAATTGAAAACTTATTTCCTAGCGACCACTAATAAACTCCGAACTCCCCGGTCGGGGCCGAGGGCTGCGGATTTACATACAAATGGATGCTAATGTCGGACCCCGCTCGAGCCGCTGCCTCGTTCCGTTTCGGCAACACTTAAATTGAATTAATGCGGTAGATACGATACGGGACTGTCGAGAAAAACTTGCACGATACTCAATTATCTTAAGCATTTGTGTGAGTTATTATTTTTAATTAAAGCCTGCGATAAATTTGGAAGAACAGCTTTGGCATTGTCTGAGTCGATTGTAGTATATTTAAGCATTTAAAATGTTGAGATAATTTTTTTATAACGATGCGGGACTGTCGAGGAAAACTTGCACGACACTCAATTATCCTTAGCTTTATGTAAGTTCTTGGTTTCATTTAAAGTGTGTAATAAACTTCGAAGAGCAAGCTTTAGCATTAAGTCGATTGTAGTGTAGAAATGGTGGGAATTGTAACAATGGTAAAAAATCATTAACATTTTTATAAAAGTGAAATATTTTTTTTCCTTTTAAATAATCAATATTTTCAATAAATAAGTTTTAATTGAAATGTCGTAGAAAATCTAAAAATTATTTAAGAAATTTTCAAAAAAAAAATTTTTCATGAACGAATTTTTTATTGCATTTTTTAATGCGAACGGAGAAAATATTTTTATCTACGACATACTATTTTAATTTGTTATACTGCGAATAGCTTATTGCACTTTCGCCTTTTGCGGGTTTAGGTCTGAAAAAGCCCTTACAAACGAAAACGTTCGTTTTTATGAACGCAACATCTTAATTGAAAGGAAAGATTATAAGGAAATAAACCCCTAATTTGTAGTACAACAATATGGGTACCTTTGCGGATCTGGAAAACAATGACTGCGGTGTAGAGTGCGCTATTGTAGAGGGGCCTATCGGGCATCGCATTGTGGAGCCGACTCTATTTATTGGTGTATAGCCGGGATCGTCCGATTAGAATTTGTTTTAGGTCATTCGAGCCGCAATAAAACCATGTTATGTGACGTTTAATTAATTGAATAGCTATCGTAACGGTTGCCTCGTTGGTTCCCTCCCCCGCCCGTTATTAACAACAAAGTTAAACGTTACGAATCCGGAACGGATTACGCCGTTATGCCCGTTACAATTAAATCTCCTGTATTTAACAAACGCTCTGAATAAATCTAGACATGTTTAAGTTAGCGGGGATTTGTCAGTTTAATTGAGGTCTGGGTTATAATATTTTACGTCATATTTTATTCAAAACCCATGCTGAATGAAGCAAGATATTATAAAATATTTAGTTAATCCATATTTGTAACACTTAGAAGCTTTTTTTAAATTTAAAATATTCACATAATATAAAATGATGAGAGAAATCCTCAAAGAAATTTTGAAGTTACGGTCTTGGTAATTAAAAAAAATTATCTAAATCAGGGAACAAGAATTCAAGAATTTTTTTCCGTCATTTTATGTGCAATTTAACTCCTAAAATATTACATTCGTGGGGTTTTGAAATATACAATAGTTTTATTTATAGTCGTGTAAAATATATTTTTGTGATGTTCATGCTAAAAGTACAGAGTTTGTGAATTTACTAGCATTATTTGTGTCTTTTCTGGACGGGACCACCAGCCAGATACCTGGCATAGACTTTAAGGAGACCAGGCTAACGAACTCAAAAACCTTGAAGGGGAGATTAAAAGAAACCTTATAAATTTTAAAAATGATTAAGTACATTTTTTCAAATATTGAAAATTGGTTAAAGAAACTCTCAGAAAAATATCATCGTGATTTGTGTGGGCTTTGAGAACCCACATCCCCAAGCTTACTTGGCCGGTGCATTACCAATTATTCCAATGAATCACTGGTACTTAACAAGAATTTTTAACAATCATATCAATAAAACCTGTATAGGCAAAATCGTACTTCCTGTGAGACGGTCTTCACAAATATCAATAATATACTTATAATCTTGTTGAGGGACAAGGCATTTGATTCGTGAAGATCCATTATTATAATTATAAAAGTAACTTTGTTTTTGTCTTCACATTGAGTTTATTTAAATTATTTGCATAACTAGTTTCGATTCGATACACTGGGTCATCATCAGATACTTAACTAAACTGAACTGACAAAATACAAAGTTACTTTTATCATTATAATATACTTATAAATTTTAATAGTTTCAAAGACATCCGAGTAGTGTAGTTTAAAAAAAAGACCTAAGCTCTACTGTTGTGTAATAAATATATGATTTATGTGAAATAATCTAAAGCACCCATGAACCACGCTATGATATAAATCCTGAAAAAATAGTAAATTTTAGTATCACGGATTTGTTGAATTAATCAAAACACAGTCTGGTTCATATTTCATCCCTCGGCGCACGCAGTATTCAAACACAGGGTGTTTCAAATTGCGATGCTGGCAGGAGGCGGCGCAGTGCTCTGATGACTCTCGCTGCTGGGGCGGGGGATGATGCACGGCGGGAGGGGGTGGTGGCCGCACTGGAGTGACACTCCGGATGGGCGGTTTGGATTGCTCATTCGACACCGTGCAGTCCAGGGGTGAGTCGAGGGGTTTCACCCATGCAATACCGATGTGATGAATTGAAGGTTGACGTGTAAAAATTTCATAGAATTAAACTATTTATACTGTAATAAAAAAAATTCCCATTACTAGCGAATATCTAAATCAGATGAGAATTTTTTTTTCCGAAGCTGAAAAATATGTTATCCTATTTGATAAGCACTGGAATTAAAGCAACAAAAAATAAAAGTACACCTACTCGGTTTTCAGATATTATGCAGCGTTTTTTTATTTTTGATATTACTACAATCTAGTAAATTACTACAATCAATCAATTGAAGAAGTTAACGAATTATTCCATAATAAGGTCATTTCACGTAGAGGTAACATCAACTGGCCTCCCAGAAGCCCCGACCTTAGCCCTCTTGACTGTTTCGTATGGGGATACCTTAAAAGTAGGGTTTATGAGAATAATCCGACGAACCTAACGGAATTGTAACAAAACATCAGGTCAGAAATGGCAGCAATATCGAGGGCTATGTGTCAGCGTGTTATCAGCAATTTTCGTTACAGATTATAAAAGTGCCAGAAACGTCACCATTTGGATAACATCATTTTTTAGAAATAATTTTCCATTTTATATTCTTAAAATCAACAATAAAAAATACTTGATTACAAGTAGTTTTTGTTTTACTGATCTAACAAACACCCGATATTCTGTTTGGACACACTGTATTATTGAGTATTTTTTTAAAAATTCACATAAATATCTCTATAGGTAGACGGATCAGACGATCGTGGCTTATAAAAATAAACACTTAATCAAACATAAGTCGTATTGAAATAAAATTGTTCTAAACAATTTATATCACTCAAAAAACATGATTCCGGCCGGGATCGAACCGGCGACCTTCTGCGTGTAAAGCAGACGTGATAACCGCTACACCACGGAACCGATGTGAATGCCGAGGTTTATTTATGTATAACAGCTACACACACATTATTAACGCGAGGTTATATTTACCTGTGATAAATATAACGCGAATAAAAACATGCAATACTGACAATTTTAGTGGCTATCACTTTTGTACTATACATTATCTGCACAGTGAGAAAACTAAAAACCAAATACATATTAGGTCGTCTTATGAACGCCTATAAATAATTTTTGTAATTTTTTTAAAACGTTTGTTAATTTGTATTTTCCAATTATTCTCATACCTCATAACTGATAAATCAAATCAAAATTTCGCAAGTAAATAATGATAAACTCGTCGCTTAAATGAAATAGTTATTAAGTAATTAAATGTTAGGTTGAACGCACCACCTGGCATCTTTCATCCGAAGTCGCTTTGCATTGACTCGCGGTTAACTTCAAACAGTCGCCATTTTGAATTCCAAGACGGGTATTGTAGTTTCTAATTGAAATTTCTTTGTTTCCCAATAGTTTTGAATTGCAAGCGCTTTGGGATGCTGCCAGAATGCGGGAGGCGGTGCGGCTGAGGGGGTGTGGGGGGGAGGGGGTGTCATGGCCGCCGACGCTGAAACCGTTCGACTTGATGTTCTGCTGAAACTGTGCGAGTCCGATCGCCTCGTGGCGGTTGCGCCGTCAGCTGTCGAATAGTAATGATGGCAGGATGATGACTTACAATGTGCTTCCGTGATCAATTTTCCTGAAAATAGTTATCATGCACGGCTAGTAATCATTCAAACGCAACACAAGCCAGATTCCGACAGAATTTTGAATTAAAATGAATTTAATTTCATAATCCAATTCGTGTATTATCCAAGTCTTTAACTGAAGGCGGTTCTACTGTGAGATTAAGAAGCTAGTGCCTTAAAACGAGTAGATTTCGTGGATCCACTACGCGTACTTGTATTAAAATTCTCATACTACTTCCGTTCGCCGTCTAAACGGTACAAGAATTGATAGGATATGTTATATGATATTAATGATTTAAAATTAAAATAATTAAATTGAAATTATTCGTAATAATAGTTTTTGTGTATTTAATAAGAAATATTTACAAAATTACCATGAAGATTGGATATTTATTAAGGCATCAATATTTTTTTATACAAAATGTAACATACATCTACATAAATCAATTTTGTGCAAAATTATAGTGGTTTTAAAAAATATCAAGTTTTTACTAAAAAGTAGAAGATTTTATTTCTTCTGTGTGGATTATCATAGAAGAAATAAAGACTCACGGGGCCCTCATCGGCTTGGAGCTAACCCGGGTGTGGCGATTTTCAGTTTTATGTTTAAGGTTGTATTATGCTTTGTATTGTGTTATGGAGTTAAGAACAAGACTTATTAAGGGATGCTGACTCGTTTTTGCAACAAAAAGGTTCGCACCCTTTTTTGCTGGACATGTTTTGAATATTATTATTGCTTTTGTAATTTATTTCGTTGGATTAATAATGCACGCTGTAAATATAATTAATTATTTTTTTGTTCTTGTTTTCCTGTATAGAACGAAGCACTTTGAATGCTGAATAGAATAATATTATATAAAAGCTCATTGAATATATTAGCAGTTAATACAATTTTGAGTTTAATTGCTTAAAGAAGTAGAAGATAACATAATCATTTTTTAAACTGAACGCTCATGGATAATTTTACAAAACTTAACCTTTTAAACAAAAAGTAATTATATATAGTAAAAAAAAACATTTCTATATAAATTGTTCAAAATAAAGGTTTTATCTTTTATTCAAAATGATTGCTTAAAAAAAATCTATTTACAGTGTGACATTCTTCCCAACAGTAGATTTATGTCTGTCTGGAGCGAACACGAGTCGCTGTCCTGCACAGCAGTGTTTCTCAAACTGCAAGTCGCAACTCTTTATGCATTCATTTAATTAAATAAAACTTTTTTTACTCACTCATATATTGACTCGTTATATTTATATTTATACACAATACTTCATATACATTATCCATAAATAAAGAAAGCTTCAAATCAAAAAAAAATTCAATTTAGCTCTTAATTTTTAGACCATAATAGTATAATGAAATTTACTTTAAGTACTTTCTGACAATTTATATAAGAGTATATTTATATTATTTTATTCTTAAGTGTAAAAATCAGCAAGAAAGAATAAAACAACTTAATCCCTGAAGATGGTCCCGGCTCCGGGACAGGAATGTCACAGTTCTGAAAATTTCAGACAGCTAAACGTACAAGAATCCAAATCAACTGTAAAAAACTTGATTGGGAGTTTCAGCTGTAAAAAACATGGGTTTTCGTTATAAATAGTATGGAGTTCCCTGCCGGAAGGGCCGCTCCTTCGGCCACGTATTATTTTTCATTAGGTATTGAGAGCTTTCCCAAGTACTCGCGGGTCTTGTCTTCTCTCGCTCCAAACTTTAAATGCCTGATTTATAGGCGAGGGTCCCCGCGAGCGCACCTGCTCTGTCGATACACGCCTGGGGTGTGAAAATATGACGGCAGGTGAGAACTCCGCTTGACAAGCCTTTATTAAATATGTTAAGGGGCTTCTAGCCGAAAACTTAGGGGTGTCCACCCTAAATCTATCCTTAAAATATAATTTTTGCATTTTTTTTTATTAAAAAATAATTATTATGATTCGATTCTGTAAAGATTCTTTCAGCTGTTGAAATCACAAAACATGGGAAGTCTATTTTATTTTGGGTCATCCGCAAATTATTTTACCCAGCTCATATTATTGTATTGATTTTGTAATATCGAGTTGTATTTATAAATTGTATTTTAACAGATTTTTTACTTTTTAATGACAACTGGAAATGTCTGCGGCCAAAAAGGACATTATTATACAATTTAACTAAAAAATAACTTGAATTAGTCAAATCGCCTTCATTTATATATATGGTTATTCATATATAAAAAAAATAATTAGAAAACCTAATATGGAATATATTTTCTGATGAATATAAGGAATGAAAATGTAAATCTTTTTTATATCATCCACGATATACGTGGCATAATTTTTCAAACTTCTTAGAGTATTTATACATAAATTTCTTCTTTATCAAGTGCCTCTCCTCAGAGGAGGTTGGCGACCATTTCACTGAACATATACTCATGCTGAACCAGTGCTCATGGTTTTCTAAGGGGAAAATAGTGTAGTGGGTCCCCGGGTCCTTCTAAACCGCAGTTTTATATTGGAAGGAAAAGTCTGCGTATTGCTGCTACCCAATAGCATTATTATTCCTTTTCATACAAAGCTCCGGCGTTTAGATCTGATACTCCTTCTGCAGCAAGCTATAGAAACAATAGCAGATTCCTCCACAATCATTCCAAGCCCGATCTTTTACACACGCTCAGGACACACAATGGCAGCAGGGAGGAATATACACGATCAATGAATATCAAAACAAATTAATTCAAATAAAAATATGCCAATATCTAATGTCTTGTAATTGAATATTTCTTTCATGGCAGTGTTTACAAACTATTTTTGCTTGCGCTACCTTATAATTACTACTTTGCCCAGCACTTTGAAGCCGTATTGCGGGAATTGCCTCCGTGCATTTCATCATTAAAAGTAAATTTTGTGAGCAATTCCTAACTCCGACGTACCCTGCACACACTATCCCGGCGTTTCACTCCGTCCGGCGTGACTTTCGTGCGGCAAATTAGCAGATGCCGCGTCTATGAAATATTAAACCGACTTGTAATTATTATTTTCAAAAATTACGCTGAAACAATCGAGGCTTTGTATAAAGTTTAATATGATATGAACATGGCAGCTTAGTTGTTGAATCGCCTGCCTGTTGCCAGTTAGAAATTATATTATAACTAAAATGACCTTTAGGTATACATTACAAAATTGAAGTCTACAATTAGTTATAATATAATCGAAACACACATGAAACGATGAGATGAATCCTCTAATATATTTTTCACGACACTGACTAGTTTGAAAACACACTTCGGTTGCGGTCTAGTACTTTTTATAAGTATGCTACTGTTACACAGTAACTATTTAACTTGTTCTATCTATGACAAAATAATTGGTATCTATTTTGTCAGTAACTATAGTACAGTAGTTCAAGTCCTACTTGTATCGAAAAGATCTCATGGATTTTTCTCTTAGTTTTACGTGGTTTTTTACACAATATAAATTCAAATCATTATCTTCTAGTTGTCGCAGTTTTGTAACGTGGTTTTTTGATAATTTGACTATTTTTTATAAAAAATTTGCTATGTTAGATATTTATTAATATGTGAACGCTTTTACTTGTATACAAGAGGAGATTAATACTAATAATTAGTAATATTAAATATTGAAAAAGAGCTTTATAGTAGTATAGAAAAGCTGAGTCATTAGACACTTTTAATTAAAATAGTCAACGCTGTCAAACATTGAGTTCTACTTCAAGTCGCTAGCTAGTACAGCTGATATTAAATTGTGAATTGATATATTGAAAAGTACCTTCAACTCAAGTCAAATACATGAAAACGTTTTGCACAAGTGAATTCAAAGAAGCGGAACTCGGGGAGAACTTTCGGCTTACTTCGTATAGGAAATTAAATATGTAAAAATAAAAATGTTCGTTTAGAGAGTTTTGAAATGTTTTTGAACAAAATAAGGTAACATAACAAAACAAAACTTTGGCTATTTCATTTTTAAAAAAATGCTTCTGAAATGATCTAATAAATACTTAAATTTTTTTTTAGAGCTTTTATTTCATTACATATAGCTAATTATTAAATCAAGTATCATTTTTAAACACCGAAGCTACAGACCAACAAAAGAAACAATCAAACCATGCAAACGTTAATCATATTTTCAATAATTTTTTCGGTCCAGATGTGATTTAATTCAGCCATTATTATAAAAACTAATAATTTATTACAATCATATATAAATTTATGCATAATTCCGTAAATCTACTTATTGTCTTAATTTCAAATTTATATTTAATAAATAAAAAATGTAGTAAATGTGCAAACACACGCAAAGGAAATAAGTCAGTCCCCTGTGTTGACATCTCTCTCGAGTGCGCAATTCACCTTTTAGAGATTCTGTGAGACGTCATCAGCCTAAATGATGATGGAGGGGGTATCAAAGAAATGCCTTCGATTCAACCCCCGCCAGAGTGATCACCGCCCCATTTCTAGCGCCCCCGGGTGTCTCAGCCCCGGAGGCGCTGGCGTGAATCTGGGACGGATATTTAACCTTTCAGAGGGTAGCGATTCATATATGCTTCACACCCCATTATAGTTATTTGAACTTTATTTAATCATTGATGAGGCATTTATATTACTATAATAAATAACAAAACTTTAAAATAATAAAACCAAATAATTTTACCAGACCCAACCATTTACAAATTTTTTGATCTTTAAGTAGAGAATTGTGTGATGCCGATGAAAATTATTTTTTCCTCGAGTAATTGATACTACTCTATATAAAAACATACGCACACTATTATCGAGTTTAATTCTTTTAATAGTTTATTTTTAAATAATTACATATATCTAATTGACCTATAGTAACAGCTTTGAATAAAAAAAATTAATGCTGTGTTAAGATTTTAGGATACGTTTGGGACTGGAATGCCTAACCAGTCACAAAACAATCGTAATCTGCCTTTTGGCTACTTTCATATTTAATATTCTTTAGAAATTTAATATTTTTGACAGAGAGTACTTGGTGGAATTACATTTTAATATTTATTATAAAGCATTATCAAACAGAGTGTTCACTCTGTTTGATAATGGGAAAGGTTGGCGAAACCGGTCACTAATAAAAAACGAACATGTGGAAAATCACTCCAGTATTTTATTCAAAAAAATATTAATATTCTTTAAATACATTACACGAAAAAGATGAACAAAATCGCGGTTTGATCATTTTAACTAAAAAAATATTATTTGAAAATTATGCACTCGAATATTAGCTATAAATCTGTTCTTCCTTAGTGTTAGTTTTTATAACTTATAAAATATATTTTTCAAATGTATAATATATAAGCGCTAGACTTTAAGCATATTCGTTTTATTTCAAAATAGTCCAAGGCTATGAATGCGACAAAAATATTTCAGACCATAAAACTAAAAACATTAAGCGGACACATCACCCTGCTGAAATTAACTGTGAATAAATTCCTAGCGAGGGTTGTTTGTCACTCGTATATAAGCTGACCCTGTGTCTCAAATAAAATGGTAATTTTTGCGACCCGGGCCGAAAGAGTTTCTCCGCCACAACAAACGGCACCGCGACCTCCGGCTCCGACTCCGGCTCCGACTCCGGCTCCGACTCCGGCTCCGACTCCGGCTCCGACTCCGGCTCCAGCCAAAGCCGGGTATCTCCAGAGAACAGCCCTCGCTCTGTTATAGGGGTCACAGTCATCAGTGGCGTACATATTACGGAGTCATTTATCTAACATGGAATTAAATACATAGTGAGGTGACGGTACTCAAAGAGCTATATATGTGAATTTGCCAAGTAACTGTTTACTGGAGTTCGTATAAACAAGGTATTCTGTGGAATTTTAAATTATATTATGTTATATAATTTGTACAGCATTGCATTTATCTTGGGTTATTACGAGTGATGCTACTAGTTGGTGAATAGGTCTCTTAAATTTTAATTCACATAAACTAAATTCAAATAGGATACGTCAAAATATCAGTCGACCATGATCAAGTCTGTTTTAATTAGTTTTGGCGTATTTAAAAGATTTCTTTTAATGTTTTATATTCACGTTTTAAAAAATTGTAAATTCAATTAAAATTTTCATTTATTTCAACTAATATTTAAATTGTGAAACCTCAAAGTTTTATTTCACACAAATATTTTTATTACATACTTGAATGTCTTAAAGCATTCAGCACATGAACATAAACGTAAAAAATCAGAATATAAAAACTAAATAATGAAAGCTTTTTATCTAGATGAAAAACGGTTTTTTTTTGCTACGAAGGAATAAATAAAATTGGTCGCCCAACGTGGGGCTCGAACCCACGACCCTGAGATTAAGAGTCTCATGCTCTACCGACTGAGCTAGCCGGGCTAGTGGGGTTCTCGCCCAGTAACACAATCTAGTGCTGATGACGTAATTATCGGGTAATTATACCAATTGCCACACAAAGAAAACGAGAAGCCAAAATGTAAGCTAATATTAACTGTTATTTAAAATTCTTAGCTTTTTTAATGTTACCTTAAAAACTCATGATTAAAAACAAATCAAGGGTATGGACTATACAAAGTAATGAACTTTTTTTTTTTTGTTTTTAGTTGCATAATTTCATGAAGTTTTCCAACTTTTATTAAATACATATTACTTTTGAATCCGTGTTAGCATAGTTACATATTTATTATGCATGCAATATGTTTTAAGGCCTCCATTCACATACAAACGGTGAGATAAATTCCAAATGAGATTCCTACCAATCCAAGGCCTGGCGTTTTGATAGACCTGCAGAGGATAGGCGGATACAGCGGCAAGTTTCGCTGGCAGATAAATGTGGCTTCGAGTCGTACTTGTGTCTAAATAATAAATTTCCCGTCGATTTGAATCCCACTTATGTTGAAGAAACATTTTTTAAAATACTTTTCTCGTCGTTTTATGTGCAAATAGATTCATTGCAAAACATTTTGTTTACATAATAGATCGAAATCAATGAAATTAAACTATGCAAATACATCTAAAGATAATTTAGTATTTGCTTTAGTGCTACGAGTAAAGAAGATTTTAAATATTAAAGCTTTAGTTAGAATTTAAATATCCACGTGGATCCGCGTTAATATATTACGATCAATAATATCTTAAATATTGCACGTCGTTGTATCCTTCGTCAGTCATTTTAAACAGGTATCAAGGCTTTGATTGGCGTGAATAAACATCAATTAATTAATTTACGTGAGATGCTAATATCTGCACAATTTTTTTAATAAGATATTCTGATTTACAACGCATATATATATATATATATATATATATATATATATATATATATATATATATATATATATATATATGTATATAACAAAACATGAAATTAAATATTCTAACATCGCACGTGTACACAGTAAGGGATTAATTAGCGAAATAACGAGGATTGCTTACATTAAAAAATCAAATGTAATTACTTCAATTTTGTTCTAACAGGAAACGGTTACATAATGAATGCGGAGGGTAGAAGGTCCTGCGAGAGGCTTCGTTCTCTGTAAATATGTTTTTAATAAATTTCCTAGCAATCCTGAAACATTAAATTGCCTACGTTTGTACTTTTCCGACCTCTTTACCTAAGACAATCAATTATATAAAAAAAATGTAATTAATATTTTTTTATATTAAATTCACAACCGAAAATTTGATGTTCGATCAAATTTGTATGGCACTTTATATATCTAGCAATATTCATAGAAGATTAAATGAACAGTTTTTTTTTCAAGTGGAAGACATTTGAACTAGAATAATTTGAATGGGGAGTTCAAAACAAAATACAAACTCTTTAATGATGAAGTGATTTTTGCGTTTCCGGATCTCACTTCGTCGTGCACTGAGAAGTCACAGATAATCTGAATCGTTAAGGGTTTAACTATTTTAATATTGTTTTGATATTATAATATTTGTAAACATTTAAGCAGTCATAAAACACCACTTGAAAAGAGCTTAATTCCAAAAATAAAAATATTTTTTTAGATTCAATAAAAAAACGCAAAAGAGTAGGGTAAATAAAAGATACAATCCACTTAAAAAAATAAAGTATGTAAACAGTAATAAATATTGTTAGGCAGCTGTTTTCGATTTGGTATGTCTCTGGAATTTACTTACTATACAAATATAAATTAAAGAGTTTGCACATGAAAAGGTTTTTGAAACGGTATTTTGCCTCTTTGGTCACGATGTAATTTTTTTCAGTGAATCAACTTAGAAAAACAATAATTACACAAATAATCAAACTTGAAAATTCATATAAGTTAGTAAGACTTGTATTTAAATTTAATATTAGTTTTTTTAAATTAATTTTAGAAAGTTAAATCAACCTCAACACGCTTTGTCTGTGAACTATAATAAAATATTAAAACGACTACCGCAATTTTATTGCACTTAATTTCTAACAGGTGCATTTATCATTCAGTTTAATTACTGCAGAGATCATCACAATGCATTTGAGAATGCATTCAGAGATAATATTGCTAAAGTGGGTGGTTCTCCATTGTTGAGTGAATTGCCTATTGTAGCATTGTTTACAGAATTCTAAAGGGTCTGCTTAATTCACAAAAGGTAATCAGATTTATTCATTTAGTTTTTGTATTATAGAAAGATTTATCTTTGTCATCCAAATACAATTCTGAATTAAAAAAATACAATCGCCGAGAAAAATAGTATTTAAGGTTTATGTTTCGTGAAGCCTTTTGTTGCAAAGAGATTTTCATCGTTGAATTTTTTTTGAAATCAGTTTGTGAACATAATAAGAGGTTAAAATTAAAATAATTTAAAGTATGTGTGTGTATATATATTAGGGCAGGGGTGTCAAACTCAATTTTGCAGAGGGCCATATATGAAATTTAGAATGTGTTGGCGGGCCGGATTCAAATAAAAAAAATGTACTGAATTATTATAACATTTTTTTTATTTAATTATATAATATACGGCGTGTGCATAAAATTTTCGGATTTTTTCGTGAAATTGGAGCTTTATTAAAAAAAATTGGTACAATATATTCTATTCACGGTACTGTCCATCGTATTCCAAGCGTATTCCAGAAAGGGCATTCTGCATCGATTGAAACAAGTGGTAGTCGGAAGCGGCAAGGTCTGGGCTATAAGGCAGGTGAAGCAGAACTTCCCATTCACTGTTTTCCAAATAGGTTTTAACCGATCAACATGTGGCCGAGCATTGTCATGATGGAAAATTACAGACTCGTGCCTGGTCGCATATTCTGGCCGTTTTTCTGCCAATGCTCGCTTCAAACGCATCAATTGTGTCTGTAGAACTCGCCCGTGATAGTTTGGCCTGATTTCAGCAGATCATAGTGGAAGATTCAAAAGCAAGGAAATTGGGTGCCACATGAATTGAAGCTGAGAGACGTCGAAAGGCGATTTTGCATTTCGGAAATGCTGCTTGAACGCCACAAAAAGAAATCATGGGGTGATGAAATCAATTCTGGTGATGAAAAATGGATTCGCTACGATAAGCTGAAGGGTCATGAAAAATCATGGGGTAAGCCCGGACATGCAACAACATCGACGACCAGGCCAAATATTCATGGCGCCAATGTAATGCTGTGTAGTTGGTGGGATCAGAAAGAAATCGTGTACTAGGAGCTTCTGAAACCAGGCGAAACTGTCAATGGGCAGCGCTACCGACAACAACTGATTAATTTGACCCTTGCAGTGCTCGAAAAACCGCCGGAATGGGACACGAGACACGAACGAATGATATTGAAGCACGACAAAGGTTCGTGCCATCGTCCAGGACACCATCAAAACGCTGAAATGGGATCTGCTACCGCACCCGCCTTATTTACCAGACCTGGCCCCTTCCGATTTTTATTTGTTCCGGTCGATGGCGCATGGATTGGCTGGGCTACACTTGGCCGATTTTGAAAAAGTGGAAAGTTGGATGCTTGAACGGTTTCGGTCCGACGCGTCGTTTTATCGTCACGGTATTCGTGTACTGCCAGAGAGATAGCAAAAATGTGATGATACTTTGAATAAACTATTTTTTTTTAAATTATACACTTTTCATTGATAAAAAAAGCCGGAAACCTAGTGGCACGCCTAGTTGGACTAAATGGAAATGGAAAAATACTCAATTCCAAAAATATAATTATAAAATTATTGTTTATATTTTTATGTTAAATAAATAATAAGTAGTAGTAAATAATAGTATGAAAATTCTGGTAATTGGGTCGAATTGGGGCAAACAAACTTTTGTTTTGAAAAATCATAATTTTATCAAATCATCTTCAAGACTTTATTTGACCTTGTAAAAGGACGGAAATTAAATAATAAACAAATAGGTAAATATAAATTTTAATTTTTATAATATTCTGTAAATCAACCAGCTTTCCGCCCAGTAAAGTGATAATTAAATAAATGAAATAATGAAACGATTTTGATTTCCGAGTGAGATCCGTACTGACTGGGGCTGAAATGGGTGTATTTTCTTTCCCTGAAAGTTTTTGTCACTTTTTTGCGAAACGTGTCATCATATTTTTTTAACTATCGATTAATTTTTCTTTGTTGAAAGTTGGTTTAGAATATTAAAAAAGCTTTCAATTATGTTTATATATTTTTTATTATTAAATTACCGATCTTTTTTAAAGTAAAGTAAATTCTTAAAAATGTTGAAAAATTAGATAAAATTACGACTTTTCAAAGCCAAACTTTGTTAAAAAAAATTGTTATAATTTTTTAGCTAATCTTTTACAATAGGTTTATTGGTAATCTTTTATTTCCAATTTGCGCACGGAAAATGATCGGCGGGCCATGGCGCCTGCGGGCACAGGGTTTGGGACCACCGTGTTAAAGTATAGCCTGATGCGGTTCAATAGTAGTAACGCCATCTCTTAGAAAATCCGAAAAAAATAATGCCCACATCGTATATATATAATATAGGGTTGTTAAAAATCATATCAAAGTTATAAAATAGGGTAATTATTTTGACCTCGAGGATCCAGATACCTGACTTCTCTTGTTTTTGACAAGCTCATTGATGTCAGGTATCGTATTCGTTGTAATTATTTTAAGAATTGATTGGAGATGTTCATTCGTAAGTCTTGTGCGATGTTTGTTCTTATTTATTTTCATGGCGGAAAACATCTGCTCACATAAAAAGGTACTACCAAACATGCACAGAATGCGTGCTGCATGCTTTTTTAATTCCGGGTAGTTATCCAAACTCTTGAAATATTGTGTATAAAATGTAAGAGCGTAAACCTCTTTAAAATTTTTTTTCAAAATACTGTCTGGGCACGCGCTGCCCTTGAAATTACTTATAAATGTTGTGTGCGCATTTTAAAATATTCGTAGAGGAATTGAGTGAAGTCTAAAAGCTCTAAAAAACATGATTCTTCTTTCTGTGACACATTGCGATCGCGGGCCGGATTGATACGGCCCGCGGGCCGGATGCGGCCCGCGGGCCGTATCTTTGACATGACTGTATTAGGGTGTCCCTTATATGACCAAAAAATTTTTTTTTTCAAATTTCGAAATGGGTACCCTCTACTTTTTTTAGTAATGCTATAAGAGTCTTAAATATAAAATTTCATCTTTCTAGCATAATTGCAACCAGTGCCGACCGAGCTTAAAAGTTTAGTAAAAAACGTGTTTTGTCTTGATATTTCGGTCTGGTATAAAATCATTATAAATGCAATAAATTAAGTAAATAATAGTAAAAATTCAATTAGATGAACATTAATCTTTAATCAAAAACATAAAGTAATAACAATCAGCCAGGGTAACTTTTTTATAGAGTTGTTTTTTTACAGTCCGGATACAATTTTCTATGTTCCTGGACACAGCGCAGCAAGAACTGTTTTTGTTCTTCTTCAGCCGCGATAAGTCCGTTAAAATCTTGCATCATTTTAACAGCCCTTTCAGCAGTATCATTCACAACCCTCAAATAACTTATTTTTCTTTTAGCTTCCACAAAAGCACTATTATTATTCCAAGAAGATACATCTTCCTTTAGAAAACTGTCGTCGATCTGCAGTCGTGATAAAAATTGTTTGCTCTTTTCCGATACGAAATCATCCAGTGTTTTACAAACATAAGCAAACATCTTGTAGAGTCTTTTTGTCCTTCGCAGTTATTCTGCGTTGTGACTGAAGTAAACACATTTTTAAAGAATAGATCGCTCTCGCCATCCAGCGTGCCTGATGCATGGCTCCGGGGGGGCTTAGTTTTAATTTTTCCTCTGAGTCTCCTCCCAAAAATATTACGCACAGTTCGACCAATTTGCGGTAGTCATCTCTTACATAACCTTTGTCTAATTCTGCCTTATAAAATATTAAAAAAGCTTGAATGTTTGTCTCGGCAACACGTTGTTTTACGAAATTAAGAGATGGTTCAATGTTACTAGCGTCGATGTTTTTCCAATTTTCTCTGAACTTTTTAAACATTGGAGTATCTGGGCTACTAGTAATTTACTTAATTTTGCTTTCAAAGACAGCTTTTAGGACCAATTCATAAACATGATGACGACAGACGAGCAGCAATTCTCTTCCTAAAGTTTCTCCAAAATAGCACAAGCTCCATTGAAACGGCCAGTATTGAAAGCTGTTGTGTCGCAGCACATTATTTGTACTTTATCGTGAAGGTTCTAGTCAAAGAGAGCTGTTGAGACAGCCTTAGCTTGATGTTTTTCAGAAGAATGTTCTAGTTTTGGCACTGCAAGAAGCTGTTCCTTATCGTCAAACGAAGCAATAACTGGCAAGCGTTCTTCTTTAGAACTTCGTACATCTAACCCGGGTAATAGTTTTCCATCCCAATGGACTGTGACTACGTCGGGTACATTACTTCCAAAGAAGTCAGATTTTATTGCTTCTGCCCTTGATTTTCTAGTTTCAGCAGCTAGTGGTTATCTTTGTCTTACAACCCTTTCCTCTTCTTCCAATCGTCGTTGTTTAGATCTATCTTCTTTTTCCGACAATTTTTTATCAACACCACCTAAGCATCCTGGTCGATCTGGCTCTCTCTGTTTCATTAAAAATAATTTATCTTACTCTATTTTCATTCTCTCAAAAGCATCAGCATGTGCAATATCAAACAAATTATCAAGATCAATTTTGAAATTGTTCTCACGGCTCTTGAACGTAACCTGAGTTTTCTTACAATTTTTTTTGCAACTCTCTCCAAACATGATATAAATCAACAAGTTTCTTCACGCAGTTAGGATATGCCCTTGTTGGAATTCTTGTTTTTTCCCAATATATGATGCACTCCTTAATCACAAGATTTGCACTTTCACTAACAATCAGTTTAACCTCACGAATATTGTAAAATAGGACCGAGGGAATTTGTCGATTAGATGGTAATTTTGCACCATTTATTTGATATCTAGGCAAACCGATAAGGAAATTATTTTGTTTATCACTCCGTAATTCCACCGACATGTTAACGCACTAAACAATGGAGCACTACTAATCTCAAAAATCACGTATGAAATGACAAATAAAACATGCAGTTACAAGTCACAGCGCAGTACTTACGCAACTTGTATGGACAAGTTAAAATCGCAAGTCGGCACGGGTTACCGTTTATAAATCGAACTAATATTTTTTTCTAGACAATATAGGGTTATTACTAAACTTTTAAGAAGGTACGCGTAAAAAAATATTGAACATGAATTTTAAGGGACACCCTAATATATATACGTGTGTGTGTTAACATATATTTAATATGAAGTATTACAAATTTAACGAGTCTGTCGTAGGTGATAATCAAGGCGTCATCAAGTGTTCAGAGTTAACTGCAATCTAGTTAGCGAATATCTTATTCATAGACAGAGAGTAAGCGGCCGTTACTAATAATGGCGCCGTAAAGTTAATCTCCCATTAAAATAGTTTGGCATATTACACGCGGTTGGGTGGCGTGACCTACTTAATCACAGCTTTTATTTCATACATATTGTTCAAAAATTCAAAGTATCTAGAAATGGAGAGGTTGAGTATCGACTTTTAACCACGGTGATTACATTTTTATGGTATTGTTATATTGAATATTCGATCTTTATCATTTGAATACATTATTTTTCAAATATTGGTTATATAACATTTATTTCTAAATCTAGTTTTCGTATTGTTATTAACAAATTTGGAACATTTTATAGTTTTTGGTGGGGCCTTCGGTTAGAGTCAAATATTATTCTAATCTTATATCGGTTGAAACATTAAAAGGACATGAATATTGTTATCAAATTAACGTGATATTTCTATTTACACTTACCTGCTTGACATACATTTTTTAATGTGTCTTATGCGATTGCTATTGCAATAAAGCCTCGATTTATACTAAAAATTTATACTAGAAAAACAAAAAGCTTTAAAATAAAATGTCGATATAATAAATTGGTGTTGAAACTAAAATGACTTGAAAGCGATAATTTGTAATAATAATAAATAAATTTGCAATTTAAATTAATTTTATTACGAGTTATATCGTTAACATCGTAATATAATCTAGTCAACGGACTATCCAGAAAAGCCCTAATGATATTTTGTGTATCGTCCAACTTCCTTATTTTGAAGGAACATTTTGATGATACAGTGTGACTCAGAAGTCGACATTTCTCAGACATTTTTTTTATTTAAAATAATTGTGATTTTGTTGCTATGACTCAGAGCATAACTATTTCCCCTCACTAATTAAAAATGATTGTGATGTTCGATTATAGAATGCAATTCAATGCTTAATTTTTCCCCCTTTTAATAGATTTTTCAATCAAAAGAGTCCTCATTTAATTTAAAATTAACAAGAATTATTTAAATATTGATTTTATAATAAGTTTTTTTGATTTTTTCAATAAAAAATAAGTGCTATTTTTTACTGTACACAACAGTGTGACTCAAAGCTCGACACGTCTTTCGCATTTATAATTGTTAAAAAAAATAGTTTTTGGTGTTACAAGTATATAGAGTGTTATAAAGTTTAAAAATCCGCTGTTTCGACTATACAGAGTGACTCAGAGCACGACTCCGAGGGCTCAGAGCCACCCCGTATCCTCGGGAGGTTTTGTCAGATTACTGGCGGAGATATTTCACGGATCGCAGGTGTGGCCTCGCCCCGCCTGTTGTTTTATGGCATTAAACATTTCCTCGGCTCGGATTACCCAAACGGCGTCCAAAGTAAATACAACGCGCTTTCATGAAGTAAAATATTAGATTTTTCTCAGGTTCCCCGGCGAATGTTCCACGGCGAGCCTGCCCCGCGCGCGACTCTGGACCGGTACAGTCTTGAACTTGATCGATATCAGTACTGTTTATACCGCCATACACCCAAAAAACCATTGCATAGATTATCTTTTGGTAATTTAATCTTATCTAGAAACTTTTGTGGTTGATCGACAGCAAAAACCATTGCTTTGAATATATTTCAAGCAGTCATTTATTAATTTTTTGGAAATGTACACACAATCCATAAAACCTTAAAATCATTGCTAAAATAATCCTATGTAGTAATTTTTAAATTAATCGATTTTAAAAAAGTTGATGAAAAATATACCTTCTTTATAATCAAAAACCGTTGAATAGAATATCTTTAGGCAGTCTTATCATCTTATATTTACTATTTTGTGGTAAGTCGACATCAATACCGTTTTACTGCCCATACTTATTGTTATACTGCCCATACAAAAAGCGTTAAATGGATTATGTTTAGAAAATATTTTTTAATATTTACAAGTTAGTAGATGTTTGACATCAACATCGAATATACTGCCCATATAACCAAAAAAAGCATTGCTTAGGTTATATTAAGACAAACTTATTTCATTACACGGCTTATGTTGGCACATCTTATGTTTGCTCTTTTGGGGTAGATCATGAGTAATAAATACCATATATATGGCCCGGAAAGCATTACAAAGACTATCTTTAGGCATTGTTATTCGATTAAATATTTTTGCACCATCATCTTAAGAATTTTGAGAATAATAGGGATAAATACAATCAAAGTTTATCGTATGATAACTTCGACAAATCTTATTTTTTTAATAATCTTATCATATATTCTGTAAGACTCATATTTACAAATTCGGATATTGGCATTGGACATGGACATTCGAACATGCATATATATAGCATAAATAAGGTTCATGCTCTATCATTATCCAAATACACAAAATAACCAACATCAATTACTAAATGCTGATAAATAAAAACAAATATTTTTATAATGTGCTATTTGGTGATGACCTGGTAAAAACCTAGATAAAACGAGATAAAAAAAAAAACTAATAACCAAGACACATTCAACCATTTTTTTGTGTATGAGCTCAGTTCTTCAGAATTACCGTATTAACTGATGGTGAACTAGTGAAAAGCGCATAAAAACTCTAATTTTATCCTAATTTATTTTAAATAATATGCATTACATAACGTAGCTACCGTAAAATAATGTATTTAATAGCGGAAGTTCAGCATGTAAGTGTCACGTGTCATCGAGTGAAACTACTTTCTTCAGAGATACGGGAATAAATAATAGTCGCAGACGGTCCAGGGGTGGTAGGCGGCCATTTGCATCAGGTAATTGCGGCCTTCGGCAAAGCCTCTTATCACCTTGGACGCAGTGGTGGCCAGCGCAAGTCACGCCGGCTTGTTTATGGTTAGCGATCTCTGGTGTGTATTTGAATAAAAAACATCGCTTGAAAAACTATTGCATCAAAACAAATTTATAAAAGATTTATAGTATGTAAAATTTTAAGATGTTTATTATCACTAATTTTTTTTTACTATGTGCGAAAGAGTGGTTAAATGTGTTTTACTTCATGCATAATTTTTTTTATATAAAAGTCGAATAATTACGAAATTATGATTTTTGTTTGAGAACGCCTTTGCTTTCCAAATATTATACTAATTTTAAAAGCGCATAAATGTAAAACTGGTCGTAATTTTATAAGCATTTTGTTATTCTTCTTTGTGATTTTTTAGATTCAATGAGGTATTAACTTTATTATAAACATTTAATTATTTGTCTTAACCTTTTATTACATATAAAATGAAAATTTCTCAGATATTTATCGAATAATATTAAATAAATTACTGTGATTAGAATTGTAAACATGTTGTATGAAATATTAAGAAGTTTTATTTAAAAATTCATACAACTTTAAACAAAAATTATAAATTATTTCATGAAAATATTAAATAAAATACGAGATGAAACAAGTTATTAAACCGGTTATGAAACCGGTCACCAATAAAAAAATGACATGCGGATAAATCACCCAAGTATTAAAATAGAATTCCACCAAGAACTCTCTGTCAAAAATATTGAATACTAAAAAATATCTATTGAAAGAATATACGAAAATTTTTCATTTTTAATTTCCTCATCGGTAAGTTTATTTATACAAAATCTGTTCAGTTATCGGCCTAAATATTGAATTTACAACCTGGGTGTATATTTTATAAATAACTGTGTAACTGTGCACGCGTGTGCGTGTGAGCCGTGACGTCACCTCCGGGGCGGGCACAAATCATCCGTTGTCAGATATCCGGGTGGAATATTTGATCGGCCACCCCGCCCCGTCACGTGACGGTCCAATATAAATATTTAAATCCGGAGCGGAAGTCGCGGCCTGATCAAGTGTCCCGCTTCCAGTATTTGCATCAGATTGAATTAAAAAATAATCTAGAAAAAAATTGTTATATACGCAGTTAAACGAATTCGCATAATTTTAAATTAAAAATGTTTTCGAGTAAACATAACACAGTGATATTTAATTTGAATATATTTTTTAAGGTTCTGATATAATCTAAGAAACAATCCAAAAAAATGTGCTAATTATTTTTAGATATACAGAAAGTTCCTGGATCCAGGCATCCGGGATATTCTTCTGTATGAGTGCTTTTAGCTAATTCACTGTACGGTCGTTGATTATATTTAAACAGTTGTAGGTAAATATTCAAATATGTTAGAAATGAGAGTTTTTGCGTCAAACAGTGAAAAAATAGTTGTGAAATTAATAAATGAGAAAATTAATTAAGCCCTTGAATAGTTTTAACAAGGTGTAATGCGATAAAAATTCAAGAGAGTAAGCGGTAGACGCTAAAGTTGGGGGCAGTTGCAGCCGCGGTGGAGATTACAAGCGCCCGTGTGAATTTTTCATCATCTCGTCGACTAGAAACTATGAAAGAGGAGGAAGCGAAGTTTTGATTGAAAAGCTTTAAAAAAGAGCCGTTTCGAGGCAACGCCGCATCAGTATTAAAGAGGTGTTATGGAGTAAATCCCATGCTATGTACGCCAGAAACAGCTACTTGCTAGCTATCATGTTGATAGCATTAATTTTTAAGTTGTTTGGACAAGCAAAAGATCCCCTTATGTTAGAAAAAAAAAAAAAAAAAAATTTCTGCGTATCCCCGCTTTACGCGAGGGATACGTTTCGGAAAAAATCGCGTTAAGTGAAATTCGCGTATATTGGGCTTTACGATTAAACATACATACATAGTCAAAACTTAACACAAAAAAATACGAATCAGTCACTTTAATTCTAAGATCACTTTATGCAGTATTACATGTTATTTATACTAAAAAATACATCTATTGTATTTTGGGTAGCGTCTCTTTTACGTTCTTGTGAAATACGTTCATAACACCCAACGCTGTTTTTAATAGTTAAGAGAAGTCAATGACTACATAATGTTCATACAGATTCTTAAGAAATAAGAAATTCGCGTAATGCGGAATAAAGAAACCGCGCATAACGGGGTCGCGTAAAGCGGGGTATTACTGTCTATATATATATATATATATATATATATATATATATATATCTGTGTGTGTGTATGTGTTTATTGAGAGCGAGAAATATTCAACTTAAAATGAACAACTGAAAAGCACACTCGAAAATAATGAATATTCAAAGTATAGATACATTTAAAGTTGATTATAGGCAGTATGACTCGCTGCATACATTACCGAGGGGAGACTGGGGTAAGCTGTTCTAATCAAAATTTCAATTAAAGTAATTGTGTAGGCCCTTCCCGGCCGCGGCCTACTTCATTCGGCGGCTTAATTATTTCTAGTAAATATTCATGGAACCCTTTCCATCACGTCGGAACAAGTTCCCCGTCCCTCCCCGCCTGCGGTCCGTCCCGGGGGTCCCCGGGATCTCTCTGAAATATTTTTTCAGTTTTCTTGGGGTGCATATTTTGTAGCTTTTGAAATGCCCGCTGTGTCTTTCACATTGACGTTAGAAAAAAATATTTACGCGAGTGAAAACAGACACGTTGTTTTTTTAATGACTTGAATACATTTGCAATAATATACCAATAAAATAATGACTATATATTGTATATGTTTATTTATATCTCATAATTTTCAACGGACTTACATGTCTTTCAGAAGTAGTTTAAAGTTGTATTGAATAATCTCTCTTCTATAGAAAATACCGAGAAGATTTAATCAAATAATGAACATTCAAGCTGTAAAATATGTTTTACTTTAAATACGACATGGTTTAAAGGATAATATGACATTTAAATCTCTTAAAGTAGCTGACCACTAAATATTGTTCGGTGTAATTCACGATCGACTGATAGCTCCGAAGATACGTGGACGCTCCCCGTCTCCCGGTATATAACCAACTTCATCTATAACTCCTGAAAAGTAGTTCGTTGCAACCCTTAAAATAATTCACTGCAACCATTACTGCATTCTTCAATAGTTTAATTTACTGGAATTCTTTCGATCGGTTAATGTGTAAACGTTTTATTACACTCGGTACTTAAAACGTATTTTAAAGGTACAATGTGGATCGTTTCCTCTGTTAACTGATTGTTGATTGATTATGTTACTCTGAAAATGTCAATAATACCTGGATTAAAATGTTTAATAGAGATAAAGAAAATATAAAAAACCATTATCACGTATTTTCAGAATATTCAATTTGGTAATAAAAATGAATCATTAAAATCACATTTTCATTCAACAGTAAAAAACCGAATAATAATTGTTTTTAAAATTATTTTATATTACAGAAAATACGTGTTGACATTTAACTAGAACATTTTCAGAAAAAAAATGTTTTTATAATGTATTCCGACTTTTTAATATTATGACGCTACTCGTATCGCCAACATACTTGGATCGCATTTTTCAACTTAGCACTTGGTGGAATTCTATTTTAATATTTTTTTTATTAGAAACAATCCATGGTGTTTTCTCTTTTTTCGCATTGATGCGACCAGTTTCACCATCGTGCAAAGCTGTCATCTTCAGGGAGAGTGGTCTGCTTAAAGTTGCCATCCTAACATATTAGCAAAACTAGTCGCGTCAATAAATAAAAAGTGGAAACATCACTTAGTAGAAATGAAATATGTTTTGTACGTCAGCTTTACGAAAAGCGCCAGCTTTACGAAAATCGTCATCTTTACAACTAAAAAAAATGTGAAGATCGAAAACATTATCTCGTAGATATTAAAATAAATTGAGGGTCTTAGATAACGCTAAATTCTTAAGATATGAGATTTTGGATTCCGAGTCTGGCTGCGGTGCAGTGGAATGGCGGTGCAGCGCCGCGGGGCTCCGGATCACGTCCTCGGGGAGTCGTCCGTCGGAAGATCGGAGACGCCGGAGTCATTGAAATAAAAATCACAAAGCTTTTGATAAATTCTCCGCACACCGCGATGCTTTGGAAAATATTATCTCCGGCATAAATCAAGCATATAAGTCTTTGGTTCCTCTGATTTATTGACATTGGAAGAGCTGCAACTTTACCTCGAGAGTGCTAACTTTTAAAAGTTCACTATCGATAAATCGATATCAAATTTCAGATAATTATCGAAAATTTTAGAACTAGTAAAGTAGTAGTTTAAGCAATAAAATAACTGACTACTAACATGTGTGAAAAGATTCCACCTCTGTGCGTCACGTAGTGGTGCCCTCAAATACAGATGACCAGCAGAAATGAACAAATAAATAAAATCCCAGTACGAGGACCAAAACGCCAGTCAATTAAATTTACAACAAGTTTTGCCAAAACGAACAATATTCATTTAGAAACCTTCCAAGTACACTAATATGTGTATAATAGATCATTTTTGGTTATTACCGTGTTTGCTAAGTAGTCTTCGCGTTTATTTTATTTTTGATTCTCTTGGTGTAATGTCTTCTGTTCATTGAAATATTTATTAAATAAACACTCTTCAGAATAATTTTACAATTATCTGTATGTAACTAATTTCCAGTATTCATATTATACGTAGAATTCAAAGGAATTGTATATTCTTCATTTAACTGTACAAAAACAGAGAACCATAATAACAAAATAACGAATAAGACTGGAGTTAAATATGTTAAAACACAAAAGCATACTTTGAGCTGTCGGAGAACGTCCCGAGTTCCATACAAAGTATTCCGCTTGGATGGACCGAGGGCCTCTCGACAACAGCCGGGCCCGAGCTCGAGGGCTGGCCCGCTACACCCCTGGACATTATATTACACCACCATGGTTACACCCCTAATGTGCGGCATTGTCTGAAACCATCCCGCGATGGCCGCAATCCATCTACGCGGATGTACGTCTACTGGCAAACAAATATCTAGGTTGCTTAAAATATACTAACAATTTTATGTTTTTCGAAAACATTTTTGAAAACAAAATAATTTTGAATTTTTGAAAACCTGAATTATGCTTTAAAAGCATTGTAAAAGATTTAAGTAGTATCGAAAAATATTAAAATATCGGAATAAGCATATATATATCAATAAGCTTCCAGGCGAATTAAAAACAAAAAAACCTTTTTGACATTCAATGAACCAAGACAAACAAAATCATTTTTTTCATGTTCACTCGCAAATTTTTGCAGACTTTGTAGAGCTTAGCGTTTACCACCGAATTGGTTATTTTACCAACTTTGCCAACTTTGAAAAACTTCACTACGATCTTTTGTCGTACTCGTCTCACTATAAGGCTAAACAATTTTATTTTTTTTCGTAAATGCAATTACAAAGTAACTTTAATCTCTGCGATAAGCGATCACCGTCACAAGCAATATCATTCACATTCTCCCGCGACATTCAGAGAGATAAAAGAGATTTACGCCGGGAATATATTAAACCGGCGTAAGCGAGAAATTCAGGCACATTCCATATTGCACGGTCTCAAATCTCGTAACTTTTAAAATTCAACGTGCCACAGCGCGGGACACGCGACGGTGTCCCTGTATGTAAATCCCCCTTGTCATTTAGAAATAAAATCCGAAGCGTATATGGGGTTCCCTGGCCTGGAGTGCTACAGCCCTCCCAGGGCTGCCAAAAATACAGTAATCCTCCATTCATCTATACAACTACATATATATACAGTGTGTTTTACAAGAACGTGCCCACTGTAAAAAAAAATGTGTTTGGGTTTTTTTTGCAAAACAAAAGAAACCGGCAGATAGCCCAACGTTTTTTGCTTAATGCATCGTAAAAATTATCAAGTTTTCGTATTCACTTCGCACAGAGTGCTCATTTCCAGAGATAAGTGCCGCATATGCTTCCCGCTATGAGGCAATGTTCCTTTGCTCGCATCCTAAAGGACCAAAAATGTCACGCGTTCAGGTTTCAAAGTATGTGAATAAGTCAAAAGCGTTTGTGACTAAGTAGGAGAACCAATATTTAGATACAAAACACGTCAATGACCTACCAGAACGTGGTATAACAAAAAAGACGTTATCCGCCGTAGATAAGCGGATAACTAACCTATTTTTGAAGAAAACACCTCTACCTTTGCGATCTGCACAAGAAAAACTGAAGCAAAAAGGATTAAATATATCTCTAGCTACACTAAGAAGATATTTAATGGAGATTAAGTTAAAATACCGAAGCACATTGATGAATCCGCTCCTTTCAGAAAAGCACGCTAAAAAAGAATGTCCTGGGCACAAGAAAACAAAGACCGCGACTGGGACAGGATAATTTTTTCTGACGAAGCTTCGTTTTGGGCAACTAGTATCTCACCTCATGCTTGGTCAACTACCGATAACAGACTGGTCGAAAAAACTGTTAAACATCCGGTAAAGGTGCATGTTTGGGGATGCTTCTCAAAACGTGGTTTAGGCAATTTAAACTTGTTTACCGGAACTTTGAATGTTGCAAGGATGAACAAAATATACAAGAAAGCATTATTACCATCTGCCCAAAGACTGTTCCCAAGCCAAGTGATTCATGGATATTACAAGAAGATAATGACCCCAAACACCGATGTTGCCTATGCAGCGCGTGGAAACAAGATAAAGGCATCGAGGTCTTGGATTGGCCCTCACAATCTCCTGACACAAACCCAATTGAAAACGTTTGGACGTTGATAAAGCTTAAACTTTGAGAAAAAAAACGCTAACTGCCGCCGAGCTTACTCGCAATTTAAAGGTTATATGGAGGTCATTATCCCGTGAATATGCAGAAAAATTAGTTGAAAGTATGTCTCAAAGATGTATGATTAACTACGTGTTTTATTATTTTCCAATTTATGCCGGTTACGCTCTTTTGCTACATACTGTATATATATAGATATAGCAAGAGGGTATAGGTGTTTATAACTGTGTCTCTAAAAGAAAAATATTCATGTAGTTATTTGTTATATCGTTCCTCGTAATTCAACCTCACCAATGTTATGCATTTTTATATCAGGAACATTTCAGTATTTTTTCCAGTTGATTTTTCACCACCAAGTAGTGTCCTATATTAAATACCTGCGGTTTATGTTGAACTTGCATGCACTATATTACATTTATCTACCAGCAAGAACTATACCGTATTTATGTGCTCTAGTTAATACTTCGCAAGCAAGTATTGTCCCCCGTCCGGAGTTGTGGTAACCCTGACGCGCTGCAATATTCTCTACTGTTATGCTAGGAATTCAAATAAGTATGCCTGCTATGAAATTTAAATGTATCAAAAGCGAGTCTCGAGTCAGCACTTCTTGCTTCATCCACGAAAATAAAAGAAAAAAAGTCCATGAGCCGTTACAGGGTTTTTCAGTTTCAGTGTTTCATATTTTCATAAAAAATAACATTCACATGAGTTAATAACGAAGTCATTGTATTTTAAAAATTCATTATATAATATAAAGACAAGCGCTTTCTTCATTTGCTATTTTTTTATTATTAACAAACGCTTGAAGCATGTCGAGGTTTTTCTAAAATCTTGTTCGCAACAACTGAGAGAAATTTTATATCGACTGAAACTTGGTATTTTATAAGAAAATCTTTTTTCGAGTAAAATTTTTTTTTAATTTTGAATAAGTCAATATAATTTATATTTTACGAAAAAGGTCGGTTCAAAATAATATTAAAGTTAAAGCTTTTGATGGTTGCTGTAATATTATTTTTTTAGGTTGCAAAATACAAAGTAAAATGTTTAAAAAAAGGTATTTTTATTTAATGAAAAACAACTTTAGCTAAATTTGTTTTGGGCTGTTTAAAAATTACACAAGTAACTGAATATTACTTAAAATAACAGACTTTAGTTAAATACAACCAATCAAAACGTTAATAATATGTCCCAACAATACGAAAAATTAACAAGGTTGTTGAGATAATTTAAGTGCTTTATCTCTTAAACGAATATAGTTTGAAAGTTTTGCTTTGTTTGTCATACCACAGATGCAACCTCGTTTGTTAGTAAACACTGAAAATTTGCAAAAAAGTTTCAGAAAGCTCGGCGGGAAATTTCCGACACAACATCATGACACCGCGCCGCTCTTCTTCTTCCTTTTCTCGGGTTGCTTAGCAACGCAAGTGACGTCATTAAAACTTTATATTAAGAGAAAGCACTCCAGCCACAGTGGCTTACGAGCTCTGCAGCTTTTGATAGTCCAGAGCTTTCAGCGTTTTTATTTATTTTCAGCCACGGAAATGATAAAGGGTTGGAGCGATTCTTAAGTTCGTGGCAGTGAGTTAAGCTTTTGAAAAGTTGTTTCCACTATCATTGCTTGAGTAAAGTGGCATTCAGATACATTTTTTTGAAATGTGGATCACACAGTGTATTGAATTTTTTTTTCTAGTTATAATTAGAGAAAAGGTACCAATTACTAACCTGATAGTCTTATATATTAAAATACTCATTATAAAAACTATCGTTAAAAGTTCAGCCTTTAGTACTCAATGTTTAAAATATTTTTACTCAAAGAAGTTGAAAAATTATTGATTTTATAAATCATCATTTTTTAAAAGTAAATAACGAAGGTTTTCATAATATCACATCATAAAAAGTGTCAAAAAAAACAATCAATATTTGATGCAGCTTAAAATATTTCAAATTATATGATGCATCAGACGTGGCTCAATTGCGTAGCACTAAGTCTCAAGAGTCTTGAGATGTGGTGTTTGTGAATAAATCGCTTTTTTGAATACTATTAACCATTCCTAAAACAATATTTGTCATAAAATTTATCTAGTCAAAAACAGTACACACTGAAAAATATATGTATTATTGATTTTTGTGAAGACCGTCTCACAGGAAGTAAGATTCTGCCTATACAGGTTTTATTGATTGATAATGATTAAGTTCATTTTTTCAAATATTAAAAATTGATTAATGAAACTCTTATAAAAATATCATGTGACATATAATGTCATATAAAATAATATGGCCGGTGCATTGTAAGCTTGGGGATGTGGGTTCAAATCCCACACAAATCACGATGATATTTTTCTAAGAGTTTCTTTAATCTATTTTCAGTATTTGAAAAAATGTACTTAATCATTATCAAAAATATGCAATATGTTTTATTTTTTAAAACACACCTATTAAATATGAATGTAATCTCGATGGGCTTAAAACTGCAGGCATTCAAATATCCATAAAGAGCTTGCACACTATTGCGGCAATGTACTCCGGCGGTGTCTCTATCCGGCGACGCCTTTATCCGGCGGTGCCTTCATCCAGCGGCTGTATTGGAGATAAATCTGTAAGTAATCGTAATGAATGGCTTTATGCTAATGTAATTTGCAGTAATTTATGGACCGAGAGCTGCAGGCTCGTGCGGTCCAGACGAGGCAGCGCGTCACGGCCAGCGCAACCCGCGCTCGCGGGAGGCCGGGTTAAGCTGTCAACTGCACGAATTAATTACGTGCGAGTATGTCGTGTTCCTTTTGAACAGAATTAGATGGAAAATATACAAATTTATGGCCTTTAATATTGCTTCATAATATATAATCATTAGAGTCACAATGTTATGGCATGTTAACATAATATTCTCAGGTAACATATTTACCTAATAAAAGTTGCAATAGCACTTATTTGTAATGTTATCTTTAATTTAATTGAAAACACAAATAATAATAAATTAAGCCTTTTAAATTATTTATCAAAAGGTTAACGAGAAGACGGATACCTTTTACTCAGACAGTTTACTCAGACCAAATTATAAATTGAAAATTTCAATATAGCTCCACAGTATAATCCATCTTAAAAAATCATTTTAAATATAAACTTATTTTTTTAAAGCTTTTCTCCTGAAAGATCTAGAGGTTTTTTTTGTATTAAACTAATTTTTAATTCCCTTCTTAACTTATTTTGACATAGCACTTAAAACAGGGTTTTTCAGTTACTTAAATAATTTTGTTTTTTGTATGTCGATATGAGAAAATGTCTAGACGACCCAAAATAAATGAATTTATTAATAAATATTAATTAATATATATATCTTTGAAATAAAACGTGTTCAAAATTAATGAAAATCAGAAAAATAGAGTTTTAAATAAATAAGTTAATAAATTCAATAGTAACGAGTTATAAACCATACTCTTTTTTTTTAAAAGAACATTTCTAAAACGTTCTTTCCAATAAAATAATACACTTATAATTTAAAGCGCATTAACTCTCATGTAAAGATAAGTGTTTAAAAACAGAAACTGAATCAAAATGCAATTGCAATCAAAAACAATAATTCGCTAATTATCAAGAGTTCATCGAACCTTTTTTTTTATTTTAGAAAAGAAACGTATTAAATAATAATGATGACATCCCAGCATTTTGAAAAAATAACTTTTTCATTTAAATAAAATAACAAATGAATTAATTATGAGTACAACAACCATTCCTCTACTTTGGAACAAAACGTGTTCAACATAAAACAAAAAGTCGACTGTGAATGGGGATATTTTAATGAAATAACTCAGCATGCCCGCGCCGTCCTAATGTATTTCCCTAAGCTTCTTTTGTCTAATGCGCCCCCATCCCCTCATCCCCCTGCCCCACCCCTCAAAACGTGTTTTCTTTTATCTTCTGTAATCTTGTTTCGACCTCTCTGCGAAGATGCCTCCAATACCCGAGCCCAGAGGTCCGAAACCTGAAGGTCGCAGACCCGTTTATGGGTCTCACTTTTTAGAGTTAAAAATAAATTTAATATTTTTGACAGAGAGTACATGGTGGAATTCTATTTTCATATATTATTTTAATAATATACTTGAGTGATTTTCCACGTGTTCGTTTTTTTATTTGTGACCGGTTTCGCCAACCTTTCACGTTGGCATTATCAAACAGAGTCTCTGACTCAGGTTTTTCTAATACTTTGTTTGATAATGCCAACATGTGGAAAATCATATTTTAGTATTTTATTCAAAAAAATATTTATAAAAAAAAGTTTAAAAAAACTTAGAACCAAATTGTTTGTACATATTCGTCATGTTTTCCAATAGTTTATAATTTTTTTTTTTATTTAGATTTTAAAAAAAAATAAAAAAGACGGGAGGTGTAGATTAAAAATAATTAATTAAAAGGTTTTTATCTTGCTTGCCCTATTGCCTTCTTAGAACAATTTATTATACTATTAGATTTTAAAAGCACACAATTCTTTTACATCACTAATTCTTAGACAAATTTTATAAAAAAGTTTTATTTGCTAAAAGCCTTATACCGAATTCTCTGAGCAAAGATTTCAATAAACATACATTTAATTAAATAGTTTATATAGCAATGCCAAACTCGTTTCATTTATTTGAGCAGTCGTTTAAAGAACGATCTATTATCAAAGATAAGCAAAACTATGTCGCAATTCAAAGGTTCAAGTTGCGGGGGTTTGGGAGTCTCTTTCTTAAATGAAAGGTCCTTACCGGAACACTTTATATATTGTCTCAGATAAAATGCCAGCCATTCGATGTAATTTTTGCTTTATTGTTAGTCCTGAAAAGTTCAGATTAAATGTGATTTGAGTTCATTTGACAAAATTATTCGATTCTAAGATGTTTAAACAAGATAAATTGTAAATCATTTATAAGAAGTGCCTCCATTACTTTTAATTTACATTATTTATTTGCTTTGGAAAAGTGTCGCAGCGAAATTCCATTATTTTTGCAGGTTAATAAGAATGAATCATGCCGTTTGATATTTTATGGATTTCGATTTTTTCTTGTTAAGAACATATTATTTTGAAAACATTCCGCATTACATTATTAAAAGAATTTAATTCTGGGGCTATTTTTCATGAAAATAATATAAATAAAAATCATTTAATTACAACACTTCATTGTGTTATTGAATCTGATCATATAAGGCGTTTAAGATACTTAAGTTAGCGATGAACTATCCATCTTGCTACGAAACTACTGATTTACGTAGGTGCTTAAAATTAAAATATGTTATTGATAATATATGTTAGTTTACATTAAAACATTTTATTAGCTGAAGTGTTTACAAGTAATATAATTATCTGAAATCTCTCTATTTTATTTATGCCTTATCTAAAATGTCTCCCCGTGATAAAAAAAAAACACAAATGCCAGAAAGGTGTCAAAAGTGACGCACTAGCAACTGCCTCTGAATGCTTGCCTTTATCCTTTTGCTCAACTATTTTCAATAAAATCCGACTGGTGCTTTATAAAATAATCTAATGTTGCAAGAATAATACCAAAACCCTTTTTTAATTTTACATAAAAGTCTTTTTACCATTAATACCAGGATTAGATATTTGATTCCAGCTGATGTTAAATTTAAAATAGTCAAGTAACATTTTCATGAAAAACTTCTTACTTTTTATTAATTTTTATCAGCTTATTTCTTCTTAAAAAATCTGCTTAATTTTTAATATTAAATATATCCAAAATTTTTCAAAAACAATTAACCAGAAAGCCTGATATACAAAAAGCTTTAGAGATCAACTTTTCATCTTGAAATGATATCACTAGCATTATGCGAAAAGGTTTTATTATAAAAGTTAGCTTCTTTTCAGGAATAAATATTAAGTTGACATTTTATAAGAATTTTGAGAAATAAATAAATTTGCGTGTTTTTTCTGATAACCTTCATTTTTAAGGTAAAAGTTTTATAATATTAGAAAAATTATTACATGTTTTATATTTTCGTGGAAACAGTATGGTGAGTACCCAAGCATAAACATGGATTATATTTTTAAAAAAAACCCTTAATTTGCTTTAGGTTTATAAAAATAATAAAAGTATAAAGTAAAATAAAAAAAACCAATAATAGAAATACAGACGATCCGTTATGAATGTAAAAAGTTTATAAGATTTTATTATATTTTGTAACTATATAATTTTTTTATATTAATAGCAAAAATAACGCAGATCATAAGAAAAACCCCATAAAAGACTTGACAGAGATAAGAAGAACAGAGTACTCGTTCAAGAAAAATACTTGTAGAAATAATTGCTATCTTAACTGGTGCTAAATAATTCATGGCCGTTTCATAACAAAAAAAATATATCTCTGCTGAGGGTGAAACCCTTAGAATTAAGAGTGCAGGGACGGTGGCGACAGTTGATCACGTACACCCCGTGAATAACCTGCCCGGGGGCCTTCATCCCCTCTGGTCAGGGGTGCACTGGACTCAAATTTACCAAAGTGATTGATCGCGAGTATTGAGAAATTCTTACCTTTTAATGAAATAATGCAAAAATCAACTACGAAAATTGCGTTATTTACATTATTATTCGTTCGAAAACATTTGGCTTGAGATGTTTACATGGTTTTTAAAAATAGTTTTTAGATATTCAAAATGAATTAAAGAAATATTTTTACAGCTAAAAGTTGACACAAACCTTCACAGAATAACACTGCTAAAACTAAAAACACAGGTTGTTAGAAACTGCTTTTTGTTAATATTGTTTTAATAAAAAAAACTTAAAGTTTGCCCCTGTTGGGGCGCAGGTAGTGAGGCAGTTAATAAGGCCTCTGGGCACGGTCCGGGGTGTCTGTTATGATGTTTGCGTCAGGTGAGAGCGCCCGGCAACCGGAAGTGCCAAAAAAAGTAAAGAGACAGCAGCACTTACTCACGTCTGCTCCTCCTCGTTATATATAATGCCCTTAATTAGCAGGGGTTGCTAGGCGCCGCGGCCTAACGAATGGACCTGTTGAGAAAATTGTTTCATTTCTACTCGCAGAATTAAAACGTCTAATTATTATAATGCCTTTATAAATAATTATGACAACTGAATTTATCGCAAGAATTTTTTTTAAGTGTTGTTTATTTATCCGTTCATAAATATAATATAAACTTTTTTTTTAGATCAATGATGTCAAATTAAAAACGTATTAAATCTATAGTTTATTAGTAGTATAATAATAGTAATGGAGTTATATTAATCATTACAATCCTAATACCATTATACGTATGCAAACCGCTTATCAGCAAGCGTATCAGATGTTAGTTAAATTCCCACGTGTAATGTTCACGCATGTACCTGCACGCCTCAGCATCCCTTGTAATCTGCCTGCAATGACTGTTGTATGAGCGGGGGTGCCACCATTGTCCGGGAGAGCCTGCACACCCCCGGAGGTTCAGTTTATACTGGAGAGTGCGACTGACTGACAGATGCAGTGATATTTAAATATTAGTTTTATGAAATCCCAAAAATTGAGTTTTTTTTCTATTGTGTTATTAGTATTTTAACGTAAATACGCTAAATATTTATTTAAAACATTCCTGATTTTATCTACAGAAAGCTTGAGAAACAGGAGATATTTCAAATCTAAAAACCAATTGTTACATGATAAGCTTGTGTTCACATTTATTCAAGTGAGCTCTTGACTTTTCTTTGCAATTTGAAACCTCCTAGGCACTTGGAAATTCATATCTGTTTTTTAAATATTAATACAATCAACGCATTTTTTTTTTAATAATATTAAATTTATAATACTAAATTTTAAAAGACTTATTATTGATTTTTGAGAAGACCGTCTCACAGGAAGTACAATTTTGCCTGTACAGGTTTTATTGATTGATAATGATTAATATTTTTGAGTAAAATACTTGAGTGATTTTCCACATGTTCGTTTTTATGGTGACCGGTATCGCCAACCTTTCACGTTGGCATCATCAAACAGTTCCTGTTTGATAATGCTGTTTGATAGACAGACTCTGTTTGATAATGCCAACGTGAAAGGTTGGCGAATCTGGTCACAAATAAAAACGAACATGTGAAAATGGAATTCTACCAAGTACTCTTTGTCAAAAATATTGAATTTCTTGATACTGATTAAGTACATTTTTTTAAATATTGAAAATTGATTAAAGAAACTCCCAGAAAAATATCATCGTGATTTGTGTGGGATTTGATGAACCCACATCCCCAAGCTTATATGGCCGCTGTATTACCAATTATACCAACGAATCACTGGTATTGAATTTTTAACAATCATATCCTATAAATACGTTGTTTGGTAATGCACCGGCCATGTAAGCTAGGGGATGTGGGTTCAAATCCCACACAAATCACGATGATATTTTTCTGAGAGTTTCTTTAACCAACTTTCAATATTTGAAAAAATGTATTTAATCATTATCAATTTTTAAAATCTTACTTTACAGTGATAATTTTATGTGTGAAGATGGTTAACTATTTAATAAATTACTAAAGAATTTGTATGCTTATAGATTTTTTTTTGTCCACTAAAACTCGGGATTTTTTCAGCGCTTGGAATGTTCATTCACTGCCAGAATATCCTTGAATGATTCGGGCACGGCGATGCCTTTCCGGAGGGGAGGGGCGAGGGCTCGCCAGGTGGGCGGGTGATAATCGGCTGTCAGGGCCCGGCTTTGTGCCGCGGCTTGTTTGAATAACGGCGTGGACCAAAGGATTTTTTAAAAGCGAATATAATTTTTCGGCTACTAAGTGAAAGAACGATATGTACAATCCAGAGCTCAAACAGTGTTTTGAATATAAATTTCGGATAAAGTAGCAGCTCTGTTTGTGAATTTGTCACCGCCGGTGATGCTCGGCTTTGTTTTTTTTGGATTTAAGATAAAATTGTTTAACGCTGATTCGATTTAATTTTTATGAAAATACTTAAGTATACAATGGTTTGTTAATCGTGAATTTAACAATGGATTACGAAATGGAGAGCGAAAAAACTCAATAGTGGGAGGATATAAAAGCTGTAATATCGGTTCATATTTTTCAGCTGAAGACCAAGAGCACCGTAAAAAACAAAGGCATTATATGCAAAGTCTGCAGCAAGTATGGTAAATATTGTTTTTAGAGTCTATCAATAGAAAAAAATATATTTTCGCATTCCAGCACTATTCGCTCGAGGCTTCGATACTGTTCGGTAAAAAGCGTGTTTGACGAGCGCTCTCCGCTCCGTTGCCGGCGACACTCGAGCTCCCCCACAGGATCTGGGCCCCACCGTCCTCCAAATATCACCCGGGGGAGGACAGAGAACCACCCCGCACGTTGCCAGAAATGAGCCTTTATGTAACTATGCACCCGACTCGATATGCGATATCGTGAAAATGCATTGTTTCGTTAGTCGGCCGTCTATGCAAATTCACAGATTTTTGTACGTATTTAGCTAAATATTATTTCATTCTAAATGCTTAAAATGGTTTGTACTTTTACTAAACACAATTTCTCAGAAATATAATTTTTTCACACACGAATTAACAATTAATAAGATAAATATTAAAATTCTATAAATCATATGTTATCGCTTCACAGACGTAACAAAAAAAAACATTATCAAATTTGAGCCTTCCTCTCAATAATACCTCTTCTTATTGGAGGATCGTCTATTGACGATTTCATGGGTACCTTTTATTTAAGCGGAGCTTTGAGTTATTTAAAAAAATTATATACATTTCTCAAAGATTATAAAGACATTATTTAAAACTCGGAATTCATAAAATAATAACTCCTATGCTTCTAATATGGTGTATTCAGTATAAATATTATATTTCTTGTTCATTTAGAAAACATGACCTTAGAAATATATGTTCTCATTAGAGACTTGAAGGAAATATTTTCACTAAATAACAGAATATCCCAAAAGCCCGGGATAGACTCAAAGTGAAAAGGGGAGACTTTCATTTGGTGGATGTTAAATTCTACCCCTTCTGTGTCCATGGCTGAACTCTACTCGTATGTAGCCTTGGCTAAACCAGCAAGATTAATAAAGGGGTAGCTAAACCCTCAGAAAACCCAATGCCTACCTGCAGCGTGGTATACCGATTTACATTCAAGAAACTGTTTGATACAACCCAAACACGGACAGGGAGGCCTTTATCCTGTAATGAATTAAAGTAGAATAATAATAGGGTGGCTTTGTGCGACTTTCAATGGACACACGTAAAATCCGAAATGGATTCCATGTTCCACAAGAAAACTTTTTTCTTCGAATCTTGGCAACATCCTTCTCTAATCTTTATTTTGTTTACTTTTTTATAAATTAAAACATAAAATTGTGCAATAATAAAACTATTGTATTTTAAAAATTCATAGCACGCATTAAATTAGAAAATAAAACTAAAAAAGATTATTGTGGGCGATTATTATTTATTATTAGATTATTATTATTATTATTATTATTGTGTATTGTCTCACGAATTTCTACCCAACATTTAATCCGCAAATATGATATAAAATATTCTTAAATAAGATTGAACTATTTTAATGTGTGATACAAAAGATTTTAGATTTTTTTCTACTTATATTTTTTTCAAGAAAATGTATATCGTTAACGAAATATTTTAAAAACAAGAATAAAATATATTATAGATATTGTAAACTATATATTTCGAAACTCGCAGAACATGAGAAGACTTAATTTACACAACAAACCATGTAATCGCTATTTTTAAATAGTTATAGTATTATATTACAAAATCATTATAAATTATGTTAATTTTGAAATATAACTACAGATTTCAATTTTGATATTTTTTGAAAATGAGTTTAAAATAAAGAATTTTTAAATGAACAAATCGCAAGAAAAGCATTTTGTCTATTTTTTATCTGCTTCCTACATTTTGATGTGTTTTTGGTTCTACATAAGTTTAAATTAGAATTTTAATTCATGCTCTCGTGTTATGTGGTATTAGTTTTAGGAAAAAACTATTTTGAAAGTATTTTTTTCTGATAGTTAAGTATCTCTCGGTGTAAAGTGAACATCCACTTATTTTGACTGCCGACAAGTTATAAGCCATACTAATAAAACTAATTAAAAACATGCCTGAGATTTAATTTACGAATGGAAAAAATATTATGTAGAATTAAACGATTCTTCAAAAATAATATTGTTATTTATAAAAAAACAATTAAAACTATAGTGATATTTGATAGTTAGAATTAAAATAAGAGTAGAAACAATTATTCTAGATAATGAGGAGGGTTATGCAGTCCTGAATTTCTCAAAATTGAAAAATATTCGATGAAACATATTTATTATAGTATTACGAACAGACTTAAGACATTAAACACAATTCACAGTAAGTTAATTCGTATGAAAACAGCGATGTAAGGAAAAAAAATATATCAGGATAATTTATTTTTATTAAATTCGTATTTTTATTAAATACAAAAAAAAACTATTAACTGTTTTTTCAAAAATTAGTTTTATATATTCTTCTTAAGCCAATAAAAAAAATGGAATGTTGTTAAACGAAGACCGCGTTATAGAGTATCGCCTTATAGGAGGTTTAATTGTGAGTAATAAAATCGTTATTTCATAAAAGATAAATTATTTGAACACTTCGAGGAGTGAGGCGTGAGAATGCTTTAAAATTGGGTTCTGAAAGTATAATCTTCAGCTACAGACTACAGAAGCCCATTAGGGAGTCCCCGACCTGCGCAGGTCTGTGGTAATCTGACAGACCTCCGGGGCTGCCCGGCGATAAGGCGAGGCTCTAGCCGAGGCGCCGGCGAGGGACTATTAACGACTTGTCACAGATATTACTTAACTTTAATATAGTATCATACATAAAACGACGAGAAATTGCTCCATATAACTTACCGTTATTTTGATTCAGTTATTAAAATAATTTTCAGTAAGAAAAATGTGAACTCCCACTCGCAAAATCAATTTGGTTGTTTTACAACTGACGTATTATTTACATACTAGAAATGTTGCCCGCCACATAATGACGTATTCAATAGTGTTTGAACATATGTTTGGCTGACAATTAGATGAAAATTTGCTTTCATTTTGTACCATCAGTTGGATGAAGATGCGAAGTTCTGTGATAAAATTTGGCCTTGAATTTTGAAGCAGAATGGCCCTGATCCTGCCACTGGACCTGCTAATTTAGCTACCATTGATGCAAAATCTTTTTTTTCTTTTGAAATTTCCATTATAAATATTTTCTAGATTTGACATAATATCCTTTAAATATACTGGAAAAAAATTCAACATCCATACATACACACAATAGATATTATTATTATAGATTTTAAAGTAGGCCAAAAAAAATTTTTTTTTTTCCATATTAACCTATTAAGTATATATTGAAAAACATTTTGACAAATAATTTATTTAGGCAAAAAGCATGAAAAGTACGCATAAAAATACTTAATTAATAATTTGCGCTAAGGCTTCTTGGCGTCATGTTCCGGTCCCCAGTGCCGAATAAGCCGGGAAAATCTTTCCTCCCGAATCTGGCTGAGAAGGGAGAAATCTTTAGGGTGTATTTATTGCGCAACCCCTGTCAAAGCTATTCCACGGTTTCGCCCGCTGGAAGTGAGGTTGCGGGGACCTCCGCTGTTGTACAGTAAATAACGCCTTCTTGGTCAATCGATTGAAATACATTCACTTCCGATTATAAAGTGTTCATTTCTACATCATCCCTCTAAACGACTCTATATCGATTCATAAATCACAGGATATCTGCAGTGAATCAAATGTGATATCTTTTAAAAAAATATCTTTACATTTATGCCAAAACTATGTAATATTTAGTAAATATATATAAAATATTGATAAATGAGTAAATGCTGTTTTTTATGATAATATATAATATAACATAATGAGAATTAAAAAAATATGTGTTCGTATATTTTGCTACATCCCTGATGCATGAAGACATATACGTGGGATCTTAAGTAAAACAAAAAAACACCAATGAAACAGATATTTACATTATTCGTACTAAGCATAAAAAAATGTCATTATGAAAGGCAGATTTTAAATGGATTACTTATACATAAGTAATTCATAATATTCACAATATATTTTTAAAATATAAAGAATTTGTGTGTTATCAAAAAATATCAAGCATGTGAACATCAATTAAAATAGATTGTAACTATTATAATTCTCCCGCTATCAAAAAGTTGCAGTGACCGAATGGACTGTAGCATCAGGCAGCAATGGCTAAGATGTATGGGTACGAATCCCACGTGTCTCAAACTTTCATATGATTTTTCTTGTTTCTATTATACTGAAATTTATTGCTAAAACATTACACCTATGTACAAAATTAATGTTTTTTTCGTGACCAATATATTTGTTTTGCTTGTTCTTCAATAATAATATAAAAACGCCCTTAACAACAATAGTATTTAATAGAAAAAACCACGTTGTATAGAAGAACTGAGTCTATTGGCACATGAATGGCGTATTATTTTAACGATGGTGTTGTCTCTCCCATGATATATGGAGCATCAATATTGTGATAGAAAACAGGATTTGCTGGGGCGGGGGTTGCAGTATTGGGACAGTGATGCCGCGGTGGGATCACTGGGGTGGCAAATGTGCCCAGGTAAACAAATGGAACTGAATAAACACGCACTGAATATAAAACAGAAAGTTTGAAGGTAAGTTTTTGCATCATTTGAATTATACAATCCGTTTGCTTACCATATTCCAAAATTTTATCAAAAACGATAAAATATTTCTATCCAATAAAAAAATATTCTATAAGTGATAAATGTTAAATCACTATTATCGAAGTTTTAAGTATTCAAATCTATATGAAAATCAATTCAATTTTATGTTGCTTATTTGGGATAAATTACAGATTATTATTTTAACAGTAAATAAACCCTTAAAATGTTTCCTTGCCTTTCACTCCCTTCAGCCGTGCTCACCCTTTCATGGTTTAATCATAGAGATCTAACATTTAGGAGAAAGACTCCAAACATGACCTTTGCGTGGTTGTATTGACACACTAGCAATTTGAATACAACCTTAGATACCCCATTCCAGACGTGTCACACCTCGTCTTGCGACCTTCCGCCCCCTCCTCGGTGACCTTGCACGCACTCCACGTGGCCGGCGGTCCGTGTAATAATGGCTGTGCGGCCCGGAGAGGGGCGGAGAGGCGTGCCACGTCATCAATCACGTGACACCGTGGAAAGAATCTTGCTGAAAGATTTTGTAGACTCGTAGGGGTTTCCGCTCGTGGGGCCCTGCAATCGTAGAGCTTTGAAGAATAGTGAAATTATAAAGCCCGTTTATAATATAATAATATATATCATATAATACCGTAAAAAAACTAAGATACAGAGTGTCCAAACAGAGCATAGGGTATTTGTTAGTTCAGTAAAACAAAAATTACTTGATTACTAGTAATTTTTGTTTTACTGATGTAACGAATACCCGATACGCTTTTTGGACACCCTGTATTATGCGATTACGTCCAAATTCACCCTGTGACAAAAAAAAAATCCTAAATTATTGGTTTGAATTTCGACAAAATCAATTTTTAGTAGTTTTATAATTTTGTCGTCGTTTCAGGAAAAGTCACGTTAACCAGAGAAGATTTGCAAAGGCAGCACTTCACTATCGCAGCCTCCGCTCCGCTTGCACTCGCGTGGATTTGTATTTGCGAGATTTGTGGACGGAGGCGGGAGGGTGCATTTTTCAGTGAGACTGGAGGACGCCCGATTATCTGTACTGAAACGGCGCTGGAGGATTATCCGAGATGTGTTTCACCCAGAGTTATACGGGTTCTGTTAAGGCTACTCATGTATCAACATTACAAAGCAAACGTGCTGAAAATAGAACAAACATACCCTGGAGGCTGCATTTTTTTTTCAAAAATGATTAATCATAACTTTGGATAATGGTTTGATTAAATGCATTAAAATACTATTAATTATACTAAGCCTATATGATAAGCTAAATAACCTCCTTCGCCTTCGCCTTCCAAAGCTTCTTCAGAAAGCCATAAAAGTGCTGAAAAAAAGACCACGATTTTTCGACAAACTGATTTTCTTATTTATTTTAATATTTCTCAAATCAAACCAGTCTGCCGTAGATTATTTGTATTGTTTATCTTTTTGGATGGTAAGAGAATTTAAAAAAGAAAAATTATATTCTTTTCAATAATTTTAGCCTAAAAGGTGGATGAATTTTGATAATTATTTAATATAACGTCCAAAATTTAATCAAAAGAATTAACTTCTTAAATAAATCTTCTCTTTAAGGAACTTGTACACGCGAAAGAGTTCAACTTAAAAATTACCTGAATTCAAGAAAATTGTTTCTTTTATCTAGAATAAAACGTTTGTGCGGGATCCCTTAAAGATTTTTCTTTTTGTTTCAAATAAATGTGTTTCTTTTGAATTAATCAGGACGATCTCCTGACTCCCCCGCAGCTCCAGGATCAGACTTAATTTCCAATGCATTTCCTTTTACAATTCAGGAACGCTTTCTTTACTAATCTTTTTCTATATCTTCCTCTTACAACCGTCTTTTTGAAAAAATATATCTTGAATCAGTAATTTTAAATTAGTTATAAAATACATCATATTCCAAAACCTTAAATCTAAAATACATATATATTTATTTAAAAATAATTTTAGACCTGTGTGAGAAAAAAATTAAGATGTATAATGATTTGATGATTTCACGGTATAAAAGCTCTCATTAATAGCTTTTTATTGTTTAACGTGTAACACTCCATATTCAACCAACAAATATGAATGGCCAAATGGCTAAAGAATAAGATCATTGGTGTTTTTTCGTTTAATTGTAAGCTCTATATATTTTCTTAAATATTTTCATAAAAAAACCAACATATTTTTGTTGGATTATATAAGCTACATGTTATATAACTAAACGTTGCTTTAACAAGAAAAATGTAATATATTCTATGATCAATCATTTTGAAGGTACAATAAAGCCTTAAGAATTATTACTTTGGATCCATGTTACATTAAAAGCTTGAGTAGTATATGGAAGATATAAGTCTGAGGATATCCTGGAAATACCGCAACATTTTCTGTAATAATTTATTATCAGTTATTTAATTGATAATCAACCATTGGATAAAGGTTTTCTTTCGTTTTTAAACTGTAAGTATTATCTTCTACCTTTTAGTTTAATTTATAGTACTTCTATATTTCTTTCATTGGTTCGACAACAATGTAACTTTTTTTCTTTTAAATTATTTTTTGTTAAACTGTTAGTGTTCCCTTATTTATTCTAGCTCTGTAAGCGTATATGTTCTAGTCGATCATTTATATATGAGAATTATCGATTTAATATTAACAATTCACTGCTAATTTTCACGTGAACTCTTCGCGTGAAATGTTGCCATCTTAGTATCAACAAACTCGGTTACTCTTCTTTCAAACGTGTTTTAATTGTAGAAGACTTAAATAAGCTCTTTACATCAAAGAGCACGAATACCTGGAAGATTTCTATGTATTAATATTTTTATGCATGCATATTAGGGTGTCCCTTAAAATTCAAGTTCAATATTTTTTTACGCATACCTTCTTAAAAGTTTAGTAATAACTCTATATTGTCTAGAAAAAAATATTAGTTCGATTTATAAACGGTAACCCGTGCCGACTTGCGATTTTAACTTGTCCATACAAGCTGCGTAAGTACTGCGCTGTGACTTGTAACTGCATGTTTTATTTGTCATTTCATACGTGATTTTTGAGATTAGTAGTGCTCCATTGTTTAGTGCGTTAACATGTCGGTGGAATTACGGAGTGATAAACAAAATAATTTCCTTATCGGTTTGCCTAGATATCAAATAAATGGTGCAAAATTACCTTCTAATCGACAAATTCCCTCGGTCCTATTTTCCTCGGTTAAACTGATTGTTAGTGAAAGTGCAAATCTTGTGATTAGGGAGTGCATCATATATTGGGAAAAAGCAAGAATTCCAACAAGGGCATATCCTAACTGCGTGAAGAAACTTGTTGATTTATATCATGTTTGGAGAGAGTTGCAAAAAAAATTGTAAGAAAACTCAGGTTACGTTCAAGAGCCGTGAGAACAATTTCAAAATTGATCTTGATAATTTGTTTGATATTGCACATGCTGATGCTTTTGAGAGAATGAAAATAGAGTAAGATAAATTACTTTTAATGAAACAGAGAGAGCCAGATCGACCAGGATGCTTAGGTGGTGTTGATAAAAAATTGTCGGAAAAAGAAGATAGATCTAAACAACGACGATTGGAAGAAGAGGAAAGGGTTGTAAGACAAAGATAACCACTAGCTGCTGAAACTAGAAAATTAAGGGCAGAAGCAATAAAATCTGACTTCTTTGGAAGTAATGTACCCGACGTAGTCACAGTCCATTGGGATGGAAAACTATTACCCGGGTTAGATGTACGAAGTTCTAAAGAAGAACGCTTGCCAGTTATTGCTTCGTTTGACGATAAGGAACAGCTTCTTGCAGTGCCAAAACTAGAACATTCTTCTGAAAAACATCAAGCTAAGGCTGTCTCAACAGCTCTCTTTGACTAGAACCTTCACGATAAAGTACAAATAATGTGCTGCGACACAACAGCTTTCAATACTGGCCGTTTCAATGGAGCTTGTGCTATTTTGGAGAAACTTTAGGAAGAGAATTGCTGCTCGTCTGTCGTCATCATGTTTATGAATTGGTCCTAAAAGCTGTATTTGAAAGCAAAATTAAGTAAATTACTAGTTGCCCAGATACTCCAATGTTTAAAAAGTTCAGAGAAAATTGGAAAAACATCGACGCTAGTAACATTGAACCATCTCTTAATTTCGTAAAACAACGTGTTGCCGAGACAGACATTCAAGCTTTGTTAATATTTTATAAGGCAGAATTAGACAAAGGTTATGTAAGAGATGACTACCGCAAATTGGTCGAACTGTGCGTAATATTTTTGGGAGGAGACTCAGAGGAAAAATTAAAACTAAGCCCCCCCAAAGCCATGCATCAGGCACGCTGGATGGCGAGAGCGATCTATTCTTTAAAAATGTGTTTACTTCAGTCACAATGCAGAATAACTGCGAAGGACAAAAAGACTCTACAAGATGTTTGCTTATGTTTGTAAAACACTGGATGATTTCGTATAGGAAAAGAGCAAACAATTTTTATCACGACTGCAGATCGACGACAGTTTTCTAAAGGAAGATGTATCTTCTTGGAATAATAATAGTGCTTTTGTGGAAGCTAAAAGAAAAATAAGTTATTTGAGGGTTGTGAATGATACTGCTGAAAGGGCTGTTAAAATGATGCAAGATTTTAACGGACTTATCGCGGCTGAAGAAGAACAAAAACAGTTCTTGCTGCGCTGTGTCCAGGAACATAGAAAATTGTATCCGGACTGTAAAAAAACAACTCTATAAAAAAGTTACCCTGACTGATTGTTATTACTTTATGTTTTTGATTAAAGATTAATTTTCATTTAATTGAATTTTTACTATTATTAACTTAATTTATTGCATTTATAATGATTTTATACCAGACCGAAATATCAAGACAAAACACGTTTTTTACTAAACTTTGAAGCTCGGTCGGCACTAGTTGCAATTTTTCTAGAAAGATGAAATTTTATATTTGAGTATCTTATAGCATTAGTAAAAAATATAGAGGGTATGCATTTCGAAATTTGAAAAAAAAATTTTTTTGGTCATATAAGGGACACCCTAATGCATATATATCAAAAGTAACCTTAAAAAAGTGTCTTAAAAAGACAGGCCATTTTGTACCCTAAGCGTGTGTAAAGGATCTGTAATGAAGGAGTGGACTAGGAATGATTGTTGATGGATGTGCTCTGGAAGTACCATGTCAAGATAGGGGGAGACCCACCACACTATTTTCCCCTAAGAAATCCATGAACACTGGCTCAGCATGAGTATATGCTTAGTGAAATGGTCGACAACCTCCTCATAGGAGAGGCACTTGATGAAGAAGAAAAAGAAAGATACTCAAATAACTCAGATCAAAATATATTTAGAAAGGTACTCAAACCAATGTTATATTGATGAGTATTGATGAATCATTTAAATAGATACAAATTGTCATTAAACAGGTTTATTGTAAAAGCACTAGTATTAAAAAGTGTATAATTTTATGTGTAAATCGTTAACTTTTTTTTTTAATAAAATACTTGAGTGATTTTCCACATGTTTGTTTTTATTTGTGACCGGATTCGTCAACCTTTCACATTGGCATTATCAAAAACGTTTGATAATGCCAAAGAACGCCAAAAACAAACATATGGAATCACTCAAGTATTTTATTCAAAAATATTAAAATGGAATTCCACCTCTCTGTCAAAAATATTGAATTTATAAATAGTTAACATTATTTTATTTTGATTCTTAACTATTTAAACGTACAGATAGAAAATGCGGATTTATTATAATTATTTAAAAAGAAGCCTTCGGTTCTATTATTCATTTTTCTTGTACAGAATTCTATTTAAATATTAGAGTATGTCCCTGAAATGGTTTGCCCGCGCCGCGCAGTGCGGTCGGCGCCGCGGCCGTGCAGGACGCGGCGGGGGAACCCGCGCAGCCCGGGGGAGCCTGGGGGACCCGCGCAGCCCGGGGGAGCCTGGGGGACCCGCGCAGCCCGGGGGAGCCTGGGGGACCCGCGCAGCCCGGGGGAGCCTGGGGGACCCGCGCAGCCCGGGGGAGCCTGGGGGACCCGCGCAGCCCGGGGGAGCCTGGGGGACCCGCGCAGCCCGGGGGAGCCTGGGGGACCCGCGCAGCCGGGGGAGCCTGGGGGACCCGCGCAGCCGGGGGAGCCTGGGGGACCCGGCGGACGTGCACATCCTCAGCCGGTCCGGACCAGAATACTGAGTGTTCATTTTTACTTGCTGTTACTACTGAGTAGATAAACACAAGTATCCACAACATTACGTGAAAGAGCACTATTTTTTCAAAATGAGTTTTCATGGGGTTAATAAATTATTTCGTTTTTGCATATATATTATTTAAATTTAAAAACTACTGAAAAAAACTAAGTCTTAAAGCTACGATAATCTTCATATGAAGCAAACCCTAAAAAATATTACAATAAAATAAAACCACATGGTTTTGGAGACTACGTTAAATTTTAAATATTAACGTAGTCTCCAAAACCATTTGGTTTTATTTTATTGTAATAAAATGGAGTATTACAAAATAAATACCAGTTCCATTACTTTAAAAATATTTTCTTGAAAATCCCAACGTAACAGGTAAAAAAAAACCGGTCGCCTTAATAGTAAACTGTTAAAATAGAATCCTACCAAGTATTTTATGTCAAAAATATTGAATATAACATAAACTGTGTCATTCTTTTATTTTAGTCTTATTCTATGAGGTTTGAGACACGATGTATATTTTTACATTGAGGGTAAGTGAACGATCTTCTACAAGAGGGTGAAAGTTTCAGGTTATTTTTCATTTGGAAAAAGGTGTTTTCTCTGCTACTTTTATTAAAGAAAAGCATGGTGTTATTTTATTCATAAATTTATATTATCTAAGCTATGTTGTTCCCACTTGAGAACTTTATATTAGATTGTAGTCTCCCTAAGGTCTCGAATAGACTAGCCATTTAAAGTTGATTGAAATAAATAATAAACATACGGTATAAAAGAAAAAATAAATACAGGAATAAAAACATAATATAGGTCGTGACTTTTTAAATTAGATTTTATTTTAAATGGAATAATAAAACTGGTTTAAACATTAATCAGAATAATTATATTTTTTGGACGTTGACTAGCAATAAACACACTTTTGAAATAAACCTATTTATAATTTAGTGTTTCGTTGTTTAATTTTAGTTTAACATTATATGCTGTTTTAAAGTGCAACAATATTTTCATAATATTCTTTTATTTTCTAGCCAGCTTACCATTTATTTGCATAGGATTGAACCTAACAGAAGAGGTGCTCGCATAACAACCCTTTTACATCAGCTTCGTTGTTTTGGCATATTTATTCAGGAGAGGAAATAAATTACATACTTATCTGACTAAATTGTACTTCTTTGTTTTAAAATGTTAAATAAACACTAAAGATTTAATAAAAATTTATATGGCCAGATCAGCCGCGTTTATCACTACAGTGTGGAAGCTATCCAAAATGACTACACTTTTTTCATTTTAACAAATCTTTAGGGTGCATATTAATAATTAAAAAAAATAATTAAATTAGCAAAAATTTTTTACAAAGAAATTTTCAAGTTGAAAATTCTAAAACATTTTATTTTAGCTTCGAATATTAGAACATTTAGTACACATTGATATTCTCGTATTTAAAATACTTATTTTGTTAATTCTTTAAATATTTTAATAAAATTAATTTACAATGAATATATTTTTAAATATTTAATAATTTTGACAGAGAGTACTTGGTGGGATTCCATTTTAATATTTTAAATAAAATACTTGTGATTTTTCGACATGTTTTAGCCAACCTTTCACGTTGCCAATATCAAAATAAGTTTGATAATGACAACGTGAAAAATTGGCGAGTCCGGTCACCAATAAAAAAAATTAATTATTTTTATAATTTTTTTTTAAATATTAATATATTTCGTTTATTTAAAAAGTTTTAAATTGACATTTGTTTAAAAAATAAGAAGTATATTTTTATTACTGCAGAAATAGTTAAAATAAACAGCCATTCCGTGAGAATATGGGTATTTTTTATCATATAAAAGATAATACCAAGTTATTTTATGTGTCATAGATAAATTCCATAAAAGTATATATTAACAATATTATATTGTCCAGATGACAGAGGTTATATAAAAGGGTTTATTCTATGGGAACCTCCAACGGGTAAAACTGCAGGGAGATCTTTATGTAATAGAAACCCTAAAACGTTCGGCTAACTAATTTGCAGCATTTCTTTGTTATATTTTTAAATTGTGTGCCTTTATTTGTATTCTACAAACAAGAAAAATCCTAGCTTAGATAATTTGAAAATATTGAATTTATAAGAACGTTATTTTGTAAAGCAAGATAATCATCCATGTTTAGATAGTTGTCAAATTTATTAAAGTGTGACGAGCCTTCGTAGGTTAAATCTGGATCTCTCTCTCTCTCTCTCTATATATATATATATATATATATATATATATATATATATATATATATATATATATATATAATATAGATATATTTGTATAGCAGTAGATTTTTGAAATCCATGATTGTCATCGTTATAAGTAAACTACAAAGAAAATAGCGCAAAAGCGTGTAAAGTAATCTGGGAAGACGTCATAGTTCCATAAATCCCGCACACGACCTGCAATGGTGCACTGTAATTTTCAGGGGTAGGGGGGTGAGAGTAGGGTGGACCACCCTCTCCCCCGGAGGTCCTCCCCTTACTCCTAGCACAACAATAAGCACGCCGGGACCGGGGCGGTAAACAAAGGCGCGGCAGCGCTCTTCCTGCGCTGCATGGGTGCAGTCAAATTCACGCGAGTGTGCCGCTTCTCCGGGCTATATAATTTTAATGACCAATAAATAACGATAAAAGTAGAGTTAAATATTTTCCTTGTTTATGAACCTTGTATTGTAGGAAATATTGTATTGAAAAATATTTTTAATACATTAAACTTTTGTATTTGATTTATTATTACTAATATGATTAGGCACATTAGTTCACACATAGGAAATGATTTAAGAAATTCTCAGAAAAATATCATCGCGATTTGTGTGGGATTTTAACCCACACCCCCAGGCTTACATGGCCGGTGTACTGCCAATGTGTCCAGGTCAACCAATATTTAGTGATTTGCAAGCACTGGACTTTTTAATCAAAGTAACATGTGAAGCGTTCTTAATCCAATCTGGATATTATTTTTAAAATCTATTAATGAATGCCTGTGCACATTGGTTCATATGTAGAGTATGATTGTTAAAAATTCTCAATTAATGGATGAGGTTCGTACAGGAACTACTCAGGAGTAGCTCGGCCAAACGTGAACGGTCCAACTACGGAGCTCCACGCTCCAACGCGCGCGACTGTGGCCCGCGGGCCGGCGGTGCGGCGTTTATCTGTGCTCATATTTATGCATCGTGATTGCGACTGTTTACTCTTACCGGGACAACTTAAACAATTAATACATTCCACGCCCCTGTCTCCCGGGGCGCGCCACTGCGCCGCAGAGGCTCAGCGAGCATTCAATATTCCGCCATGGAGCGTAGTAAAGCAAATACTACGATGCCGAGGGTTTTTCCTAACACATAATATATCTACTACCAAATAACCCAACAATTATATCTAATATGACAGTGGTTGCAGCTGAGGGTCATAGAATTTATACTGGTGAAGTATATAAATAAATGTTGACGATGTTTTCGTCTCCACTGAAACCTAAAATTACTGCTGCAACGGATTTTGTTGATTTTAGAACCAATATCAACGCTAAGCTACGCACAATATCAAAACTGCAAAAATATAAAGATGTGTAGTTAAATAACCAAGATCTTTCAATTTTCTTAGTGAGCGCATTCATGTTTCAATAGTAACATACGACGAAGCTGAATATTACAAATTTAACCATGCTGTGGTGCAGGAGTGGCAAACCCGCGGCCCTTCAAAATTACATAAATTCCAAAAATTTCAAAAATTTAAAAATTACAAAATTAAAAAAAAACCAAAAATTTTAAAAATTTCAAATTTCAAAAAATTTCAAAAATTTAAAAAATTCCAATAATTTTAAAATTAAAAAAAATTTCGAAATTTCGGAAATTTAAAAAATTTCGAAATTTTAAAAAAATTCAAAAATTTCAAAAAATTTCAATAATTTCAAAAATCATAAATATCTCAATTATTTTAAGAATTTCAAAAATTCCGAAAATTAAAAAAAATTCCAAAAATCTCAAATTTTAAACATTTAAATATTTTAAATATTATAATATTCCAATAATTCCAATAATCTCAAAAATTTGAGGAATTTCAAAAATTCCGAAAATTTCAAAAATTTCAAAATTTAGAAAATTTTATAAATTTCCAAAAATTTATATAATTTCAAAATTAAAAAAAAACCAAAAATTTTAAAAATTAAAAAATTTCGAAAATTTCAAAAATTACAAAATTTAAAAAAAAAATTTAAAATTTAAAAAAATTTCAATAATTTCAAAAATCTCAAAAATCTCAGAGAATTTAAATATTCTTAAAATACCAAAAATTTCAAAAATGTCAAAAATTTCATATATTTAAATAATTATTTTAAGAATTTCAAAAATTCCAAAAATTTCAAATATTTCAAAATTTCAAATTTTTCACAAAATTGAAAAATTTCAAAAATTTCAAATATTTAAAAATTTCAAAAATTTTCACAAAATTAAAAAATTACTAAAATTTTAAAAATTTAAAAATCTGTTTAAGTATAGTGTTTCTTAATCTATTAGGGGGTATGTAATTTTATAAGTATCCCGCGGAGTTATGATGCATTTCTAATGTGGCCCGCAAGATCATTTGGGTTGGCCACCTCTGCTGTAGTGAATTATACATATACATATTAATTCGTTAGAGTCGTACAAGTTTAGATAAGTTTACATAGTCTAGATATGTTTGTTAGAAAGTTTAAAACACCAATGGAGATATTAAAAACACTTTTTCAATGCTAGGGTGTCCAACTTCTCCACGAAAAATTGAAACTCGCTTATTAGTAGAGCGATTCACACACGAAAGTTGTTTGCGGAGTCCAGGCGGGATTTATTTCTCGCCCGCTCTTTACCTTGCCAGGACGTGTATATTTATCAGTAATTAGCGATGGGGTCCAAAGTTTTACTTGGCGAGGGTGGGAGGTGACTGCACCGGAAGCTGGTCTGCGCAGGCTGGTATCCGGATATGCGATAAGTGCTTGTGCATTCATTCTGCCGGGTGGACTGCAGCTCCCGTGACGAGGTTCCGTGCAGTTAAATATTTGACTCAGAACTGAAAGAGAATGAATCAAAGTTTGGTCTTGTGTTTTATAATTGAAGGAACATGATATTTCGATTGACTGTATATTCATGTGAAACTTTCCGTGGGAACATTCATTATATGGTCTTAGTTAGAAAAAGTTTAAATTAACAGTTCACAGTTTCTATGAAATATTCATGTTTATTTATTGTAGTTTGTCTATCTGATTAGATGTTGCTCACCTGTTTCAGTTTCTTAGTACTTTTTAAAATCAACTTATTATGTACTTTAATATACACATTTCTGACATTCTTTTAATTTACTTTCTTGAATGATAATTGTCTATTGTTACACATTTGTTTTATACTATAAAACATTATATATGGGTTTTGCTTTATTATACTTTTTGTATAGTTTTTGTTTCAAATTGTTATACGACTTTTTTTATTTTATGAAATATTAATATAAATATTTATAGATTTTTTCTAATTGTATCGTGTGTGTGTGTGTATTTTTTTTTTCTAGGTTATTTAGTTTTCTTCAATAATTTGTCAAACTTATACATCCAATCATTGCCTTTTTATTCCATAAACATAATTTATTGAGGAAACAAAACAATCAAAACCGCAACATTACAGCTGAAGCGACTGTATAAAGTCATTAGAAGTCCACGCGAGGGGAAGGGCGCCCTGTTATAATATTTAATCTTTGGCGGTGAAGTTGGGTGGCGCCAAACTTCCCAGTCGGTTTTCTTAATACATAAAACATTTCACCCTTTTTCATGAAACTGAATAAATAAATAAATTTCTCAAGTGGGTAGTTATGGAATAAATTAATTCCGCACTGTGCGTGATATCCCTAGAGCAGGAGAATTTTTTCATACATAACCTATCCTAACATGTTAGTTATTGTCATGTTAGTAGATTTTTTATTTATAAATTATGTATATTTAAACAAAAAATGTACTTATGGAGCTCAAAAGTAACATTATTAGCGCAAGATTCAGAATATGTTTCAAAAATAAAATCCAATTTGCGGTTTTTTAAGGTTAAATAAGTTTGATTTAGACAGTTTTGTTATTTTTTTACTGAATCATTCGATATGCACAAAATTTTCAGATTTTTAAAGCACAATTTTATTGAAATGACGCACGCAATTTAAAGCAAGATTTTTATAATTTTTAAAGGTAGAGCCAAACACGTAAAGCCAGATATAGAAATTTATTATATATCTTACAGTAATTGGGTTAAAATATCGATCATTACCAATTTTTTTTATTTTCAACACCTAACCTCCAAGCAATTTGTTACTTGTTGGTTTAATGAATATAGGGCGGTCATGTTTTTTTTTCTTCTAAAATCAGGTCGTTATATTAATATAAAAAAGGAATCACAAACAATTAAGAGATTAAAAATGAAATAATTAAAAAATGTATGCGTTAAAAAAGAATGAAATATCCAACAATTTAATTTTACAGAGACAACAAATCTCCCATTATGACAACACCTACAAAACTGCGCTGAAAATTTTGCCGAATAAAACACAATTTTCCGCTGGAGGGGGCGGAGGGTGCACACGCACCCCGTAATTAATGGCGCCTGTACGGCAGACCTGAAGGATCTGTCAACCAATTAGGTATATTCGGGGTACACTTACTCCGGGCCAGGGGGTGGAAGGCGGGGGATGCGGGCTGGGCTCCATTAGTACCCGTCACCCCTTGGAGGACAGGGTGCCTCCTCGCTGACGGGGCTCCCCGCAATAATGCGATTCTAATTTTGAGTTTGTCGCGGAGTTTCTAGGCCGCTGAAAGGTTGCTTGAATGGAGGCTTGTATGAAGTGCTAGCCCATCGCAGGCACGACCCTCTAGAATCCTATTATCTAGTTTTTATTCTGCAGACGCTTGCTACACAGACTATTTCAACATTGTCTAATTATTTATTATTTTTTAATAAAATACTTGTTCGTTTTTATTTGTGACCGGTTTCGCCAACCTTTTAATTAACGCCAACAATTACCCCATTAATATAAAAACATTTGTTCACAAAAGTTTGCAATTATATAGAATCCTCCATTTGTCAGGTACATTAAAATCACATTAGCCCTTACCACCTGACAATCACTCTCTCTCTCTCTCTCTCTTTCCAACAACCTATCCCTCTAACAATTGTTTACCTAATTGCTTATTTTTATATAAAATTTCGCTCTGTTTGATAATGCCAACGTAAAAGGTCGGCAAAACCGGTCACAAATAAAAATGAAAAATTGGAAAATCACTCAAGTATTTTATTCAAAAGTATTAAAATGGAATTCCACCAAGTACTCTCTGTCAAAAATATTGAATTTCCTAATTATTTATTTGCAAATTATTGTGGCCTCTTCCGGGGCTTAAATATTTTACAAATATATACGCAAAAATACCGCATGTTTTAAAAACAAAAAAGGTTTTTTCATTCAAATAACTTTTACATCAAAAGAATTTAAATTATTTAGACGAGGTCTTGAATAAAATATTAATTTATATGAAATATATTCCCAATTCAAATAGAGGCATAGCTCAGACAATTTGAATAAACTCCAAAAAAGCGAAAATGCTTTAGAATATTGTCATCTCCTAGCCATTCAGATATAAATATTTTTGGAACCTGGAAATACATCGGGATAGTAGATAGGCAAAAGACTCAAATAATATTTAATATTCAATAAAAAATTCAAATCTTGAAAAACTAAATAAACTTTGCTTAAAATAAAATTTCAAATGAATAGTGCAGTCTTAAATTATTTAATAATGAAATCCTGTCGATTGTGTTTTTTTAAAAACAATTATTTGATATAATTGGCAGTCCCTCTCGTCGTTTCCGTAGTGTAGCGGTTATCACGTGTGCTTCACACGCACAAGGTCCCCGGTTCGATCCCGGGCGGAAACAGTGCCTTTTTTTTATTTTATTCGAATAAATATTTTTATTTACAAATACTTTATAATATATCTGTCTAAACTACACAGCAATTTTGTTACAAATATTTATTTCTTTTGTTACACAAGCGAACTCGCTGTTTTATAATGTGAAGTTATTTCATATAAAAACTTAATGTGCACGAATAATTTCTTTGAAAAGCCCGCAATACGTCGTTCTTTGAAGTATCTTCAACTACGATTTCAAAGCGAGTTTTCTCTGGGCAATTTAAGTTTTAAAATTTCTCATTTATTCCACCTTAGTGTAACATCTTAGATTCAGATGTCGAGAGTCCCGCTGTGTACCTGTCGAGTAGACGTTTATTCTAATTTTGGCATGAGATGCACAGTTGTAATAAATTCCTACATTTTTCAAAAATTTTATTGTTTCAAAAATTGCTCACATCAAACATAAAACAAAAAAAAACTGTAACTGTGTTGAATTTGATTTATCTTTAAATATAAAAGAGAAGCTGAAATATAAATCTCAGATTATATTTTCAATATTGTGTATTACGAGATGAATAAGATATGATTTGCTTGGAGTTTATTTACCATCAATTTTTATCTAACATTTAAATTTATATATATTTTTTATTTTTCTCCTCACCACTTTCTCTTCATTTCTTCTATATTTATTGAGATTATTTATAATATTAAATTAGCGTATAAACTGTTAAAATAAATTGCATATATACTCGTAGTTACACAATTGCACAAATTAAAACATTGTTCAATGGCAATTTTTTTTTATTTACTATCAAATTTTAAATAATTTGTTATCAGAGGTTACTAATCTTTTTCTAAATATTCGGATTTTTGTGACGCCCTTAATACATCAGATATTTTTTTTATTTTTGACTTTCTTGAAAAATGCTTGCGCACTGACCGTTTCAAAAGATGCAGATTGAAAAGAAAACAATGAAAGACTCGAAAGTTGCTAAATTTTTGGAATTTTATCAGCATACACGATTGTTGGCGCAAAAATTCGAGAATTGGAAATTACAAGAAAATTTCCGAATTGTTTTATTGAATATTTCGCGGCGCCCTTATGACGGCATTTCGGCGCCCCTACACTTTGGGAATCACTAAGTTAAATCATATATAGTAGTTGTGCGATGATGCAAATAAATAATCATGTCAAATAGTAACACTAAAGGCGGGGCGGGTACTAGTACCCGTTTCGCGGACTGCTGTCTAAAAGCGGGGCGCGTATTAATACCTTTTTGAATGTGTTTACTCTAAAACCAAAAGGTCATTTTACTCTTTAGGTTTACAGCTCGTAATGTTTGCTTAGACTCGTCAACGTTACTTTTACCAATACTTTTCAGTGATTCTGAACAAAGTGACAATGAAGAAGTGAAGTGGTCAGAGAACGATAATCCTCCAATTATTGAACAATTTTTAGGACAAAGTGGTGTTGTTGTGGTGCCAAGTAATCCACAAAGTGTGTATGGAATGGTTTAACTTTTTATAGGAAACGATTTATTTGATTACATGAGTACTATACAAGAGTGTATAGACTTGATTTCACACGTGCAATTTTACGCGAATTTTGTCCGCTTCGCACATCAGATTAGTAAATTTGGTTTCCTGCTTAAAATATAAATATAATATAAGCTATTGTGTAACAATAACATTTAATATATTTTTAAAAATCTCGTTATTAGCTCGGAGTTGCTAAACGGATGAAAAAAAATCAAAGAGTGTACAGACTAGATTTCGCACGCGCAGTTTTACGCGAATTTTGCCCGCTACGCACATCAATTTAGTCAATTTGGTTACCCGCTTAAAGTGTGTTAATAATATCAATGATATTTACTATGAAAATAATACTCGATGAAACTAATATGTTAATTTAACTCCATTAAAAATAAAATTATTAAACCTTTCCAGCAGTTAAAAAAGTCTCATAAGTGACTAAGTAATTTTATTTATATATATATATATATATATATATATATTTATTATTCTATCCAGACTCTCACGTGGATATATCTCGACTGCCTTCTTGTATCTATTTCATTACAGAGGTCCCATTAATATTTATGATTTTCGGGACCCGTCCCCTCCGCGGCCCTCGCAGGGCCCGGCGTGAATATTCGCTGATGGCGAGATTTTTTCTCCGGCGTGTGTAAAACACTCGCCGCGGAGGACAGCTTGTATTCCCGGAGATAAGATCTTGCAAACTACTCGCTGGATTTATGATTATCTCCAGCCGGCGCATGAGGGCCAGAGTGACAGAAGAGCGTGATTTTGCTACAGAATGTGAGAGGAGATTCTAATAAACAGATTTATTTTAATAAGAAAAGCACGCGCGGGAACTGCGCACCTAATCCTTAAGCGAAGAATGAAAAAAACCAGAAAGAAACATACGAATATATTGCTCGAAATACTGAACCTTTGAAATAAAACAAAATTGCTTACAAAAATACAGAAATACATGCGTTATATACACACAATATTTATAAAATAATTATTTAAATCGTTTGTTTTAATAATTTCATATTTTAAAATAAAATATATCAAATTTTAACACATTTACGACAGCAATAAACCTAAAGGCCTATTTCGTATCGATTGATATCTTACGACTACTTATTTAAAGATTATATATGACATTACATCAAATAAAATTTAATAAAAAAGGCATACTATTTTCAGTCGTTACTCACTTATCTGGGACACCAAGAAAGTGAAACCAATTTTACTTTTTTTTAAGTAAATGCTGTTTGATTATGTTGTAAATTATATTTAATATCATAACCTTGTCGCCGTTACTTTTTTTGATACCTGGCTCTCCCCAAAAAAACAAAACATTTTACTTTACTCTCATTTTTGCCCCTTCGTGGTCGCTGAATACTTTTTGCTAATTAACGATCATCTGATACTCAGTATTTTCTTTGAAAACCAACAACATGCTTGTATCCCCTTGAAAGGCACTGACGAGACTCCAAGGCTAATTCAAATTCTTCATTGTATCTCTGATTCGATCAGAATTCCATCACGACTCCCCGATGCCCAGTGCGTCCTTTGTTTGCTGGCCGACTGGCCCGGCCACTCCGTGTCATCGTCTTGACGTCGGGCAGCTGACTAATGGAGAAGAGGTCAAGCAGGACCCGTCAGATTTAATATTCATGGGAGATTCTGCTAGATTTACCTTTTTTCGCGGCGTCCTGGGAAATCTAACGCCCGCCCCCGGGGATGCGTCGCGACGTCCCCTCGTCTTGAATCAGTCCAAATTTATTTCCATAAATTTTTAAATCTTCAAAAATAGTCTACTCCCTCGAATAACTGGCCGCTGGACGCAGTCTTTTATGCTTTGTTTAAATATGTAAATCGGCTGCAAACCAGCTTAAAAGTCGCTACTTCAAATACTAACGTTGTTAAACATAATATAATGCAATCTTTATTTTATATTTAAAAAAAAAAATTTTGGGTGTACCAAAATATCGATGATACTAAATATATTTGCATTTTAAGTATACACGTGTTCATGGCATATTGGTGTAATGTTTAATACTTCATGTTCAAGCAAAAAGTATAAACAGCCAATTTGGTAACTACTCGTACGTAATATTATACTCATTTGGCTATACATATTTGTATAGTAAATAAGTCTTATTCTCTTTGAGTTCTTTCTTTCATAACAGATCTAACTTTATTTATTTATAATGATAAAAGTACCTTTGTATTTTGTTTTCACTTTGAGTTTATTAAAAAAAATTGCATTACTACTTTCGACCCAATACAATGGGTCATTATCAGTTGCTTAACTAAACTGTTTAGTTAAGCATCTGATGATGACCCTGTGTATTGGGTCGAAACTAGTAATTCTAATAATTTTAATAAACTCAAAGTGAAGACAAAATACAAAGGTACTTTTAGCATTATAATAATGGATCTTCACGAATCAAATGCCTTGTCCCTCAACAAGATTTATTTATTTATCCTGTTGTTAATAAAATCACAGAATTCATAGAAAATCTTCAAGGTCATCTGCATTGTCAGGGAATCTTCATATGCGCAAGTTCTACTCGTACGTAAATTTTTGTTTCTGTACCATTATTATACAGCAAAAAGTACCGCCTCTTTACTTCGTATGCTAAGCCTCCCCAAGATCCCCCCGCGCCAGACAGTTGTGACGTCATCAAATAGGTTGCCATAGATTACACACGAGTTTATATCCGCGCTGTATTATTATCCCGCTTAAGCTAATGAAGATACCAGTGTCGTGGGGTGGGTGAGAGGCGTAACATATTTCGTACTTGGGAATAAAATTATAAATGATACTAAAGGCGCGGCACGGGGAGCATAACTACACGAGAGGCTGTTATTAAGTTTCGCTGCGAACTGAAAGTCGGCTTAGTCTTATTATATTAATTTAAAATGAGACGAGAGGTCTGGGGGAACTCCCCCATTTCGGGCGAGGTAAATGTAATGATGGAAACGATGATTTCGAATTTAATAACAAATTACGCAACTTCTTGCACTTATATCCTCCTTATCAGCGACGCGTTGGTTCAATATTTTAATACTTCCATATTTATACAACAAATTATATGACCTCGTGATTGAGAGACCACGATCATTTTTATTTGTGAGCACTTTAACTTTTCAGTGTATTCAACAGAACGATGCTCAAATTTAAATTAAATTATTTTTGACGAATCACTCAGCACAGCAGACAAGCACTCAGAAATACGAATAATTTTTATCTTCTAGCCATTTGGCTATTTATATTTCTTGTATCTTTTTTAAGAGCTTCGACCAAAAAATCTCTGTCCGATTTTGAATATATTTTATTTATTATGCTACAAAAACATAAAATAGTTTTTTTACATGTGTTCTAGCGCTTTAAAAATAGTACTTAACATTACCATAACCATATCGTAAATAATTCTAAATTATAACCACGTAGCTCGTGAGTCCATTAAACGCAATAATAAAAACTTATGACGTCTAGACTGAATGATAGTTTATTTGAATTATCTACTTTACCATTACTATCAAATCATTGGCAATTAATAAATGGAATAATATTATACTATTATATGGAAAGTACTATATAGTGGCTTTTACTTAATTTATTTCATTACCTGGAAATATAAGCTTGCAGGCTATAAATGTCCCAGGCGTTATTTCAAGTTGTCCGTTATTTTACTTTGTATTTTCGCTTTATGTTTGCTTAAAAAATAATTATACATTTATACAAATAGCATTTGAACCGCTCAGAGCTCTTGTAACATGAGAAGAGCACTAAACCGTGAACATGGGCACAATAGTCAACTCTGAAACCTTAATAGCGAGATTCTCTCTGCAAGTGGAGGCATGTTGCGGGAAGCCCCTGCATCGCGGCGGACCCTTTATACAAGACCTCACTGTCTTATTAACTAGTTTTAGATTATTCAATGAAGATATTGAGCACTACAAATGTTTTATTTTATTTTTAACACTCACGTGCTTTTACTTTTATACTATTTTTATTATATTCACTCGTGAAAAAATAGCCAGATTTTCAAATAAATATTTTATTCAACCGACTACTGTAATTGGGTGAAAATATGAATTGTAGAATCAATGTGCCTATTTTGTTTTAAATAAATATTTTTTACTTGTACAAATGATTATTTATTTGTTTCCTTAAAACTCATATTTGTCGCATAGAGTATTTTCTAAGAAAGGTATAAGTTCAGTTAAGAAAAATATAAACTTTTTAATTTTAAACAACTAAATCACGAATACACTGTTAGAAAAATGCATTTTTGTTTTAGCCTAAAATTCAAATTCAATAAATATTTTTAAAAAACTGAACCAACATCTAATAAATAAAACTAAAGCCTTTGAAAAGCAAAGCGCTCCCTTTTATATATATTTTTTTCCACAAAAGGACAAGGGATTTATTTCTAGTCTTCTAATATAAATAATGCTACTCTGATTATATACTTTAAAATACTGTTTTCGAAATAAATAACACTTAGAAAAACTTAGAATCTTAACAAATTACAGTATTTACTGGTTTTTTATTCGCAAACATTCAGATAATGCCCCTCTTTCAGTTCTAACGACACCCACTCAAGATAACAAAAAATCCAGTTAGTTTGAAAGTCTCCCGTGAAATAAAGTAGAAGAAGTGTAACAATTACAGTTAATACAAAAAACAACATCAACACCGTGGGGTGCCCGTGCCCTCTCCTCCCCCGGCCGCCTCGTATACCATCCACCCCATCCACCCCATCCACCCCGTCCACCCCGGCCACCCCCAGCCTGGAAATAAAAATCACTTTTTAGTTTCAGTAGTCCCACGGGAGACATTGAAGGTAACCACGACAGAAGCTGGAGATACACCACAATGGTGGGAGAATTTAAATGAATACTATTATTTGTAGAGCTGAATTTTACACCCCCGTGTTGTGTTTTTTAAGCTTGTCTACTTTTAATGCATTTTAAGAGTGTCCTTTTAAAACAACGGCATTATTTTAAGTAGCTTGTAAAAACTCTACAATACACCGCATTATGAATACCAGAAAGTTATTGTTGGAAAATATGGTGAAAAGGTAATCAAATACAAAGATATAAGTAATCATTGTATTTTGTAGCACCTTTTTAATAAAAGAATAAACAAATAATAAGTTTTATTTAAACAACTGAGTTCAATAATGCAAACTCTTAAGTGAAAAAGAAACAAATTTTCACAATAAAGGGTTCGTCTATACCTATACGAACGCTTCCTCAAAAATGGATACTCATTTTATAGGGAGACAAAATGTGATATGTTTGGGAAACCTCTATATTTGTAATGTTTTTATGTATAAATAATTATAGCCATTTCTTGATACATAGAACAATGAGTAATAAATCACCTCTAAAAATAAATTTTGGTATCAATTTAATTTGATAACCGGTGATGCCTCCTTGCGTGTAGAGTCCTCCTCGCCGAGCCGAGCGATCACTCGAGACAGCGTCCGGTCTGTTTTTTCCGCCGTCCAGGGGCGCGACAGTGATTGCGTGGAAGCGGCGGCCGGGATTTATGACGGATGTTTCACTGCAGGAAACCTTCCATTACCGGAGTTGTTGCTTGTTTGCGAAACACTAAAACACGAAACCACCAGGCGTCACCCAGGTACGACCCCTCATTGCTGTCTGTGCATTTTACAGTAAGAGCCACTCAGTAGAGATACGAGGTACAAGGCATTATTGCTGTTGATGTATTTAACAGTAGCAGTCACGCAGTAAAATGCTAGGTGTGGGTCTTATTGATGTAGTGTATTCTACAGACAAAGCTCAATTACTTTTTAGTCGATTTTTCAATTACTGCTGACTTAGTATTCTACAGTAAGAACAGTGGTTGAGATTTATGACGATACTTCACTGGAGAAAACCTTCCATTACTTAAGATTTTGCTTGTTTTTAAAAACCACCTTTCGCCACCCAGCCACAAGACTTCATGGCTACCTGTGTATTCTACAGTAGAATCCATACAGTAGATTTTCCATCCATTCATAAATACCGATTCGCTTGAAATTATTTTTTTAAACAACGTTGCGCCAAACAAAAAGCGCCAAAACTGTATATTAATAAAAAATTACATATTGGTGTGGTCGAGAGTATTAAGATAGGCGTGATTTGTAGTAAAATTATGTTTCAGTAAAAAATACTTACGAATATATATGAAATCACTAAAAATGTCATTAGAAATTAATCACAAATAATAATATCGGTATGACCGAAATAGTTCATTGTTTCCGTTCCTGGGGCTCGATTCCCGTCGTTTTTCGTTCCGCCTCCATATTCCGTTCTGAAATTACAAATAAATACAAATATACATCAAAATCGGCTTCCGGCGGGGTTCGAGTAGTTCCGGAAACACGCAATAACTCCATCTGATCGTTTCCAAGGCGGCGCGGCGGCTGGCCAGGAGGCTTTACTCCAAGCGAGGATGACACAAGAGAAGAAATTCTCCTGTATAACCAAGACAAACTGCTTTTTTTGTATTATTTTATTTTTAAACTGGGCCGATATAATGCGATCATTTTTTCTTGTTATGCGCTTTTGTATTTTGTGTACTACTTAAGACTTGTATTTCTGGATACAAAGCTAGAGACGAAGAACCTTCGTGTATATTACGTTAATATATATTTATTAACGTAACAAGTTTCACCAATATGCTGGGTAGACGATTTCAAGCAGAGTGATGAATCTTGAAGATGCCAAAAATAATATGTTTGCAAAATTTTCCGCGTTAAATAAAAAAATTACTATAAATCGTCATTGAAAATATATATATCCAATCTAAAATAACGAAAAAAAAATTTAAAGAGAAATAATAAAAACACACGTGTACGTATCTGTTTATTCTAAATATATATTTTCTTTTGAATGCTTTTTTCAGTAAATTGAAAACCATTTTAACATTCATATTTGAACATGAAACTAAACGAGTATGAAATTATTTTCTACGTACAAATAATATGTTTCATTTTATATGTAAAAGCTTTTGAAAGTATTTTCTTTCTAAAATTTAAGATTGACGGTAATATTCTGTTCATGTGATTTAAAAAAACACATTAATAAAAAAAATATTATCTGGACTTTTTTTGAGATAAACTCCTTAGTAAATGATTTTAATGTAAAAACTTTCATAATATATCAATAAAATGTTTTCCTTGCCTTGATTTGTTTGGATACTGTATTGTTTATTTAATTTGACAACCTAGGCACATTTTTAGTTTAAAGTCCAAAAATGTTATCATATAGTGCTTATTGTGAAATTAATTATTTTTAATGTATTATTTGGATTTTTTAAATACAAATATATTTCTTTTTAGTTATTTCGTAAATTTAAATGACGTTTTTACTCAATTGAGATTTAAATCTTACAAGTGTTTTCTTTTTTCATATTATTGAAATATATTTTATTTTTCACTCAAAAGAAACAAAATTTGTTCTTGAGGAAACCAAGCCAAATACCTATAAAGAAATAAATTTTTTTATGAAAAAATCATTATTAATTCAATTTAAATTAAATCGCTACTGTAGTATTTTTTAGTATCATCTGCCATATTTCAAGGGCGCCATACACACGCCAAGTCTACATAATTATTGTAAAGAGGAATTTCGTATAAATCATAAAGTCTTGAAATTTCAGATATAAAAACCCCATGCTGAATTGAAAAAAAAGCATAAACGTCGTTTACATATTTTATTCGACGACTTACTTATTATAAGAGTAAAACAAAAATACGTCATGTGGTGCTATTATTAGTAGTTTTTAAACCACTTTTTTAATATTTCACCAAACATAAAAGTATCAAAAAAGAGTAGTACTTACTTGGCACGCTATATAGAAGTAAAATAAGAGTATTTTATGATCTTATTTTATTAGAGATACTTGAACATATATTTTATTGCAAATGATACGATTTGATTTAAAGTTCTTTTGAGCCATAAAAGCCCTGAACTATCGTACGTCGTTGGTTTCCATGTGGAATGCAGGCCCGGTGCAGCTGAGGTGGTTCCTGTCGGGGCGCCGGGGGATTCCCTGCACCTTTGAACGTATCAGGCACCAGGACCGTGAACGGCGGTGACTGCAGGCGCCAAAGGGAATACGTCATGAGGACTGCACTGCGATTCTGCTTACTGCACCACGCAACTACCTGTTATTGCTCATGCAATCTTAGTATATTGTTAATTCATATATAAATATATATATATAAATAATTAAAAAATTTGACACAGTACTTGGTGGAATTACATTTAAATTTTTTAAATAAAATACTTGAGTGATTTTTCCACGTGTCATTTTTATTGTCACCAATAAAAATTAACATGTGAATAAATCACAAATACAGTATACGGTGCGTGCATTAATTTTTTCGTGAAATTGGAGCTTTATTATAAAAATTGGTGTAGTATATTCTATTCAAAGTATTGTCCATCGCTAGCCACTACTTTTTCCCATCTTTCGGGCAAATTATGGATTCCATCCCAAAAGAACTGTTCGTCTTTTGAAGCCAAGAAAGAATCAAGCCAATATTTGTTTCCCTGTTTAGAAGTGAAGCGTATTCGAGATTGAAACAAATGGTAGTCGGAAGGGGCAAGGTCTGGGCTAAAAGGCAGGTGAGGTAGAACTTCCCATCCACTGTTTTCCAAATAGGTTTTAACCGATTTAGCAACATGCGGCCGAGCATTGTCATGATAGAAAACTACAGACTCGTGCCTGGTCGCATATTCTGGCCGTTTTTCTGCCAATGCTCGCTCCAAACGCATCAATTGTTGTCTGTAGAACTCGCCCGTGATAGTTTGGCCTGGTTTCAGCAGCTCATAGTGGATGACACTCTTCTGATCCCACCAACTACACAGCATTACCTTGGCCTGGCCGTCGATGTTGATGCATGTCCGGGCTTACCCCATGATTTTTTACGCTTCAGGTTGTCCCGAAAATCCGAAAAAAATAATGCACACACCAATAATGTGGTATATTCATTGAATCAAATTCGAACAATATTTTATTGAAAAATTAAAGTACGAACTTTGAAATCTTATATGAAACAATTCATCGAACAAACGTCGCTGGGCACACAAGTCCACAGAAATTAAAGTTCTTATATTTTCATAAAAGTGAAAAAAGTAAAAAGGAGTTGAAATTTAAAGTCCCCCAATGCGGAGAGCGTCCATATTGCAGATGGGTTCCTCGGAGCCCGCGGCTTGTGACGGACATTTCATGTAATCATTTTCTCCAAATGCCTCCTTTGAGCGCGCCGAGAGACTCTTTCATCTAACAATTGCGAGATTGGATAGTATTTATCGTGCAATGGGTTCGACGCGTGTGCCGGCGAGGGTTCTTCTTAGAAACGAAATTCGTCATTTTACAGCCTGAAACATTTGGATGTGTGATATTTTTGCTTATTATCTGTATGAACTATTGCTTTTTAAACTTTTTTGAAACTTAATTTCAAGATTAAAAGTTTTTCCGACGAAGAATAAATGATAATCCGGAAGTCGAATTCATTCCCTACTTAAAAATATTTGATCACTTCGGTACTGAAATAATGGTAATTTTTCAAAATTCATACCTTTTTAGATTTTAGAAACGATTTTTTTTTAAAATGAAAAAATAACCATTTCAAAGTCATCATAAATAATTTAGTAAGTTTGCGGTTGTACCACGTAACATGCATAAGTATTTAATATAGATTTAAAATTTTATAATTCATAAATGATTTCTAACTAGGTTAAACAATGTGTCATACTATGTAAAACATCTAGGGTATTTTTGGATCAAAATCATGTTTTTAATACATAATTGAAAGCAACGCATAGTTTTCACTCACAACAAAATATTTTTTTCCGTTTTATGCATATTTTAAATATTGAGAACTGTTAAGTAGACAAAAAATCTATGTAAAATATGTGGTAGGCAGTGGTTTTTGTGAAAATTCTCTTTTAAGGAAAAAAAACTGTCATGGATAATAATTGCTTTTTGATGAATATAATTATTATTAATAAAACTAAATACATTGGCTAAACCAAAATATACGTAGCGCACGCCACCATCATTGTATCAATAGATAATTACAATATATAGAATGTTTCAAAGTTTTTTTTATTATTATTCATGCTTAGTATTTTTAATACATAATGTGAAATACAGTTTTTTTGTTTAATAGCATTCTATTCAATGTAATGAAGTATTTAAAATTAAACATTGTATATCACATTTTTTCAGCGGAGATAGCAAGAAAACTAATAAAAGCATCTCCCCCTGCTTCTTGGGCGGGCTGGCCGGGCCCGTCAGGTTTCATATACAGTCAAGAATTTATAGCGCGCCCGTCCATACACCTCGCGTGAAATATAACAAACACATAATAAAAAATGAGAGATTTATTCCCATAGTTCGTGAAATATTTGCAAGGGAAATACACACGAGGGGGGTGATCTTTTTATACGCTGTACATCCATAAACGTCTTACTTTAATAAAAGTATATTCTAAAATTTATTATATTTTTAAAAATATAACTTTTTATTCAAAAGCGTGTCTCTGTATACTTTTCAGTTTTTTAAAATCAAAAATGTGTTTTTAGTAAGAAAACTATTTCAAATATCAGCGAGATTAGTTATGTTTCAAAACATTTTTATATTTTGAACTCAATTTTTACAAATACAAATATTGAATAAAAACCTCTTCTGTTTACAACACATAAAAAAGTTCTAAGCTCATAATTACCGTTTATAATATTTATTGATATTCTCACCGATTGACAATGTAAAGGAGTCACGTAACAGTAACAAAAATTGTCGACCTAAGAACATTATTATTTACTTTTATAATCACGAGTCAGAGATAAATAATCATATATAGCTAGAGAATCAAAAATGAATCTATAACCATGTTATATTATTGATTTTTTGCGAAGACCGTCTCACAGGAAGTACGATTTTACCTATAAAGGTTTGATTGATTAATAATGATTAAGTACATTTTTTCAATGCACATACATGGGTATGTGGGTTCGAATCCCACAAAAATCACGATGATATTTTTCTAAGAGTTTCTTTAATCAATTTTCAATATTTGAAAAAATGTACTTAATCATTATCAATATAACCATGTTACTATATTATAGAAGGCCGCAAGCATGTGATATAGATAGCAGATTAGCATGTGATAGCACAGATTAGATTTTGTCTTGTTTTGTACACATCCAGAATTCGCCTTGTTGTATACAAGAGTATTTGAAAAAAAAAGTTTTTTTACTTTTTAATTAGATTCATAAGAATTATATTTAATCTTAATAAAATTAAGAAAAAGTTATTGCTCCAGCAAGGTGAAAACTAAGACCTAAACACTGTAATCTTTACAACAATGATTTGACGAATTCAAGTAATACCTCATATAATTTATGTATTTGTGACTGACACCAGTCATAGAATAATATACAGTTTTTAAACGACCAAATTATTATAATAAAATTTAGATGCGTAATTTATTTCATGAAAAAATTATCGTTATTTATTGTTTAATGTAAAACGGTTATGAAAATATTTTGTATAACAACGAGCTCTTGTCCGACGGTGTTATTTATCAACGCTTATAATTTATCAGTCGCTGCGAATTAATTTTGATTTAATTCAAAACCCGTAAAATATTTTTTATACTTTCGCAGACAATAACAATCAATCTTTATTTAATAAAAAACCACTTATCTGGTAGAAATATACATCGTGAAAATTTCTATTACGCCAGTAAATTTGAAATTATGTCAACATACATTTATTTTAATCATAAAACTCTTATCTGAGTAAACAAATTATAAAAATTGTTGTTTTTAATGGGGTTAAAATGTTTATATAAAAGATAGAGTATTCATTATTTATAATTAATGGGAGATCATATATATGAGAAAAAGCACTGATGATCTTGGGTGTTGTACTGCGTGGTGATTCGTGACTTGGGACGTCTCGGTTTCGGTACCTTCGTCTTTCAGTACCTGTACTGAAAATGTCTCCTAGAATCCCTGCCCACGGTTCCAGCGACGGAACGCTTTCGCAAGATTCAATTTTTATTCAAGATACTCACCGTGGTTTAGTAACTTAAAAAAAAATTTAAACTTACTCACTAAGCTTTCGAGGGATCGTGGCTTTATTTTACTACAAATACAGATTTATACGAAAGTAATAACATTTACAATGTCTATTCAACTTATTTATCGTTTAATTCATAGGATCCCAAAGTGGTCAATATCCCCAGGGATCGATTCCGCCCTGATTACAGCGAAAAATTAAATTGGGGGTCCACGAACTGTGAATGGGGGTCTACGAGAGTGGATCCCATTTAAACAGGTCATTACCAGAATACTACAGTGGATTATCAATCCATACGGTTACATTGAGGAATTGAAAGTCATACTACAAGAAGAACTGATCGAAATAAGCCCTAATGAAGAACTGAAGGTGTAGTTTAGATAGGGATATCAGAAATTTTGGCTTCAGAGAGACATACCTGCTATTTATCCTGCATTACGGACTATTGCAAGAAGATTTTTAATAGCTTTTCCATCTTCCTACCTCGTGGAAAAGGGTTTCAGTGCTGTTGCCATTCTTCTAACAACAAATGGAAATCACTGGGCGAGGAGATTTAAAGTTAAATCTGACTAATTTGAAGCCAAATATTGAAAAATTGCTATCAAAGCATCAGACCCATCCCTCCCATTAAAAGATTAATTATTTTTTAAGTAAATTTTCCTATATTTGCATTTTGTGAGATTTTATTTATAAAGGTATACAGTAAAACCTCGATATAACGGACCCCTGTTTAACGAATTTTGGATATAACGGGAAAAAAATCCAGTCAAACGTAAAAATTCAATATTAGCAAGGCAGGAGGTCTACGAAAAACAAGAAAACTCGACAAGGGGTCGACGGGTCAAAAAGTTTGGGTGCCTCTGGTTTAAATAGTCGTTATTATTAAATATTTATCATGAGAATACATTTATAACAACTAAATTAAAAACTATTTCTAATATATTTAATTATAATCAAATGCACGTTAAGTCTATTGAAAAATTTATTTGCAGGAACTATTTGCTTTGTAATAATATAAAACACTTTAATTTTCAAACGAATAAAAGCTCGAAGAACGAGCCTGATGCAAAATTGCCTTCGGTAATTCAGTAATTTTGAAAATTCCCATCGGATACGGCGGATTTCCGGCGCGGCGCCGCGGCCGGGGATGAGTGAAAATTTATGTTAATCACATAAGTCCAGGCTTTCTCCTGTCCTCGGCCTTGCGCTGTCGCAATATTTAATATCGCTTTTAATTTATGTCGCATCGGGGATCTGCCCAAGCCCGGCGCTGCAGGGCCCGGGAAAACTTTACACGGAATTGAATACGCGGGCTTGTACGCCGACAGACCGGCCGTCGTTATTATAAATACTCAGTTCTTGGGTGAGATGCCGCATTTTTACTTTTTCAACGTTTCTATCCCGGTACTGAAAACAAATAATAAAATATATATATCTAAACACTTCTGAACATCCAAAAACTGAGTATTTATGCTTTGTATACAACGATAGTAGGGATCTTAAATTCAATACTAATTGAATAATCTGACTGAAACTTCACAGAAAAAGAAAATTGGAAAATTCCCAATAAATATACTTTGTCTCTTGCTCACGCACTTTAAACGTTATTTTGAAGCATCAAATAACTTACAAAAAAGCCATCAGCTGGCAGATACAGCTCAATCGACCAAAAGCAATTGTCTTAACCTGTACAATAAAAAGCTCGCTTTTAAACCCAAGATTCCTTGCATGCTTTACATTGAACCCTAATACGATCACAATTTTAGCACGAAATCTTGATTGATATTAAATTTTATACTAGGCGAAATTTCATTAAAATATTTTTGTAAAAAAACGTTTAAGTCTATTGCAACTTGATTTTGTTTAAAGCTACTAGTTTCGATAGCGTGTGTACTTGGTATCTTCTAAGGCAGAATATATTTGTAATATTATATAATAATATAATCGTTTTTGTGTTTTATCTCTCAATATCCTGTATTACTGGAGAATTCCACTACAATATACAATATATATATATATATATATTTTTTTTTTGTTTGTTTTTATTTAATGAACCTATAAGTCCTTTAAAGTCGTTATTAAGTCATTACTTCTCGATTGCCTGCCGGCTGAATCAACTCCGAGGCAGTGCTGAGTAGCTGTATCTGGTTGCTTAGTGTTTTGGTGTCTCATATTTAGTGAATAATGCTGAACACCCTCATCAGGCGCGACAATGCGCCCCCCGACAGCGGAGCCCCATCCCCCATCGACACCCTCGCTCGATGGCGTGGGAGTCCTGTTGTTTTTATTATAAAATAACTCACAACGAAGCTTAAAATGACAACGGTACAATCAAAAACCTTCCACCGTGTCAAAGATATACCATACCACCCAAACATCAAGTTTGGGTTCATCTGTTCGAGCCGGTGACCTCTCGATTAAAAATTAATATTTTATCTTAAAAAAATAATTTAAAGTGGTTACTTTTTCTAACCGGCGTGTATTTATAAATAAATATTTTGATTTCTAGCCATATCTTTAACTGACGTCTTTCAGAAAACTATCGCGGTGTAATCTATTCTAACCTTCCGTTATCTTCTGGCTGTAAGGAGAAGAAAGGGACGAAGCAAGTGAGTTAACTTTGCTTTGAATCTGTAGGCACTTTTGACGTCCAGTGTTAGAGCAGCAGCCTCCTCAAAGTGGGGAGTCTCGCCTCGCATCTGAAAAAAACGTCCTCGGTGCTTGCTTGATCCATGTAGCGTTCTGTAAAACCACTGCGCGAATTTGTACATTTGTATTTTCGGACGTAAATTCAGAATTTTTTAAAAAGTAGCTTCATATTATTCAAGATAAACTGAACTGCCTGTACTTCTAATATTTCAAATAAAAGTAATATAACTTTTTTTTTCATTTTAATCAAAGCCATGGAATTACTTTGAATGCATTAACTGAAAAGTATATAGAAATTTCCCATTAAAACCAACAATTTTTTGAAATCTGGTATTTGATTTGTCTTCAATGTAATACGAAAACACTCAATTTAAAACGTGTAAAACCAATATTTTATAAAAAAATTATATTTAAAAGCTAAAAATCTATTCCTATCCAAGGAACACAAATTCCCGTTCTCATATGTGAGCAGAAGAATCAGTATTCTTTTCCCTGCGCTGGGGGTGGCTCACCCCCTATCCCCTGCACCCCGCCATGGGCAAACCAGCCTCACGTAACACCATCATAAATTACCCTTCATATTCTGATCGCCGGGGGGAAGCTAGTGCGGGGTTAACTCAACAAAAATATCTCTTGAAAGGATAAAGCGCCTCTGTGCTCCTTGCAAACTATTTATGGCGACTTGTTTGTTTTGATAAATTCGAAGCGGCGATATCTTTTCAACTAGCGTTGATATAACTTTTGTTTATTTGGTTTAAATTTTGTTGAAAATCCTTTAATTTTATTTTATTTTAGTTAACATAGATAAATAATCCATACACAATTTATTGGAGGTATAATAATTATCAGCGGTATAAGACATAAGTTTGTTTGATAAGAAGATAGGTGATGTTAATATATAATATCCATTTTAAGAGAATTTTGAAAAATACCTGTAAGCAATCAACCTAGAAACCTTAAAAAAAACATCCCTTTCATCAGAGCTACCATAAATAAAACCCACAATCAGGTAAACGTTCCGCGTTCCCTGTACGTTGTTTATAAACAACGAACAAACCTTTTTAAGTATTGCAAAGCACTTTGCCGGTTGCGAGCCCTTTCTCTCTAAAAAAAACATTTTCCAAGGGTTGTTCCTGCGACTGGAGTTTCAGAGAAAGGCTTTCAGTACATGGTTCTCCGCTGATCATCCGGGTGTGTTATTTTTTACACGCAAGTGTGTTTTCTTCCCCTCCTCTTTTATTTCACTCGGTTTTTTCGCATATTCACGCAAACATTCTCTCTCAGTCTAGACAGAGTGTTTTTGCAGTAACGTTTGACTACGTTAAGATTTTGTTTCTCTTTTTTTTGGTTCCAAGTCGCATTTCCTTGTCGCTGAAAGTATTGCGTGTTAATATAAATTTCAAATTATATCGATATATCCACCTCACATAAAGAAAACACATTTTATAACACTCAAACGACAGATCAAATAAAAGAGAACAAATAAATTTTGAGCTGGAAATCCGATCAATATTCATTTGACATTACACCGATGTCGTACGAGAAATCGACTTTCAAACCTCAATATTTGTACATTTTTTTATATTTATTCCATAAACAAGAGAAATTCCAGCTCAAAAACTCTGAGTACGTGAAGTCCATAAAATCAGAATTTGCAAAATAAAAGGCCGATAAGCAAGCAGTAAAAATTACTGCGGCTGTGTCCGGATTGATATTTCCTTGGAATTTGCCCTGTTAAATGTTTTTACAATGGTAGTGAATATAAATATATGTCTCAATAAAAGTTTGATTCAACGAATATGCACGATAAAAATGTGCTACTTTTAAATATTTAATCACAATCATCGGCTGCTGCCTCAATAGTGTATTGCGTATGTGATGTTCTTCAAGATGGTATGAAAGCTAACTTCAGCATCAAAACAACTTTCAGTCGAGTGGCTGGCCGGTCGCCCGCGGCCTCGGGTGTGCAGCCGCCTCACGCTGATCTCTGACGGAGGTCCCCGCGCCCCTCGGGTCCTCCCCAGCTCCTGACTCCTGCCCGGAGTCATTTAGCAAAGTACTCGCTCAACCCCTGCTTTATTGCAAGTGTTCCAGGACGTCGGTGAACACCAAGTTTCCACTTGAAGAATTTATGCTCACCGAAATATATATAAACATAAAGCAAAAATAATAGCAACAAACATGTTATTCAATATATAATATGTTTTCAGGCAATGCAAAAAATCTATGATTTTTTTAAGTAGGGATAGTCGGGTTTTACCTTGTATTGATTATTGTATTGATTCTTTAATATTAATTTTAGATTAATGTCAATCTGAATGCGTTTTTATTTACCCATGCAGGTATTAGTATGTTTATGTAGTATGTTGATTAGCCCGAGCATATTAGTTCATATGTAGATTATGATTATTAAAAATTCTCACTAAATTGCAGTGGCTCGTTAGCATAGTTGGATAAATGCACCGGCCATGAAAGCTTGGGGATGTGGGTTCGAATCCCTCACAAGTCACGATGATATTTTCTGAGAGTTTTCTTTAATCGTTTTCAATATTGATTCTTTAAATCATCTTCTATATATGAACTAATGTGCCTAATCATATTAGTAAACATTTTGTTCTGTCACAATAAATAATACTTCTTCTATGACTACAAGCATTTGTTTTTATATAATCAGAAATCGGTTGGATTTTTACAAAAGTATGCATCTATTGTTAATTGAAATATTTCAAAATGTTAGCAGAGAATTTCAGAAAGGGGATTTATCAATAATAGGTAATTCAGGGGAGATTCGTTTCAGGTTGTGTTGATATTTACTAATAATTTATTTTTTGATTATGTAGGGTGAAATGCGTCCAAACAAATTAATTCTGGTAAACATTGCGTCCGAATGAAAACATATTACTGATTTATTTAGTTCAAACCCAGTTACTCAGGGCGTATTTATTTTATTGAATATTATTGAATATTAATTATTACGCGAACAAATCTCGCTTTAAATTTTTGTTGCTTATATTTAAATGAGTTCTTCTGCATATTTGTTTTTAAAAAACATGATGTATTTTTTAAAACCTTTATAAAGTGTTTTAAAAACTCGAAAACGGCACTTGCGAACCTTCTTATCATTTTTAATCAAAACGTGAGAGCATTAAATAATGCGGCATAACACTCAAGAACCGAGTATTTATAATAAAGATGGCATCACAATAAACTAATATCGATTTTTTCTTGTCTTTTACACCAAAAACAGGGGGTGGTTATTATTTATTAATATTGCAAGTAAAATAGTAGAGACTTACGAAGGATCCATGACCAATAATAAATTGATTGGCAAAATACTCCATATTTCGTGGCTTCAGAGCTGACGGATGAGAAAAGCTGTTATCATTACCATCTTTCTTTCTGGTATTTCCATCATATGAGGGATTGTTAATATTCCGAGTAACTTAATAAAAATGGCAGAAGTTAGCCGCCCCCGGGGCGGGATGCTCGTGTGCGCCCCCTTTCGTCAGCTTATCTGACACATCCCCCGCCCTGTCTGAGGAAATATTTTTTCCCTGAAATAACGCTTCGTTAATCAATAAATCATCCAGTCAATAACAAAAGACTCCCATGTAGGAAAATATGGAAAAAATATTATGAGAAAGAATAGAGAATAATAATTCATAATTAAAATTATCATCAAAAAAGTATCCATCCGGTATCCAAGCAGCGTGAAAAAAAAGATTTTGTAAAATAAATTTATATTTTTTAAACAGAAAAAACGGATACATTAATGGTTTAATATTTTATTTCACTTTATATAAATTTTAATTACACATTTAAAATTGTTTGACGGAGCTTCATATATATTATAGTAACTTATTGAAAAAATATTAAATGATTTTTTTTATGTTTATAAAATATAAAAGTATTTCTGTTATTATATTTATTCGTGAAACTACTATTTATTTACAGTGTTTTTTGATTTTACAAGTACATATTACCAATACTAACTATCGAATTCTTTGACAAATTCTCTTTACCTAAAACAACTGATATTGACAAATTTGACCTGTAAAAACTGTTTTGAATATTAACATCATATATCACCAAATAATTTACGATTTCAGATAGATCTCGATTCACACATGTTTTTTAAAAGGTTCAAACTACCGTGTGCTATGAATGTAACTACGAAAAACATGAGATATCGAAAGGTTTTCGCCGAAAAAAGAAGTTATTTAGACATAATACATGACTGTCAGATCCTTGCCAATTGTTATAAAAATGTAAATGACATATTGAATTTGTTAGAAAACTCGTTATTTTGATATATCCTATCAAAAGAAGCTAAGCAATTATCTGATTCCAACATATTGAATCTAAAATACGTGACATTGATAGTTTCTTTTAAAAAAAAAGCACGTAATATTGATCGATTGTAGCAGAAATTTTTTTAACATTGACACTAATCATAGATATAAAAATCACGTAAATTTAAAAGATTGTAGCTGTAAATAAGGCATTTTTTTATTACAGATAAAATAGTATATAATGTAAAATCGATTTTAAATGTTTAAATAATTTTTTTATGTTAACTTAGGAACGAAATGTTTGGGCAAGGAATCAATTTAGTGGAGTAAATGTACGCAGAAATGTTATTTAAATAGTTCATGTATTACTTAGTCAAATATTTACGAGTAAAGGTTCGTGTTTTTTTTATATTGTTTTGCTTCAGTTTCAGAGAATCTTTCACCGCATAACTTGTATTCTCATAAATTAAGCACATTTAATAGCTTAATAATTTTAAATGGATGTTGTGTTCTGGGAACTCATAGACCTTTGGTTTTTTCATAAACAACAAAAATATTGTAACATTTAAAGAAAAACAACGATTATTTTAAATTATTTTTACAAGAAGAAAGGGTTAGGTGAGATTAGGTTCAATTGAGGCAATCGAAAAACATTTTTGATCTTTTTATGACACTATTTAGGTCTTCACTTAGTCGAAAATATTTATATAATTTATATATTTAAATAATAATTATATTTATTTTGAGAAATAAAAGGTACATCTTCATTTCATGTGCAAGTTTGTAAGCTTCGGCGGCCATTCTTATTAGAACTGCTATTTTCTTGGGTTTACTGCCACGTGGTATTCTTAAATTTTTGGTCCAGGTACTTTGGCCATCACTTATGATTAATATTCAGAATTTATAAACCTCTGAAGATGGTCTCAGTACAGATATGTCAGAACTCTCAAAGAAACACAGTGCGACATGATACCCAAGAATATGGCAATTTTTCTGCTTATAAAATATCGATTCTCATTTATTGTTATGCTTTTATCTTATCGTTTTTGTGAAGTTTGATATTTCTTTCTGTGACTTTTTGCATCCCGCAAACAGACAGCCCGACAGCTGCAGGCGGGCATCTGCCGGCTCGCTCTCTTTACTATACACATCAGATATAATTTATGGTATTGTTCATTCATTCTTGTAAAAAATGATGTCTGGGAAAAAAAAAAGAAAGGACGCATCACAGCGCGGAGGAAGAGGACGCTCAAGCTCGGTGTGTATCAGTTGAATTTACGAATTGTCTATTGTGTCTTGTGATTTAAAGCTAGTATATTTCAAGTCTAATGATAAAATTAACAGTTTATTTAGTATGCCAACCATTTTTAATTATGTTTTATGATTCAATTTGAATTTGATGCATATTTCTTAGTGCCTCAAAATTTGACATTGTATTTTTTGCTACTAATAAATTTTTTTAAAAATTATTTTATACGGCAAAAAATCCATTATTTAATAAACTTTAACATGAGTGCTTTCATAATTTTTTATTCTTAAAAAAATCTTAAAAATTTATGAAAAATATTTTATCTTTCAAATTCTTATTTATGTTAATTAGAATATGCTGTACTTGGACCTGAAAGATTAAATTATTATTTTGTAAAATTATTGTATAAGATAAATTATGCGCTGCTAAAATGATTTATTAAATATTTTTTTAATTTTGATCTTTAACGTTTTCGTTTTATGGTATACACTTTTTTACTAAAAAAAAAGGTACTAAATTAAAAAAAAAAAAATAACAAGTCACTTTAATTTTACACGAAAAATAAATAATAAAAAAATCTAGCACACTCTTATTATTATTATTATTATTTGGAAATAAAAACATTACTAATTGATTTATTAAAAATCAATAAATTTATGAATGCACGAAATGTTGTATTTATCACAGTCCGATGCACTATTTTTCTCCCGTGCAGTCGACACGCATGGAATTCAATACGGTACAAGCCCGGCCTTACCCCAGAAGCTATTTGACAGCTGATCCATAAGCGGATGACATCATCAATCACGAGGTTGCTTCGAATGGAAAAGGATGGAGTTATGGATGGGATTCCTTTCCCTCCCGCGTGGACCGCCGATGTCGGTCATAGTCACAAATTCTCCTGTGAAAAGTTGCACCTTGTTTTATTGAGAAATTCTAATTTCTACAGAATAAATATTGTCAATTTGATAAAGATCAATATTTTAAATTAAAAAAAAAATATTTAAAAAATATTTTTGTGTTGACTGCAAACAACGTGCTTTGTGAAAAAAATTAATATCTTCCTTTTCGAAGTGAATAAATATACTTAAAAATTTCGTGGGTAAATATTACATTGCAAGCACTGTAAATATAATGAATATTTTAATGTAAAATAAATGGAGTTATTACATTTCGCTGTTGACTGCAAATTACATGTATTGTAAATTAAAATGTGAGGATGTGTTTGTGTTTGCGTTAAAATAACAAACGAAAAACTTTCCGCCAAAATCTTTATTTACCTTGAAAAAAAAACGCATCCATATATAGTACTTGTATGACAAAACATACAAGGACATTCTCATTTTACAGGATAATATTTATTTTCATATAACTTCACATTCGGTCCTAGGGTTCCCGTATACTCACTTCTAAAATAGTAGCACAAACTTCTGATATTACACTAAAGATAATACGAAATACTTAAACGATGTTTTACAGCCAAAAAAGAAACAAAAACTTTCAATTATGCAAGTTTTCTTTGATTTCTCACGACACATCACTATGTTTAAAATATTTTTAACAGAAAGTACTTGGTGGAATTCCATCATCAAAATTAACGTAGTAGGTGGACAAAACCGGTTAGCTTTCAAATATTTTTTTTTCCTGGGTTACCTTATTAAACAAGAAATGACTCTGAAATATCATTTAAGTGTTATGATAATTTATAAGTGGTGAATTTTGGAGTCGTTTGCAGCGCTTTTTTTTCGCAGCCAAGCTTGGAGGTCTTTTGCTCGTGGAATGAAGATAAAAAAGCAAATGGGCAATTTTCGAAAAAACGTTTTTTCGTATCCGTCCACATAGAGTACACACGATATTTAATATTCTATACATGAATGAGTAGAGCTGCTGTAACCTCCCACCATAGCACAGAAATAAGCAGGCACCGGCGGCGGGGCGAGGCAGGAAGTCTCTTAACCTCGTTAATGGCGGATAATGTCGGCGGTTTCCCCATCTGCCGGAGTAATTATTTCTATTCATTATGAATACAAGTCGCACTCCTTATACTTCAGTATTACACGGTTTTGTACGAAAAAACCACTTAGTTTTATATTATAAATCAACTTTGTTTCATCCATAAACACTATCGATTTCAAATATAAGGTGTTTTACAAAAATTAAACCATGTGTTTAAACGTCGGACAACTCAAGCTACTACGGAGCATAACTCCCAAGAAATACCAAAATCATGCTAAATGGGCACACTTATCAAATAATATAATTAATAAATAATATTCGATATTGTTAAATCTTCATTATTCACGTGAATATATTGCGACTGAGACACAAACATTGGGTCTGCAGCACCCTTGGCAAACGTCATGCTCTCTAGGGTCAGCTCCTATGGTCATGAGTACTTGGTGGGGAATTCCATTATAATAATAAAAAAAAATTAAGTGATACTTTTACTATTTATGCATGAAAACTGCATGAAAATGGCATATCAAGTGCGCACAAAACCAAATAGTTGGAAATTCCTTAATTATTATTTTAAATAATAATCATTGAATTCTACAAAAATCGTTTGCACTGGTAGAATTTTACTAAGAACGATGCTTTAAATATTAATATATTATCATCCAATACATGAATATATTGAAAATAAGTAAATATAGAGATTTGAAAGATATAGAGCACCGACGTACATTTCCGAGTGCAATAGTCCGCTCGGGCGCCTGCGCGGCGGCGTTTCTTTATCCCCGGTCCCTTCCGCAGCCTTCCGCGTGAGTCACGTTCCTTTTTTGAACTCGCCACTTCCGGCCCCGGAGCTCCGCTGATAGTCCATTAGTGACTTCCGGTCCGGCGTGCATGCGCCCTCGCGCGGCCCCAGGCTTTATGTGCGGATCTTCCTTCTTAGCGATGAGCACTGCCTTGAGAGGGCATTCTTCTTTCTCTATTTTTATACGCATTTTATTAATTATTAATTACTTCCGAATGAGATTTCATTCAGGAAAAAAATCGATAAGCAACTTCTATAAGCATTATAATGTCAATACGGCAGAGATAAATTGTTACAAATAGGTTAAATAAATAAAACCATGTGTTTCTAAACATTGAAGAATCGTTTAAATGTCATTGCCCATGAAAGCTGTTTGGTTTCATTTATTGACATCTTATTATTAAACTTACGGTTCGTTTTTTATTTTAAAGTTTTGATATTTTATGCTGGATTTCACCAAAGAATATAGCATATAGATTTCAGCAAATATAAATAGTCAAATGGATAATAGCTTATATCATATAACACAAATAAAGCATAAAGTAAATGTATTCATAGTTTTAACATTAAAAAGAACAATGAAATAGTATTTTTATTTTACAAAATATCCAGCCACCATTTTTCCTAGTAAAAACTTAAATCAAACGTCCAAAAATTTCACCAAAATAAAATAGTACAATTTATCAAAGAGACTTCAAAATTGATTGCAAAAAAAACTAGTCTGACCAAATGGAGCTGTTACTGTGATGGGAATGTCGAGACTCCAGTCTGTCGCTGCCATCCGTGTTTGTTATGGACCTGTTATGGGATTATTATGTGTTTGTTATGTATTTGTCGTGTGTTATGCGACCCTTATCATACAGAATAATTGAGAACGGAGAGTTTGCGATGATTGCTTTCCATGTTTTCCCTGTTTTTACGTTCTGTTCTGACATTGTAGCGATGCATAATAAAAGATGGTGACACCATGTCATAATAATGTGAACGCAATACTGTTAGACACAAATTACCTTGTACGTAAATTTTTTTTTAATAAATATACACACAAATATAAAAATACATATAAAATACGAATACCATTACGTTATATAACATAACGGTGTATAACCGGACTACCCTTTATCTAGATAAATAAACTGGAAGATTTGCAGGAATGGGCATAAACAACAGACGCATTTTTTTAATGATGACTGGAAAGTTACAAAAATTTATGATAATAAACAGACACTTGAATCGCGATTAATTAAATAGCAACTAAATATGGAATAGAGACATATATTTTACTTGTATATTGAAATATTCCTTGATAACAAGATTTCTCCAAGATTGAACAAATAATTTTTAAATGTTGATTGTATTATTATCTCACGTCGTGTACTATCAACAATTGTCATCTGTGAGCATATATCAAAATTTTAATTAATTATATCGATATATAATTGCAAAATGCTCAAATTTTGAAACAGATGTATAGATTTGCAATCAGTATACAGTTTAACGGCCTTATCAATTTGGAGGAGTCCTTCAGCTCACTTAAGGCTTTTTGCCCCACACACATTACCATAATGCATAATTAAATAAACTTTAACTACATATAAACATTTCAGTAATCCAGCCTCAAAGAAAATCGTCCCAGAACTTTGAAGAACTTCACGAGCGTCAGTGGAGTCGCACAGTGGTACAGGTTGTACCATTGTGCGAAAAAAAGAGTTTTTAATCGCCTTGTTTTAATTTATTTAAAACATATTTGTTTTTTACTAAGTATGATTCGGATGAAATTCGATTTCAAAAAGGAGTATTTGTCCAATCAACTAATTTCTTTAGGATAATTGCAGCTCATGGAATATAGTTTATTTTCTATTTATTTTGTTATTGCGATAAAACAATCTGTTTCAATACTTTCAATACAATACCTAATCTTGGGGGGAAAGACGCCTTCACTCACAGATAACGAAATTAATCTTAAAGTAGTGCGCTCAAATCCTAATTACAAGTGACTTTTCATATTTTAGTACCTTAAAGATAGTTTAACCCTTAAAGTGAAACATTGAAGCGTTGAAAAACAAAACACCCAGCAAAAAAATTTATAACCACATATTTATAACATCTGTTTAAGACATTTAAAAAATACAATGAAAAAATTTAAATTTTACTGGCCGACTCGTGAGATCGCTGGACCACTGTGCACCGCCCGAGTTCCGCTGATTACAGTCTTCATTTATTCATAGATTCCCGAGATGGTTTTATAATTACAGCAAAGTTTCTCCAGCGAGCTTACAGGGTCTCGCATAGCACTCGGTCGAGTCCCGAACTGAGTTCCGACACAAAGAAAATTACCGAAATATCATTTCGTAGAGACTCCACTAATACATACTAAAATCCAGCCTCTTTGAGAAAACTATTGCATCGTTTTCATAAAAATATTGTAGTATATTATATTTATATATATAATATAATCGTTGACACCTGACGCGTCCCCGGAGATGGCGCGCGGTTGTGAGCTCGCCGCAAGCGAGTGTGTCTTCGGGTGGCTTCCTTCCTAGAATGTTCTCGGCTCTTTGTATCAATTTGTATAGGACGTGTCCCGGGGTTACTTTTATAGCCCGGCATAGGGTGACCGTAATTTGACACAGCAAGTGCGTACGCAATGTGACGTCATTCTGAAACAAAGGAATGCTTGACAAATTTGTTTTTATTTCTTTCTTATACTTGGAACGTCATTATTTAGTTCATCGGGAAATAGTATAAAAAATGTTTTGTTGCATTTTTTTCTGAAATACAACATTTTTAAAAAAGGTTTTTTCTTGGCTGTTTGTGAATATGTTGTGAGTATGTTCATTAGAATTAACCGAAATTCAAATTAATTTCTGTTAGATTTAATAGATTTTTTTTATACAAACATAAATATTTTTTAAAGAAATCAATTTACATGCAAATTTGTAATTACTATCGAGTGTATCTCTATTTTAACCTTGTACGTTATCATTAAATATTTCAGTATTCACCCTTTTTAATAATGTAATGGTAAAATAAGGTTTACTTTAGATTTCTACTACTTAATATGCCTGATTCAATCACTTGTAAAAAAAATACCACTTGTGTTTTTTTTGATATCTCAAGCGTTTTGTTGTTTTTAAAACATTGTTCACTTTCAAAAGCTTCTTCAGTCTAAAAACCCCTTTAAAAATCGATAATATTCACAAAAAAAACTGTTCTTTATCTTCTAGCCAATTTAATATTTATACATTAAACCAGACTCTCGTCGATAAACTGAAGGTGGCTAACATGGCCACCCTTGTAATTTTTAAATAAAAGCGAAAGTACTGACAAAAAAAATTATTCGCAATCTCCGAGCCAATTCGCTTTTCATATTTCTTTTGTTACAAATTGAGTTACGGATATCTAGAATGCAAGCGAAACTTACAGTACATCTCAATATCTGAAAGCTGGGAAGGGTCCCACAGGAGCTGCGCCGCACGGTCGCCCCAGCCGGGTCTATAAAAAAGCATATTTCCTTGACAGTGTGTCCCTCGTCGCATTAGGCATTACGCCTTTTATGAATTATCGCTTTGTCTGAGGAGTTTTACGTCCCGGACCGAGTTGATTTTCGGTATTTTTTTGAATTATCTAATATGAAAAATCTTTACGATCTGCCACCCTCTTTTATGCACTTGATTTAATTTTCTTCCTCCGCTAAATGCACTATATAAAACAATAAAGATAAAAAAGAAATATTTTAAACAAAGACGATTTAAAATTTTACAATGATTTGAAACAATATTTCATGAAGCTATTAGAAGAAGAAAAAAATAAGCCTTAACTTTTTTTCTTACTAATAAAAAACTACGATGTATAGTCACTGTCTGTCCTCGTAAATGTATTTTAATAATCAATAATAACGTAGAATTTTGAAATTAATACCGTACCTCGCAATGGTAATAAATAATTATTGTTTCAGTATTAATATTTCTAAGTACACATACGAAACCGGGTAATTCCTTTTCTATGGTCTTAATTCCAGAGACTCATAATATAATTTTCCATAAATAATTAGTGAGGCTCCTTCACAGAAACAGACGGCCAACGGGAGGAGACGGTCGGTCAGATTAGGTTAGGTTAGTTTCGGTACTAGCCGCAAAGCCTCGTCGACTCTCCGAGCACTTGAAAGCTTCCTTCCACCCCTACTTGACAGTCACGAGAGGCTTAAGATATGATTTATAAGGACGCATCAGACAATATCTACGTCGTTTCAATTGATAATAATTATTATTATTATAGTATCACACAATATGGCAATTATCAAAACAGGCTACTTGAAAACATTATCTGTTATTATATCTACGATGAACTGTTTTATTTGTAATAATTCACTTTTGAACAAATGTAAGAAAATTGAATATCTAGGAAATACCGATTGTGATAAGTTGTAAACGTTTTCGTTTTTTAGTGTTTTTTTCTAGAATCTCAAAAGAGCTAACATTTAAATCTTATTTGAATTACCAAGCTATTTGGCTATTCAAATTGGTTTTTAAATGTAAAAAACTACAAATAATACCAATCTTATAGAGGTAAGAAGTAAAATTACAATTTTATTTTATATTACTTAAGGTTAAGAAAGCGATTCATTTTATTTTTCTTATCTCAAGCCATTTATCACTAATAAGTAATATATTTTTGCATATAAAAAAATATTTAAATATCAAAAAAATTACGTTTTTAAGACAGCACTAAAACTCATCTAGGGGCTATCGTATATTAAATCGCAAGACCAGTCACGATTTATGGTGGCAAACTGACAGAATTTGTTCTCAGTAAAGAGCTGAGTTGGTGTCAACCCCTCCCCCCCCTCTCCTTTTCTTTATTAGGAACATTCAATCTCAAGAGAGACACTATAGGAGGATCGAGATAACTTATTGATAGTAAATTATTCTAATTAATCCTACACCATTATATAAATATAAATAAAACAATCAATCAAAAAATCTACTGATTCATCTCGTTCAATTTAGGTGTGATTTAGGGATTTGATTATGTTCTCTCAAAAGTCAATATTGATAAAAAATACTTTTTTGGGTATTATGCCGTCATTACATTCAACAAGAAAAAATCAAGTATTTATTTAATATCTTATAATATATATATATATATATATATATATATATATATATATATATATATATAAGTTAAATAGTGCGGTAAAAGAATATTCTTTCATATTGTATTTTTTCTTTTACTTTAAGATATGTTGTAACAAGCATATTAGTACGTAATATTCTGATAAACTAACGTGTATTTTCTTATAGCGTTTGCGGTAAAACGTACATAAATTTTTTTGTAAAATAAACCCTTAAAACGTTTCACGAAGAAAAGAACTAAGAAATTTTAATGCAGTGTCCACAACAGGCGCTCTCGCTGAGTTTCCATAAAAGACTCCCAAGAAGTGAGCGCTCGCAGTCCACCACCCAAATGCACCGCTGGTTACTTACTAGTCTTTTATAGAACAAGAAAATTTGGCCTGTGAAAATTATACATTAAATATATGTATAAACACAAAAGATGGCATTCTGTAAAAAAATAACTGTGAAAAGAAATATCCGTGAATTCAAAGCACGAAGTAAGCATTAAAATATTCACTTGTTTCACGCTTGCATGCTTGTATAAAGTGTGTTTACGTTCTGAGTAAAATCTATAAACATTATGAGGCCTAAAACTCAAGAAATATATTATTTTTTAAATTTTGAACGTGCATATTCACATTTTAAGTATTTTGTTTAATATGCAAATAATTCGTTGATTAAAATTAGTAATCTTACAGATCTCAAACATCCCTTCCATGAACATATATATTTTTTAATCTTTTGTAAATATTCAGAATAAAAGTCAAACTATTAAAAAATGTTTTTTTTAACTTTATTAAATTCCGATAAATTGAGGCCTGTGGATTGAGGGCGGTACGTGCCGTTCCGTGTATTTCCCGGTTCAGCCCGGCACGCGGGCAAGTACATCGAGACCGCAGCACTCTCCTAAGTGCTTCGTTTTTGCATTCGGGACTGCTTTATGCCCCATAAACTGGTTAGAGGCGATGTAAAAAAGTCATCAGGGTTGTATTTCAAACAAACCCCCTTCCCGGGGAATCGATTAGAGAATAAAGGGAGTGCGCCGCGAGAGGAAGTGGAATTATACAAGCGGAAGTCATTATGAAATAAATAATGATTTTTAAGTGATATTTTTATCTTATTATCTAATAATAAAATATTTGTTAACATTGATATATTCTCTACACAGACAAAAAATAACTGTATATATTTTATAATACTAAAAAACACACGACTCGTATTTAATTGTTTATTATGTTATTTTAAAGTTTCATTTGCTTTAGGGGTTAATTCAATGTAAAATAATCAATATTTTTGACAGAGAGTACTTGTTGGAATTCCATTGTAATATTTAAAATAAATTTCTCCTCATGTTATTTTTATTGGAACTGCTGCTACAACCCAAACTACCATTTACATTAATCATATTCACAAATATAAAAGCATTTGTTTTGTATAGAATCGTTCACAAAAATACCTATTATATAGAATCCTCCATTTGTCGGGTATATTAAAATAACATTACTCTTAAATTACCCCTAACCACCTGACGATCATTCTGTTTCTCTCTCAAAAACGTTCCCCTTTAACAATTGTTAACTGAATTGCTTGATATTATATAAATTCTCACTCACTACGCACCTTTTCAAAGGTGCGTAGCAGTGGGAAATTAGTAAATTATAATAAATAATAAAAGAGCATATTGACTATTGATTTTTTTTTTGTGAAGACCGTCTCACAATATTTGATTGGCATTATAAGTACGTTGTTTCACTTATAGGATATGATTGTTAAAAATTCTTGCTTAGTACAAGTGATTCGTTGGTATAATTGGTAATGCACCGGCCATGTATGCTTGGGATGTGGGTTCAAAAGAGTTTCTTTAATCAATTTTCAATATTTGAAAAAATGTACGTAATCATTATCAAGCATATTGATGTTTATTTTGGATAGAAATCTTCCTCTGGTAAATTTCAGCAATGATGACATAAGAGTCGGCAATGATTGCGTTTATATTCCTTTAGCATAATAACGATGTACGGAATTGGAATTGCACTTCATCCATGTCGCCCTCGCTCCGAGGGGCTGCCAGTAATTAGCCGCAACATCATCAGCACGCATCCAGTTACACTGATCGCGTTAATTAAGCAGTCCAGGGTGCTCGTCCACAGGTGGGCAGGCAGGGAGGCGGCCGAGACCCCATTAGAATTAATTTCGAATCAATATTCACACCGGGCTACTGACCCATTAAGATAAACCAGATATCTCGCAGATAGATGGACTACCGTGCATTATAAACTACATTGTATACTATGTACTGCGATCCTTAGCATTTCTCGTTATTAGGTTGATCAAATGTGGTTTAAATATGAATACAAGATTATTATAATATGTTTATTTTAACCCTATGAACTCCGGACTTTTTTTGGTTTGTTTTTTTTAAATTTAACAATGTAAATACGTCCGAATGGCAGCAATTACTTTGCAAAACTGACAAAAAGGGTTTATACCTGCTATAATACGCACCTAGACTTCTTATAGGGTAAACAATAAAAGGTGCACTATGGCGACCTATAGTTGCCATCGGAGTTACAAAGGAATTTACCATGTCGACCCATTGTCGCCAATGGAGTGGAAAGGGTTAAATTATTTAATACTTGATTAAATGTACAAAATTTATTCATTAATTTTTGACGTTCATGTGACAAGAAAACTCCACGTATTTTTTTTTTACCTCAAGTGAAATTTAATCATACATCTCAAAAAATATTAACGTTGATGTTACTGCTGTGTTTCTTTTGAATCTAAGATAGACTCATCTTGTTTTTTTGCAAATTTGTAACAAAATATAAACATGCACACTGATGCAACCATTTTTCATATTTCATATTTTCAACAGAATCAATTTACTACCAAATCAAATATTTTGTACATTTACAGAACAATAAATCTCCGACGTATTGATTTCTCGTAATGTTTTTATTTAAACTATTTACATCAAAAAGTCAATACAAACGAGCTTATTTTTTTAAAATGTTTACTTATGTAGTTTTATCATTAACATTTAAAAACGAGAACTCAGTATATTTCAACTTTTCGATGGCCGAGCTCGTCACCGCCTCGAAACCTGCGACAGGTCGAGGGCAGAGAAAGAGGGGTGATAATATTCAGTTTTTATATTTCCGGCGAGCAAACAAAAATAAAACGCGAGCAAACAAATCGATGAACAGAATAAACAAATGTGCCCCTCCCCAGCCTCGCTTCTGCGCTGGCGAAAACGTTCGAGATGATCTCTCTCGGCTGCACGTTCAGGCCTCGTGCTAACGGGGCGATCCGTCAAATTTCAGTATAAACTTAAATATATTTTACAAAATTTCAACCATAAGAAACTAGATACTATGCGTTTTTTAATGTTATGCCGCGTTTCTTCTTAAAATTTCCGATGATTTGGTCCCGGTAGTAAAACCATTTTACATGGACATCTGAGATCCGATAGTCCCTATGTCAGGTCAAGAAAATACAGCATAACACGCAAAAGCACAGCATTTAATCAATGGATTCGTGAAAATATATTTCAGATGAAGTCTCTGTTAACCAAAAATATGCTTAGTAACAAAAAAAAACGCAATCTCATTATATTCATATTTGTTGATGAAATTGAAATATTACGAATTCAGCCAGCCCTTCTTAGTAGTCCAAGTAACCATTTTTTCTGAATTTTCAGGATGCAAATTTGTTTTATTTCCTCCTTAATTATTTCAAAGAAGTATTTTGCTACTCTATTTTAAAAACGGCATCATATTTTAATTATATTCTTGAATTTTTTGAGCTTATGAAAAATCGACCCTCTTTCGGATGTTGAGATTAAAAATATAATTAAATGGCATGAATGGGTGCATAACACCGTCCTTATATCGTGTTGTATTTCTGTCTTGACTCAAAACATTAGTAGAGATGATCTCGTCCAAAGAACAAAACATTTTTCCTGAGCGTTTGGATATTCATATTTGTAATACAAAACAACTTACTTGCGTGGCTTGGAATTCCCTTAAATATCATGTAAATAAAATCCCTGGAGAAATTCATCAAATATACTGACGTAAATTGTAAAGGGTTGTTTTATTCATGCAGTACTTCTCGGAACTGGTGTCGGTGGGTTTATATCACGAGTATTGTCGCAAGTAAAAGCGATGGGAAGGTAGACGCGCGACACTCCGCGGAGCTCTCTGCCAGTGAACGCTATTTTAAAACACATTGTGTGCTCTACTTTATTTGAGTGCATGCTATTTATAAACACAGTTCTTTTCGGATCACAAGATCCACTTTTTTCTTACAAAAACTACATCTTATTGTTTGAAAGAAACAAGAAACTACAAACCTTGTCTTAGGCTTATAAGCAAAGATTATTGATTGAAAAAATATGTGAAACGTTTAATGCACTGTTCGATAAAAAAATAAACAACAATGATTGAACGAATTATTTTTAAAAATAAAAGAAAAAATATTTATATTTAATAATTCATTTTATTTTCTAATAATCGTCCCAATATTTATATTGAATTTCTACAACTGTTTTCCTTAAATTAAAAATTTAACAATATGTTGTAATTTACACATAATATTTCTCCTTTTTAACGTCATCGAATAGAAAGCATAAATTCACTAAAGCAATATTCACTTAACCTAGACTTTCTCCACATGTCTTTCCAATGGCATTCCCTTCAAAAAGTCGTTTTTCAGGTTTCTCATACTATTAGTTGTAAAACACATCTATTGAAATTATTTCAGGCAATTTAACTCGGCTATAAATAAAGGATGAAATAAAGCGATCGAACCCTCTTTTCGATAAGGATATAATTAAAAGCACCCTTGAGTTCTGCAAACAACACAATTTTATATTCTTCAACCCCAACCCTCTTGCTCAATCTAGATCTTCCCATTAATAACAAGCTTTTAGGGTCGTTAGTAATCTTACCCTTTAATAGTCCAAAAAGAGATTTTTTATCTGCGCTTACAAGATTCATTAAAAATATCTGAACTCAGATCTTCGATTAAGTATTTAATTTATCAATCAAAATTGTTACTTATTACTTATAAAAAACTTAGCCCTTGAATAAAAGAGCATATTTATTTGGTATAATTCATTAAGTAAGACTGCTAATAATAATTTGTTTAATATTTTACAACGCATTTTTTCTTATCGGATTCACTAAAAATATTTTTTTAGCATAGTCAGGGACAATTAATTAAAAATGATATGGATACACACATTAAGCATAGTTTTAAGCACTATTATTGGCGTTGTGTAAAAAATAGTAGTAATAATACGAAAAAAAAAATCATCAATAATATGACATATTTAATTTATTTAAACAAAACTCAAAAATATTAAATACAAAACAACATATAATTCAAACACTAGAGGTGACGATAATCGTAGGTTGTGAGTCTTGTTGGCTTTAAGGTTTAAAAAAACCCATTGAAATATTAGCGAACTCAAACCTTAAAAATTGTTTCTCCTACTTATTAAGTTTATATTTTTAATTTATAATTTTTGTAGTAATTTTAATGGGATCTAAAATTATGGATCCAAAAAATAAGGATTTAAAAATAACTCCTCTATCCAGATTCTAGTCATCACTAACAATCAAAAGACATTCAATACCACGAGGTATATGAAGACATGAACATTTTAAATATACATAAAAACACGACAATGATAATAAAAAAAAAAATAAAAGATATTATAATCCCAGTATTAATTTTCAACAAATCAAAAAAATGTATTATACAACTAGAGTCTTTTCGTCATGACTTGCTGTATTAGTAAAACAATAAATAAAAAAATTGTTGTAATTCAAATAGAAAATATTAAAAATTTCAATACAAAATTATTATTTCAAGGTGGTTTGTGAAATACGATTGAAAAATAAAAAAACGTCTAGATTTTTAAGAATAAAAAAATGGCGAAAAATCTCCACAAAATTACTTAGCCGAGTCTTAAAATAGAATCCTTCTTTTTAAATAAGGCCAACTTTTTCCTTGGATTGTTTGAAAAATATAATATAAGAAATAAAATATGGAATCCCTCATTATAAAGTTGACTTCGACCCTTTAGGAAAATACAAAAATTAACCAAATTTAAAATTATTATTTTTTTTTAAATTACTGCTTGCTTGAAAATCTCTCCCAATTTTCCTTTGCTTGATATATATGAAAATAATTAACTTATACTTTCTCTATAAAATAATTAAATTTTGCTGTCCCAGCTTTATTAAATGTTCACGAAATTTCATTATATTGTCATTACCGCTGCATTTTTAGTACTAAATATAAAATCCTTCTAAAAAGAAATATAAATAAATATTGTTCAGACCAATATAAATTTAGATTTTTAATTTAAAATACACCATATCGCTATATTGAATATTTTCGAAAATACACGTATTGGTAAATTATTATAGTATTATTAAGTTAATTACAAACTAAATGATGTTTTTGATTCGCGCATTTATTAACTCACACGTGTTAATTTTAAGGGCGAAATTTTTTTTAATACTTGTAGGATCAGAAATTTAATATTTTTGACAGATCGTACTTGGTGGAATTCCATTTTAATATTTTTGATCCTACAAGTACTTGAGTGATTTTTCACATGTTCGTTTTTATTTATGACCGGTTTCGCCAACCTTTGACATTGGCATTGTCAAATAGAGTGAGGTTTTAGAGGGAGAGGTTGTTCGAAAGAGACTCCACTATTTTTCCCTATTGCTAAATCACATTTTTAAAAAACCATTTACTGCGTAAAACCTATTATTTACAGATAAACACACTACAGGACAAACCCAAACACAAGATAACTACTGCTTCACCTCAAGCCACTACTTAAAATAATTACCCCATTAATATAAAACATTTGTTTCACAAAAATTTGCAATTATATAGAATCCTCCACGTGTCAGGTACATTAAAATCACATTACCCCTTACCACCTGACAATCATTCTCTCTTTTTCTAACAACCTCTCCCTCTAGCAATTGTTTACTTAACTGCTTATTATTATATAAAATCTCACTATGTTTGATAATGCCAACGTGAAAGGTTGGCTAAACCGGTCACAAATAAAAACGAACATGTGGAATATCACCCAAGTACTTGTAGTATCCTTATCTCTAACAAAAATGGTTTTAATTTTTTTTTATCTGATAGTGTTTCAATGCTTTTCATAAAATTATACTGTACGTGACAAAGCGATTAAATGTAGCTCTATCAACTTTTGATATATTTTTTTAACCCCTTAAATATGTATATAGAGGGTGGGTCGGGCTGCAACACGCGGGCAGTTAAGGGAGACACGACGGCTTTGTGCCGAGCGCAAAGTTGGGCTGAAATCCCGCTAAGTTCATTTGTTGTGAGTTTTGTTTGTGCAGGAAGATTAACCGCCGGGACGGCTGCGAGGCCCGGCTGCAGCCCGCGGCGCCTTGTCTGAAAGCTCCTGACTCCTGACTTGTAACTGCATGAATGCTTGCCGACTTTCTTATACGTGAGTATAAGAAACTTACTGAGTTGGAGTTTCAAAGCCTTATCTAAAAATCAAAAATTTTATTTCTGAAATAAAGTTTCTCAGTCTGATTCAAACATGTATTGATTTTTATTCAATATTTTTGACTCTGTGGAATTTCGTTTGAATATTTTAAATAAAATACTTTTGTGACTTTTGTACTTGTTTTATCGGTCACCAATAAAATAAAACGTTAAAAAAATCACTAATGTAAAAAATGTAAAAAAATTAGAAGTAACTAATGTAAAAACTAATCTAATGAAAAAAAAAATGTAAAATCTAATGTACAATTAGATTCTGTGATTTAGTGATGTAAGAGGTAATTAAAAAAATATGTAACTACCTGAGAACACATTTTGCACACAATTAACAAATATAGGTATAAATTCTATATTTGTTGAACACTTATGAGTGTAAAGTTGAACATACCACGGTTTTTGGGTATTTTTAACAACTTTTTTGTAAAGAATCGACATTTAGCAGAAATTCAAGGTTTTCGTAGGATAAACTGACCGCATAGTTTTCGGTTACATGAATGATGTTGTATATTTGAGAAAAAATATTATTCTAAATGCTAAACTCTAAGATACGAGATTGATTATTTTGGAATTCATCATATTTATAATTAGAAAAATAATCATTATTTGTGTGCTATTTGTACAATATTATTCAAAATTTGAATTAAGCCTGAAAAATCCCACCGTGAAGAATAGGCCACTAAAGGAAGCCAAAAGTCTCCAGGGGCTGCCTGAAAATTGTTTTTCCTGCCGGGCCGCTTGCGATAACCGCTTTATACCGCAGAGGGCGGCCGGGAGGCTCCCGGGGAGGTTGTGGGGGGCGAAGGGGTGGGTCTGGGGGTCTAGGAGGGGTCTGGGGGGTCTGGGGGGTCTGGGGGGGTCTGGGGGGTCTGGGGGGCGCCCGGTGTTTATGAGATGCGGGGCACTCCATGATCGCTGCTTTGTTTTTGCCTCTTTATAAATCCAAGGAGATGCCCAATAAAACAGATTCTCTCAAGTACCTATTGTTACATTCAAAATAGTGTTTTGCTGCTCACATATTTTTATATGAAATTATTTTGGGGCGTATACTGATTTATGTTTAATTTTTTTATCATATGAAATATAAATGTTTGAATTGTTTGCTTTATTTTGATTCATAATTCAATAAAATATATCTATTGTAGCTGAAACATCCGATAAAGGCACTATTTAACTCAAAACTAAATATTTAACTGTGCATTCACAAAACATAAAAGCTCTTACCAATGAGCTTATAATGTCAAAAATCTTGATGATAATTTAATATTATACATATTTATTTACTTTTAAGAAAAAAGATTCATCCAAGGTCTGTCACAGGCATATGAAAGAATTTAATTTTGCAATTATATTTTTAAAATAAAAAAAATCACTGTTATCAAATTTTTGTTTTTATAACTTATTTTATTGCCCAATATTAAAATATTTCTTACAAAATTCAATAAAGAATAATTAATATTAAAACATATTAACGTAGAGCAATGCGTTATTTTAATAAACGAGATTGAGCAAACATATATTCTTTACTTAAGAAAATTTGAAATCTGTGAAAGCAATTTAAAGCAAAACCCAAATAATATATACCCTACTCATTGCTGACTTAATGAACGAGGTTAAACATTCAAATGCTTTGAAAAATTGGGTGCTTGGCCACCACATCGGTGAATTATTTCAGTGAGTCTCATTTTCTATCTAGTATAAAGTTTCGGTTTCGTAAAGTTTACCGTTTTCTTGAATACCGATATTGTCAAGATCTTGATAATCTGAGAGTTTCAATTCTATAGAGTGGATACAGGCTTTTTTTTTACTAGATTACCTTAATTTTGTTATTTATTTGGTCTTAAAAGTGACGGCAAACTTTATGTGTTAGATTCAACTGGCATATTTATATACTTATAACACTAAAACTGAATATCAAATTAAAATTAAACACAATTACAACCTAGCAGCAAGTGCATGCTAAAGATGAAAACTGAATATACTGTTATATTTAATTAGTTAATAAAGACAAGACACATAATTGTGTAAAATATTTTATTAATTTTAACTATGCAATCCTAGAAAAATTTTTAATTATGGTAGAAAATTTTGAAAGTTTCAAGTTTAAACAAATATATCCTATAAAGTATTATAAAATATTTATAAAAATAAATATCATAAAATCATCAGCCCTCACTGTAGAGTTAGATTAGTAACAAGCAAAAACACAAACAGCTTCGTTTACATCTTGCGTCAAAATATAGCTTTATCGCAACATGAAAACTTTATAATAAACTCGGCCTATAAAACTAAAGCGAACCATTTATTAACTTTAACAAAAAAAAACATTTTTCTTCCAGCGACACTCTCTGCAGATTTTTTTTATAATAAGATCTGAGTACCTCGGCCATTATTGGCACTTTTACACCCGCTTTTACGGTTCTGGCTCTAAGACGGCGCGATTTTACGAGCCGCCCTTAAAATCAGCGGGGCAACCCCTCCGCCCCCGCCCTCCCCCCCCCCCCTGCACGACGCGGGGCGGGGGCGGGGGCGGGGGCGGGGGCGGGGCGGGGGCGATAGCCAATCAGCTGGGCGATCGGTCGGAAAATCCATTCACTCTCGGGGAAATATTTCGAATAAAAATTGCCGCAAAAATGTAGACGAGGAGGAACCGTGTGGGGCTCCGAGGACAGGGGCAGGAACAGTATTGAATTTCAGCGGAACACGAGGTGGGAATTCGACACCCTCTTACAAATTGTTTTAATCGATCTTTTTGTTGTATTTTTTTTATGTGTTTGAGCTTAAATTTGATGCAAGCAGTTCAGGTGTTAATTTAATGTTTTTTATAAATTATAACCGCTTAATAATAATTTACTGTTTTTTGTTTTTATAATAAGACAATTTAAGTAAAACACTTGTCACTACCTTTTTTGAATGATTTATATATTGTAATAAATATCTAACTAATTTATCACCGAATTTTTTTTTTTTAATTTTAGACGTAATATTAATTGTTAATATTGAGAAAAAACCAAGAGAAACTTTATATTTATAAACGATATAAAAAAATGATTTTGCATATTCGACATAATTTTTTTTTCAATAAATTATATAAATACGCATTTTATGTGTTTAGGAATTAAAGGTACCAACTCATTACTTACCTTAGCTCTCGAAATTTATACATAGACTAAGATTATCAATTCTACACGCAAAACGATTCTCCCTGCGGCTAAAAATATGTTTAAAACATAATTTATTTGTACCCGCAAAATGTGTTGATATATAAAATAATATTTCTTGGCCATTTTTCTACATTTGTATTGATAAATAGTACGATAATATATTTAAAAGCCAAAAAAATATTTCAACATATTAAATACTAAAAATAATGCCTAATATAACTATTTTCCTATTAAATAAATCGTACGTTGGCGGTGTGATCTTTACTTCCCTACGATGCCTCTACGGGTCAAAGGAGCTCTCACTGATTAAGTGAAAACTTTACAGCTTCGTTGATAAATAGTTTATGTTTGTATTTGCAAGACAATAAACTGCTGTCGACCCATGTTCTGGTTTAACCTGCACACATTGTAATCGATATAAATGATAAAGACGCTCGTTGGTGTGATTGCAAGTTTTGCGTTCAGACGCGATCCGTAAAGTCCTTTGCCGTAAATAAGGGAGGGTGGCATTAAACGCGATTTACGACTTGTCCCTCAAATGGCATTCATAGCCCGTAATAATAACACCCTGCCACGAAAAGGACAAATTTTAACGTTTGATAATGCCTACGTAACAGGTTGTAAAACCGGTCACCAAGAAAATTAAACATGTGAGAAAATCACAAAAGTATTTTACTCATAATATGAAAAAATTATCAGTTATATGTTTATATCTGTACATATTGTTAAAATCAATTGCTTTTAAAAATACACATTAAAAATCTTTTCATTCAACTCAAATTTAAATATATATTTTTTAATCGAATTATGTGTCTTATTTATAATTATCAAATATTTTCACATTTAAAAAAAAAAATAATTTTATAACTTTTTTTTCGAAAAAGCTGATGAAATTTCCATCTTTCATTATAAAGGAATTCATCGACAATTTACAAGCTGATCACCTGCACTCTTTTATAGAACTCGACGCATCCTCGTACTATTATCTCTAATTTAAGCACTTAATCATATCCGATGTGCCTTATCTGCCAAGACTCTGTATTAAGTCAAAGCTTATGAAAATGAGCCCATGATTTAACGTTATAAACAAAGAAAAAATATGTTTAAAATATAAATATATAAAAAATATCTTTCACCAAGAAGACTCTCCCCTCATACATCTGTACTCTTTTATAGAGGCCGGGTCTTTGGCGCTGCTGTCTCTTATTTAAAACTGTATGATCATTTTCACTATCTAAAATGATTTCCAAATTAATAAAAATCGTATAAGACATTACGAAAATGTATTCTGTAGAATCTTAGAACATGCCTTAGTTTCGATTGAAAAGACCTTTACGGAGACCTCTATTAATTCGACCCTCTACTGTGGAGTAATTCAGGGACAATTTAAAGTGTCTCCGGTCTATACTTTCCTACACAGGCTGGAGCGTCCTCAGCTTCTTCTCCAATACAAGTACTTAACGAGGATTTGGTTTAATTTACTTTTTCGTTCCACTTTGGGGCTCAGATCTCCGGGAGAACATTTTTCCCTCTCCCCGTTCCCCGCACGTGTTCAACATTTTTCTTTGACTTTTCACGCCCGATGGACTTTTATTAAATTAACTATCATTACAACGGAGAATTTACTCCGTTTTTGTGGGGCTTTGAACAAAGACACGCCTGTGTTTTCTCTCGTTTTGATATCGTTATTCTCTTATAGGTGACATTTATTAACGATACTGATTAAAAACTGTAATATTTCATTTATTTTGAACAGCCGTGTCTGCTGGAACAAATTATTCATTAACAAAAAAAAAAAAAAATATTCGAAAAGCACAAAACGCTCGCTACGCTGGAGCTTTCCAGACGGGTTTAGCAGAAGCAGGCAAGACGCCATCCATGGAGGAACTGGTTTCTCGCCCCCGAGTCTGATGCCTCTCGGGTGAATCACTGGCTAATGCTGTGCCTCATTAATCAATCATAAAACGTTGTAAAATACACAACAATGGATTCCAATTTATTCTTAATGTCTACGCCAGGGGTAGTGAACCCTTACAGACTGGCGTGCCGTTTGGTTTTTTTTGTATAAAAACTTGCATGCTAAGCAAATGTATGTTATTTTAAAACAAGTGTTGCTAACTATGTCGATTTATTTGCTTGTGTTTTACTTTATTCATAAATTTTCAATTGATTTTATATTCAATTCAAAATTTTCTATTCTGTACTATCTTTTAATTTTTATCAATTGTTAAATATGTTTTTTTTTTGTTTTCTATTTCTATATGTTTTTAAGTAATCTATTCACACGAAAATGACGAAAACAAATCATAAATCTTTCCGCCAGACATGTGGCACTTAAACCTGTACGTTAATCGCTGTCGGGTGTTTTTTTCCAATAAATTTACTTTGTTGTAACTGTTGCAAGATTTTTATAAGAACAGATAAACACAGTTATGGCTCGATAAATATTTATTATTAGGTTATTAGTGTCGTCGTATTTTAAGAAATTGTATTTTTTCTGTTCATCCATCAACAATTTATATGTTTTTATTCTCTTTCTTTTCTTATTAAGATAACATAAAACTTCACAAAGCTTATTATTATTTTATTAAGAAATTAAATATTTTAATTTATAAATAAATAAATTTTGAAGCCGACGCGCGTCGCAAGTTTAGAGCCTCTGCTGAGGAAGATCGGCAAGTCTTGGCGTTGCGCCACATTTTTTCCAACTACATCCATTGTAATTTTATCGAAATATGATAGACATTTATTTATTGACCTTATTTGTCTTTTAACAAGAGTTGCCTCGCAAATCTGCTCAACTGAAATTCGTAATTTATCTCAAACGTTTATCACACAATAGACTCGAGATTTTCTTTTGAAAGCTGAAAACGGAAAACGTTATAAGGAAGACTCGATCCAAAAATAATCAATTAATATTTTTGTATTTCATAAAGATATCCGTACGTGTTTTTCTTTACTGGCTGATCGCATGCCGGTTCCAAAGCTTTTTCTTGAGCTCTGTGGTGTTAAAAATACGATATACGAGAGAGGTAAAATGCGCGTATATTTTGTTCGCTTACTCTGCGCCGACTTGCGAAGGGCGGTAAAGGGCCTTAAAAAACGTTTATATTTTTTATTAGCTTACTAAGATACTCATCATTTTTTGTTGATGAAGTAGTAAATAGATAATTTTATTAAAATATTGAAACAAGCTTTTTGTCCATATTTTTTTTATAAAATAAAAATTACTGTAGTCAAAGACATAGTTTCTATAATTCATATATAACAAATAAGTACTAGAAATATTAAAATTTTCAGGCTTCGAATAATGAATACAATACAAATTGACCCCCGCTCTTAGAAATAGGTATACATCTAGTGTCTACCGACATTAGATGTAGTAAAAAATTAAAAATCCAATTCCAACAAGTACTTTTTGTCGTATATATTTAATATCTCAATAAGTTATAATTTTTATGCCTACGTATTTAAAAAGAGCAAAATATTTTTTTATATTTTTATCAAATATATCTGTAAAGTCTTGTCGTTACTCGTGTGGCTATAACAAAATATTACAAAAGAAGACTGCAATAGAATACACAAGTATTAATAACGTGCTGTAGCGAACAATTTCAGGAAGTAATTTCAAAGCCGTTGTGCATTCTAGTTCCAGCAAAACTCATTTATTTTTTTCCAAATGCACTTGCAACCCCACGTGGGTATCCAATCAGAGAACAAGCATGGGGTGGCGTGGGCACACGGGGGTGCAGGAGATTACCTAGGGTGTTTTAAATTTCATTACATGTATTTTTCTTTGAAATAGAAATAAAGTTGAGTTATCCTACCTGTTTTCAATTTAGTTCGGGAAAAATAAAGTACGACCATTCCTGAAACGTTGAGTGAAAATTTCTTTTAAAGTGCATGTAGTATTTGCCAATTTAATTTATCAAAAATTCAAATGGGGATGACAAATAATAAAAAAAAACCTTATATTTATTAAAATATTCATAAATTCTGATTTTTAAGTTTTATGTGTAGATGATAAAAAAAAGCAATTGATTCCTATTTTCACCATGTTACAGAGACGCAGTGGTCGAATTGGCTGCAGTTCGAACTCCCCTGTGTTTCGTCGTTTTACCAGGTGTACTTGTAATTAATTTCCGGTTTTTTTGTAAATAAAACACAATATTGCAAGAGAAGTGTTAAAGATATTTTATTCAAAATATTTTCCATCGTTTTCTATATATTTTTTCCACTTTTCCGGTAATTTGTGGATACCACGCCAATAGAATTGACTGTCTTTGGTGGTGAACCACTCGGTGAGCCAATTTCGAAAATTTTCATAAGAATCGAAGCGCTGCTCAGAAAGTGCGTGGCCCAGCGAAGCAAAGAGGTAGTAGTCCGATGGGGCCAAGTCTGGTGAGTAAGCCGCATGATCAAGCATTTCCCACTGGAGTTGTTCCAGCGTGTCGCGAACGTGTTTCGACTTATGCGATGGTGCATTGTCATGGAGCAAAATCACCTGCTTCTGTCTTTCTTTATATTCTGGTCGGTTTTCCGCAATTGCTCGGCTCAAATCTTTGATTTGTTGTTCGTAGCGAACGGCGTTCGCAGTTTCACCAGGTTTCAGAAGTTCAAAGTAGATAACACCGGTGTGGTCCCACCACACACAGCATGGCCTTCCGACTGAAACGATTTGGCCGTGCCGTCGATGTCGATGCTTCACCTGGACTCACCCACGATTTTTTGCGGTTAGGGTTCTCTAAAAAAATCCATTTTTCATCGCCAGGAACAATACGATGCAGAAAAGACTTTCTTTTGTATCGTTGAAGCAGCATTTCACATGTCACTTTTCGATTTTCCATTTGTCTCTCGGTCAGTTCATGCGACACCCCCTTTCCGCACTTCTGAATTTTCCCCATGGCTCGCAGACGTTTGGAGATTGCTTGCTGTTGAACTCCCAGCGCTTCTGCAAGCTGTCGTTGCGTTTGCGTATCGTCTTCATCCAATACGCTTGCAATTCGACGTCATCAAACGATTTTCGCTTTCCGGAGCATGCGACGTCGTTCAGGTCGAAATCTCCATTTCTGAATTGTCGAAACCACGTTTCACATGTTCGAAGTGTTAAAGCATGATTGCCATAAACTTCCACAAGCGCACGGTGGCTCTCGGACACTTTTTTCCATGAAAAGCAATGCATGGCGCATATGTTCAAAATTCGGTACGAATGCAGACATCTTTGACACGCAATAAAAACTTTCTAAAATAATTTTTTAGGAAAACTTCAACGCCGTTTAGACACTCGATAACTACTTAACAAAATGACATATAAGTGCTACCAACAGCAAAGCAAAATACAGAACACCATCTATCGAAAAAAACCGGAAATTAATTAGAAGTACACCTGGTATGTGTCAATCGATTCCTTAAAAACATGATGAGTACATTGATTTATTTATTGGAATGGTGAGCCTAAGTTACAGCTGTTGAACTGATTTTTAAAAATTAAAACGTTCTGTGAAAAATTAAATTAATTCATGAGAAATTGAGTGGAAATTCTCTACAGACGGACGTCTTAAGCATAATAATATTGCATGAAGATGAGCTGTGTTTTATTATGCAAGTATTACACCGAGGAATGCAGCCGAGGTGAATCTAACCTCAGTGCATTATTCACTCTCGGGTGCATCCTCGGAGACGCACCGCCATTGGCTGGCGATGCTCTGTCTCTTTCCTGCATTTTAATTAAGTTTTCGACAGACGTTCCGCAAGGAGACGTCTCTGACAGTAGCCAATTCCACAGACGATTCTGACGTCACAGTGTGCGGAAAGAGACAACGGCACTGCCGATAGAGAAAGCGAACCGATAAATATATTGCATGTCTGTAGCCGAATTGCAACAGATTTCACAATATGGTGCAACCGTTACTAAAAAAAAGTACACCGAAGTCATCGAGTTTCTGAACCCGCTGTATAAGCATTTCTGTTTTTGAGCAGGTGTTGTGATACGAATCTAATGTTTTTGCATGATTTTGAAATGAAGAAAGTTATATTTTAAACATGGGGAAAAGATTTTTTAAGCAGATAAAAACCACGCAAGTACGTTACTGATTTATCAATACCTAAGATTAGTTACAAAGATATGCAATTTACTGGATTTCACAAGTCATTAAATATTTATTTATACCCATCATTTATACTTTTTTTAATTTAATGTGTATTCTATCGTTGTTCTTTAATAGTATGAATTTACAATATTTCACACAAATATATTGTAAATAATTTAAACTTAATACTTTTTATGGTTCAGAGATGATACAATGGCTTTTGGAAAATCGTATTAACCTTATCAGCAAGAACAGTCCACCGCGCCCACCGTGTACAGAAAAAAAACAACACATACGTTAAGTAAAAAAATGATTTCATTTTATTTCATCACGAAGTATCGTGACAACGTGCAAGAAGTACAGAATTCTAGGCCGTATCACACGGGGCACACCTGGGGCGGAGCACCTAAATATTGCATCTTTTAAAGTTTACTGCTTATTATTTTTTAGGGACCCCCTTTGGCACGCGCGCCCCTCCCCGGACCCGCGGCGGCACGTGGCGGCACGTGGCGGCACGTGGCGGCACGGGGCGGCACGTGGCGGCACGTGGCGGGCCCGGGCCGTCCAAGGGCGGCGCCGACACGTGCCACCCAGCGAGGCTTTCACCGGGGAGATCGCGGGAATCGGTAAGGAGTTACGTTATGTATTTTTAAGGAACCGCATGCCCCCGGGAGGGGAAAAATTCCTAATGCTCTGGTTTTTTAAATGCAAAAATTAAAACATTGTTGTTATCAAAATAATTTGGATGTAAATAGTTTTGTCTTAATCAACTTAATCTTAATATCTTTTTAGACATTTACTATTGCAGCCGATGCAAAAATATTTTTTGATTGGCTTAATTGGTTTGGTTTAATTTAAAATAATTCACGTAAATAACGACCTGAATTAATATTAAGCACTCTTGCATTTGAAAGGCTTCATTAGAATAAATGTTAAGAAAATAATGATGGCATACATTCACATTTATTTGTATTTTGAAAACGTAACCGCTCACGGTTAAAATATTCATCATCTCCAAACCATTTGACTATTCCTTGTTGTATTAAAGAGTATCACAAATTTAAGCAGTTTATCTTCGATATTTGTTTTATTGGATATTCTGCCTATTTGGTACTCATATTTATTACTGTATTTAACATACAGCAAATTTTTGATTATACTTCAAATAACATCATAAAAGAAAAACTAATGATTTAAATTTAATTTTTTTACGTATTAGCATTTTTCGCTAATTTAGCTTTACTGTGTACACAAAATGTCTACCCAGCAATAACTAGGTACTCCGGTTCCACGTATGCATATATCGTTTATAATTATCGCTGAGTTACAACGGCACGCTGGTTCATTTGAATAAAGCGCAGCGATGCAATAGTCGTAAGAGTGTGGATTCGAATCCCACTTAAATAACAAAATCATCATTTCAAGGGGTTACCGACTACCAGAAACACAGGTAATTATCGGAATATTATAATAGACTTATACTATTGAGATATAATGGTACTTCATACAATACAACAAAGATCACCACTTTTTTCTGTATGTATTAAAGTTCTCTCCGCTGTTATTCCGCATCGTCAGGTGCATCGCTTCATAGCGAGGCTGCTATAGTTGACATAACAGGATGGCAGATTTTCAATTTCTCCCGAGTTGTCTATTTTATTTTTCTCGGATGGAAATAAATCACATCTGATTCTCTTTAATAAGCGCCGAGAGTCACGTCCCGAGCAGCCGAGAGCGGGACTCCGTGTGCGTACACCCGACATACCGGATGCTACAAAACTCACCGGATGCTACGAAACTACTTCCCACGACAAACCCTGTATTTTGAAGATTATATTTATTAATATTTAAATTTATTGTGAAAATTTTTACACATAGCTCATTCTCAAGCCTACAAAATTCTTTAAAAGATTTTAGCACAGTACTCACTGGGAAATTTTTGAAAATTCTTTTCATGAAACATGTGTGATCAAAATTCTTGTCCTCATCGTTATATATATATATATATATATATAAATGTTGGACATTTACCACGCGCTAAGGCGATGGGAAATTTATATTTATTGGCTGCCGTTTTGTTTACTGTCGCTTGAACACTTTTCAGAGTCACTGTTGGGGCGCGACCGAAGCTTTGTACTTCCGCTTTGTGCCCGCTCCTGGCCGCTGCACCATCGATGCGCCTGCAGCCCCGAGAAGGCCTCGGCGCTGATTATCGATGCTGAAAGCTCGCTGAAGAGGCTCTCACCGATCATCCTCCAGCCGGGACAGCGGCGCTAATGGACGCGTTTATTGCAACAAAGGGCCTCGCTCCAGTGTTGCAGCGTAGAGATAATGCGTCAGTATTACCCATATGCGATAGGAGCTATTTTCAACACATGTATTTATTATATATGAACTATGCATTTTGTAGACACTATTCTTCTACCCCAAGTCTTCGGGATCTATGTAAAAAGTAAATTATCGAGTTTTTGAACATAGATTAATTTTATTATTTTTTTTAATTTACCAATAATACATTTATTTCCATAAAGTGCAAAAAAATAATAGTATGTCAAATTTGATTTAGAAAGTGCGGAATACTTTCGTAAGGCGTAAAAAACAATTACGATAAGTATCACACACCTCAGGTGTCACATTGTCGTTTGAATTTTGCGCGAATTTAGTTTTATACGATTTTTACTGACTCGTTGTCAGATTTTCCGAGCTTGAATGTACATCGCTAAAATAAAATTTAAATCCAGAGCGGGTTCTGAAGCTCTACCCTACAAGCACGTCAAGGTTTTCCTGGCACACGTTCCCGCGCCTGCTGGGGGGCTCTTTGGTAGCTCTAAATATAACCGACATTATATTTAAACAAAAGAATCGCGTTCCGTCCCGAATGAGAATTCTTTTGTTTCTCTAGCTTAATTCTGAAATATTTTCTTTACATCGCGTGTCAGACCGCTTGCAAATTCCTTCTGAAGTATCTCTCTGCTCTTGTTTCTTCTTTGTAAATAAAAATAGAAGAATCGTGATTATAGAGGAAAACCTGCACTACCATGCAAACAGACGAGAAATTGTAAAAAACACTGTTGCAAAAAGTACTAACACATACTAGTATAAGAGAAATTCAATTTCCATCACTGCACTGTACAGTAAGAGTAGAAGGCCGCAAAGGAAGTAACAAGAAGGCAAGCAGTAGAAAGCGTTTACAGTTAAAAATTTAAATCACAGAAAACTTGTGATTTTTTTTTTTTAAATAAAAACGCTTAAAAACATTTCTGTGTATTTTAATTCCAATACGTGACCCGCTTTTCACAACAACAAAAAAATAATTAAATAAACTTACAGTTAATAAACTTAACGCGTATTATCTTTATTTCCTAGAATACTCCAGTAGCAGCGTATTTCATTATCCAATCCACACAAAGGTAGACCATCATCCCCACATCCGCTCCGACATCTCGTGTCCTCAGTTTACTTCATCAAAGAGTAGCGGCATGCGCGGCCCGATCTCGTTAGTCTGTGTAGCCCGACTTCAATGGTTTATCCCACAAAGGGTGAGGAGGTGCGGGCCCTTGCATATGCTTTCGTGTCGCGCGAACGTGCCAATCGTTTGGTAATGGACAGAAAGCATATCAGATGAAATATCCAAATTCGGTTACAAAACATATTTCCAAATAATTTAAAAAAAAAAAGATTCACTCTTAAAACCATAAGAAAAATTCTGGATTTTTTAGCCAGGCGCGTTAGTTTTTTCGATCTCTGTAGTTCTGAAGCTTAAAGAGAATTTCGCACTCGTATTTATCTCAATAAAATATTTGATATTTTTCGTCGTTGTTCTATGCGTGAAAAACCTTATCTAATAAATATAACAATTATGTAATAAACTATTTAATTTTTTAAACATATTTATATATGTACAATTAAATAGTTTATTACATTATATATATATATATATATATATGATTGTATTACGAGTGCAATGAAAATTATTCTAAATATATGATGGCGTGTGTTGGTATAAGAAGAGTTTTTTTATTCCAAATATCCAGTAAATTAGTTGTACTATTTTTATTACATATCTGTTATAAAAATACTACTAATAGGTACTACTCATGTTTTTTTGAACTTCTCAAAGATGTTTTAATTTATTTGCTTGCATTTCTATGATGAAATTTATTGTTCTAGGTTTTTATAGTTGTTTTATGTGAATATAATCAATTATTTGAATTTTTTATTCAAAGTGATTGTATTATCAATAAATAATATTTTTTTATATAAATATTAATAGTGTAAGATAAGTATATAGTATTCTTAGCACACAGTACTGCTCCCTTTTCTTCTTTGTGTTTTTGCCTACATTAAGGGGTCTCACAACAAAACACATAAACACGTACGCGCCCCGGAGATCCGTGCAGCTAGGGTCTAATGCAATGGCTTTGCATGAGATTTATGGATGCATGGCTAGTTCAGAGGCACATTAAAGCAAGATGCTGCCTGAATGTCGTCTCGGAAATCGCAATACAACTTAATCAGCAATTCTATCAGATGTATAGTAATCAACATGGAAATTAGGCATTAAATAAAACCAACGAGAGATATTCTCAACTTGTTGTTTGGAAAAAATTGTAATCACTTATTATATTGAAATATTTTAAATAAATCCGCATTTTTCAACTATGCAGTTTTATTTTGTATATAAAATTAAGATACTCGTTTAATATACGAATCAACGAGAACATCAATTCATAAAAATGTATATTTACTATTTACAGATATCATTATTTACAAAGAAGCGTGCTCATCGTTAGATTAAATATAGTAGTTAACAAGTAAAGAATGAATACTTCATATATTTCTTAAGTAATTGGGAAATGGTGGAAAAGCGTATTAAAGTCAAGGAAGGAACTGCCATAAAGAGTGATCTATTTAAATATTTCATGCCTCTAGAAGTTTTCTGTATAAACCTTAATCATACTTCATCTGAAAAATTCCCAATAATAAAAACGAATCAAAATTGAAACGATCACGGCGGGGAATCAATCTCGCGGGACCGGCGTTCTGGGCTCGGGGACGCCCGGGGTGGATGCGGGGGCGCCCCCGAGTCCCCGAGTCCCCGAGTCCCCGAGTCCCCGAGTCCCCGAGTCCTCGCTCAATCACCGCCGGGGGATGAAGGCCGCGGCAGGTGGCAGCGCGAGCCACCCCGCGCCTTCTTTTGTTTCACGGGCCATTTTCTGTTCTCCTTTTGAATTGTTTATGCTGTGACCTCTGAAGAAGTTTCTGATGACAGTTGTGTGCGATCTCTGGAGGCTCGGAGGTTTATGCAGATATTTTGCAGGATCTGATAAATATACGTTGTTTGAAAACTTACATTATAATACAACAGAAGAACAGCTCAAATCGTTTTTATCCACAAAAGTTACATCTTCGACATGGTAACGAGTTTCTTGATACATTTTTCAACCTAACAGCTATTTCGCAAAGTGGTGTTATTAGTCTGCCTCATGTCCCAGTTTGGTTCGATATACATATCAAATATATTTAATAATATATTTGGTCATAAATAATAAAATCTCCGGTTTATTAATGAGACAACACCCATGCAGGCAAATTGTATATATATATATATAATATTTTTAATTAAATGTTCACAAACAAACGACTAGAAAAATCGCTGATTTTCCTCATCATTTTATATGAGAAGAATCTTAGTGCCTTAAAACATATCGTAAGAAATCAAATATTTATGTATTGTATGTTTAATTTAGTTCTTATTAAACAATATAAACGTAACAAGTCGGTTCAAATGACAATCACGAATCATCCAGTTTTACCGCTGAGCCAACAAACCGGAAAACTAAATCCCTCTGACATAGAAATATACAATGTGTTGATAAATTTGATTGGATGAATAATTTCATTATGTTGCTCGAAGTTTTATTAAAATATGACTTATTATTCTCTTGTGAAGCATTTTTATTACAACGATCTGATTATTCGTCCTGTGGGTCATATAAAAGTACGCTCATATAAATTTTAATTTGCGAAAAATAATACAAATCCTTCGAAATATTCTTAATGAAATTTATTACAGAAAAAAGTTATTTTTATCTATGAAATTTTCGTAGCGTTTGAGGCTTTGGTATTTAAAATATATTGATAAGGTTTTAGAATTTTTGAAAATATCGCAAGGAAGCGCTTATCTTTTAAGTTAGTTCTGGAAAGTTTTGTAAAGATGGCATGAATGAGACCTTTTTATTTTAAACATATAAATAAAACAATTAACTTTGTTTTTCTTTATGAGGGGAACAATCATCCCCAAATATGAATTAATTACAAATAAAATATACGATTTGGTTCTTAGTTGCTTTATAACATAGATTCTACAACGCAGATTTTTCATGTCATTTCAATTATTAAAATCAGCAAAACAATTTCAAAACTAAACAATAAGTTATATATATCGAAAATAAGCTTTAAAATACAAAAGTTTTTAAACTAAATTTATGAATATAAGAGATTAAAAAATGTTTTAGTTATTTAAACTAATCAAAGTACCCTTTTTTACTGTAATTTAAATAATTAACTACTCTTTTGATTAAGTGCTTAAATTAATCATCCCCGGGGATGGAAAAATTTAAAACATTCCTGAAAAAAAACACCCCTGGGGGTGGATCAAATAAAAAAACTTTCCAGATTTCCTCGCTGAATAATTAACCCGTGGAACTTTTCACGAGCAAGTGATTTCGAACCGTTAAACATTTACCACCCTATCCATTACCATACAGAAAGGCTTTAGGAGTTAACCCTTTCAGACCTTGCGTATACAACGTTATTGAGAATGTCGCATCCATTACAAAAAATAACAGCTTTGCAGGAAGGAGGTCTTTGTTTTGCACAATCATGGTGAAGTATATTTTTATAAATTCAGGATTTTTTTCTTTGAGAATCTGTTAAATATTATATTTCATTCACACCAAAAACATTAAGCAAGTCTTACCTCATGAGTTGGAATGGTTGGTGGCGGATAAAATGGCCACGACTTTGAAATTAGTTGGAGCAACAAGTTTAAATAATTTTATAAAATATAAACTGTTTTCAAATTCTCTGTTATGCCTTTGAGCATATGCCGGAGACCGCGATAGATTTATTTCTTTTTTTTATCTACTATTAAACTTGAGATATCTTTATTATTTTTAATTGTATGGTGTAAAAACCTTTTGCTTAGATAATATTAGTTTAGTTAACTATTTCAATTCTTAAAAATGAATAAATACTATAATAAAATACTCTTTCACTCTACAAAAAATCTATCAAACCAATAAAATAATAATTCGCATATAGACAACTTATCTGTGCACTATAGACTGGTTTAATTTGTAAGACTTTATATTCAAACAATAAATATGAATAGCTAATCGGCAAGGTGACTGCGAACATTTTTGTCTGTAAGTACTTTCACATTTCAAGGTCTTTCAAATCAATTATAATCTCTAAACCAATTCATTATTCGTTTTTGTTTAAATAACTTCTAACCTTAATATTTATTATCGGGAACAAATAATATTATATTGAAAAAAAAAAGTTACTGTGTGAATTTCCTTATAGTATTCTTGGTTCTTCCTTGCCATCTAATTTATTTATTTTATTATTAGATGAAAAAAATACTCTGTATAATTTTTTTTCCTACTTTTAGACTTAATTACTTGATTTTGTAGAAAGGTCAGAAATTGCGTAAAATACTGGCAATAATTTATTAAAAAAAAAAAAAATTAATTTGAAAAGAAATACGGCTAAGAACCTTAGAACTTTATGTATTCAAAAAAGACTTTTTTAAATACTTTCGCATTTTTAGATTAGATTAAGAATTAAAAACATTTTCCAGATTTTTTTAATAAATCCAACATGAAACTTGCTTTTTCAAAAAGATAACGTCTAATGTTTAATTTTTAAACACAAGAAAATTATATTTTTTAACAAACTATATATAATTAATGTAAATTAACTCAATTGCAATGGTTCATATTTTTTAAATTCAACATATCCGACACAGGAATTTTTTTTTTTTCGAACTGCTTGTTTGGTTGTCTCTGCCACTTGCGGCCTTGTACTCTTATAAATTGGGTAGCTCTGTTGATTCTTTATTCTGATCATTTCAATTTGAATGCCACTCACTTGTAGATTTTAAAAGTGAAACACTAGGACCGGCACCATTGCGTTAACGTAAATATTTTAATGTTTTATTACTTAAATTTTAATCACCTCGCAACCACTGCTAGGTCCAACTCGGGTCCAAGTAGTGTGTTAAGATTTTTTAATTATAAATTGTTTTCAGGTTCAAAAAAATATTTTTGTTCGTCGCAGTTTTTGTGTGATTTTATAATTTTAAATAAAACCGAACCCGGAATCATATATACAAACCAACCCACATTCAACTGCTTGCTGGCATGAAAATCTTCGTTTAACCTGCTGCTCCTATATAGTAGTATGATTATTTTCTCAAATTCAGGGTATTTGATCTTAGTTACCTCACATTCGTGGAATAAATATTTCAAAATGCAATCGATCTTATAATTCAAAGTGTTAATTTTTTTATCACAAAAGATTATCACCAAGAATAAGCATAGGTCTCAAGGAGTCAAGGGATGAAGTCGATTGCCCGTCGCGCCCTGTTAGTAGGCAGGTCTCGCGCTAAGGGAGGCCTGAAGGGAGGCTGGGGAGGAGGCGGCCATATTAAATCTTTCTCCCGTTAATCAGCCAGAGGAAATCAGTGAAATCCATTACCAACGGGACTTCAAAGCGCATTTGTATGTATTTGGAGTATTTGTCCTCTCCGATTTGACAAACAAATAGCTGGCGTCCGCGTCGAGTCAATTATGTGTGACTGGAATTAAATGTACTTTTGGCCATTTTGTATTGAATTTTAACCAGTAAATTACTAAAATATTCAATATTGTTATGATGGCAATTATTCATAGATGGTTTAATTCATAATTTAATCCTGAAGTATAAAAATATTTTGTGCACAACATATTTGTTTATTTCTATTATTAAACGATAACTAAATAAATTGAGCAAATTTACTATTTAGATTGCTTCTTCATTATAAATATAAAGGAATTCTTAGGTTTTGGCAGCTGTTCTTACTGCATTGACTTGGTTCTTGGGTATTGTGCAGCGTTATACTTTGACTCTTTCGATGTTTCAGGCTTGGTACTATTGACCATTTACAGATATAAATACTGACGTTGGTCCCAATACCGAAACATCGGAAGTTTCAAAGTATAATGCAGTTACATTTGATTATAAAAATACAAAGTAGTAATTAAATAGTCTGTAGCCATATGTTTCTTCAAAGTTATGCAGTAGAAATCACACAGAGGCAGTTGTAACAGTATTCTACTTGACACATTTTTTTAATATGTATTGTTGTATAATATATAAAGAGAATCAGAAAAATTATCACTCAAATAGGGTTTTTCGTCAAAAGAGAAAACCTTTGTTCTCGCCCTTTGAACCAGGGTGGATTTGCAATTTAAACAGAGTTGAAAACTAATCGTTCCACCTCGATTCGAATCGAAGCCTACTGGTTTGCAGGCAAACGTGCTAGCCACAGAAACACAAGGCTGTTTTTTTAATGAAATCGGTTAAACAAAGTATTTTTAGTTTCTTTGGCTATATAAATAATAAAATGAATTGCGTGATTCCTCTATATACAGACCATATTTTTTTTGAAAATGTATAAGCAGATTTTTCCACAGACGCGCTGCCTCCTGATTTCACTGTTTTGTGTGTAGTATTTTCTACATTCTCTAGACTCTTGGCTCAGTTAACATAGAGTTATATCTTATACTGCTTAGTGTCAATAATAATCGATTAAAAATAATATCAAAATGGTATATTCAAATTATTTCCCATTATTTTAGAGCCTTATTCTATCATATCTTATATTTAATGAAGATATATATCGATGAAATTATGAAATAATTACAACATCTTCTTTAAAGCACGAAAAAGAAATGACTCTTTATTTTTTAAATGTAAGCATTTTAAATTTGCTTTTTAATGCAACTGAGCTTTCCTAAGCGACAGTTTTTATATTTCCGCTCATTTATTTTTGTCACATGTTTATGTGCAATACAATTTAACTCATTACTCAATGAGAAAAACCTTCCAAAATTTTTAATCGTTTTTCTCGTTGTTACGTGTGCGATTTTCTAAAAATATATTATGAAAGGTTGAGCTCTATAGGGTACTTCTAAGAATAGACTGCAATTATTGTCCGGACATTTATGTACTGTCTCCTAGGTACTATTTGACTCCAATAGAGTGCCTAGGGAACCGTCGGAGACAGTAAGACTTCAACCCATCGAGATGCGGTGAGGAAATTTGTGTTGATACTGGACACGGAGAGAGTCTGGGGTGTCGTTTTTCATACCCCCGAGGATGGGGGAGGTTGATCTCCGAAAAGACTAAAATAGTCCCACGGTGAAGTAACAATGCTTGACATGTTTTGTCTGTGTGCAAATGGAGTGTATTGAAACCCACCTCGGAGCACTTGATATAGTAACAAGATTAGATTAAATATATTAACTTTCATCGTCCTACATATCTGAAAGTTTTGTCAACCATATCAGTGGATAAGAAAAAAAAAGGGTGGTCGAAAAAAAGGTGGGTAACAAAAAGTACTTGAAAGAATCGATTCTGACGTTAAACATCATTAAAAAAATCATTTTTTTAATTCTCATCGTTTCATATGTGAATCAATAACCTAAATATTGTATTGCAAACATCGGACTTAAAATCAAAACCAATATTATTTTATCATCATTTCATTTTTTTCAATGCATAAAAAACATAATTTAAAATTCTGGAGCATTTTTAAGTATGATGAATGATTGGGGGGGCTATCTTTCATATTTTAGTTAATTTACTTTTCGTTCTGGCTAGGAGGCTGCCACCCTGCCGCTGCAGCGATGCCTCCTCCGCCTCCACCACCAGCTCCCAGGAGCCTTCAATGGCGAAAGTACCACAGAAGAATTCCAACCTGCGGTGACAAAAAAACAAAAACAAAAAGCCTGCAGCAAAAATTCAATAAATGAAGTGCATAAACATTGGACCTATTTTAAATCTTCAATTCTTTAGAATAAATATGCTTAATAAAATCATTATAGGTCTAAGGGATTTTTTGAACATGAAAATTGTCGACAATTTTTGTGTAATAAACATTTCGCATAATTGTATAGCCTACTGTTTAATATATAATATAATTTTCTAAATATGTTTCTGTTAATCATAATAAATTTTAATTATTTAAATACAGATTTTAAGTTTAGTTTTGTTACATAACTTATTATTCGTAAGAATATTATTTTACATAAACAAATAATTATATTAAAATTTGAAATATTTAACAAATTACAAAACGATGAACTGAAAAAGAAATGTTTTAAACCGTCTTCTTATCTTCGGTGAGACAACTAAGTAATGGTCGTTTATAATAAAAGTAACATAAAAGTTTATAAGTAACATAGTTTGAAATTAGGTGTTTACACAGTTTACAAAATGTGTCTCATAAAAAGAAACTAATCCGTCTCAGAAATAATTGCAAATATTTGAAGATTTCTCCAAAAGCTGAGAGTGCGATAAAATGAGAGCAGCCCTCGGCTAGAGTGACTTTATGGCGGCCACCGGCACCGTTTGGGTTCATTGTACTGGCCGGACTTACGCGAGTTACTACTCCTGCTTAATGGATTCAGCGTTTATTTAATACTTGATGGTTTATTAAATTGCTGTTATAAATCATGTTATCTATGTATGGTATAAATATAAGGCAAATAACCTCTGGACATCGCTTATATTCTATGTCATGAACGGGATACTGTAGTCTCGTAGCTGACCAGTGCAGAGAAAATGTTTCTACGCCTATAAAAAGCAACCCTTGGCCTAAAGAAAGCCAGGACTCTTTTATCTTTCGCCGGGGTAACCTTAAGCTTATCCTTCCTCGAGATATGGACATAATAATTTCTTAAGAGACAGCTGGTAATTTTTGAGTACATGTAATGAAGACTATTCTTAATTCTATCACACGTGTATTGGTTACTATCCATTGAGATGTTGCAAGCTAATTGGTGATTATAGGTATTACTGAGTAGAGTTGTGAAACCTTAGTCGCATAAATAAAGCCCTCGTGTATGTGCTACGACCCAATATACTATATTTGCTTTCTCCGAAAAAACATGATTTGAGTTTGGATTCATATTAAATGTTACGCATAGTTCAAAAAAAATTGAGCAACCATGAACTATGTATAACTAGGATATTGAAACTTGTATAACCATGCCTCAATTACCCAATCATATTATATATATATATATATATATATATATATATATATATATATATATATATATATAGGGTGTCCAAAGAAAGTATCAGGTATTTGTTAGTTCAGTAAAACAAAAACTACTAGTAATCAAGTATTTTTTTATTGTTGATTATAAGAATGGAAAATTATTTATCTAATTTGGAACGAAAATTGCTGATAACACGCTGACACATAGCCTTCGATATTGCTCCCATTTCTGACCTGATGTTTTGTTACAATTTCGTTAGGTTCGTCGGATTAATCTCATAAACCCTACTTTTAAGGTATCCCCATACGAAATAGTCAAGAGGGCTAAGGTCAGGGCTTTTGGGAGGCCAGTTGATGTTACCTCTACGCGAAATGACCTTATTAGGGAATAAATCGTTAACAGCTTCGATTGATTGATTGGATGTATGGCAAGTGTCTTGTTGGGACTACGTTTTTGAATTGAAACCTTGAAACTCCTGCAACTGTGGGCCCAAAAATTTTCAGAGCATATTGCAATAACGGTCACTATTCACATTCACCCGATACTCTTTTTGGACATATATATATATATATATATATATATATATATATATATATATATATATATATATATATATATCACATATAATCTCGCTTTTCAATTAAGCGTTTCCGATGCTTTAAGCCCCGTGAGTCGTGAGGGCCTGAGTGGATCCGCTGAACTTTCCTCGCTGTAATCCCGCACGATTTACGGCGGCTTCTGCACGGCGCACTGACCCGCGGTGCCTCCGCCGCGGTCTTCAAAACAACCCCCAGCTCGGGGGAGGCTCCGCTTAATGAAGATCGCGCAGACGAGCGCACCTCGTCGGACGCCAGGAATCGCAATTCAGAAGACATTAAATTACCCCTAAGTGAACAATGCAGAGCTGCAGAATAATTTTCAGTTTTTTTAATGAGATGCAAAAGCAGAATCGTAATATTTTACATAACCAACAAATGGAGATTATTAAAATTTGCGGCACAAGTGAGATCACTATTTAACGTCTCATATTGTTTTTATTTAAAATGTGCTACTAGTTAGTGATTTTACCGAAATCGTAAAAATGCACGCATAATAAAACATTAAGGTCAAAACAATCGCACATTTTGATTTTGGTTGGTAAATAAATATAAATATTCACAAACAAACCGTACAGTAAATAAAAAATCACTCACGCAAAATCGCACATATAAATTGCACGGTACAAAATCGATTAAAGTTTTAATTTACTATTCAAAGCGATTCGCTGGACCACCAAATTCCCAATAACGGTAAAAACAATTTGGATGAAATCGAAAATGATTGCAGGCGGGGGCAGTATTGGGCTCGGGGTAGTTTTTCATGGTGATAAACCCGGACTCCCTTCTGCGTGAGCTGGCAAAGCACGTTTGTTTGCGCTGGCGCCATGTTCGGAGCACCGCAGAGCCTGGATGCAGTTCCCCATGTTCAATGCTTTGCTCGCTTCTTGAGTGATATGACTGACCCTGGATGGAGACATGTTCAAGAAGATGGTCACTAGCTTCTTCGAGAGACACCTAAAAAACATGAACTCATAATGCACGTATTAAATATTTTTATTAAAATAATATCTAATGTTATTTCCACTTTTATTGCTACGTGCTAGACTGGCATCTGTAAGTAGAGGGAGGTTTTGTAAACTATTTATCAATAATCAAATGGTGTGTGAGAGTGAGGTAATGACTATCGGAAGTAATTTTAATAATCAATATTTTTGACAGAGAGTACTTGAAATTCCATTTTAATATTTTAAATATAATAAAATACTTGAGTGATTTTTTTTTCACGTGTTAATTTTTAGTGGTAACCAGTTTCACGTTTCAATTATTCAAACTATTTTTTTCTCATTTGAAGCTACCGGTTTCACTTACACGTTTAGTTGGCATCATCAGGCAGAAAAGAGTTTCGCAAACTATTAACAATAAGCAAATGATGCTGGGCAAACGGATAAATAAATATTCTTAAGGGTCAGATATATTCAGTTCTGGATCAACCATCAGCTAGATCTTAGCTCTCTCAAATGAAAGTTTAACGTGATTTTCTTGTTAATAAAGGAATTTATTTCAAAGACGAGAGTCTGGTAAGATAAGTCAGACAAGAGTCTGATGCAATAGCTATTGAGACAAAATCAAAAAACAAACAAAAGCAAGCAACAAACAAAGGCAATATAAATTAACTTTTTATAATAATCATGACTTTCAATCAATTTAATTTTAAGCATATATCATAATTAGCTTCGTCTGTCATTACTTGTCGTGCTGAAAACTACCCCCACAGACGACAGCTCCTCCGCCCTCCCCATGTCGCTTGTCGGTGGTTAAATATTGATCCATTACCGTTAATGTTTTCTGCTGAAATCCGCTTCTCCATCCCCGTTTACAATCGGGATATATATTTTCTTTATGTGCGGGGATGATCGGACAGGGTGTAATTATTTTTTATTATTCCCGTTGTTGATTGATATAACTTTCATCGATGAACTTTTGAATTTTAACCCCTACGCCGAGGTAATGAACAAGTACGTTGAAATTTAAACCTCCTGTTATCATCTCATATTCATATTCAAATTCCACTCAACCTCAAAACTCATGTTAATCGTTTTATTTGATTAATAATAACTTCATATATGCATATATTCCGGAAATTTACAAGATTTAATCGATGTTTGTTATTTATAGTTTGTTTTCAATATGACAATTGATCTTGACTTTTCGTAATGCGACTTGAAAAAGTTTTTGAGATTTTTTTGGTCGTCAAACTAAAAACTTATTTCGTATTGAATAATCGAATATCACTCTGTTAAAATTTATCATAAATAAAACTTTAAATTTATTAACTACACCGTTTTCAGGTATTGCATGCAATAATTAACAGATATAAACGTTTTAAGTTCATATTTATATATTTATATTTATTTATTTATATTTAAGTTGAAAAAATAATCTCTCAGTAGCCTTTTCTTTGAAAATCTGAATTTCCATTGTCCCAAATAATATATTTTTTACGCGTGTCATAAAAAAATATAAGTTTAATAAAAAAAATGAGTTTCTTCATTGAATTATTTAATGAAAATCATACTTTCTATTAATTTTCCACCTGTCTATTTGGATTTATCAAATAATATATACATCTGTAATATTTTTGAAGAAAAAGCTTTCATATTTACACCACACCCAAAAATAAGTACGAATTCCAATTCTCATTTCTTTCAAACAACATTATTCTTTAAAAATATATATAATGTAGAATAAAATATTTTTATTAATGATTATGTAATTTGTTTTAAAGCCTTTTTTTAATTTAAAAAAAAATACGAACAGCATAATTTTAATATAAAAACATAGTTTTTAGATTTTTTAATTATAATGTCTTGTCATATTTTAGGGAATTTATTATTAAATTATCATTCCTTAAAAAGTTATAGGGTCATTGAATTTCAGTAATAAATATAAATAGCCAAATGGCTAAGAGATTGAGTTTTTTCACCATTCGAGGGCTTCTTCCGACATTAGACCTTAATATAGATAATTTACTCAAATATGTAGTTTTAAATTTTTTATCGGTCTGTTGTGGATACTTGAGTTTTAGGCAATTGAATTTATTGTACTTTGTAAATTTATAAAGGATTCCTGAAATATTTGGTGTGGTGGTAGGACATGCACACGTATTTGAACATCAAACCTAAATTGTATTAGGTCGCAGTTCCCCGGCGCTGGCCGCTGCGTCAGAATAACTGCATCAGAGCCTCTGGGAAGCTGCTGAAACATTACGCGCCGTATCATGCGGAATAATTGCGCATCAAACTAACGATATAACCTGCGTAATCCAAATACAGGCCTGCATTCTACGTGCAGAACTTTTAAGAGTATATTGCTATAATTTTACCAACCGGTTTTCAATAGAGCTGGTAGAAATATTGCATTATTGGGTGTTATGCAGAGTATATTCTTTAAACTCTCTACGTGTTGGTGCGGATCTGGCGCCTTCTTCGTGGTTTTTCAGTGATACGCTATGAGGTTTTCTTGAAATATCCAACATATTGGTCTTTCGAGGATTTGGGATCCAAATTCCTGAAGTTGACTCAAACACATCGGAAATTTCTTTTCAAAACGCGGCATAGCTACCACGAATTCAGCGTTTCCAATAACAACGGTTTTCTAAACCTACATACACGTTAGAAAGCCCTCAAAAACCGCCAACAGATGAAAATTATGATTGCTTTCCAACCAGTTGGCCATCCATATTTGGTATTTTAAAATTCAATGTTTAACTTAAAAAAGGCGGCACCCGCGAGCGATGGACACCTCGATAAACATTTAATTAATAAACGAGCAAGCGACATGCACGGGTACAAATCACAGCGACGTCACAACTTCAAACCCAAATCGGGCCATAAATCATGTGCCAAATTCTGTTCCCGATTGTGATTCGCCAATCACCTGTCATGCTCAACAGTTTCCGGTGCGGCCCCTCTCCCGCACCTGCCGCTTCCTCCCCCGCCCCGTCCACCTGACGCCCCCTTCCTCCGCAATTAACGCGTCGTAATTAATTCGGGCCGGATTCGTCGACGGATTCATCGCCGTTTAGAGCATCCGACGAACAAACAAGCGGGTAGAGTGAAAGGCTATCGAATCGAGTGATTTATTGACGCTTAGCTGGGTTTTTTCGTATTAACTTTTCCATTGGCACTCGATGGTATTAATACAATGCCTTTTTCTATTTATCTTCCTTTTGAAATGTGGCCAATAAATATTCCTAATTGCTTTTGCCGAGACAAATCAAATAATGCTGTTTTTATTTTATGTAAATACAGTGTCTCGAATATCACCTGATATGGGGCGACATCAATCACTCTTAAATATTGAAAAAGTATTTTTAAAAAATGCATGAATATTCTGATTTGTGAAATAATATTCTGAGAAAATTTGATATTTTTATAATATTTAAAATTGGGTATTTTTTATTTTTTTACTTCATTGTGTACAATAATACAATATGATACAAAATTACAGATAACTATAAGTGTCTTAAAATAAATAGTCCCTTGTCAGAATAAATTATATATTATTATAAACAATCCCTTGTCATAATTATGGAGTTTTGTTTATTTCAAATAGTTCTAACATTTGTTAACGATTTGCCCAAAAGAGAAAAAGAGGCTACATTTCTACCATTACCACACGTTCAAAATACTGTGCTGACGCGTGATTTAAGTAGACCCATTAATTTATCCTAAATTACTCTCGCATATGTTCCACATTTGGAAAGTTCTCTTTCAAATTTATGAAACATCATATATTTAAAATAACCCCTACAATAATAAACATTTAATTAGTCAGCTATTACGTTTAAAGGAGATATCATACATTTTAAAAGACCGCATACATTTCGTTTAAGTAGACATATTAATTTCTCATGAATATATTCAACACTTGGAATTAAAATTATTATTGTACTAGTGTATGTGTATTACAATAGCAAACATTTTATATGTGGTCTATAAGAGATGATTTAAGTAGACCCATTATTTTATTCTAAAGAACGTGCACATATTCAACATTTAAGGGGGAGTCCCCACGCGAGGCGCGGCGTAAAAAATCTCTTCCGTTTGCATAACCAAATCCGTGTAATCCTTCAGCGCAAGTGCCGGGCCCGAGGATTACTGCGCGCCACGACAGAGCTGAGCTCAATATTTAATAAAGCGAGAAAATCTGCAACATATAAGCGATATTGCGAATATTTTAGAAAAAATCCTTTTTAATAGAAACTCGGTTGAAATGCATATTATTTACGCATTCTCAAGCATCAAGTGATCGCGCTACAACAGACGCTTTTTAGGGGATATTTACTTTGTATCATTCCTAGATCACATTTTTGCACCATTTAAAAAAATTGTTTCAAATTTTCAGCGAAAATAACCAAATATAAAAACAAAAATTAAAATCAAATTCAATAACACATATATATATTTTTTTCATTTTTACGGAAAAAATATTTTAAAATCATTTTTGTTAAATACTCTTTTGAATTATTGTTTTTCCACGATTCAATGCATATTTGGTAAGTGAATACGGAGTAAAGCACATCATTATCCGTAAACTTCAGAATCATGTACATTATTGAAGATTGTGAGACGTTTAAATAAGTTGAAGTAAAAAATGAAAACACATAAAATATATTTTTTAAATCAAAATGATGTTGATATTTATCATTTCACGCAAAACTCTTTTCAAACCATTAAACTGCAAAGCAAAGTATATGCGTGCCTTCTGATATTTACACATTATCATACTCGTACATTTGAGCTTCGTATCCTAATGGTTAGCACACTTGCTTTTCAACCATAATTAGGAAAAAAAAATATTTTCAGTTTCTTTTTAATTCTATTCAATTTATAAATAATCCCTCGGTTGAAACAAAAGGGAATACTGCCGATACAAATACTTCTATATTACTATGAGAGTTATGCTGAAAACGTATCAAGACTTTTCAGTGCTTGCTTTTCTATTTTTTTCTTTATAGTATCCTAACTTGCTAGGCTGTACTGCTCATAAAAAAATTATAAAAAATACATTACAAATATTTATTTTACGTTACTATCTACTCATAAAAAAACAATAAAACAATATCAAAAATAATTTTTTGTTTTAATAAACCATGAATCCCTAAAATTCCTGAGGTATGAGTTTTTATCTAACTATATTTGAATCAATATATCATAAAACAAAATGTTATGATTTCTCGCGTATCCCCTTCAATTTTTTTCAGATTCTTTATAACATCAGAAGTAGTTAAAAAATTTGGATTTTGGAAATGATTAGATTAAATATAAATTTTCTGCCTAACAATTATATGTATTAAAAATTACATTGCTTTGAATGCTTCGATAGGAACCAATACATTTATTTCGTGTTTCCTTTTTTTATTTTCACTTTTTTTCTACTCACTATCTTTTATTTTTTTTATTACGTTTGTACTTAATATTTCACTTTTTTATTTTTACGTGTATTTTATTGTCTTTTTTAAACTTTCACTTACCCAATTTCATTTTCTTTTCCCATTCACCATACATATTTTCATTACCCAACCACTTTTTTTCCATCTTACTTCGACATTATTTACAACCTTTTTGTATTGCTAAAATTAAATTTAAAACGTATTTATTTTTAAAAAATTCTTAAATTTATTTTCAAATAAAACAAATTATCAAAGAATATTTTTGGAATTTTGAACTTCTCCCTCAAGAACTAATCTTTGTACACTACTTTTTACAGCATTCACACTTACATAGTAACATTTTGAAATCTTCAAGTTTAAAAAAAATAGCATTCAGAACATAAACAATAAAATGTATTAAAAATTACATTTCCTTGGAATTTTTTTCGACAGATATCAAAACACGCAGTTCCCGGATTCTTCGCATCCTCCCCGCAGGATTTTTCCGGTTTGTTTATGGCACCGCTTAGAGCCTTTCCGTGTAGAGTCCTGGCGTCCCGCATGATGCATTATCCCGGCGCATGTCCTGGAGGGGGGCGGGACCGACCCCGACTCGCCCCATCCATCTGAATTCCCTCGAAGGTGATTCTCGACACATCCTACACTCATAAATGTACGAGACGGAATATTTCTTTTGTTTACGCGTGTAGGCATATTTTTCTTCATAAATTTAACATTGTTTATAGGTGTTTTTTTTTATTTTACATTAAGGTTTAATTTTAAGAACGCACTTCGATATAAAGATTTTCTTGTTAAAAAGTGAAAAAACTAAGCTAAAATATAGGTTCACTAAAATATAACTTCACTTTAAAACACTTAAATCAGGGTTATTTTTCCTGCTCCATCCGAGACTGGAGCCGTTTTAAAGGAATAAATTATTCTAGTTCCAGAATCGAAACAATCCCTAACTGACACGACTCAATACCTAAGATGATATTCTCACTCATAACATGAAAAAAAATAATAATTCAATCTTAGGATTTGGAGAATGTCCTCATATGCCGCCGTTTTGGTCCCGGTACCATGACCGTCTTCAGAAATTTATTCCTGGGAAGGTTCCACTACCGAGACCGAAAGGTCGGAAGACAAAAACCACTACGCAGCATAACACCCGAGAAATCCCAAGATCATCTCATTACACCGGCTGTCAAAACCTACGAACGCGAGAAACATCTTCTTCGAAGACAAGAAATGAGTCTGAGTCATCAAATAAGGCTTTCAGGCGCCGAGGCAAATGCAATATTAAGCTCCGGTAATTCAGGAATTAAATTTTCTTCGAACGAGGAAAATGAAAACACAAATTTGCATTATTAATATAAGCCTTATTGGACTCAGGGTTACGCTGGAAACAAGTGCAAAAAATTGATTAGAGTAGATTTACAATAATTTAATCTGGGATGGATTTCAGTTTCTTGTAAATAATATTTCTTGAATAACAATGCGGAGCGTATTCAATTTGAATTTAAGGATAGATTTTCTTTCGTTATTCATAAAACCAGAACATTAAAACAAAAAAAATAATGTACGTTTTCTAAATTATAATAGTTTATATTTTCTTGGTTTATTGGTAGATTAAAGAGATCGTAATAAGATACAATGAATGTTCTTTTTCCCCAAAACTGATAAAACCGATCACGAAATTCTATATACATTGAAGTTCAAAAATATTTAGTTAATTTAAAAAAATCAATTCCTGCCCTTTATTCTAATAAATTCTTGAGATCAAGTACCACTGATGTAAATACAATATAAAAATAAAACAATCAATCATAAACATAAATAAAACAATCATTGTGGGTGTAAAAGCTGGTATAAACAAAAATATTTACTTTAACGAAGTGCTTTAGTAATATTAAGAATTTTTGAAGCAATTGATTCCAAAATAAACAAACGTTTATTCTGAACCACGACTTCGTAGAAGGGAATATTATATCGAATAACAAATTAGAAAAATAAAAATATAATTTTTTATTATTGTTTTTATTTTATCTTTTTTTTGCAAGAGGAATACATCCGAGCTCAAATAATCTGCGAGTATTTTGACAACGCTCTCTGGTAATAATGCACGATACGTATAACTTTGAAACGTCTCTGGCATTTGAGTAAAAAATAGCCACAAAAAACTGTACCAGATGCATAAAGTTCTCCTGGCCTTTTGTTTTGAAGACAATTCATCATTTGAACAAAATTTAAACAACTTCTTGCTTTCTCCTGACCAGAATCTGAAACCTCGAAATTTTTGCTGTGATCTTTGTGCTCTTAGGCTTTTTTTATCACGGTGGTATTTTTGCACATCTTATGTAATTGTTTTTCATTCCTTAAACACTTGCTAATAACCTTACGTTTTTTCATTCGATTTTTCATGAGCTAAATTTATGAAATAAATTCTTGGATATCGAATTATTAGTTATAAAAAATAGCGCAGTCGTTGTTATCAGTATATATTTGAGATGTTTATTTAATATTTCATAATCTTTTAATTTTTTATTCGTGAAGTTTTAAAGTATAGGTTTACACACAAAGTGACCTGAAGAATTCTAAAACTTTTTTAAGAATTAGCTATTCAAATTTTAAAAAAGTTTACATTAGTAAAACATCTTCTGTATGTAGATAAGTTTTAACGATCCTACTTCGAAATGCAAGCGGGCAACGTCTGTAAGTACTTTTTTAAGATGAAATCTTCTAAGTCTGTAAGCCCGTCGGCGTCTCGTTAAGCGGGTTTTTTCGCATTTTAAGTGTTTTGCAATCAAAATTTCATGCCGTCGTTTTGTTCCCCGAGTGGCCAGGGGCGCGGGGCGACTCCCCAGTCGGCGCACGTCGGAGCCCTCCGAGCTCACCGGCACAAGCAATATTGCCTTCATCTGGAGAAGACTTGCATACAAAACTACAGCCTCTTCGTCCCGCTGCCGCCGCGACCCGCCCCGGTGTAACAAGCCTCGGTTGAATACCATACACTTGACGATCAACGTACTCGAAAGTCTCGGCAGCCGCTCTTCTTAAATGATCTTAAGATTTCTTGTATGTAATGCTACGAAGTTGTTCTTGTAGACCCCCTGCATTGCTAATATTGAATTTTTACATTTGATCGGATTTTCTGTCCGTTATATTCGAAATAGGTTAAACAGGGGTCCGTTATATCGAGGTTTTACTGTATACCTTTATAAATAAAAACACACAAAATGCAAATATAGTAACATTCACTAAAAAAATCAATTCTTTTAATGGGAGGGATGGGTCTGATACTTTGATAACAATTTTCTTAAATGTCAGATTTAACTTTAAATCTCCTCGTCCAGTGATTTTCAATCTATTTTTTTTTTTTTTAGAAGAATGGCAACCGCACTGAAACCCCTTTCCACGAGGAATGAATATCTAAAAGCTATCAAAAACCTTCTTGCGATAGTCCATAATGCAAGATAAATAGCAGGAATGTCTCTCTGAAGCCAAAATTGCTAAAAACCCTTTCTAAACTGCATCTTCAGTTCTTCATTAGTGCTTATTCCGATCAGTTCTTCTTGTAGTATGACTTCCGATTCTTCAATGTAACCGTATGGATTGATAATCCACTGTGGTGTTTTGGTGATGAGCTGCTTAAATGGATCACTATCGTAGACCCCCATTCACAGTTCGTGGACCCCCAATTTAATTATTCGCTGTCATCGACCCCTTGCTGGGTGGAATCGACCACTATGATATTGACCACTTTGGGAACCTATGCTCTAGAGATTTCAGCGTTAAATTAGGACCATCGTCATTGATTTTTTTCATACTGCTCACGCTTTCGAGCGCACTACAGATGCAAACATCACCACCTGGCGAACCGTCCGAAGATTAAAACCCTTACACAGCATAACACTCAAGGAGTCTCAAAATCATCTACCGACAACTGCATTACCATTGCCTTAGGAGAGAGTCGTCTGTTCCAAGGAACCAACTCGGTTCATACAGGTGAGCAGCAGAAATGGATAGACAAAAAAATCTTTGAGACTTTTGGTGCAAGTATGGGGCCCGAAATATAGTAGTATTGTAAACTTTAAGAATTAAATCATGCTAAAACAAAGGTTGCCAAAACCAACGAACTTATTTGGTAAAATTTTTATCAAAAATTAAATTGATGTAATCGTTTTTTAGACGCAAAATTTTTGCTCTGAATGTAATTTATTCCGTAGGTATTAATTCATGACATTAAGCAAATTAAAGAGAGTTCGTAATGAATTCACAATTCGCGTATCTCGTCTTTGAATCGCGATCTTCACTTATCTCGTCACGAGTGACTTCAAAGACAGCCTCTAATGTCTTTTCTCCCTCTAATAAGGTTATCTCCATTCAGGCCCCGCTCCCTCCACGCACCTCCCCCGGCACTTCGTACCTCGACACCTGTACCTTCGCAGGCGCGCCGCACAGTGGGACAGTTTGTCAATCTAGCGGGAGAAAAGACCGAAAAATTATAAAAATATATAAAATTTAACGCACTATTGAATCATTTTTTACTCCAGACGACTGATCTTAAATGATGAAGTGTACTGTCTTAGTACCGCGGGGTGTTTGCCAGTAAATATAAAGAAGAATGTAAAGCGAGCTATGGAATGATTAGATTTTTTTCTCAATCAAGTGCGATAAAGGTAATCTACAGGGTAGTTTTACACACATGTGTTAGAGGTTAGGTTGCTAAATCCAAGACGCGATACTAAGTTTTTGCATAAAATAATATTGATATGCGGTTGACGATCAAGACCCACCACTGGTACCCAACATATTTTGAAGCATTTAGATTTATATCTTATTTCAATTGCCATTCCACAAAGTGTTTCTTTTTCAAGTAGTTTTGAGAAATATATTTAAATCGTGGTGCCGCGGCTCACTGTGCGGCGGCTGAAGTACCGCTTGCGCGACAATACAATGTTCGGAGCCGACAGACTGTTAAGGCCCCTCGACTCGCTGCTCTTGCTTTGTAAATGATTGCCTAAAAGAGAAAATAAAACACGCTTGCAAGAGAAGCAAACAGCTGTACTTGCTTACAGGTTGAAATGTTTAACTACGTTGTTGGTGTTCAACCAGCAACCGCTTTACTATCATCATTTTTTACACAAATATGACAAACAGAACATCCAGGTGAATATGTTACTTATCTAGTGTCTTAACCCTCATTTTAAAACACTTTTCGGCTTTAAGTGACACAAAAAAAACTATTTCCATTTATTTTTACTTAAAAAATAATTTAATTAAAATGAAACTCGATCTACATGTCAAATATTTAAATAGTACAATTTTGATGAACCTTAATAATTCATGAAAATCTTAACCATCGTTGCGAAGTCAATTCCAAGAAATATAAATAAAAACATAACTGCCAAAGTTAGCTTTTCTTTGAAGTCAAACCGCGAAAGGTTCGAACATTTATAATTACCTGGCAGCTAATACGAGAGGAGCACACATCATCCCTTCAGTTCATCCCCGAGCGCCCCCGCAGCCAGGAAGCCCAGAAACCATTAGAGGCGGCGGAAGCTCTCAAGACGTGAGGGCGGAGGCGGAAGGAGCCCCCTTCGTGACTCCTGAAGTCCGCAGTTTTTCTAAGCTTTCAAAGCTTTGCCTCGTTCAAGTTTAAGTCAATATTCATACAGTATCCCCGCTGTCTGAGTATTTCATTTGGGTAGATTTTATGTTTTTCCTTTCAGGTAAGCTTTGATCTTACGCTGCAATAGCGAACTAACTTAAGTAATGTCGCTTTGTATTCATTTAGCCAAATGATACATAATTTCATTATTTTAAAGACTATATCAGATATATATAAATATATATAACGTATAAATTGTGGTTTCCAGGTACTCGTGGAACGGTCATAGAAAAAATATATGCTGTTAACACGCATCGCTTTTTTCGTATTTGTCATTTATTTGAAGAAAAAATGTATAAAAAAAGACATATATTTTTCCAAATAATAGTTTAACAGCTATAATAGAGACGCGAAATGCGAAACTTTTCTGAAAGTTATAGTGAAAGTCACAAAGTTTCCATTCAGAGATAAAGCGAATCTTATAGTATAATATTCACATTATTTCTAAAAACAAACAAAATTTATATCCATTATCGTTGAAACTTGCCTTACCTTTCAACTTAAATATAATTTACGCAGGCCTGCATAGGTACAATGAATACTTTTTTCTCAAGCATACGAACTTAAATAATAATTTGTTTTGTGAAAATATCAAACTATGAGCATAATACTTTCTTATAAATATATGAAATAAACTAAAAACATGTAATCATTTATTTAGTAAATGATATAATTTTATAGAATTAACACATTGCTGTCTTTATAATTTCACTGGGAAAAAAAACTTTAACTATTCCACTTTACAGTATGTATAATACAAACTCTTTACAAAACTTTTTAAAGTTACATAATGTTAATTTTACTCACTATATTTTTGTGATAAATTAAATTTAAAATATCAAGATTTATTTACTATAATATAATATTAGGAACGATTAGTTTTACTGGAATATCTTAATATCAAAGCTATCCGAAAATAAACAAAGTCAAAAAATTTGACTGATATATGTTTAAATTTTTAAAAATGGCATCATTCGTTGTCGTGTATGATAACAATCGGTATCTTTTTTTAGGAGACGCTATGAGTTCCAAAACACCCTGTACGTGCAGCAAATAAAATTCAGAAACAATTATTCGCGATTCGCGGCGAGCGCGCCCCGGCATGTACGAAATTAAAAAGGGCGACGGCAGATGCGATAAATATCCCCGTCAGATCGGGTCGCCATTGCGCCCTCAAGGCCCTCACACGCGCCCCGAGCCACCCTCAGAGATGGCGTTGCCAGGCTCGGCGTGGCATTTCGACTGATTGCACCTTTCCAATATGATTTTTTTAAATACACGATTTATGTATTATTTTCCACAGTAAGTATTTGGTAAAATATAATACCGAGAATTACAAAATTCAGATTTCTTTTTTTCCGAAATACCTTTATTTTATAATCCTCAGCTCTGGACTCGTAAATTTCAACTCAGTGCTGAAGAAACTGTTTTCAGTAAATAATCCTAAATTTAAGTATATTTTCTCGACGTAAAGGCAAAATAAAATTAATTAACATCTTTTGCGTTTAACAAACGCCAATTCGGTGTATTATATTTTAAAAGAAAATATTAAATATTTTTCGTTCTTTTAAAATAACATTAAATTTTTTTTTAAATATTTATCACGTAAGTTCTATCTAATATATTTAATTTATCCTTTTTTATTTAAGATTTCCTTTTTTTTTTTTCAGAATACAAGTATTGTTTTTTCTGAAATAACTAATATAACTCTCAATTTGTTTTGAACACTTTTTGTAAAAGGGTGTTTTTTTATTTAAAAGATTGAAAAACAACCATAAAAGTTTTTTGTTGATTTGTGAGAATCACGCAGAAACAAACGCTACTTAAGCGAATAAACACAGCGGCGGATCGTTTTTTGGCAAAATAATTTTTAATATAAACAACTCGCCTCGAATAAAAACACCTAAAACGAGCAACGAAGATTGTATTGTTTGGCGCAAACACGGCATTAATGCACACACACCAGCGCGCCGCGCCTTCGAGACTGAAAAATCGGTTTTCCTATGAACCGAGAGTTCGTATTATCCGCTAGTCTGTTATTTTACAAGGCAGTTCAATGTTAAGTCTAATATTTACTTTGAAAATGAGATCAATTTATCTAAATTTTAAAGTACCCACTCCGGAATAACGAAACATATATTTTTCCTTAAAAATTACTTTTACATCTTTGAATTTTAAAAAATACGATATAAATACTTCGCAAGTAGTATTGTAACAATTCTATTTTAGGAAATCTAGTCATTTTTTTATTTTGTTATTAAAAAAAATATTTAAATTTCATTTAACTTTTTAAATTATACAATATATATTTTTTTACTATTCTTAAATGCGGTACGCCTACTCCCGGGGTAACAATAATTTTTAAGAATTAAATTAATAATTCAAAAAGAAAATTATAATTATGAATTTTTAAATTATCTGGGAACCTAGTTTTTTCTTTCACTTAGACTATTAATATACTGACGTATAATTTTCAAATAAAAGTTTATACTGTGTACTTAGAGCGTATATTTTTAAATGAACAAATTGGGACTTTAATGCATAACTTTTGAATATGAAATAGTAACTAGATTAAAGAAAAATACGTTTCATTATATATATATATTTTTTTTTTTTCTCAAAGAAAACCTTAGAAAAAATGTCACTAAAATATACTTACCAATTAAAAAAGTGATTCTATTACGATTTAAGATATTTTGAGAGGTTTTTCCAGCTGACGTTAATACCCGTATTTCTTGGAATTCAAGTTTTGTGGAATTATTATTTTTGACATCTAATGTACTGCCATTTTTACTGAATCAAATAGCCGATATTAATGTAAAAAAATCAGATGTACTTAAAACAATTAGACGTAGTTTAACAAGCGATTAATAAATGTGACTTGTTTTTAAACTTTTTGCTTGTCAAGTAAAGAGAACACTCTTTCCGTCATCAATACTATAAATGCCTGAAAGATATTTGTGGATTTCTTCTTGCGTTGAACGACCCCCTGGCCGGGAACCACGCAGTCTGTTATTTCGCATCCCTTTAATTAATGGTTCACCTCTCCGGGACAAAGTGCCGCCTTCCAGGGTAGTGAAAAAAACTTACCTTCAGGAAAATATAAATTATCATAATTCACGCAAAAGAAACTGGAAAGCGCTATTTAAAGCCCCAAAATATGCAGATTAATTCCATTCGCGGGCCTTGGACGGCTATATTTATTTTGCTAATATATTTTATTATAAAGACGGATCCTTGTAAAAGGTCTCTTTTACGCGAAATTTATGATCATTTCTCTTCAGTCTTCGAATGTTTATAATGAACTTATTCTACCTTCTGTTGTTTATAAAATGTATATTTTGAATGTTATTTTGAACTTAATTATAATTTGACTGTTTTTAAATATCTTTCGAAGGTAAAGAAGAGTAACTTCAGGTGCGGTAGTCTACGAATCATGGAAAGTTTAATAAAAAGTCGATTTTCAGCCAACTTTACAGGAAACGCTACGTCCACCATCGCATGTCGCAGAATGGTCGCATGGATCTCGCGTCATTTCTAATTTATAATATTCCCGCAATGATTCATAACAATACTTACAGATTAATCGACATGATTCATTCTTAAAAAAATATATTGTAAAGTTTATTTGTATAGTTCTCGGTTTCTCCCAAAATAAATATATGTACTAGAATTGATGAAAGCATACTAAATAAATAAAAAAATATGCAGAAAAGCTGTGGGTTGATCGACCTCAGATTATATTTTTTTTACAAACCTTTCGGAGAGCGTCCATTTATATCGTGAATAGAGCAGATATTATTACTTAAGTATAAACAAACTGACGTCCATTGTGCCAGATATTGTTTCTCGGGGTTAAGTAGGACACGCAATGTGATACTGCCATGCTGGGCAGCTCGGGGGTGGAGTGCTCCCCTGCCCGGAAACAGCAACCAGAGCCCGGTTGCTGGACTGAAAGAAGACTGTTGCAACTGCTCTTTTAATTAGCGAGCTAGCCATTGCTGCCTACACCCGTTGCGGCACAATTGAAAATATTTTTGGTTTTAGTATTTTTTTAGACTAATTACCTTCTATCATTCATTGTTTTGCGAGTTCATCCATAGCAACTTGTTGGTCGGTTGGCAGTCATATCGCAACGTGTATAGGCAGCTTGAGAAGCCCGCCCTCAGCAACAGTGTTAGCTGGTGTGTGACCGATCGAAATGTGACCGATCAAACATGTTGAAATTGTTAATAAGCGACAAAGATAAAGGCGTTGACCGTTGTGATTATAAATACTCCGTTAATGGGCAATATACTGAGTTTCTTTTTTAAAATTCCCAAATCAAATTGACAGGAAAAAAGTGTAAGTAAAAATACAACACCCAAGAAGCCAGTATTTTTGACAACAGTCAAAGCTTGTTAATTTTTTTTTTTTTATTATTAACTACCTATATTTCACTATAAAATATATTTATTATAACTTCGTAACCGTGAAAAACGTGTATCGCGGATAGTTTTTTTGAATCTGAAGGTGCCGTTGTATAGTAAACTTTTCTTCACTGTAACGGTAAAAATTTTGAAGTGTTTTATTTTATTTATAAATATTTTTTAGTTATGGTCGTATTAATAAATATGCTTTTTTAAATGTTTGCGATTGCGTATCATATATTTACATTACATGTCATTTATCTCAGGTAATATGTTACAGCGCAGCGAGCATCTTGTCGGTGTATTTGGACGACATTCCTGATAACATCGAAGCTTTCGGTGAACTTTCCACTTTGCTGGAAAAACAAAAGAGGAATCGTTAAGAAGCGGAATTTGTTTTGCGTTGCATGAATTATTCATGTCCGGAGGAATGCTCTTTAAAAAAATGACGAAAGCCTTGCTTTTTCGAGAGGTGCAAATTCAGGCTTTAGCCCCTCCGGAGTAAATGTGCACTTTTACTTCTCTGAATAACTACAAAAGCACCAAAATTATGTATTCTTGAAATACATATTCAAACATTTTATAAATTTAAATCAAATATTTCAATGTTTCAAATGTCAAAATGTTAAATTAAAAATGTTTTAAATAAAAAAAATACATATTTTTCTTTTTTGTTCTATCAATTTAATTTGAAGGCGCGAATAACGAAAATTTAGTATAAAGATAGTAGAAACAGTAGACACCCGAGCTCAGAGAATCAGAGAACGTGAAATTTAAAACCACACTGCTTCTGATGGTAAGAAGCAAAAGGAGTAGACCTGCAAACAGAACGCTTCTATTTTTGCAGACCTACTCCTTTTGCTACTTCTCTTCTTACTCATTTTGCATTCACTGGTGATTGCGGCCGTGTCTAACTTGAATCATCTTGATCAGACAATAATGTAGGATGGAAGCCCTGAGTGGCAATTGCTGTTGCAGTTTTAAAGGAAACATAGACGCACAGGGGATGTTGGGCCAGAGACGATGGTAACGCAAAGTCTGCCTTGTCTTTAATCCGAATATTTAAAAAATAAAAAAAATTTAAATTTGACCTTCTCCAATTACTTTTTAAGTTTACGTACAATTCACAAATCTCAAAAATAGGAAATGCTTTGTTTTTGGGTGATATATATTTAATGGCTCATCCCGAGCAATCGTGACAGACTTATCTCGGCCGAGTTTTATTACGGATTTATGTAGGAGATGATTCATCCCTCAAATAAAAACTGAGGCCTAAATAACTTGTCGACGTCACCGAACTTCCGGCGCGTCTTCGCGGGCGACACGACCCCTCCCGGAAACAAAATGGCGCAGAAAAGTTTCTTTGTTTAATTACGTCTTCGGATTTCGGGCCCGCTCTGCCGGCTGTCAGGTTGCCCGCGGAATGAGAGCGCCGCGCGGAAATATTAGACTAGTTGTAAAAACAAAGTCATCTCGCGTAATTGTTTTTAAAACTCGCGATCGTTAAATTGTTATTGATGTTTTAACACATTTTTATTTTCAGTAACCTGCAATTAGAAAAGAATGTAACCTCTCTAGATACTTGCCAACGAAATTAAGGATATTCTAGATTAATCACCGCGGCACATTTATTCACACTCCGGCGCTCGGGATGATGACTGAACATTCCAAACCGTTTCGAGAAAGATTCCTAACAAGCATGAAAACCTAATTTAATGTCAGTTTATTGTATTTTTGAAGGCCGTGTTGCTATTTCCGAACATTTTATAAATAATTTCAACGGTATATTTTTTTTTCAAATATTTTATACTGTCCAAAAACCGTCCGTCCGTTCTCGGCTAAAAGTTGAATTAGGGAAAATAAAATATATTTAACAGAGAGTGCTTGGTGGAATCCCATATTAATACTTTAAATAAAATACTTGAGTGATTTTTGATGTGGAAAGATCACTTGATTATTTATTTAAAATTATAACTTTTTTTTTAATAGCCATTATATTTAAAACTTTGTTTTCCGAGTAGCTGAAAGCCGTATCAAATAATCTAAACTAGGAGCATACACAAGTATTATGGGGCACCAAAAGCACAGTGCGGAGACTTTTTAAATCAGAGGCGTCCAAAAAAAAATAGGCCTGGGTTCGGATTGATATTACAAATTTGGCAAGCAAAAATATTTGCCTACTGAGTCTTGGGGTCCGATTTCCTCAAACAGAATAGGAAACGATTATTATATTTTTTTTGCAATAATGTAGTAATAAAATAAAATTTAGAAAATACGTTAAAGGGTCGCGTTTTCGGAAAGGAATTTAATTACTGTCGGTAACGTTTCCCGAGGCGGCGCTAAACTTTTGCTTTGTCCGCGGCCCGCGCCGGAGATAAATCTCCGCATTGACAGCGCACCGCCGCGGGCCGCTACTCTGCACCGCTTGGCTCTCTCGGTGATGTCCGGTGAAGATACAGTTGCGCTCTATGGTATGAGCCGTGTCAATCGTTTGAATATGAAATATTCAAACATAGCAAAACCACTGCTTTCGTAACGTCAACTGACAGATAAACCCGTGCACACCATAGAAAGCTACCGGTGAAAATTGGCTTAGACCATAGTTTCCCAAACTTTTTGTCCCGTCGACCCCTTGTCGAGTTTTCCTGTTTTTCGTCGACCCCCTCGGCCTTGCTAATATTAAATTTTTACATTTGACCGGATTTTTTGTCCGTTATATCCAAAATCCGTTAAACAGGGGTCCGTTATATCGAGGTTTTACTGTATACCTTTATAAATAAAAACACACAAAATGCAAATATAGTAACATTCACTAAATAAATCAATATTTTTAATGGGAGGGATGGTTCTGATGATTTAATATAAATTTTTCAATATTTGCCTTCACATAAGTCAGATTTAACTTTAAATCTCCTCGCCCAGTGATTTCCAATCTATTTATTTTTTTGTAAGAAGAATGGCAACCGCACTGAAAAACCTTTTCGCGAGGTATGAAGATGGAAAAGCTATCAAAAATCTTCTTCCGATAGTCCATTATGCATGATAAATAGCAGGTATGTCTCTCTGAAGCCTAAATTGCTGATATCCCTTTCTAAACTGCACCTTCAGTTCTTCATTAGTGCTTATTCCGATCGGTTCTTCTTGTAGTATGACTTCTGATTCTTCAATGTAACCGTATGGATTGATAATCCACTGTGGTATTTTGGTGATGACCTGCTTAAATGGGATCCACTCTCGTAGACCCCCATTCACAGTTAGTGGACCCCCAATTTGATCTTTCGCTATTATCAGGGCGGAATCGACCTCTGGGGGTCGATATTGACCACTTTGGAACCTATGGTTTAAACGCTTCAGAACAAGGCGATTACGACACTGAGTACAAATATCGCTCCGGAAGACCAAAAACAAGTGAGGACGCGATCTGCAAGCGTTATTGGATGAAAATAATTCGCAAACACAACATCAACTTGCGGAGGAATCAAACATGACTCGCAAACGTATTTCCAAACTGTTAGATGCCATGGGAAAAAATCAAAGGGAAGGACAATGGATGCCACACGAGTTGACTGAGATACAGATGAAAAATCGAAGAACCACTTCAGAAATTTTGCTATTGCGGCACGAAAGAAAGAATTTCATACATCGAATTGTTACTAGCAATGAGAAGTGAATACATTTCGAGAATCCCAAACGCCAAAAAATTGTGGCTTTCATCTGATCAAAATCATCATCGACGGCACGGCCTTATTGTTTCGGAAAGAAGTCAATGCTCTGCGTTTGGGGGGACCGAAAAGAAATCGTCTACTATGAGCTGCTGAAATTGTCAATGGACATCGGTACCGACAACAACTGATCAATTTGAACCATGCATTGCTCGAAAAACGGCCAAAATGGGGCACGAGACACGAACGAATGATATTGCAGCACGACAACGATCCGTGCCATCCCCCTTCTACCCTTCATTAACCATCAAAACGCTGAAATGGGATCTCCAACTTCACCCGCCGTATTGGCTGGGCTACACTTGGCCAATTTCTAAAAAGTGGAAAATTGGTTGGATGAATGGTTTTGGTCCAAAGACGCTTATGTATCGTCAGAGAGATGCCAAAAATGTGAAGCCAGCAAGGGACGATACTTTGACTAAAGTATTTTTTGTATTTCTCTTGAAATTATCAATTTTTCGTCCATCAAAAAAACCCCGAAACTGAGTGGCGCCTAGTATATATATATTTATTTATAAATATGCCTGGCGCCGACGTCTCGCGGCCGGCTGGGCGATAATTCAGTGGGCGGCTCTGCGCTCTTCCCGACACATTGTTGTGAGACGCAAAAACTACTCCACGCCGCTAGTGTGTTCGCTCATTGTCCTCCCGTGTAATAATTGTATATATTCATACGCAACCTTTCGCATTGTTTACGAGAAATTAATTTTCTTTCACTCGTCCGCTGCGAAGAAGCTCGGAGAGTTATTCTGAAATCTCCCTTGGGTCAGTGGGCTAAAGGATTATTAAGATTTTTTTTTCGTTATTTTGATACTTAATATTTGAAATAACGTTTCTGTTAGGATATTCACAGTTTTTTCAGATATCAAAATTCGCCGCTGTTGACCCGTTGGTGTGGATTCTGTAAAATAACACTGCATATAAACCGAAATCGCCGCATTGAAACATTTTAACGTCAACATCACATATTTTCATTAAACGACCAGCCCCCGGGTTTTGTATACTCTATGGTCGTTAATAGAGAATTCGCGGTACCGTTGGCAGCTATTTGATGTTATACGTTGTAAATATTATATTAGCCCTAAAAATAATAAGCCCCATAATTTTTTTTATTTCTTAATAAGACTTGTATCAAGATTTAAATCAGTATTAAGTATCGACGGTAAACACTTTCATTAAAAAAATGAAAATAAGCATCTATCTGATATCCAATTTTTTTTCAATAAAAATTGTTGAAAAAGCGAAAACGACAATATTCTCTAGAACCAATCCATTCACAATTTGTTGTTTAAATTTGTAATCTTTCACATTTAAACAACAATAACAATATTTTGAATTCTGTATATTATATATTTGAAATACAATATTTTTCTCATTCTTCAATATGAAGTACCCCTCGGAGTACTCACAAAAAATTAATCACCATTTCCTCTCTGCTTAACTATACATACTTATTGTCTAGAACCAATAATGAAAAGAGATAACTTTTCATTACACATAGACATATCCGCAATATCCAGTATGGCGTTTTATAAATATTGCCTTCGGAAACCTGTATTGTCGTAACCCAGGTGCCACAGGTGCGCGGTTGGCAGCACGATGATGGACTTCCGTTTGCAATCAATCAGGACGTGGGAGACAGGTGACATTGCATTCTTCACCCGATGCAATTTTTTTTTTTAATAAGCATTAAAACTCATCTGGGAGGCAATAATTAAATAAGTTTCCCTAATTTTTTTTAGACATTGTATTTTCTTTTATAATGTAAACAGTTCCTCAGTGTGTTTTTTTTAAATTTAAATTGACTTAATTACTATAATATTATTTAAATATAACAGCTTATATTAAATAATAAGAAATAGCGAATAATGAACCTACAATAGCGAGTCCTCCATCATAAGTCGGCCCTAAATAAATCCAGCGCAGGCTTCTCCTTACTCACTGAAAGGCCGCGCGTCTCCTCCCCCCGTAATTGTCTTCACACACGCCCTGAGGGTTAAAAGTAAATCATCCCCGAATAATACATATACTGATCGGCGGTGGAGAAACATGGCACCGGGAACTACTGTACACTCTCCCAATAGTTAACTCATCTTCCTTATATAATCTATATTTAATTTTTTTTATTGTGTATTTCCCTAAATAATCCCAGAATTAAATCATTATTATGTGCGGATATTTTAAGGCCCAGTGCATAAGTTGCCATGTGTGTTTTAAAATCATTTCACTGAATAAAAAACATGAGAGCTTCGTACCATTGCAGACAATGCAATATCTCCAACATAAGCTCCAAACCGCTTTTATTGGTTATCTCTCTAATAATTAAGGTAGCAGTTAAGTCAGGATCATGATTCTTTTTACTTCTGATGCTTCAAATAACAACCATCTCATTTTTTTTTGTAGTTCAGTAAATGCCTTCATGGTACGAAGAAATGTATTTTTAGAAAAAGCATCCAATTGCAGAAAGGATCCAGTGAATACACGAGAGAACTGTGGCCGACCGTAATAAGCTTTGCGTCTCAGGGAAGTCCCGCTGGTTGCAAGACTATAGTCGGCTGCGATGCACGCCCACACAACTGAGTCATTTTCTTTTCTGAATCAACTAGAACAATGTTTAAACACACGGCGGAAATCATAAATAGAAAATAAATTTTCATCAAATTTGTGAGATAATTTTTGTTTGAAATAACCTTTATTAAAATAAGTTCTCTTAACATGGCAAACAATGGTCCTTATAAAATTTCTTAGAACAAAGCCAATAGAACGACATATATTATGGTACATTAATAACGCATTCAACATATTCCAGAAACACACACACATAAATATATATTTATTTATAAATATATGTGTATATATACATATATTTATATGATGTCCGCCTAAGTATAAGAGCTTTACTAATTTACTAAAAAATAGTTTTTCATAAACCCATCGCCGGTTGACATCAGACTGGAATATAAAGATAATGGCAAATTTATGAAATATTTAGATTACTGAAAATTTCAAAATATTATAAAAACTGCGGTTATCCAAGTATCCATGTATTCTGCCCGAAATTTCACCCGAGCCATAGAGAGAGTGGCGAACAAAAGATGGATGTGCCCTCGAAAAGCGATTGCGGCGCGGGCCTTCCCCGGAATACAAATTCAATTATGAAATCTTACACGACCCTAATGGAACTTAACTGACTTTACAGCCCGAAAGCTCCGGCGATGGGCTTTTTATGCTGATTTGTATATAATATAGTGAATCTCGATCACGCGAGTTAAATAGTACAGATGTAACTTTAAGCATGTTTAAAACAGTTACACATTTCATCGATATTTGTAGCTTTTTAATATAAGATGATTTTTATTTCGTTATTAGTCTTAAAATGTAAAAATAATGACTATACCGGGTTTTTTAATAAATTAAGGAGCTAAAAAAAAGGCACAAAATATGCTCGGCTGAATGACCAAGAAATGTGTTTCATAACGAGTAATAATTAAATTATTTAAATTAATTATTATATATTTTTAATTTCCACCAACACAAGTTTATTGTGTATCAAATATTAAGATAACCAGTTTTCAAATGTAAGGTATTGCAACAAATAATGCACATATGAAAACCATTTAGTTAGCCGAAACGTAGCATTAATAACCATAGCATAACGAGCTGCATAGTATTTATTGTTTTATTATTTGTGACATACTGCAATGTGTCGAAAAAGAGTATCGGGTATTTGTTAGTTTAGTTTGACCTGATGTTTTGTTTCAATTCCGTTAGATTCGTCGGATTATTCTCATAAACCCTACTTTTAAGGTATCTCCATACGAAATAGTCAAAAGGGCTAAGGTCGGGGCTTCTGGGAGGCCAGTTGATGTTACCTCTACATGAAATGACCTTATTAGGGAATAATTCGTTAACAGCTTCAATTGATTGATTGGATGTATGGTAAGTGGAACCACGTTCTTGAGTTGAAACCTTGAAACTCCTGCAACTCTGGGCCCAAATTTTTTCGCAGCATAACGCAATTACGGTCACTAAAACAAATACCCGATACTCTTTTTGGACACCCTATATATAATGAACTTATGATATCACCTAGTTAGTCAAAACATGGGATAAAAAAAACGACTTTATGCTAATTTCTTGGCTACTTGGCTTTTACGATTCGTATTAAAGAATGCACTTATGACATCAGTAAGCTCTTTGCTATCTCGAGTCTCTGCATATCGTGGCAAGCCGGAAGCCCTGGCAGCCCCCGCCGCGGCGCCGGAAGCTCCCCGACCTAATGGCGCGTCTCGACGCTCGTTACCACCGCGGCTATTTGAATTCCAGCCGTCCTGGCAACTTCGCTGCACTTTTTCAGTTGTGTTGATTAAATTTACCCCTTGCGCTTAATTGAGACTTCACGATGAGGCGAGCCAAGAGCAGTTAATATTGCGTGCACACGGAAGCTTTGTGATTTGTTGAGCTCGCTCCGTTTGAAAATGCAGTTAAAAAAATTCAAAACATACGTAATTATTACACTTTTTTTTTTATTATTGTATAAAATACTTTAGTGTTTTTTCACATGTTCGTTTTTATTTGTGACCGGTTTTGGAACGAAAAAAACGAACATGTGGAAAATCACTCAAGTATTTTATTCAAAAATATTAAATTGGAATTCCACCAAGTACTCTCTGTCAAAAATATTGAATTTCTTAATTATTATATTATTATATTATACAATGAAAATAGCAATCCATTGAATTTGTAGACAATTTAGTGTGGCAAAGCTGAGATAAAAACCCACGTCTTCACGGAAAGAAATCGGTTTAGGGTAAAAAATTACATAAAACTTGAATTTGCGAATAGTTTTTGATTTTCATATAATTCAAATCAATCGTGAATATAATAAGTATATTAAATGTATTGTCTAACAACGGCACATTTATTTTAAAAAAATGAACATATAGCAAGGTTGTCTATCTTGTAACAGCTCCAGTATTTCTCCAGGAAGAAAACATTAAAAAACATATTATATAAACATTAGATCAAAAATTATTATATGTTTTACTATAAATAAGTGAATAAAATAATCATTAAAAAAAACAAAAAAGGACTTAACGGTGCTTCTGAATGCGATTTTCCATTTCATTAATTTACGTATTAAATTAAATCTCTACTTAAAAAATATCTTTTTAAATATTTGCCAAATCGTTTTTACATTTTTTACGGCTTATTAATGTAATGTTAAAAAGCTTACTAAATGTAAATCGACACTAAAATAACCCTTCAAAAAGTTAATCTAAGCTTGAAAACAAGGCTTAAACCATGCTCAAAAGCCTATGTTGATTTTTCTACTTCAAACGATAGAAGATATCTAATATAATTTTAGTATCACAAAAAGCAACGCTTTGTGGGAACATTCTCATATATATTTATTATAGAGCGTGCATATAGCATCGCGGGCGAATTTAAATATAAATCGAAAAGCCATTTCACTTTTTTTATAACAAAGAACGATATAGAAAAATTGTTTCTGCCAAATCGGCTTGAGGGAACATAAAATCTCAACAGAATATTTTGTCGGCGTATGTGGAGACTTGTTGTGTGACAAACTCCATTCGGGGGAGAGCGCGGGACGGTTCATATTTACGGTGGACGTAAAAGTCCGTGGGGGAGGCCGGGGTGGCTTGTATCGTAAATGACGCTGCAAGAAAATTTACTCGCAAGACTTCAGCTTCGTTTTATGATGTGACAATATGCGTTTTTTTTTTTGAGGAAGAACACAAAGTTTAAATTTATTTAAATTTAAATTCATCTAATCTGCAAAGAATCTGCAGATCTGGTCGATTGGCTTACTGACTCTTCATCAGGAGGTTTGTTTGCAATTGCATTTTAGGTGAAATCAATGGGTATTCTTATAAATATAAACCGCATAATTAAAATAATAACACAATATTACTTCTCAAAGTCAAAAAAAAAAATTTTCTTCTTAGAATGAGCAATGTTTCTTGTTCAACAATCAGTGCAGGTGTTCAGTTTAAATGTTAAGAAATAAAAACTATGTCAAAAGAAGATTGTTATATTTTGTTATGTCTTATATTTGAACAGTAAATATATGAATAACCAACAGGCTAGGAGATTACGTTTTTTTTTGTTAGTAAATGAAAATTATGTGCCTGAAAAGCCTTACACTATTCTAACTGTTTAAAGGAAAAATTTGATTTGTTGAAGCCTGGAGCAGGCCACCCTGGCGCACGTAGCGAGCACGTGCCCCGGGATATTCGAAATATTTCCAAAAGCAAAAGAAACACAGCCTTTGTACGCGACGTCTGCCGCTGTAAAGACGTCCGTCCGTCTTCGCCGTTTGAATTCCTACATTTCTATGTAAAAGCCTCCCCTCAGAGTCGGGGGGTTGCATTGTTTATTGTGCTCCTTCCGTATGACTTTTTAAATTGCATTGCGAATGCGGGGTAGTTCTGATACACATGCAATTTGTTTTATATTTTTAAGACAATATGTTTTGGTCTCTAAATACGTCAAAGATGAAATTCAATAAAATAATTTTTTTTTGAACCAGAAGATAGCTTATAATTTAAACATTACAAAAACCTTTAACTTTCTATATATATTTGAAACCGAAATCTAGTCTTTTGGCTGATCTGTTTATTTTTTTAAGAGAATTTTATATACTTACGCCGTAAAACGTTTAAAAAAATACACTTTAGACTTTTCATATTTTTTATTTAACTAAACGCACAATACAAGTGTACAACCGATTAATTAGCTGTCACCGATTTAGAAATACTGATGATTTTATTTGTATGCATTATGTATTATATTTTAAATATATAACTTTTAATTTTTTTTTTAGTATTCACATAAAAGTATTTTATTAAAAAGAAAAATATGAATCCATTATTTTGAATAAATAATTATATATTATAAAGCATATACTACTTCAGGTGCTACTATCAAATAAGGTGTATTTTAGATAAAATATAAAATAATATATTTCTTGAAGAGAACCTCCGTAATCTGTACCAAAGCTTCGAACAGGCTCTCTTCCCGGGTCTATCAACCCCTTATCTGGTCGGCCATCATCGCTGCTTCCGCCCAATTATCACCCTCCATCCCCTCAAACCCACCCCTAGCCACAACTCCAAAGCCTTTCGAGGAGTAGGCTTGGACGCGCTCTAAGAGCTCTTTAAAATAGGGTTGCTTTTCCGCAAATTGAAAGAGATACAAATGTTAAAATACTTGCTATAAACTAAGTTCGTGTTCAAATAAATAATTTTTAATTTCAACTTTTAAAGGTTTTTATATCAATAAATAACAAATACATCTGCATTAAAAGAGCAAACAGACTTTTGATGCGACAAATTTTCAAGGGTTATTGAATAAGCATTTAACACTACGCTATAAACATGTATAAAACTGATATGATGAAATATGTAATAGATCCTAAATATTATTAAAATTTTAATTTAAAAATAAGACAGATTGTATCTTAATAAAATATATATGTTTTATTTTATTTGTTTAAGAAACTTAACCCATAACCCATTATTATTAAGTCAAAAATATATTTTAAGACGTACAATGCATAGCTCAAATGTCTAAATAAAATTGGTAAAATCTTTTGGGATACACATAGGATTCAAATCACCCATTCATGGCTACCTCGTTTAAATCACGTGAAATCAACACCTACACCTTTTTATCGGCAATGCACTTGTAAATTTATAATAAATATTATTCCCATTATTTTCAATGAATCGAACAGTCGCGTTGTGAAATCTAGACTAGATAAAAAAAAACAATTTTATTCCAAGATATGTTTTTAAAAAGAAGTTTAAAAAAATTACAAAAGATATTTCATTTATTCAATTATAGCAAATGTTGTTTTTAGCAATGTTTTTTTTAAAACTTGTGTTTAACTCTTAAGCTTAATTATTTAAGGTTATCTTATTCGTTCTTGGAATCATAACTTTACTGTAACCCTAAAGGGTGTTACATGAAAAACACATATTAGCGCTTCCTAACGAGTCGTTGCTACCGAGGCTATAGGTAACGATAATGAGTACAATGCACTCAACGCCCCCACCCCAGCCTCCTCCCTTCTCCTCTGAAACTTGCCACTTTTAATGCTTTTATAAGGGACCCAACGCCGCGGACTCATCCCTAATGTTTTCAGGAATATTTTTAATGGAGGGATGAACACTTATCGGGAGATAATGGAAAGTTCCGTGATAGCGATGTGAGTTATTTTTGCGATGGGAAATTGCATTTTGGCCGGAATATATCCACCCTGAAATTCGATTAAAAAATCGATTAAAAACTTGAATAGTGTTGTTTTTAGAGATACTCTTTTTTTAATTATTCATTGAAATCATGTTTTCCACTAAAATTTGTATGAGATTTATTCATGTTTCTTATTTTTGTTGGAAATATTTAGCAATATTTTAACAAAAGTATTTTTTTACTACTTAAAAAGTTTAAATTATGTCATTCACGTGTTTTAAAATATGGAATTTTAATTACTCTTTTTGTTATTGAAGAACCAACCTGAGGAGGTTTTTCATTTTTAGTGTTCTACGAATGTTAATATAAATGTGTTTAATGAAAAATAACTTAAATATTCCTAAGAGCGGTTGTTATAAAAAGTGCTTTGTACTTTTGTTACTTCGGCTTGGGATCGAGTAATACTTGAAAATGGCCACTGGGAAAATGGTCAGAAATCTTAAGAAAAACCCAGACATGTCACCCAGCCGTTCTGAAAAAACCTTAAGTGATCACACGCATAAGCCAGTTATTCGTGTATTATATATAGGGGTTAAATTCTTATTGTCTTTAATTTGCGCCTTACTACTCTAGTGGAAGATGGTTTTACAAAACGCCTGTATTTGTAAATGTTCGTAGTCAGAGATCGTTCATACCTTGAAGTCTTCCATCAAGGAGGTATTCGTTAAGTATATTTACATAGGAGGTAATATCCCTGTTTCTCTTGTTCAGTTATTCTCAAAATTTAAGCCCTGGCGTAACGTTTTTACATTTAAAAATTATTTAATTTTGACTTTTTTAAGTTTAAGATTTTCATGAAAATTTGCAGAGCTTTATTTTATAAAAAAATAAACAAAATATTGAAGAGAGTACTGTAAAATTATAAATTATATTAGTACGGGTTCTATCAAGCCCAAGCGAATGGGCTCTGGTTTGCGAAATATGTTTTTCCTCTTTTTTATATTTACATAAATTATCTAATAAATGTAAATAATTATTAAAATTTATTAGATCCAACATATAATAGACCAAACTTAATGTTTTACTTTATTTGGGTTGGACTTGCGAATCTCGATTGTGTGTAGTTGTATTACGTTTCCGGGATTCATCTTATTTAAAATCACAATCTAAAAACTACGTCAGATTAAAAAATCTCTTTGTTCTTGGATAAAGTTAATTTTAACATAAATGAAAAAAAATATTGCATTATACGGTTTGAATCAGTAACCATATCGGCAAACCAGTGCATTAGCCACCGGACTGCGGAGCAATTATTTAATAATCTTTCCTTTTTTATATAATTAGGGTTGGCAAATTAAACTGTTTGAAAAACATTGAGTTAAACAGACACACCTGTGTTTGCACATGCTTTCCTTGATCTTGAACCCGGCAGAGAGCGAATAGATTGATAATTAAACATACATTTCGCGCAACGTATAATTACATTAAATAGCAGATTAAGCAAACGCCATGTTTACAAACGGTTTCCCGATATGTGCTCAAATAATTAACAGCGGATTTCCTCTCCGACAAATTGCGCCGCGGAGGCCGACGAGCTTCGTTCAACGCCAGTGAATTTATTTCCCGGTCGAAATCTCGACGAAGGAAAAATGTTCGTTTCAGCCGATTCATCACCTTTTATCTGAGAATTACACATGGGGAAGTAGCCGTGAAGCCTCCCCCTGTCCCGCTTACGAGCGCCCACTGACTCGCTGGATTTATATGACTAAGGTGAGGAAAATATCCGTTGGCTAGAAATAAGTTCACGAACAGACGTGTTACCAGTATTGGAATTCGTATAGTAATACTGGAAAAAGGAAAAAAAAATCAAGAGCTACAATTTTTTAAAAGAATTTATGGGTCTATTAGGATAAATATTAAGTCTTAAGTTTTACTTAGAATTCTAGTTTTAGTTTATCACGTGTATCCTTTGAGACAACAATAATTTTAAGGTATTTTTTTTCTGTAAAAATGTATTGACTGAAAATGGCTCCAGTATGCAGCTAAACGTTAATAATACATTCTTGGCAAAGCTTAAAACTCAAGACAATAAATTGAGTTATTATTTTTCAAACCGTATCTTTTTTTCTGTAAAAAATACAACATATTATACTAAAGACATGTGTATAATTTTTTTGCCAAAAACAGATTAAAGTTTATGTAAAGAAATAAATAGCATGAAAATATATTACCTCTCAATCAGTCTAACTTATTTTATTTCAAAATGTAGTATTTTTTATTCCATCAATCATCATAATATTTAATTTATTATTAAATAAACTTTTTTTAATTCTTGTAATTTTTCAAACGGCTTAAGTTTAAAAAAAAACTAAGTTTTAAAGCAGGAGTAACCAACTCAAATGGTCTTGGGGGCCATTTTAAAAATGCATCATAACTCCGCGGGTCTCATAATCTCAAAATATCACCTTTGACCTTGAAACTCCGCTCGAGCTCCGCTCCGCCTCCGCTCCGGCTCCGCTCCGCTCATATCACTTTATGCCCTGGACTCCTCTCAAATTTTTTAATAAAAATTTATTTTTATATTTTTAAAAGTTCTGAAATTTTTCAAATTTTTTAAATATTTGAAATTTTTTCAAATATTTGAAATATTTGAAATTTTTTCAATTTTTTTAAACATTTGAAATTCTTTAAATTGTTAAAATATTTTATTCACTCCGCTCCCGCTCCGCTGCCGCTCCACTCCCGTTCCGCTCCCGTTCCGCTCCGGGTCCGCTCCGAGTCCGCTCCGGGTCCATTCTGAGTCCACTCCGGCTCCGCTCCGCTCATATATCTTTATGCCCTGGACTCCTTTCAAACATTTCAAATTTTTTAAATATTTCAAATTTTTTAAATTGTTCAAATATTTCATTAACTCCGCTCACGCTCCGCATTTTTTTTAATCCATTGGTTATTACTACTTTGGCCATTATAAAATAAATGTATTTTGTAAAAGTGTGATGAATCTCGCGGGCCGGAAAAATGTTCTAGGTGGGTCGCATGCGGCCCGCGGGCCGGGAATTGGCCACCCCTGCTTTAAAGACCGAATATATATTTTTAATAACTTGATATCGAATCCAGTTTGCGATAAATCAATTTGCTTACCACTAGACCACGATATGGTTTGCACTTGCTTTTCCGATTGACCACTCTTACAGAATAGTATTAATTTTAAAGTCCTCGTTCAGATTATACGAGCTGGCATGGCTCTCGCTCATATAGTGGTCATAAATAAGTTAAACGGAAAATTTTAATACAATAAAAAACAAAGACAAGACCGAATTGCAGTTTAATAGCTAGCATGTTGACTTGCTGACAATGAGGTCCACGATTCTTTCATATCTACATCAAATGAAATCCTTTCTAATGTAAATAAAATACGATTTTTTTGACAATCTCGAAGGTTAATAAGTTTGGGCAGAGCCATGCCATCAGAGCAATATAGTGTTCAATCAAAAGACATGTGTTCAATCTTCAGAGATTTTGTTTGAGTGCCTTTCCTGCCGCTTAGGTGAAAATTGAAAAGTCGAAGTACCAAGCACTTGAAGCAGCTCTACCCTCAAGAACGGTTGCCGAAACTACGAATAATAAATAATTTATAATTTTTTAATGAAAGTATAAACCACTTTTCCATAAAGTCGGAAACCTTTCCCGAGTGAATGCGCGATGTTAGACTGAGGCAGCGCTGTGCGCGGGCACAGTCATCCGCCGCATTAATCGAATATAAACCCCAGTAATCGCTCGCCACGCGGAACACTTTAATTAAAAGAAATCTGCAGCGAGACGTGCTCTGAATGCACTGCGTGCCAGTAATGATGCTTGCTTCCATTATATATATTTCGTAGTGCACCGTAAGCCACCTTGCCGCGGCCCTCTCGCGGGTTGGTCGCTCTCTCTTTGTACATTTTGTTAGTGATTTTTCCCTTTGAAAAGTATATGCAGACTGTGGTAAAATTGTTCGACAAAAAGTTTGATTTATTGCAGCACGCTCTCTGCAGCAGAAACGAGGTAAGCTCTTAGGAAAAGTATGAAGTCCCTACAAACAACAAAGCACTCTATGTAGCATATGTATTGCAATTAATTTTTTAAAAAATTACTTTACTTTTCAATATGTAAGCAAGCAAAGTCAAAAAAAGTCTTCTGGAAACTTATTTACCGAACCCCACGAAGGGCGAATGCGTTGTCAAACAATATTTTTTCTAACTTTCTGGCATTTTGGATATTCGTTTTGAACATTTCAATAAAGAGTATTACAAATTAAACAAGTATGCTATGGATGGGCTGATATTCTTGACCATCTGCCGAGTGGAGGCGTAGTTGCCGGAGAGCATCTCGCTCCTCACCCCCGCAGAGCTAACTTTGCCTGCGGCAGCACCAGGGAAAGTGTCGCCCGCCAACCGGAAAAGGCTTTTGTGGGTCGAAGAGTGGCAGCACTGACACACCAAGCACTGAACAACTAAGCACTAAAACACTGAAACTTTGAAACACTAAGCACAGAGACCCGCTCAGTTACTGATGATGGCAACATGCGCGGCATGCACGGCAGTATACCTTTACATGTTTTTTAAAAACTTTTACTGTTTATGCATAATTTTTTTTCAATAATATTTCTGCAAATGAGTCTATATTAGACGGCCATAAAAAATATACTAAATACAGAGTGATTCCAAACATCATATTTCTATTTATAAATTAAACATGGAAAGTTACAAAAATCTTAATCAATTAATGGTAATACCACTAAAATAAATATGGCGCCCGGACTTAATGCACTGGTGTGCTTCGATATGTCAGCACAACGTCACGATTAACGAACTGTGGCAATGATTGTTAAAACTATACACAAGAAGATTTATTCTAGTGTCCCGGGGTAACCACAAATTCAATGGCTTGTGGAAATATTCTGTTTGTATGTACTCTTTGCAGCAATAAGAATATCAAGTTGAGAATAGAAAATACGTTGGAAATCACCGCGGATGAAAAAATACGTGGCATCATTAAAAATAAATCTTTGATTTGGAAACAACTTTGCTGAGAATAAAATTGTACTAAAATCCAAAAGTGATCGAATTTTTTAACTGTGCGTTTGATTGGTTAAATTCACATTCAACCGTAATAAAACACGAAACAAGTAAAATTATATCCTGGCCATTCAGCTATTTATGTTTGTTGGTAATAATATTTAGCTATTTTTTTTATTTATTAAATGAACAGCCTGTCAGATAAAATGTGAATGAAGTTTAACTTCATTCATCCTGATCGGGTTCACGAAAGACACGCCTGCCCCTAAATCTCGCAGACACCCTCGCGGCGCCATTTACTCCGCCACGCCTCGGCAGCCGTAAAGCCGCGGCGCCAGCTCGCCAGTAACCCCGCTGCTGGTTCCGCAAACACGCCATTTAATAAAGTATCAAATCCGTTAACAAGAAGAGGCCCTTCCCTAGCCTGTAGGGTGTGTTAACGCAGCGCGGACGAGCCCCTTCGGCTGAGAGCGCCATTGTCGCGCCACAGTGGAGTGCGGCGCGAGAGGCGATGCCCACTCGACGGAACGGTTATTCGAGCTTTCAGCGTAATTTCGCTATTCTCGTATTTTGCCATGGGAAATACATTGAATTTTTCATTCGTGTATTTTTATTTTAGACCGATTTTAATTTTAAATAATATTTATTTAAAATATTTAAAATAATAAATATTTAATTTTTATATTTTTAACCTAACGTAGAGTTTTAGCCAAAACTTTGCACAAAATAATATCAATAATAAATATTGTACTCAATATTTTTGACAGAGAGTACTAGGTGGAAGTCTATCAAACTAGTGATAATGCCAACGTGAACGGTTGGCGAAACAGGTCACCAATAAAATTAAACATGTGGAAAATCAAACAACAAAAGTATTTTATTTCAAGTATTAATTAACATTGATTTCATACTTTTGACAAACCATTTCAGGTCTTGACTTTAATAAGGCATCAGCATGCAAAAACTTGTTTTACAAATATTTATTTAAAAAAATATTCTTGTTTATAATTTTAACTTCAGATTTAATGAAGATTTCAACAAAAATTTATTCAAAAGATTTTAAAATAATAGAATATAAATGGTGTTTTTTTTTTAATAACCTATGTTGGGTTTTGCAGCCCAACAGCTTTTTCGACATTGACATTCATAGTGTAAATATTGCAGTGCCTTATTGTTACCTTCACATCTCACGGTGTCACTCTAGTATGTTTGCAGTGTAATGTCCGTCACATCCGGGATGGTGACGACTTGCTTTCACTCCGCGCGAGAGCCGCCCTCCGCAGGTGGCGTGTGCAGGACACGACTAGTGTTTCCGGAATAACTTTGAAAACACTCTTCGTGTCCGGAAACGTACAAAGCTCTTGAAGCATCAACACACTTGCTCAAGAATAAGATAAATAATCAAGCTATTCAGTCAAAAATGTATTTACAGACCTATTGGCAAATGGAAAGATTATAACAATGTCGTGATGATTAATTGAGTCATCTTTCACAAATACATTTTTTTACAAAGATAATAAAACGCTTTTGATTCAAACCCTTGAGAGTCGGAAGCGCTCACAAATTAAAATATTCGTAGTCTCCTAACCATTTCATTATTCATATTTTTTTTGTAAAATCCAAAAACATTCCGACGGAGCTAAGTTTATACCTCTTGATATTTGCGACTTGGTAACATTAAATATTTGCTTCTAGTTTCTCTAAAACATACATCATTAACCAATACAAACTTGTGCACAATCCAACCGTATTGTTAGTATGTAAGCTTAAGATATTACTTTATTAACAACAACCGAAAGTCCCACTATTGCGTATATTTCTCTTAGATCCCAAGCTATAACGCTCTTCTTATATATCCTCCATTGAATTCTCCTGGATTCTCCACATAGATACCAGAGTGAATCAATACCACTTCCCTGAAATCTAATATACCACCACATTTGCTCTTATTTAATATATGTGTATATATATATATATATATATATATATATATATATATATATATATATATATATATATATATGTGTGTATGTATGTATATACTGTCGTAAATTCACTATCTTTGAAAATGTCTTTTTTCAAAAATAATATTCCGAAAAAAAAAATTTTTTTCAGCTAAAAAATACTATGCCTTATAGAGTTTGTGCTAGTAAATTAATTCAATAATCAAAAATTAGCTTTAATATCAAGCAAGGTTGTTATAGTGTGTCTCGAGCAGGCTGGAAATTCTAACTTGTATTATGAAAGGGGTTTGTTTTTACAGGGGGTAATTCTTCCCTTCAGGCACATTAGCAGTGCAAGTGCCGGCTCAGCCTCCCTCCCTGGGGCCCCTTGCCACGCACCACCTTCTCGGCGACTAATGGGGTGAGTTTTGCCCGCGGTCACTCAGCAACCGACTGTTCGTATACATATAGTACACACCACTACTCCCGTACATATAAAATATTAATATTTAACAACAAAAATATTCAATCAACCTCAACTTTCATTTCCATGAGTATTAAAAAAATTCTTACACCTTTAAAAAAAAAATCTTTTAAAAGAAAATACAGGCTTTGCAACGTTACCTATTAATATAACAATTAAAATGCTGTACTATTACCGATTTCTCTTACTACTCTCTACAGTTTTCTATTAATACAAAATGGTGTCCATATATTTTTCATTTTAAATTATCTGTGCTTAGTGAAATATATATAAATTTTAGTATTTTTTAATAAACTTAACTTATTGAATTGAGATACAGGATATAATCGACATGAAGTTCCTTCCGAGTGACGCTCTGACGGGCCTCTGAAATCTCTTCCATTCAATACTCAAGTCTCATATTCCGTCCAGAGAATATCCGTTCTCGTGTAAACAGTATAATTTATTTTCTGCGTGTGCTCGAAATATTTTCCCGAAAATTTTGTTAGAACATTTTTATATTCTTTCCGCAGTAAAAAATATTCCTTTTATATGTGAAATAGATATTAAATCTAACTGTATGTATAAATAAAATAAAATGGCTAAAAAGACAACAAAATTTTGCACTTAGCCAGTGAAACTTCATGAGTCGTATATAAATAAATAAATAATGATATTGTTCCAAATAATACTTTTTGACCAGAATGAAAAAATCTTGGTCGTTTTTTATTAAAATAAAAGCATGTTTTAACTAAAATTATAGATTTTTTTTAAAATTTATACAACATCAATATATACCATAAAAGTATTTTATATGTTGACACTGCTATCTCGCCCCATGTATTACAACACAAATTATCATAATCAGAAAGGCTTGACTATTTAACTTCTCACTAGAGCCAAGCGTAAAAAATTGAGTCCAAATTAAATAAAGCAGGTAATCGTGAGGCTCCGGCCTCTCCCGGTAAATGCTGAAAAGTCTGAAACTGAAAAGGCCAACTTTTACAAAAAATAGCAAAGTTGTTCTTTGCGCTCTGACGGCAAAGTGAGCTGCTGCGGAGAACGGCCTTTTTTATTTTCAGACAACATTGTTATGTGATTTACACTCTTGTTCATTATTAAAGTAAATGAATATGATATTGCGGCTTTTATTAATTTGACGCTGTTCTTAGGTATCTAGCCGCGTTGTCTGTGACATCTTTTAACACTTTTAAGCCAATATTATTTCATTTCTATAACATATAAACTTGCTGCTCACTAGTAGTACGACAAAAAGAAGATCAGACAAGAAAGTTGTAGGTACAATGAAACTCAGTTCTAGGTGTGTTTATATTGATACTTCTTTGATATTTGTCTTGATTGCGAGAAAAATTACTAAAAATCTGCGCCAGGAAGTTTTTCAAACCAGCATTTCTATGTAAAGTACCGATCACAGTAATATATATGTATATATTCTGAACGAAAAGCACGTGTTTTAAAGTAGAGGGCTCTGTGAATCTCTCTCAAAAGCTTTATGAGAAGCGAGATTGTTTAAGGGAAAATATTTACTACTAATTTCTCTGAAAATGACAGTTCAATACGATGGAGGGCGGAGGACTGGTTTTGCGATTTTCGTTTCGCATGTTTAATCGTACCGCTGTGAAAATGAAGTGATTTTCTTAAATAAAATATAATTTCATCATGAAAAGTCAAACTATTAAATACCAAAAATAGTTGGTATCTTTATTTTAAAAAAACTATAACCTCATCTTGGCTCAAAGGCTGCAAGACGAGTTATCGGTGAGCAAGAATTTAAATTCTTTTAAACATATTTGTGATTGCGTATATCATGTGAAAAAATCACGAAAAAAGGGTTTATTGTGATTTTTTGGCATTGGATCTTGAGATAATTGAATATCTTAACAGCATCAGATAAAACTATTCAGCTCCCCTGGATTTATACCTAAGACAGTGTAGTCGATAAGCAAATGTTATAATTTGATTACATTATTATTAATCATGTTAACTTCTTAATAAACTCACAATTAACGAAACGTTAATTTTTTAAAGTGAAACACGAAGAAAAATTGAAACACGTGAAACGACGAGAAAAATTATTGAATATTTTTTTCAAAAAACCGGTAGGATTTAAATCTTAGCTTCCCTGACTTTTGCGGTTAAATTGATTTGAGTTCGGGACTGCGATAGCCGTGAGTGTGGGGTTTGAATCCCACCGGTTTCGTGAAAAAAAACCGAGGCATTTTGTCGATTCACTGAAAATATTTATTGTTAACACACTTTATATTATTATGTGTGCAAAACAAAGCAAATCTACCTTCCTTAAAATTACTATTTATATCTGTTTTTTTATATTATAATATGATTAACATGAGTTGTGCTGAATTTCAAAAATACGTAAAATTTGCTTGTTGCTTTCAAGTCGTCTGCCTTGTCAGCGCTATTCGTGCAACACTGAATATAAGTAACCATTTTTAAAATTCCACTCATTTTTCAGTTTTTGTTTTCAAAACACTTTATATTTAGGTCACACACGCTCAGGATGAGATCTTGTTTATCATTTTAAAGCTGTTTATTCTCGGGTGTGCCGAGGACGCAGGAGTAATTCAGTTTAAAATTATATAGAAAGCGTAAATGTCTGCGTCGCTGTGAATATTGACTACCAATGATAAAGCGCCACCTTAGGGTGGCTTAGCCACACGTAACGCGTATGATCGAGTGCTCGCTTAATGTGGAAACACTGTTAAAAGAAACCAAGCGACGCGTTGAATTGGCAGGCACTATGCATTGGCAGGTGTTAAATACTATCTCAGGTCCAAACATACGCTTTTTAATTTTACCTCTTCTCTAGCGACAACAGGTGAAATTAAAAATTTCGATTTAGAAATGCTGCGATTTTAGATTTTATGCCGCGTTGATATTTTAAATTTCAGTTCCGGTACTCGAGTTTCCTTCGGGGATTTAATATTCATTATGATTTCGATTTTAATATTCATAAGCTGAATTCGCACGATAACTATGTCAAAAACTCTCTGCTCTTACAAAGATTTATTTTAAAAAATAGATACATCGATTCCGTACTTGCATATAACGATTCATTTTTAAGTTCAGTAACAGAACTATAGCAAACTCATTCGGCCAGAGTCCCAATTAGTGTAGCTGTGGAGGCTCTCACCCGCAACTTAAAAAACCTTTTCGAGGATTTCTATAGTCGTTTACTCGATTACCCAAAATCATAATGTTTTTATTGTTGCTGGTGGTTTTTCTGGGAATTATAAATAAGGTTTAATAAAATAGTAAGCAGTTGTTTTAATAACTCATATCGGGGTACTTTCAGTGGTCTTGTGCTTCCTCAAGGGAGAGCGTTCGGCTTAGGCTGTGCATGTGTGAGCTTACTTTTATTCGAAGGTGAGCAAGTATGAGTACCACCGGACTGCCTTGCGCTTCCTCAAGGGAAATCATTCTCACTTCCATTGAATTACCGATACGCAGCTAACATTTACACAAAACAATGGCTTTTTCATTTAACTGAAATGAATTTTTAATTCCAGATACAATCTGTGAATTATCATTTTTTTGTAAACGTTTAGCTCAACAATGCGGTGGACTTTGTCTCCACCGAGAAAATGCGAACAATATTGGCACCTTTCAGTCAATCTGATTATATCGTCTCCAACGCCCCTCGGGTCTATTTTACAGTACCCTCTTTTCCGGCTTCAAACGTCACCAAGATCTGTCAAATATCCAATATCCTAATACAAATTATAGAGTGTAGTATTTTTGCGTTTCACCAAACTAAGATGCACTAGCTCCACAGAGGTGTATCTGTAACACAGCAAAACTTTTGTACGTCACATGCATGTAGGAAACCGTAACGCCTCGCTTTGCTTAGTTTTTTTTTTTTGAAGTTTAGGTCATTGTTTAGTCACAGGGCTTCTCTGGTGAACCAAATATAGTACAAGACCAAGACAAGAGTATGAAGATGTAGTATAAAATTTTTAATTTGTCCCAAAAAAATTTTGTTAAGGTTTTCCAGTTATTTAATTCATGAATCGGATACATAAAAATGATAATTGCACAATAAACCGACATTAGTTAAAATGCGATTTTGGAATATTATTATTTGGATAATTTATAATTATCAATTCAAATTCTAAAACTTTTATATTACCTGAAGATAAAACAATGTCTTTGTTGTAAATATTATTTTAATATTAGCAAATAGTTCTATGGTTTTCATATAAATAACAAGAGGGAATTCACCATGCCCATAATCAATTATATTAAGCTGAGGCCATCATCGGGGATTTGAAATCAATTTATTTTCAAATTACCGAAGATGGCTCAAGTACCAAAACGTCAAAACTTCACAGAAAAGCGGCATTACACACAAAAATGCAGTATTTATAAAAACAATCAGATTTGTTTTTTAAAAAAAACAAATGAATTTTGACAGTTTGTTTGTAGATTTAAAAATAAATAAATGAATGTTTTAAATATAAATAAATAAATAAGAGCAGGTGGGCGATAGCACTTTCGCTGCAGACTCCTCGGCTGCCAATCCGAATCGCGTCAACTTCTCGCCTCACCTGGAGTTGAGCCATTATTATATAAATATTTTTCAGCGCCAAAGAGATTGTCGCGTCTCGTTCCTGAAAGAGGCCCACCGCCTGTCAGCTATTTCAGGAACCCCTCGGATATTTTTCAGTTGTTGCTCGAATCGATTGCGACAAACAACTTTCATTTCGGACAATCACATTTTTAAATATTTTATTAAAGCCTGCGATTGTTTCTAGTTTTGACAGTTTTTACGGAAATGGAAAGAATTTTTTTTATAAAACAGTTTTTCAGTTAAATGCAAAGTTTTGCCGATATTTTTTTTTATCCGCAAAAAATATTGAAAATTGTAATCCGATATTTTAAATCATCAAATAATACGAATGGTTCAAATGAAAAATCTGATAGAAATATAGTCATTTTTCCCAAGACTGCAATCAAATATTTGCCCCCAAAATGACATCTTCATTTTTTTTTTTCTTAACCAAATGTTTACTTGCAACAACAAAAAGCTTCTAAAGCTATAAGCAAAATAAACGTAGTCTCCAAAACCATTTGGTTTTATTTTATTGCTTCTAAAGCTGTTTTCCTATCATAATTTGCAAGCTCATCTGTTAGCAAGAACCTCCCGCTTGCTCCTCTGCTAGATAAGGATGCACACACCGAAATTCCGCGCGCGCCCCGTGCCAAAAGGGGACGGAAACGGTTTTATCGTTTTTCAATTTGTCAAGTCCACCCCTGCGGAGTGAGGCGAGCTCTGTTTTATTGGAAGCGATATTTTTTTCTTATTTGTTTTATTTTCTATTTTTATTTTGTTTTTGGCTGTCTGATCGCATTAGATGCACCCCTTCATCCGCGGGTGTATTCTGTATTATTTTTAAATGTTCTTTTTCTTCATAAACTTCAGAGTCGCGCCGATTACGATTAACAATTTATAAAATACTTTGCTCTGCCCGCGTACTTAACAATCAAAGATGCGCAATAGCCAAGCAATAAATTTAACAACCAAAATTTTTTTCAAAGACTTATACATTAAATTTGCTTTTATCACTTATATAATATATAAATATCATGTTATTAGATAGATTTTAATAAACCAAATATGAAAGTTTAAAATTTTTTAAAATACTTATTAGTTAATAAGCACGTTTACTCACCACGAGGTTAAGGTTTGTTGTAAAGGTGAAACAATGAGTTTAATCTGTTTTGTAAATTGTCTCTATAATTATGTATGAAAATATATGTAAGTTTTAAAGCTTTGTCTGCATACTACATCGCAAATTTCGTAGACGAAGTAAGCCGCATCTGTCTCTGATCACTTCAAATGTTTTGTTCAAAGGTACGAATTTTCATTCAAATTATCTTAATGTTGATTTCTCACGCTCGTAAGGCTATTAAATACAGTATTTTTGATTTACCTAATATTCCAAGATTCTAAAAATAAAGATTTGTCTAAAAAATATAATTCATAGCAAACAAAATATTTAAAAAAATAATTTGCCATACACTTTGATAAATTTATTTATTCCTTAATATAGATTTTAAATAATATATATTAAAGCGAAAAACATCCAAATAATATAATATTTATGTGATTAAGCATATTTTTTCACACATTGAAAACGATTAAAGAAAACTCTCAGAAAATATCATCGTGACTTGTGAGGGATTCGAACCCACATCCCCAAGCTTTCATGGCCGGTGCATTTATCCAACTATGCTAACGAGCCACTGCAATTTTAGTGAGAATTTTTAATAATCATAATCTACATATGAACCAATATGCCCAGGCTAATCAATATTTAATGATTTGCAAACACTGGACTTAATTAAAGTAACAAGTGAAGCATTTTTATATCCAAATATGGTTATTATTATTTTTAAAATCTATTGATGTTTAGCCGAGACGTGCACCATTCTATTTATATTAAATTGGATTAATGTTAATCAGGATGCGTATTTATTTACCCATGCAGGTATTAGTATGTTTATGTGATTAAGCATATTTTTTCACACATTGAAAAGTCACGATGATATTTTCTGAGAGTTTTCTTTAATCGTTTTCAATGTGTGAAAAAATATGCTTAATCACATAAACATACTAATACCTGCATGGGTAAATAAATACGCATCCTGATTAACATTAATCCAATTTAATATTAATATAATATTGTTAAGGGATAAGGCATTTGCTTTGTGAAGATCCATATTATTGATGAATGAAAAGCACTTTTTATATTTCACATGAGTTTATTTATTATAAGCACAACTAGTTTCAACCATATACTTGGTCATCTTCATATACTTGGTCATAGAAAGTGAAGTATAAAAAGTACCTTTCATTCATCAATCCAAAAAATACCTCAACCGAATAATAAAACAACCTCTATAATAAATAAACGGCCGTGCTTCTTGAGTGCGTGTTATTGGATAGACCGGGCGTGCTGTGAAGTTAATACAATCGATTTTATATTTGTTTTTGTAAGTTCATTTTTATGAGCAACTTCGGACATCAAATTAATACAATCGCAATGAAGTCCGCTTAGCCCCAACATTCTACTGCCATCTATAATTTGGAGACGCCCATAAAAGACAATTGGCCATAAACAACCTGCGACAGTGTGCTGAGGGGACGCGTGCCAAGAGCGGACTCTGGACGGTGTTCAGATGAAAATGGAAGATGCACTTAGAAATATTTATCTCTTACAAAACAAAATACGTTATGGTTTATTTTTGTCAACACATTTTTTTTTCGATTGTGCCCTGTCTGTACTGTGCAGAAGAAAATGTAAAGTATACATATAAAACCTCGTACGTCATTCTTGGGAAGGTGACACTATATGGACAGTGTATTTATAAAGACTTAAGAGTTACTAGCAGGGTAACTATTTCTTACACAGCATTTCAAAGTAACATGCATGTTACTTTTTTAATAGTTTCTTGTGGTTGTAATACTTCATGAACGGTGTGCAGATATGTACACAGTAAAAAAATTGACTTAGTTGAAATAAGTGTTTTGAAGTGCTCAATTAAAAATATGAGTCGAAACATCAATGTATCTTATTGTCAAGTGTTTTCCGAGATCGCATACATTAAGTTGTACATTATCTTGTCAGAGATAAAAATAATGAACATGTTAAAAATATGAGATGTACTTAAGCATAATTTGAATATTTAGTTTTAGAGAGCGTCCAAATATCGCATTGTGAAGCATTTTTGCAGATATATCTCTTTTTGGACACAAACACTACTGGAACTTTTATGTGTTCTATAATAAATATTTTATGGGTTCTTAAGATCAAGATGTTCTCACAACAGTATCAATAAGTTTAAAGTGTTTTATTTTTTAGCCGTTTAAGTTTTCGTGTTAGTTTTTTTTTTCAAATTAAAGCAGCTAATCCCTATATATTTTTTAGATTACATTAATCACTAATTTTTCCATTTAACAATAAAAACAAACGAAGTGTTACGTAATGCGTGTAGGCAGTTTTCAGAATGGGGCGGATGTATCGCTTTCGGTGTCCGGAAGGGGCCGACCCCCGCCCTTGAAGCCCCACTGTTAGGGGCTGCGGACCTCCGAGGGCGGTTCCTGATAAGAAGATAATGGCAATAAGAGGGTTCGAATTACGGAGAAATCTTGATAGCTGGGCCGCGCGGTGGTGACAGAGTGGCCGAGGGCTTGGCGCGCATTATAAAAGTACTAGACTCAATTGTGTGTACAACATCATATATGGACGATTATAAATATTTATTTATTTTCCGGTAATCAGTATTGTAGTATGGTATGGTGTTCGAAAAATTAATTGAAATACAATTTAAAAATGTTGAAAAATATTGATTATTTTATCAATATTTTGATGGAATTCCATTTTAATATCATAAAGAAAATAAAATACTTGTTTTATAATGCTAACGTGAAAGATAGGCAAAACCGGTCACCAATAAAAATTAACGTGGAAAAATCACTCAATTATCACCCATGTACTTATGCAAAGTAACGAGACCTAAATATGGCTTTTAGCTCAAAATAATCAATGGTTTTTGTCGTCATTTTTTGATAAGTATGCGAAGGTATTAAATGCAGGTATAATATATGAATTAATGAAATGAATTATACCTATTGAGAAAAAAAAAGTATATATACATTAGGGTGTCCCTTAAAATTCAAGTTCAATATTTTTTTACGCGTACCTTCTTAAAAGTTTAGTAATAACCCTATATTGTCTAGAAAAAAATATTAGTTCGATTTATAAACGGTAACCCGTGCCGACTTGCGATTTTAACTTGTCCATACAAGTTGCGTAAGTACTGCGCTGTGACTTGTAACTGCATGTTTTATTTGTCATTTCATACGTGATTTTTGAGATTAGTAGTGCTCCATTGTTTAGTGCGTTAACATGTCGGTGGAATTACGGAGTGATAAACAAAATATTTTCCTTATTGGTTTGCCTAGATATCAAATAAATGGTGCAAAATTACCATCTAATCGACAAGTTCTCTCAGTCTTATTTTACAATATTCGTGAGATTAAACTGACTGTTAGTGAAAGTGCAAATCTTGTGATTAGGGAGTGCATCATATATTGGGAAAAAGCAAGAATTCCAACAAGGGGATTTTCTAACTGCGTGAAGAAACTTGTTGATTTATATCATGTTTGGAGGGAATTGCAAAAAAATTGTAAGAAAACTCAGGTTACGTTCAAGAGACGTGAGAACAATTTCAAAATTGATCTTAATAATTTGTTTGATATTGCACATGCTGATGCTTTTGAGAGAATGAAAATAGAGGAAGATAAATTATTTTTAATAAAACAGAGAGAACCAGGTCGACCGGGATGCTTAGGTGGTGTTGATAAAAAATTGGCGGAAAAAGAAGATAGATCTAGACAACGACGATTGGAAGAAAAGGAAAGGGTTGTAAGACAAAGAGAAACACTAGCTGTTGCATCTACTTCCACCACAAATTACTTAGAAAGGCTAGAAGATTTAGACGAAGAACAGATCTTGAATTCTGAACTCAGCTTGCTGGACGTTCCCTGCCATGAACAAAGTTCAAAAAGAGGTAGAAAGAATCTTGTAACACCTAAACTAGTTGCAGCTTTAGATCGATGCCAGCTAAGTATTAGAGACTCCGTTTACATTCTTAATGCGGTGGTAGAAGCGCTTGGTCTGAGCGCGATGATTTCCCTATTAACAAATCCTCGATTCAGCGAATTCGTACTGAAACTAGAAAATCAAGGGCAGAAGCAATAAAATCTGACTTCCAAAACAATGTACCCGACGTAGTCACAGTCCATTGGGATGGAAAACTATTACCCGGGTTGGATGTACGAAGTTCTAAAGAAGAACGCTTGCCAGTTATTGCTTCGTTTGACGATAAGGAACAGCTTCTTGCAGTGCCGAAACTAGAACATTCTTCTGGAAAACATCAAGCTAAGGCTGTCTCAACAGCTCTCTTTGACTAGAACCTTCACGATAAAGTACAAATAATGTGCTGCGACACAACAGCTTCCAATACTGGCCGTTTCAATGGAGCTTGTGCTATTTTGGAGCAAACTTTAGGAAGAGAATTGCTGCTTTTCGCCTGTCGTCATCATGTTTATGAATTGGTCCTAAAAGCTGTCTTTGAAAGCAAAATTAAGTAAATTACTAGTAGCCCAGATACTCCAATGTTTAAAAAGTTCAGAGAAAATTGGAAAAACATCGACGCTAGTAACATTGAACCATCTCTTAATTTTGTAAAACAACGTGTTGCCGAGACAGACATTCAAGCTTTTTTAATATTTTATAAGGCAGAATTAGACAAAGGTTATGTAAGAGATGACTCCCTCAAATTGGTCGAACTGTGCGTAATATTTTTGGGAGGAGACTCAGAGGAAAAATTAAAACTAAGCCCCCCCAAAGCCATGCATCAGGCACGCTGGATGGCGAGAGCGATCTATTCTTTAAAAATGTGTTTACTTCAGTCACAATGCAGAATAACTGCGAAGGACAAAAAGACTACAAGATGTTTGCTTATGTTTGTAAAACACTGGATGATTTCGTATCGGAAAAGAGCAAACAATTTTTATCACGACTGCAGATCGACGACAGTTTTCTAAAGGAAGATGTATCTTCTTGGAATAATAATAGTGCTTTTGTGGAAGCTAAAAGAAAAATAAGTTATTTGAGGGTTGTGAATGATACTGCTGAAAGGGCTGTTAAAATGATGCAAGATTTTAACGGACTTATCGCGGCTGAAGAAGAACAAAAACAGTTCTTGCTGCGCTGTGTCCAGGAACATAGAAAATTGTATCCGGACTGTAAAAAAACAACTCTAAAAAAAAGTTACCCTGGCTGATTGTTATTACTTTATGTTTTTGATTAAAGATTAATGTTCATCTAATTGAATTTTTACTATTATTTACTTAATTTATTGCATTTATAATGATTTTATACCAGACCGAAATATCAAGACAAAACACGTTTTTTACTAAACTTTGAAGCTCGGTCGGCACTGGTTGCAATTATGCTAGAAAGATGAAATTTTATATTTAAGACTCTTATAGCATTACTAAAAAAAGTAGAGGGTACCCATTTCGAAATTTGAAAAAAAAAATTTTTTGGTCATATAAGGGACACCCTAATATACATATATAAAACCTGAAACAGTGATAACGCAGAAAATCTAATTTTCGCTCGTGAGAAGAACATCTCCACACAACGCCTTCATACAAAGCCGGTTTTATATCCGAATAACTAACAAGTATCCACGGTCCGAATAAAAACTGCGGGAACAGTTTATAGAGAGGCCGCGCGAAGGAACCTTATAATTCCGGCGGGCCGCTGCCGGGTGTGATCTCCAGACAAAGCCTCGGGGAGAGATAAAGCCTTTCGAATGGCTTTGGATTTTTCTCTCTTTTGTGGCGGCGATCCCTGAAATTTATTGTTTCCACAGGCGCAGATAGCGCGGCATGACGGACTCCCGGCGCGTGCTCTCCGGGCGCCTCGAGGTAATCTTTGCCCGACTTATCAAAAACCGGGAGCTTACGAGGATACTTCTGTGGTGCGAAGTGCCCGTCTCTCAGATTATTTAGTTCCATGTTTGTAAATATGACCTAAGCCGCCCCAGGGGTGTGGAATGTCAGCGCCAAACATCCTTTAATTAACTTGTTACAATCCCATTGTTTATGAATTTAAAAAAAAACAACATTTAAATGAGGGTTTTCCGTTGATTATCAATTTTAAAGCAAAGATAAATATACAGCGCACTCATTCGATGTGCGAATGCGTGTACTAAGACTCAAATTGTGTATTAATTTTGAAAATCACAGTGGTTTACTTTATGACACGCAATGCGTTATATAATAAAAGTAGAATCATGCTGTGCATGCAGCATGAAAATGTTATATGTAATTGCATAGAAATTAAAACTACATTCTTCATTAGACGAAAGACAATACTATCTTTAAAAATAAAATATTTTCTAGGGAAGAGATATTTTTAAGGACATTTAATAAACGTATAGCAAGCACACAAATTGCATTTGTTTCTGATATATGGTTTAAAACCCAAACATCGATTGTATTTTGATTGTACCATGAGTACATATAATACATAAAAATTGAAGTAAGAATTTATATAGATTTCTCGAAGTACTTTCCTTCGATATTTTTTACGTTAATACTTTTTTTACATAAAAGACTTTGATTGAACAAAGAATTCCATTTGAGATCTACATAATGTGGCTCCGTAGTTCAGAAAAGGACAATGCTTAACCTCCAAAATACGAATTTACTCAATTCGTGTTATGTACATATGCCTTTTCAATATTAAAAAAAAATCTAGATGGAATCGTTAAATCTAATTAAAATGTTTAATAATTTTAACTTAATATCGAAAAAGTTGATTTAAAATTGATCAAGCTTATCATTTAAAAATATATGCTTAAAATCTCCCTGTTATGAATAAAATGATTCGATTCATTAGACATTGCTGAAAGCTGAGCTTACGGTTCGCAGATTATATTGAATGTCAGAACTTATCGACTGCCCCTCGGCCGAGAGCTTTCTATAGATAATTAGTGAACTTAAATAATATCCCTGCATAGAACCTCTTTCTGTTGATTTGGGTAGCATTGAATGAAGCCATATTCCATTTCGATTGCAGGAGAAATAAGGTAATATCGGAGAAGCGGGACGTAATGGGTTTCTGTTCATTAGGTAATATTGTCAATGTAATGTCAGTGTTAATGTCAAAATCTTTTAAATATATCTAAATATCACGTTAATAACTGATAAAATAATAAATCGTCGATATTTTACATTATTAATAAATTTTTAAACTTATTTTTTTGTAACATCTATTTATATAATACAAAGAAGACAGCAAAATAAAAAGCAGGAAAGCAAGGTTTAGCGAGCACCCAGAGGCAGTTGCGGCTGTTTGATTTGGAATTTCTCTGATATTTTCTCACTGTGCATTACAGAGAAAGCACAGGTAGCCTGCATTCCGAATGTTTTTTTTTAGGTTTGTTGTTTTAAATCCTAGAGACATTTTTAATTTAACTAGATTAAAAACATGTTGATGTTTTTTACCGGATTTAGTCACGGATCTTCTTTATTTGCTAGCTAAGCATCAGGCTTCAGAGCTTTTTTGTATTTTATTAAACTATTTAACAATATTTTATAATACTAATGAAATCCTCATTTTTCACCAATATGGACTTATTTTGTATAAATATATTTTTAGGTAATCGATTCACACAAAAAACCAACCAAAAACCTAAGAACACGGCTTCTGCACTTGCTTAAAAGGCTTCAAGTTTTCGTTCAATTATGGTGACACAGTAAATAATTGGCAATGAACACCTGGTTGCGATAGCCGTAAAGGTGTGCTTGATTTCCACCTGTGCCCAAAAAAATTTTCAAGGACCTTTCATGTTGTTTCATGTATAAATCGCCAAGGTACACAATAAACTTTTATATGTAAAAAATGCGAATTAATACTATTTTAAATAAAAATCATCGGTTCGGTTAAACTTTTTTCATTTATTTCTAAACGTTTTTTTTTCGTCGTTTTGTGTAGAAACCTTGAAACATGTTGTACCTTAATTCGATTCATATCAAATAGTTGTAACTATTTAGAAAGCATTTTAAACTCGCGTCTATTAACATTTATTTAATTGATGAATTACATTAACTCTATTCCTGGAATCGTATTCATTTGGGCTTAAACAGCTTTCGAAAGCTTTTCAGAAGCACTATTGTGCTGCCGCGCTCTCCCCTTGTACACACGTTTTGCCGCGCTACATTCAATTTATCACATTAAATACGTTCTCATTAAATTTTCCTATCAAAGCATATATTAATTTCAGCGTGAAATTAACGAATAATTGATTTGGAATGATTTGAGCTTTATTTATCTAATAATATATTTTTTAATATATTATTAAATAACCGATATTTTTGACAGAGAGTACTTGGTGGAATTCAATTTTAATATTTTAAATAAAATATTTGAGTGATTTTTCCACATGTTAATTTCCACGTTAACATTATCAAACTGAGTCAAGTTTGATAATGCCACGTGAAAGGTTGACGAAACCGGTCACCAGTAAAAAATGACACGTAGAAAAATCACATAAGTATTTTTTTTAAATATTAAATATATTATTATTTGACTCGGCTTTGAGACCATGGGCTCTTGGTCCCCGGCTTAATTCTATACTGACAGGTGAATCTCAATCTGATGTTATCGGGCCGACGTCTGTTTTGGTTTGTTTGAAGACGATTTGCACTGACATTTAATTATATGTAATTTCAAAATAAAAATATTCAAAGCATTCACATCGCTTAATAGATTAAATTACCAAAGCAATCAATACATTTGCTGTTCAATATGATTGAATAGTTCAGAATTGAATAGAACACGGTCTAAAGTGTTTTCAATTAAGAGACAGCAATTAACAGCGTCCTGCAGGCGAATTCAACCTTTTTTTAATTAAGATCGCTACCCTTAAATTCTTAAGGACTCTCCAGAGGGTCCTATGGTCGACATTCCGGGACTCGGAGTCCTCGGCAGGTGCAATTAGTCTTTTAAACTTTTTACAACCTATTTTCCAACTAAGGCACTTGAAGCGCTTGAGATGGTTTTTTTAAGCCATTGGCTGTTTTATTCATTGGACGTGAGCTTTCAGCGGGCAGTTAAGTTATTTAAAACATAATAATAACACATATAAATAGCTGAAAAAAGGCTTTGAGGCTTAAGGTCTTCGGTTGATTTGTTAGTTAGATTATAATAACAAAGAATCGTTTTTTTTTAAGAATAAGCTATGTATGACATGCGAATATTAAATTGTAATTTGTATACTTTTTGGCGATATTTTTTTATTCACGTATTCAATTATTTTTTTTATTATTATCAATTTAATATGATTTTTTTTCTTTATAATTTACATGAATACTTTGACATGGCAATCTTTCCACTTATTATTGCTTCGAACGGATTTAAAGCCAAGATCTCATGGTTAACGACGCATCTTTTTAATAACCATCATCTTGTTGTTATGTACAATGATATGTTCCACCTTACTTCTCTAGAAACAGGAAAATATCGAGTTTCCTCACAAAATTTCTCGTTTGGAGTCAGGCTAATGCGCTAAGACCTTACTGTGATAAATCGGAATCAACCCCTAGCTGGGCTCAGCTAAACATCCCTCCTCCCTTGATAATAGGGGTAGTATGCGCATAAGTGTCAAATGGATCCCGAGAATGAATATGTTGGCTTACTATCACGTGTGAAAAAAGGATTAAATTCCTGAGAAGGTGGAAATGAAATTCTAAGCGGCAGACATCAAAGTCTTATTTATTTTAATAAATAGTCCATAAACTACTCGTCCCCAGAAAATTCGGATACAATTGTAACTATAATAATATTTTACGTGGTTTTTTTTCTTAGAAAAAAACGGTTTACTGATGTTGTAAATGTTTACTTCCACCTAAGGTCCCATAATCGAGTTTTTTTGATCATTTTCTAGTTCGAGTTCCGATTCCGGAAAAACACATATTTATCATATTAATAGTAAATTTATAAGAAATAAAAATATATTTTATTTGGAAGAAGGGGTGTATCAAACTTTTTGCATTTAAATTTTTTTGATTGGTGTAGTCGATTTTTCGCCAAACGGACTAGAAAATGATCAAAAAAACTCTATTGTGGGACCTAGACCCTTAAGTGCGTGATTCTCTGATTGTTTTGTATATTTTTACTGTTTACAAAAAAAAATTAAGAACTAAATTGCTTACGAAACCACAAAAATTAAGACCTCATTTCAACCTTAATATGCTGTTTATTGTATAGCTAAAAGCACAATAACTTTTAAAGACTACAGTCAGCTTATCATCAGGCTTTTTAATATTAGAAAAGTTAAAAAATGGCTGGTAGGATAATTTTGGTTTGTGAACGCTTTCAACTTTAATATCTGAATGTGTGCCATATTGATAGTTTACCCAATATTATAAGGCTATTTTCGGAATAGTTATTTTTGGTTGATATAATTACTTTCCTACAGCTGTAGCTTCGGGTAGCATCTCTGCTGCTACTGGCCAGGAAATTAAACGGTCGGCCCGTCACTCCGCAGGATTCAGGTCGAGGTGTTTACAAAACGGACACTCGCGTAAATAATGTCAATATGATGTTTCGATATTTTCATTACTTATTAAAATTTTACATATAATTAATTTTTTCTGTTTTTTTAATACATATTTTAATTTATATTCAACTCATTTGAATTACTGCAATAGTATTTATGGGTAAACAATAAAATATATAATTTTGAAATAATAATAACAACTATATAAAAAAAAAAATTTAAATGACTGTTATGTTCAAAAAATTCAAAGAACAGATTTAACAATTTTATAATAATTTAATTTAAGTACAATTAATAATAATTAATTTTAAAAATATTATTGCGGATAAAACAGTTTTTATTAAATTAACACTTCAGTTTTAGCTTAAAGTACAAGAAAATTCGTACTGTGACACAGCCCGGCTAGCTCAGTCGGTAGAGCATGAGACTCTTAATCTCAGGGTCGTGGGTTCGAGCCCCACGTTGGGCGGTCTTTTTTTAATATTATATTAAATTATATATATTTTTTAATAACTAGTTTTTCGCATCAAGATGATTCCATGAATAAATCTTTTTATTTAAATAATTTCAACAATGAAAACAAAATGTATTAACAACTCAATATTCACTACTCTTGCAATTATTTCAATTTTTTAATCAGGGCAATCAAAACAAACAATCTGAGCGTTAAACGAATAAGATATTCCATTGAGCCAATAGGAAAGTAATTGAAGTCGCTGAGCTCTGAGCCCGCGAGGAGCTGGCGGCATTGCGAATAACAATTAGGTCTCGGAAAACGCAGGGTCCACCATATTAAGGCTTTAGCGCCAAATTCAAATTGAAAAGAAGAATATCGTAAACAACCCTTAACCCAAATGAAGCCCGCGTAATGTATTCATGGGAGACTTGCGGGGGTCGAACATGCCCCTATATTGGGGCGCTTGGTGTATTTATGAATAATTAGTGAAGCAGTTCTGAATATATTATATTGGAAACTTAAGAATTGCGCTGCTCGTTCTTTAGATGAAAATTGATGTTGTATTTTGTCTGATTGTCAAGAATAACGAAAACTTAAGACAATAAAATAAGTTTTAACTCTCATTTTATTTTTTCCAAATTTAAATGTTTTTTTATAAAAGTTTCATTATTTTCAGTGAATAACCTCTCAAAACCAATATCCACTGAATATTAAATTTAAAAAGCTTGGAACGACTTCAACATATTATATAGCATATAATTTTTGTTTTTTTTTATATAGCAAATTGAAAATTTATGATAAATAATTTATATATTACATTGCGGTAAAGTAGTTAAAACACTAGCTATCGAACTGCGGGGTACCTGGATCAAACCCGATTAAAGCAATATGCATTGGCTTAGAATCACCAGGTCTAGTGGGGATGAATCCTGTTTCTGGGGATGATTCACTTTTTGTATGAATAGAAATCCCTTCATGTTTCAATTTATTTTATTTATAAATGTGCTTTACAAATTAAGATTTAGAAAATTATTATTTAAAAAAAAACTACTCACGAATATGTACTTGGTTAATCTTATGCTTCTTTAATAAATTATATTTTTTTAGAATTCAAACATCATCTATAAGTATTATGTGTAACCAAAGCTCATTAATAATATTTTTTGTATAAGTTTGGTAAATAAATTATCGAGCTGAAAATGAATGGCGTACCAGCTGGGCCTAAACAGTTCTGGAAATAAAAAAGACGGAAGGAGTCCCGCGGATAATGCATTGCCTGCCATGGGCGCTGAAGATTTATACCTTGACGAGAAGTCGCCCTAACTTCGACCCCCTATTGTTTCAGCGCCTATTGGATATTTTTAACATATTCCTAACTCGTATATAATATTTAGATTATCGATGCACGAATGGAAATATACGAAATTTTTTTAAATACTTTTCATATTTTAATATTCAATAAATGCAATTTAAGCTTTGCGGTGTATAGTATAAGAAATTACAAAAAAATGTGTTGAATTTTTTTTCATTTATTCATCAACTTATTCGTTTTTCTGAAAAATATCTACAATAGCGTATTTTATACAAGACGTACATTTAAAACTAAAGAAGCCTCATTTTGAACATGAAGAAAACAAGTACACACAAGTTGGCACCGAGCTGTGCGTGCCGCTCTAAAAGCTTTGATATTTCATTCGTTTGACAGTAATTAAAAATATTTAAATAATGCACGAGTGAAATAATTCCGAATGCCATAAATCTCAATAAAGACGCGCCAGAGAGCCCCGCAAATGGACTCCAGTTCTGTTAGCTCTAATTACACTGAAATGCGTACATTTTTGGAGTACATTTGCATACATTACCAACTTTGATATGCTCGAATTCAGCAGTGTAAAGTTTCGCGGACTTCTGGCGGCGCAAATGAAGGCCGGCCACTCGCACGTTAATCATATTAAATGTAGTATTCTGCGAATGTATGAATTTTCAGAGTGGTTAGCAATATAACCAGCTTTCACGCTCCACTGAAGGGAGCTTTGCTGAAATCTAGCGAATAATTTTACATTTTAATTATTTGTTTAATTTTTCTTATGACTCAGGTTGAATGCAATCGTCTACTTGGGAGCCTTTATGAACAGCACCAATATGTGCAATATGCGTGAATAAATATCTAAGAAGATCTTCAAAGAGTTAATTTGTTCTGCTGGACAGACCAGGTTTCAAACACATAAATGCCCCCTGCACGAGCACTCCCAACGGGCCGATACTCGCGCACGCCAAAACTAGATAAAATAGTCCCGTATAAATCGTCATCACCTTCAGCCGTTACAATTAATTTGAATTTATTTTTAGACAACAAAGATAATATATTCATAGATTTTACAATAGCGGATGAAAAATAAGCTTACGCTTAGCCAATTTAACAATTAATTGCAAAACAAAAAAGAAACTTTTCAGTGCTCGACAAACATCCCCCTTAGTGAAATCATGAAAAATGCAACCGTGTGCGGCGAACGCGTTCCACTGGTGGTCGATATTTTAATTTAAAATAAGGAAACTCAAAATAACTAACTTCCGTAATGGAAAATCCAAACACAAACAAAAAGTGCTCTTAAATGAAATGGTTATTTATATGAATTTTTAATTACAACAAATCTAACAAGTCTTTGCAGCACTTTTTATGGCATCGTTTATCGCTGACAATTGATCTACGCAGATTCAAACCCGGGACTTCACGGTCGATAAGCAAACGAGTCAGACATTTTGCTCGGAGACGGTTTGAGCTTTTTGATTTTTTTATCCTTCTGTACGACACCCACTCGCGAAAACGAAACAAATATATCTCAATTCCTGGGAATTACTCGGAATTTCAAGCGGCGTAAATGGAATACCCAAATCCAATATGGGCGCGAGCGTGAGCTCCGCGCCATACAATCAGCGCTTTATTGAGCATTATCATTGTGAACCGGAGAGCGCCGGGTTCGAAGCCGCCGAGTCCGCTCCGCCGCCACTGCAGCGCGAGAAAAAAGGGAAAATTATATTCGACTGGAAAATCTACGGCCATTGTCCCGCGTGCAAAAGGGAGATATTGTGATTTGCTCGAATCGTGTGGATTTACAGATTCCAGCTTTATAGAATACACCCGTATTGCTCCTCTGAAAATAAATATGGAAAATGAAATGATGGAAATATCAACGCAAGCTATCCGTGACGTCACATCCGAACAACTCGATGGCGCGATGCTCCGAAAGCCACTTTTCTGTTTTACCTTTGGGGGTGTTTTTTATTTTAGAGTAATTTTAGCATTTTTTACAAGTAAAGAGTCATTAGGATTAATATTTAAAGTTTTATATATACATGCATGAAACGACGAGAAAAATACTCAAAATTATTTTTTAGCATGTATTGGGTTTTATTCTTTTCATAAACTATTTTAACTTTCAAACTTTATTTTGATTTCAAACCATTTTAAATTTGTTAAGGAATTGTACTTTTAATTTTTTTCTAAAATACAGGAAATTAGCCATCATCACTAAGAGGCTATTGCGTATCTTTTGCTTTTCAGTTAAGTAGAAGAAGAAAACCATGTGGCCGAGCATTGAATCATACATTTTTTTAATACAAATAAATAAATAGGGTTTATTAAATTTAACACAAACAAAAAAAAAATGACATTTTAAATTTATAATCCTTGTTTGAAACACTTTCAAGCAAAACTTCTGGAAAGGCTGTATTTAATACGTGTCGTTAGTTCAGCCACAGAGTGAAGTTGCAAAAAATTGCCGGTCAGTTGCAAACGCCGCTTTCGTGGGGTGTAAAAAAGCAGCCCCTAATGAAAAAGTCGGTCCTCTAAGAAACTAAACTTCGCAATTAAAGTGACTCACCTGCCAAAGGCTCCGCTCCCGCGCAGCCTCCTGCGGCTCCCTTAATTAAAACGCCAGCGGAGACTCGCGACCGTTATGCTCCTCTTCACCTCGCCGCCCCTGCAGCAAGGGTGGCTCGGGGGATTTACGCCACTTTTATCAGATTTCAATGAATAAGACGATGTCCATTTATTTTCATTCATTATATAAGTTAAAAATAACTTTGTGATACTGTATTTATATTTCAATTAGTATAACATTGATCTTAATTAATTTACTATATTATCCCATTATTTTGCTTGCCTCCCCTCTATCCCCGTTCTGTTGCTTGTGCATGGCTGCCATTCTGTACCCTGAGCGTGTGTTAAGGATCGGTAATGGAGTACTGACCTTGGAATGATTGTAGAGGGATGTGCTCTGGAAGTACCTTGTCGAAATAGGGGGGGGCTTCTGCTATTGTTTCTGTAGTATGGTACAGAAGGAATTAAACGCCATAGCTTTGTAAGGAAAGGATTTATAGCAATACCCAAACTTTTGCGGTGTAGAAGAGCCCGAAGACCCACTTCACTATTTTCTCCTCAGAAAACTATGAACACTGGCTCAGCATGAGTATATGCTCAGTGAAATGGTCGCTAACCTCCTCTGAAGAGAGGCACTTAATGAAGAATTATCTCAATACATATATAAATATTTTCAAACAATCTTGAATATTTGGTAACTACAGTGTATATTTTACAAATATACAATTCGATATTTCGATCGCCCGTCGTCGCTGTGACAGCCACGCAGTCGCCGGTTTATGCAAAGCCACGTGCGAGACTGACTTGCCGGCGATCACGTGCCGCGGCCTCGTGACGTCACGCGCCATCAGCAAGCGGCCGGTGGAGTCAGCAGGGCGTGCGTGGGTATGGGCTCGTCAATTTACAGATAATCCCTTGCTCTGATACTCAGCAAAACCTTCATATTATATTTCATTATTTATGCAAATAAACCATCACAATGTGGCAGAGATATGTGTTCGTAGTGTTTGGCGGTCTTTGTTATTATAAATGTCATTATTGGTTACACCGCGTTTCACATTAAAGTTCCAACGTTTTGGAACTTCAACAATACCCAAGTAGGCCAAAATAAATCACAAATAAAGATAGATACTAAAATTTCCAAATTATAACTCTGCAGAGGTTTAACAAATACCAAACATAGTTTTCAATAGTATTCAGTATTCAGTCGGCTTTCGTTTTGATTTATAAAAAAGACAATGCATGAGTTTCGTTTTATTATCAATTTATCAGTAACTTTTTTTTAAATAACTTAACTATATCAACATTAGTTATCTCTGAATATCATTTATCTTTGGATTATATATTGTTTTAAACTTGTTATGTGATTATGTGATTGCTTTTTAAAAATGTATGCCTTAGAGACGTATTTACCCACTGTGTTCCGACTTACCTACAGGGACCATCTCCCAGAGCTACGTGACTCCATACAACGTAGGAACTACTTTGAAAGCGTTGAACACAAAAACATCAAACCTTAATTTAAATATGAAATACGCGTAGGAGGCTTCTAAAATTATAATTGGACCCTCGCTGCTCAGTCGGAGGGTATAAATTAAAATGTTTTTGCCCGGGTAGTTAATACACTTTGCTTCTGTAATTAATAACATCTTCATCAGCGAGTACCTACTTAATATACATTCTCTGCACAAACTCAATCACAATATATTAACAAAATCAACAAAAACAAACCCTAATCAAAGCACGGCAAAATAATCAACAGCCTCCAACTTAATCCAACTATAATTGAATATCAGCCTTCCTATAGGGGTTGGCTTTGCGCATGAAATATCAATACACTTGTGCGTTTTTTTGCGCAGACGGATACGGGCTCGAAGGCTTCGCGGGCGGTTTTGTCGCCGAAAGCGAGCCTCGGGGGTGACCCCTGGTAAGCCGGGGGATGAAACACGACGGGGGTGGAATAATAAACGCTCCGGATTAAGGGTTGCGAATCTTAACGATCGTTATATTCTATTATCCGCTGTTGTTATTCATTGGTAAGACAGTATTTTTATGCTAAGATTAAGGAAAAATTGATAATAACTTAAGTCTCAAAGATTTATTTACATATTATGCATTTTCATTGACTGAAATACAATATTTTTTTGTATTTATCCAGTGATTTTGAATGAGTTTGAGCAGATCAAGCAGTTAAATTAAGTTGTACTTCCAATCGTATATTTATATATATTTTTAAAAAATAATAAACATAGTAAAACCTTAATAGGCTAAATATGTTAGATTAAGTAAACGATAATGACGCAGGCTCTATTTGGATGGCCCTGTTTCGAATAACGCGCCGGCAAGGGGTCGAGGCTTAAGTAGCTCAGCTAAGCAAGGCTTTGGGAGTCACACATGCGCCTCCGTGGCGGTGACCTCTGGACCTCTCGCCTGAGGCGACCCATCGATACTGGGAGGCCAGGCAGACTACACGATGGAGCGACTCCAACATCACTTCAGATGTTTTAATAAAATGTTTATAAGACATTGAATAACGTAACCCAGTAAAGCTAGTCACGTATTTGTTCTATATAATATATGATTTGTACAACCTTCAAATGTTAGAAGAGGGATTTCGTATACAAATATCGTGAATTCAGTAGCAATGTATATATTTTAATATTAACTATTTAATGTATTAATTTGCCTAACCCAGTTAAGCTATCAGATGGACGTTTTTTAAAAATACGTTATTTATAAAATTATTATCAATTGATTACCTACGCAATTCAGCATACATCGTAAATTAAAAAAAAAAAGTTTGAAATGATTTTTTAATACAATTCACATGAGGTTTTTACGTGAATAACTCAACAAATCTCGTGTGATTCATTTATTTAATAGAATATTTTAAACCAAGATCGAGAAGCGTCAGAGCAAAAGACTATTTTTGATATTAGTTAATTTATATTGATAAAGTACAAAAATGTAACAACAAATTTATAATTGACAACATTCACAAATATAGTACTTCAAAGCTGATCTCAAAACTAACACGTTTCTGCCCTTAATAAAATAAATACATCAATGATAAATACGTATTAATGAATGGAATAGGAGCACTTTCATCCTTTGAAGATTTAGCGGTAAATACAGTATTAGTGGCAGTGTAAGGCATTTATATTATTTTTATAATGGGTTACTTTTAAATCTTCTTCGTCAAGTGCCTCTCCTCAGAGGAGGTTCCCAGAGTTCATAATTTTCTAAGGAGAAAATAGTTAAGTGGGTCTCCGGGCTCTTCTACACCGCAGTTTTATATTGGAAAAGTATGCGTATTCCTGCTTCCCAATTGCATTACTATAAATCCTTTCCTTACAAAGCTCTGGCGTTGAGATCTGATACTCTTTCTGCAGCAAGCTACAGAAACAATAGCAAGAGTCTCCTCACGTACTTCTAGAGCACGTCCCTTTACAATAATTTTAAGTCCACTACTTCATTGCCGATCCTTTACACACGCTCTGGGAACAGAATGGCAGCCATGCACAAGCAACAGAGTGGGGAGAGCTGGGAGTAACTTTAATAAAATATATATAATTTTTTAATCTTTTTTTGTCTACTTTGACGGAATTTTGATATAATGAATTACCTTTGCTGTCCCACGAGATTCGTTATAAGGAGATTCGTCAGTATCAGCATGCAAGAGTATCTACGGAGAGCATTCCGAAGGCAGCCATTTCACGAGTATTTTTGAAGGCCCCGTTAACAGTGAGTTTATTTTTAATACCACGCGACAGGGGTGGGATCTCTGGAGCCGCCGCAGCCCCAGGCAAGCGATTCCGGGCCGCGTTTGAGCCAACTCCGCCGCCCGAGAGCTCACTTTGCCTTGCGCGAGCTCCGGGCCTCCTCAACTGTCTGTAACTTCATTTCCATAGAGTTCCCGCTTCATTTTGAGTTTTACGTCAGATATGTTATGTTATTGATCAATTTGAATAATATTTGAACGCATTTAAAGTCTTTGAACTTTTGCTGTTTCCGTAGAAAACGCTCGCGTGTACGCTCGCGGATGCTCGTCGAACCTCCTCTCGAAATATTTGTGTAAAATTAAATATTAGTTTGCTTCAATTACTTTTCAGTGCTTTGCGTACTTTTCAGTTATAATAATATAAGTAGTATTTATTCAGGCGGGATGTGCATTTCTATATTATCCAAATTAGTGAAGGTGAAAAAATTTTGAATATTGAAGAAAAGTTTAAGGAAAGTAAAGTAAAAAAGTAATTTCGTTGTATGTTTTTTTATATATCTGGCTAAAAAACATACTAAGTTAATTGTAAAAATAAGACGTGTCCTAATAAATACCTTTTTTTCTATAAATTCAAAACCTTAATACAATTAAGCAAATATTGCGTTCTATCTCATAAATTCCTCAATCAAATAGTTTGTAAAGGTCATTGTAATAGTAAACTGTAATGTGCGATTTCACAAGTATTTCAATATATCATAGGCTTTTTTCTGCAAAATGAGAAATGCTTCAATATATACGCATTGCTGTGATAATTTATGAATGACATTAACATCAATCTATAGTAGTAGACAATATACCATCTAACTAAGGAATATCAAATATGGATTCAATGTTTCAAATGTAAATAAATAAGCTATGATTAATGTAACAGAAAAAAAATTAATAATCATAAAAAATTTAATAATCTTGTAATAATAAGGGTAAACTTGAAATTCATCTCTCTTTTAAAAATATCTTCAAAATAAGATAAGATTTCACATTAAAAAAAAATTTAGGATTTTAAAAAGAAAAATTAAATTTATCATTGAAAAATACTATTTAATTGATAATGGAGGGAGAAACTAAGCCGTCACTACATCAATCTTAATTGTAGATAATATTAACTAAGTTTTTGAGAAAATATTTTAATTTCAGAAGATTGATACGTTTTTTAGAAAGATATTAAAAATTCTTCTGAATATTTTACTATAAATATATTTTCTTTCGATATATATGAACACAAACCATCACAATGTATATAAAGTAAGTTTTCAGAAAATAGTGTATTATAAACAACGAATTAAAAACCGATTTATCTTTGTTATTATTGAAACAAGGGGTTTTTTTCTGATTACTTAAATAACAAGCCATTTATGAGATATAAGATAAACCTTACGGAATAAACATTTAAGGTTGTAAGCAAATGCGTGTATCTTATATTATTAATATATATTTAAGAAAAAAAGTATTAAGTATAATTACTATTAGTAAAAACTAGCCAGGCTATTTTTATTATAAATAGAATTTTTGTATTATATTTTTTGCATGACTAGTTTCGACCAACAAACTTGGTCATCATCAGATGCAAAGCGATGATGAAGTTCTGCATCTGATAATGACCAAGTCTGTTGGTCAAAACTAGTCATGCAAAAAATATGAGAAACTCAAAGTGAAGAAAGAATACAAAGTTACCCTTATCATTAATAAAATAATGGATCTTCACTAATCAAATGCCTTGTCCCTCAACAAGATAGAATTTTTGTCATTCGGTATTTTTCATTTATTGTTTACAGTAAGCAATTATATTCATACAAATTTATCTACATAATATCTAATATAAATAGGCTAATATATAAGTTTTGTCGTTGGTACAATTGATTTCTAGGTAAATGTCACTCCTAATAAACCTTATTACTTTGCCAATAAAAATAAATATATAAATTTTTATTTAAAAGATACAATAATTTTTTTTGAAAATGTGAGAATAATGCGTTAAATCAAAATAAACATTTATTTATTTATTTCAATGTCTTCCTACTTGGTTTAAATGCGTCATTATTAATATAAACAGTTATTAAATCTACGAAATAAATAATAAACAAACAACGATCATTTTAATTTGTGAGCACTTTCGCGGTCCAAGGACTACTTCAGACCTGACAGCCTGAAGAAGAAAGCTGTCTGAAAAACGGAAACGCCATAATTTAATCATTATAAAATAAACTGGACAGAACAAATTCAAATACTAAGTACATTTTATATAAAAATATTTAATCGGCTTGTTGTTCTAGTTATCTGACTGGTATCTTTTGATCGGAAGGTCCCTGGCCCGATCCTCGTCCAGACAAGTGAATTCCAGACCTGTATTGTTGAGCTCGCGCCTGTTTCAGTTTGATCGTAGACGATTTATGTTCACATAACGTATCGATACTAAAAATAAATATGAAGTTTTTAAAAACGATTTTATGAATAATTAATCAGTATTTGCAAAATTATATAAAAAATATTTTACATTATTTAATTTTTACGTACATTGAATAAATTACTGCCGATTATTTGTGAAAGTTAAAAACTCCTCAGTCAGGTGAACGGTCGGGTCAGCTCGTGCAAAGCTTCCAACCGTTTGAACTCCTTTTATTATATTATAAATTTCTCTGATTACCACATTTTAAAATTATATAATGAGTATTAAAGCACTTTGTAACAAAACTTTGTTATTCTCAATTTCCGTATACCCTGAAAAAAATTCTGACCGCTGAAAAAATCTTCACTTGGCATTATTTTTTATGAAAATTCCTTTACCGATCAGAAATTTTATTTTATTTTTAATTTCTTTGTGAAGCAACAATTTTTAATTTCTAGCATATTCTCACCACCCTAATTTTACACAAATTTTGAGAATTGAATTTAAAATATCAAAGACTGGTTCTGATTAGTTTATTTTTTCTTAAATATTTATCAAAATATTAAAACATAACAGAACAAAAAGATGTAATTTTTTTAAAATTATTTTATCTAAGCATGTAAATAAAAAAAATACCGTTTCTCAAAAAGAATCTAATTCTTATTCCTCATATTTTTTTATTTTTATCTTAAGAGCGGTATAAATCTAGATTCATATATTCAAATAACTTAACTACTCTGTTAAAGTAAAAGGCCGGTAACTAAGAGGCAGATAAACTAGCAGTTCAAAACAATTAGAGGAAACTGCGACGAATTCATATTCTTCGAAAGCAGTGGTTCTCAAACTCTTTTGGCCCACGGACCCCCTTTTATAGTCAAAACTTGCCTTCGGACCCTGGGTGAAAAACTACATAAATTCATATTAAAGACTAGTTGGTGCAAGTATCGACTCTATTGCGTTCTTGTATTAACCTACCTGACTCACCGCGATGCCTGTTATTACTTGTATTTACTGTCTATATTTTTATTTTACTTAGGACGTAAAAATCGCTAACAATGTATTCATTGTTATTTATTTTGACTTACATATTAATAAAAATGTGTCACAATTTTTTTTTAATTTAAAACTTTCGCGGACACCCCCTGACGTTTTTCAGGGACCCCCTAATCGATTTTTTAATTTTCTAAGGAATCCCTGAATGATCCCAGGGACCCCCTGGGGTCCGTAGGGACCCCTTTGAGAAGCACTGTTCTAAAGCGTTGAGTCACTATAAACTTTTTAAAGAAATTTAAAAACTGATTGCTTCTACCAGATTTCAATTCAAAACACCCTCACAGCCAAGCAAGTGTATTAATTGGTAAATGGCTTTGGATTTTGTTTGGCTTTGGATCCAACAGGTAACTGCAAATTTCCGTATTACTTATTTTTTTGTTGTTGTTTGTCTTGATGGCTCGGGAGTCTTTCTGCATTCGTCACCTAACCTTAGCTAAGCCCTGCAGTCCGGAGTTCAGGCAGAGTCCCGGAAGTTGCAGTCGCGGGCTGTCCCGGAGCGCCGGCCAGCGACCCGCCCCGCTTAGCATATAGATGCGCTGCCAGGAGGCCTCGGCAACTTGCTCAATATATTCTTGATGAACTCCACGACGACGCGATTCAATATGGCGCTAGATTAAACGTTACATATTCATAATTAATTAACAACGAAACTTAATCTTGTAAACCTCATCCATAAAAGACTGATTTGATATGAAATACTTCATTTCAAACAAAAATATGAATAGCTACATGAAGTCACGTGGCTTCGAAAAAACTGTATGTATATTTATATAAATATACATACAGTTTTTTCGATATTAGATTTCATACATATATATGCATGAAACCAAATATAAATGTGCTTGTGAAAGCGGTGAATGAAAAGCTTTAAAAAATTTAAAAATTTAAACTTTATTTAAGTAGGTACCTACCTGTAGTATGAAAAAAAATCGTCGGTAATGAATCATCAATCATAATCAGGGCGAGCTCGCACACTCGCAACGTGCCTTTTTACTAAAAATACAAATGTAGGTATAGTTATTGAGGGACTTTTTTTTCCAAATACCGAATAATGATACATATTTGACATACCGATCACATATTTTTTCACACATTAGGCTTAACAACTCTATCTGGTTCAATAGTTGGCCATCATGACCTTGTAACCGAGCAAGAAATTGATTCGTCGTTTTCGTCTTTTTTGACATTTTAAAGTATTTCATGAATTTTCGCGCAGTTTAAACGCCAACCGTTGATTGTTAACAATACTATAATCTACTAATTGACAACTTTGTAAAACCATATTTTTGGGCGACGGGAAAAATGCCGATGCAAATTAACAAGGCGCTGAAGGAGCAGTCGCAGAGGTTAAAAATATAACCCAGAAAAATAACATATATGTGCGAGTTCCATATTATTCGGTGATAAAAGTTAGCAGAAGTCAAACGCGATTAGGCGTGCGCCAACTCGCGCCGCGCCTCCCGCATCGCCGGGCAAATACTTCAAAAGGAAATAACTCACACTGGAACGCGACTTCGCCCTTAATATTACATACAGCATCATATTTCTTTGATCAAAATGTAATTGGTTTTCCATTCAAATTAGATCTGTTGAATATTATTATAATAATCAGATGTGAAATTCTTCGGCTCTTATATTTGGCATTCGAAGAGGTTGTAGAAATACATTTTTCACAGGAGCCGTCCATACATTAATGTCATTTGCAACACCGGGCTAACATTTTCCATATTACAATAACGTTAGGTAAAAAAAAACAAAAAAATTGACGATGATATGCTATAAGTTTGATAAGATTTAACTTCAGTAATTTATTGGTACTTTTCAATAAATAAAATAATAACAAAATAAAATTTGTTTCTTTTGATCGTACCACACTTGGGTATTATTCATTGATATTAATCAATATTCAACAAGAATTTAAAATTTTAGTTGGATCAAAAATATTTTGGATAAAATAAAACTAAATTTAAAGTGCCTTAGCATTACAATAGAGCAATTTCTATTCCTTTAAAGCCAAAACTATTCATTGATATCAGTCAATATTTAGCAAGAACTTTTGAAATATACAATTTTAGTTGTAACAAAAATATTGTGTCTAATTGGGTATGTGAGAATTAAACCGAGTGGCTCGGTATTACAACAATGCGTCTTCATATTCACTTAGAGCCGACTGCGAACGTTCCGCGTGTGCGACATTTAGGTAATGCGCGCCGAGATTCCCCCTCCGAGACAAATAAATCTGAACGACTCTTCTCGAGACAGTTATTACGTTTGCCAGCAAATTAACTTCGCCGGGGCTCCGGTCTCGGCGCGCGGCAGACGCACCGTTTATTTCCAGAAGCCTTGCCTCGGGACTCGAGAGCCTTCCACACACAGCCTTTAACAATCTGGGAACACTGTGCAAACACATGCCTTTTTCATTCACTTCAATGAAACGATGTTTAAAGCAAAGAAATAATCAATTTAATTAAATTGTTAATATCTGGATTTGAATTGGTCAATATGTTGAACAACATTTGCAGAAGTTGCTATCTGCTCGCAGACGACCAATCGATCAGAGTGTCATTCTGGCACCTCATGGCCCAGGCTAGTACTGGCAGTATCTGGATTTGAAACAATCATGCGAATAGCTGAAACATTTAAATTGTAAGCGATTTATTTATAAAACAACACAGATACCGAAAAAAATTAAACCGCACGCACTTGCCAAAATGCTTGCCAACCTGCATCGTTCCTCAATATTGTTACTAAAGACTCCTAATTCAGATTATCAAATTACTGATCTCCCTTTGCTCATATATAACAGATAAAATAGAAGAATGATGACTTGAGTATGACATAAATATCCTGAATGCTGTTAATAGCTATAAGCAACCCGAGATTGAGGGTTGGGGGTTGAGGGTTGGGGGCGGGGGCGTACACCGATGTTACAGCCGGAAGACACGTTGGAAGCACGCAGCACCTCTTTTATTGAATCGGCCGGTAACTGCCGCTCGCATTCAGCTCACGCGTCTACCTGCCAAGACGTGGTCAGAGAGCGACCGCAGCTAATTATGAAAGAAAACATCCCCTTACAATAAATGACGCACAGCTTTATTTCAAGATTATATTGACCGCTTTGAACGTATTGTTGCGTATTCTACGCACCATTTCCAACTTTTCTATTTTCGTATCTAAAACCATTAAATATCTTTAAATGTACTATTACTTGTTGATCGTGTCGTACAATTCGGTGAATAGCCCCGCCTGCAAGAGGATTCATCGCGCCGTAGAGGACGGACCATCTCATAATGCCGACCTCCTTTTTTACGGTTAAAAATATTATTATTCGCGAGGATTACCCCAAACAAAAATGTTCTCGTTTTTGTCTGACGGTTCGCAGATTTCATTATTTGAAAAAGTGGACCGAGCGCCACAAAGCAGGGCCAGTGGCGCGCGCGGGGGGCGGGTATTGATAATCCTTTCATTAAAGAAAAAACTCATTAGTTGTAGAAAGGGTGAGCGCCCTGCGTTATATTTGCCAGCGTAAAAATCGTATTTCGTAATTCTTAAACCTTAATCCACACACGCTTTCCGTATCCCTTAGCATTCATATTTTTAATTAAATATATATTTATTTTAAAATATTAAATTAAGTAAAGCCGAATGACGATAGAGTTAGAAGACTAGTGAAATCAGTCACTGAAACAGAAATATGCAAATATAATTCCTTTATTGTCTTCGTTATATAGTAAATCTAATAGTCGCACTAAATATTTGGCTTAATTTATATTATCATTATAATAATACATTAAATATGTTGCTTAAAAACCAAATATAAAATAAAGATATTATTATTGTTAGTCTGGTTAAACGAGGCCAAAAACCATATCTGATGGATACTATAAATATTCAATATGTTTATAAAATTTATAATACGATTGAGAGTATCAAATTGTGATTTAAAAAAATAATATATCATGTACGCAATGTAATTCAAACAACAAACTATCTATGGATTCAATATTAAGTTAAAATTATTTTTTAAGATATCCAAAGATATTGGAGAAGTATAGAACAAAATAACATTTGCATTTTTTTTATTAGACTGTCATTTTCTTTATTATTAACACACTGTTTATTGAAAATTCAAATTTGCTTACAAACAAACAAAATGAGATATGATGAGCCTAGTTTCCATGAAAGACTGGTTCATTGGGAGATCTAGTCCGGTGCTTTGAGACAAGTAGAATGTCAATGCCATCATCGCTTGCTTTAAGAATCATTTGTAATCCTTACACTGCTTCCGCTTATCTACTCGTCTACTCTACGCAACCAGATCCGGTAGAAGACTGCAAGTCCTGCTATTGATATTCTTTCAAAGAATGAAGTAACCAGTCTCCGTGAGACACCTGAATCTCTAAAATGACACGTTACGGTTTTTGCTGAAAGTCTACGAGCATAGCTATGGATCGCGTTTGGGATATACGATTCCCAGGTCTAAAAGACCAAAAGGCCTCAGTCATAAAATACCAAAAAAATTCATGCATAAAATAAATAATTTTTTCCACAAAACCACAAAACCACTATAATTCCATCCAGCAGCTCGGTTGAAAAAATGGTACATAAAATTTATTAATAAATGTGTATTTTTCTATAAAAAAATCCTATTTTAAGTTTCACGCTTTCTTTCCCCGCTAAATTTCATTTTTTGGATATAAATTTCCCCGCACAATCCAGGTACACTTTATGCCCCGACCAAAGCTCTCCCAACACTTTTATTGCCGGTTCGGCTCACAAGAATGAATCATACTCCTTCATATAATAAAACCGCTTTCATCCATTATTTAATTTAAAATCTTTTTTAAAATACTGAAAAAGGCAGAGCGAAACATCTGGCGCGGCTATTGTGAGGTTTACTTTAGAAACTCACGTCCAGGCTTTGAATAATTTATCTCTTGTTTACTTATTCTGATTTTTATATCGTGATAATTAGAGCGCGAGACCTGTAATTTCCAAAATCACCCCGCGTTTTACCATCTATAAGGGGTCAGGTTTGAATCCTAGTAAAACAATATCTCCTTCAATTCTACTAAAACATAAACTTAAGTGCTTGAAATCTGTTATCCAGCAGAAGATTGGCAGTAGCTTATAAACAGTCAAATAAATAACATTTTTGTAAGTCTCTTTTTAATTATTTGTATTTAAAATTTTCAAATCATGAATACCGAAGTAATGAAATTTTCAGGAGCGTAAAAATATTTTAACCCAACACGAACAAATATTCGGTACATATTTCTTAAAAGAATTGGACTTTATCTTAATTTAGTACATGTAAATGTTCTTCTTAACAAGTACTCACATCTTCATAACTATGGCAAATATAGTACATGATTCGTTATGGCTAAAATACAGTAAAACGAATTATCTATTGAGGTCCTATGAAATCCCATATAAAGAGATTTGACAGAATCCGGCTCTGAAGCTGGCGAGCGCATGTGTGTGTACTATTCCCAGCGAGTACTCGTATTTCCATTGCCACCCCGAAGGCTAACAATGCAAATTCGATATACAGTTAAAGTTAACTACGTGATTGAAACAAAAGCAGCCGGAGTCCTGAAACTAAAGAGAAGGCTGCAGACTGCACTTAAGACTGGCCTGCGTCTCCCATTGCACTGATCTGGTAAGGAGGCAGCCTCCAGAGACCCATCTCGGATGCCCCTTTCATATACAGCCTTCCATCCAGAGAACTACGTCAACTTTATAACGTGATCACAAGAAAACTCTACATGTGTATAGTTTTTCATTTACAATGTTAGGTTTTCTTCGTTTTTGAGTGTTGTGTTGCATTAGAACTCCTGAATATGGCCCCAGTACCAAATCCGAAACGTCTGTAGATTTGAAATAAAACGCAACCGAAGAACGAAGAAAATCTAATAACAAGGGCTCCCAAGTCTTACGAACACATTTTTCATTAAAATACTTATAAAATATTTTATTTACATAAAAACCAATTTTAATATTTACTTAAGGTTCTGCAATAAAAATGTTGCTTATTCAAATGGAAAAACCAAATGAATTTTTTGATGTACTCTTGATCGAATTCGATCCCCAACTTGATAGAGGAACTTCAAACTGATGTTATTAAGCTCATGTCTATTTTTGTTTATTTTAAGATAGTTTGTAAGACTAAAAATCTATTTTTATATCAATGTAACTTATGCTTTAAAAATAACGGTTACATTAAAATATGATTGATAAATCAACAAATCATTGATGATTAAATTAAATGTCTAGTTAGTCGATTATTTAATAGAACAGTTCTCTATTTGTAAATAAATAATTAATACAAATCTAAAGTAGCCAAATAATCTTCAAAGTTAGAATTTTTCATTAATTACTTCTCTATAAAAGATCAATGATTGAATTCTTGATAAATCACGGCGATTTTATTGCTTTAAAGAGATATTGAAATTTCCTGGATTAACAGGTCGTGGCCATGTTTTTCACGTTTCTTTTATATTTTCATTAAAATATACTATTTGCAAATTGTTTTATTTTCAATAATTCAACGCACATACCTAAATGTTCCAAGTTTTTTACGGAACAAACATGAATCACTTAATAACGATATTTTTTTAACTTTTCTAGAGTTTACGTTTTTAAAAAGTCTGACAAAGCTTTCAAATGAAAAAAATACCTAAAAACCAAAAACTCGTAATTTCACATTAGAGTTTTAAGTATTAAAAATTGACTTAATTTGTAAAACAGCCATTTTTAAATGGATTGATTTTTCGTGTTTACGTTTCATGGTTTGTGATTCAACGACGACGAAAAAATATTGCAAATTGGGTTTACAAGAATAGCAGCAGAGAATATTCTAAGGCATGCAATTTATGATCGCATGCCCGACAAGCAGCTGTTTCGCCCCCACATTGTTTGAGATGACTCGAGAATTCGTGCCGTATCAATGCTTGTAGCGGCTGCACCTTATATCGGATTACTGTGGGGCGGGAAGGGGGAGAAAAATAAAACCATTTATCTTACGAGTCAGGCTACGTGCAGCGCGTAGCGTCAGCAAAGCTTCCCAATGTGTGCTTCGGTAATCGGTCTCTAAAAATAGAAGTTGGGAAGTTGTGTGAATTTAAAAACAGTATTCATTACAAGAAAAACATAGGCAACATTAAATTTTTTTCTTGAAAGCAAACTCTAAATTTTTTAAATATTATCAAAAACGCGTTTCATTAAATTAAAATTCCATGTTGAACATAGCTCAGCTTAATTACTATTATAATTTTTTCGCTAAAATATGATGCAAAAATTGTGAGATGCCATCGCTTATAATTTTACTTTCGTAAGTGATATTTTGGCGTCATTACTAAAATAATTATAGCCATTGATATAAGCGATAACTTTAACTAAGTTTTTGACAGTACAAAAAATATGATATAACTTTCGACTTTCATTTTTCGCAAAAAAATATCATGGATATTTTTAGTCGTTTCATATGTAAATCGATAAACTTAAAACGTATTATTCGTAAAAAAAAAAAAACTATGTTTTTCATTCAAAAACATCGTCCAATTTGTGTTAGCTTGACAAAATCCACTGAAGCCCAAAATGCTTACATTTAAAAATGACCGTTATCTTCTAGACATAAAGCTATTGATATTTAATTATATTCGAGTATTGCTATAATAGCATTTTGTGGATTAATAAGCATATGTGTGACGTATTTGCTGGTATTTCTAGTGTCATGCAACCAAAAGCATTCTTTGTCTGTCTTTTGAAGAGTTTTCAGGAATTTGATATAATCGACTTACTGTCGGGATAAGACATTCCACAGAAACTATTCCCTGAGACCTTCTAGCCGGCGCAGCGCAATCAATTAAGATGACCTCGTGTTTGCTCACAAGTGAATGTCCACGGGAAACTAAAAAGACTGAGCCCATCTACAAATCAAAAGGTTTAAGTTAACAATATAAAAATTAAGAAATTCAATATTTTTGAGTAAAATACTTGAGTGATTTTTCACATGTTCGTTTTTATTTGTGACCGGTTTCGCCAACCTTTCACGTTGGCATTATCAAACAGAGTGAGATTTTATATAATAATAAGCAATTAGGTAAACAATTGTTATATAAAATCTCACTCTGTTTGATAATGCCAACGTGAAAGGTTGGCGAAACCGGTCACAAATAAAAACGAACATGTGGAAAATCACTCAATATTTTACTCAAAAATATTAATACAAAAATTATAGCTCGATTTTCATATATTATTTGAAATCAAGTCATATTAGCTTATGTAATTTTTTCATAAACTTACAGTTTATTTTAATAATACCCATACCAGGATATATTTAAATTCTTTTAGAATCAATTGTAAAAGTATTCGATAGCCCGAATTATTTAATGATGTCGACGTGTTGATTCTTAATATAGGCCGAAAATAAAAAAGAAGATCTTGGGATTTCTCGGGTGCTTTTGCTGTGTAGATGGTTATGACTTCCGACTATGTGGTCCCCGTACCAAAACTATTTTCAAGTATTTCCAAAGAATCTTAAAGATGCATAATCAGCATAACACTCAAAAAATATTAAGAGCATGTATAATACAACAACGGTTATTATTTAAAATAAATTACTTCAGTGATTTTTACTCATTATTTAATGATAAAAACCATTTCTGATGCATATTTTCTTCAAATATATTCTATATTCTATATATAATTAATGCTTTGAAATATCTTTAAACTGTAGAAATTCTATTTCCACAATTATACGACGGTCAATATATAAAAGTCAATATACAGTTCTACGCCATATATTTTAAAAGGTGTAGAGATTGACAATAATTGATGTGTAAGATCAGTTGAATATTGTCAAGTCATTATTTTAAGCAAAAACCTCAGTTGTTCACGTATTTGTTTAGGTTCCAACTCAGTGAGTAATTTTTAAAGTTATTTATGAAACATGTAAAGATATCTTTTATATATATTGTTTACCTTCGCATCTAGACTTTTCATGAGATCTCCGAATTCTATATTATTATCAAATAATATATTATTGAGTCATCAAATTTGGAGTATGGCGCGAGGAGTATGGTGATGTGTATCCGGCGGGAAGTCTGAGGAAGGGCCTCTCCCGCGGGTCGTGACGGGAACAATAATCCTCCGCGGAGTGCTGAATGTTTGCCGCCATTAGGAATGCAAATGGCCGGTGAATCTCCATCTCGGATTGCTGTTTGCCCTCCGCATTTCTTCTTCTTCCAGCCCGCAGCCGCGATTGCCAGGTTTTGGTGTTTATATAAGTGCATTGAATTTATTTCTATCTATCGATTTTTCAAAAAGAATATATCGAGAATGCCTTCTTATGGTTTATCTACATCACATGTACGAAGTTCGGTTGATTTTAAAGTATTTCCGAGTAATTAAAATTACATGTGTTTTTAAGATAGATTTATTAAATTTTAATGATAAAAAATACAAAACAATATAATCATATTTAAATTTAAAAAAACAATTTTTTTAATAAAAAATATTTTAAAACATTGCATTCGCCAAATAAAAACCTTTATAAGCACATTATTTTTTTCCCTGATAAGCACTTGATAATGCTTTCGTGAAAGGCTAGCGAAACCGGTTACAAATCAAATTAAACTTGTGGAAAAATGACAAGACTATATTATTTAAAATATTAAAATGGAACTCCACAAAGTACTCTCCGTCAATACTGAATACACATTATTGTGTTAACATTGAGTTTTAGGATTTATTCACACGAAAATTTGGGGATTTTCTCTTTGTTTCATGGCATCAATATTCTTTAAAAAACACATTGAGTGTGCTTCTTTATAAATAGCAATTGGTTTTAAAATACATAAAATTCAACTTTTATAAATTTTCTCACCAAAATACGAAGTGGTTACACTGTTTGATTTAATTAAATTTCGTGTACTTAAAATTAAATATTCACAAAGCTATCTCGATTGATGTCAGACACATTAAATTCATGATTTTTTTATTTGCAAGTACAGAGCGACCTCGATTTTGAATAGCTTTAGGTAGTAATATTTCTTATATACTAATAAATTTTATGACACGCAAGTTAGAATTAGTTTTCTAGAAAGTTCGCACCGCGCGAGGGAGCACGGAGCGGGGGCGAGTCGAGGCTCCCCGGCCTCCTTTACGACCCCTGGAAGTCCTGGCCGGGAAGCGAGTGGCAGCAAACACCCGATAGGCAGTATACTTTTATGGCTCCTTTTTGTCTCAGTTGCAGGACAATAAAGAGATAATTAATTTATAGAAAGCATGAAAATTGAGATTATGTGTTCCATTTAATGTGGTAAGCTATTTGGCACAAACTATAAATTTAAGAGACACGAGTATCTGTTTAATAAAAATATTTAAGTATCTTAAGTGTTTTCTTTAAAGTATTATATAATAAATGAATCATGACATTTCTTAAAAAATATTTTCTAAAGATACTCTCAGTACCGGAGCCGAAAGGCTCAAAACACAGCACAGCGCGAAATTCAAGATGTATAAAATCTAATAACACCGACTACAAACAAACGCAATTAGTAGTACATATGTGTATAACAGTGCAAACCTTTCCTGGTTGTTTTTTTCTGGACCGATGACCCGAGTGCAGAGTCCATACACCCCCGGTGACTGCGTACAGGCAGCAAGCTAGTAGCTCAATAATTGTGTGTTTAAATTGATTAGGCCTGTCTGCTGCTGACACAGATGACAGAGGATTACGACGGCCGCAGTCTCCATCACTTGAGAGATGCAATACCCGCCCTAAACCTATTTTTAATATTAAAATACATTTTTGCGTTAATCCCATGCATTTTATATTTTTTAATTGACTTCATAGCTACCCAACTAAAAATCAAAATAGTACTGAAAAAAGTTAAGTACAGTAAAAACTATAAATATTTCTAAAGCGGGTGAACAACTTCAAGGTGAACGCTGAAACTGTTATCTTGTTGAGGGACAAGGCATTTGTTTGGTGAAGATCCATTTTTTATTGATGATATGAGTAACTTTTTATAATTTCCTCACGTTGAGTTTATTTTAGTTTTAGCATGACTAGTTTCAACCAACAGACTTGGTCATCATCAGTTCAGTTTTATTCTGCATCTGATGATGACCAAGTCTGTTGGTTGAATCTAGTCATGCTAAAACTAAAATAAACTCAACGTGAAGAAAATATAAAATGTTACCTATATCATTGACCGAAACTGTTAGTTTGCAAATCTTATTCTGGGATAATTAATTAAACAATTGATAAAAAAATTTGAACTTTTAAATTTGGGGAACTCTGAATTTTGGTTAAATTGACATAGAGTGTAGAGCGTACATATCAAAAGCACAAAATGATAAATTATTTCAAGTATAAATAGCTCGTCACGTTATAAGGACAGGGACAGACCGCAGAGCCGCCGGGCGGGGTGAGCCGCGGGTAATTCGGTTTGCTGGTGATCCATTGTAGTCTCCATTAAAACTTGCGTGACGTCACGGGCTCAGGACGGCGAGCCCCGGGCCGGCCCTTGTATGGAAATGAGAGCAACTACATGTGCCCCTGCCCGGCGGCGCCCGAACCGCGTGGCGCGGAGAGATAGTCCTTAAAAGGCGCAATCTCTCACAAACATACCGTTATCAAATTGTTATTTTGCACTTTAAAGTTTGTTGTTTAAATAATCACAAATAAAACATTACAAATCAAACAATCATTACATCAAATCATTACAATCTTTGGCGGCAGGGGTGCAGGGGGGTCGAAAGGAATCGTTAAATTGTTTCTAACTTGCTTGTTCACATCAGCTGATAATAATAAGTCAGTGCGCCGTTAGTAAATGACCGTTTACGATCGCCTCAGCGACAGAAATGTGATTTTGTAACACATTGATGTTTTCAGACGCTTTACATTTAGAGCACTTGCCAATAAATCTCGTCTGCCGCTTGGATTATTTAATATGTTACCATAATACGTTTGAAATACTAATGATATGGATTCTTCAGATTCGTAAAGTTGTTTTGTAAAGACCCGTGCCCTCTAACTGCTCGCTTTATACCAATCGAGATTGAAGGGGCAGGTGTCTGTCGCATATCATACACTCGCTAGCATACACTGTTGATTTTTTATAAATATTTTTATTGAATTCGCATTTATCAAGTATACAAGGGCATTGTGTATAAATAATATTTAAAAAATAGATTGACGCGTAAAATGATGCAGATACGTATTTTGGAGACGCAAGAAGTCGGGAAGCCCTGCCAGGGCGTATAATGGCTCGGTCAGATCAGGCGCGGGGAGGTTATTTGATATGCATATTGATCAGCAAAGTTAAGTGCCCCGAGCGCGCGCGGGGGCGCCTTATTCAATTACCTCTCCCGCTTCAGGTGCGAGAGCCACGCTGGGCTGGCGGTCGTCACATCCCAGACTAAAGCTAAGAAAGACCTATTATTGTTGCCAACTGGACGATTAAAATTACATTTTAAATTCAATTCAATTAGAGATGGAAAAATTATCTGGTGTCAAGTGAAGTAGTGCTACCCTCTTGTGGGTCTCAATTCGAAGCGAGCCCATCTGGCTGTGGATATTTGTGTGTTAAAAAAAACTTTTTTAGTATATTATATGACATTTCAGCTCATAGATTCACAATATTAACAAGGTCCTGCACATCAGCAAGAATCATTAGTACTATTTATTAGTGCATACAAGTGTTCTATTGACTTTAAAACTTAAGATAAAACGAAAATTAGATAAGGGTATAAATATATATATATATATTTTGGGGAAATTTTTTTTTTTAATTGATCCTCTTGAACGTAACACGTGTGATTAAAATTCTTGTAAAAATATTTTCAACTTTTATTTTGTAGCTAATGATTAAGTACATTACAAGAAATGATTAAACAAACTCTCAGAAAAATACCATTGAGATTTGTTTGGGATTTGAACCCACATCCCCAAGCTTACATGCCCGGTGCAATTATACTAACGAATCACTGGTACTTGGCGAGAATTTTTAACAATCATATCCTATAAGTGAAACAACGTACTTATTATGCCAATTAAATATTGTGTGACTTGCAATTCTAGACTTTTAAACCAAAGTACTGGGTTAAGCATTTAAATCCGATCTGGATATTAATATTTTTTAAATCTATTTAATTGAGCCAATACACGCACTTGTTAAATATATTATTGATTTTTATGAAGACACAAAAATCAATAATATTTTTATTTTGTATTTTTCAATTAAAAACTGTATTGAAGAAAAAGTGTTAAGTGCTGCAACTTTAAAATTCTCGTTATATTTAATTTATACTCATATCATGTGGGCTATAAATATATACATTTTAAAAATAATAATACCCTTAATGCGCCGTTTATCCGATGGATTATCTCCCATGATACGTAATTCACGCCTGTTAAAACAAATGAAGCAGCATTCAGCGTGTTTTCAGCAATTACCGGGGGTGGGGGGTGGGGGTGGGGGGGGAGGGGGGCATGTCCGGCACCCCGATGACGCGTTAAGCGAGTCGTCCGTTATAACGGCCCACTGTAACAGCTCAATCCGTTTATAACGACCTTCTTTCATTAGGGATTGGACCTCACTGGGAGCCTGTAGTGCCGCGTGTGGCGGCGCCCCCAAACGTATTGAACCAATTTTATATTTTCCAAAAACATCTGATTATCTAGAACTAGAATATGAAAATCGTAGATACTGATTAAATATATTGACTTAGATAAAGTTAATAATTTTTTTTATTTCGCTGTGTGATATTTTTGTTCTCAGTTTCTCTACGAATGTTTAACTAGATGTGTTGTCAATGAATCATCCAATGCGCAATTATATACAGTAATACCCCGCTTTTCGCGACCCCGTTATGCGCGGTTTCACTATAACGCGAATTGCAAATTTCGCGTTAAAATGCCTCGCATTATGCGAATTTCTTATTTTATGAATGTGTATGAACATAATGTAGTCATTGGCTTCTCTCAACAATTAAAAACAGCGTTGGGTGTTATGAACGTATTTTACAAGAACGTAATAGAAACGCTACCCAAAAGACAATAGATGTATTTTTCAGTAAAAATAACATGTAATTCTGCATAGAGTGTTCTAAGAAGTAAAGTGATTAATCAAAATGATTCGAATTTTTTTGTATTAAGTTTTGACTATGTATGTATGTTTAATCGTAAACCCCGATATACGCGAATTTCACTTAACAAGATTTTTTCCGGAACGTATCCCTCGCGTAAAGCGGGGTATTACTGTATAATAAATCAATATTAAACACGTCTATTTTAATAGCTTCGTACTTTTCACTATCATAAGTTTGAGTTGGATATAGTAAAAAAATAATACTATTCAAATATGAATGCACCCGAGTCATTCATTGTAAAGTCGAATGTGCAATTTCCCAAATAATCTACAACGATTATCCCTTAAATTACGTGATTGGGGTCCCGCGGCAGGAAGCTGGCCGAGGCTCTCTTGGCAGCGCTCACAAATAAAATACACCCCCACCCCCACTCCGACAGCTAACGGAAGTCACCTCTGTAATTGGGAATATAAATTTTGACTTCACAATGCAGCCATTAGTACAGACTTTTATTCGAATGATAACGCTGAAGAGTTTATAGTTAAACTTTCATTTTTCTAATAAAATTATTAACTGAAGAGGTATAAGAGATATAAGTACAAAGTAAACAAAAGATTTTCTCATTTAAAAATAAAAGGTTGGTGAAACCAGTCACCAATAAAAACGAACATGTTAAAAATCACTCAAGTATTTTATTGAAAAAATATATTAAAATGGAATTCCACCAAGTACTCTCTGTCAAAAATATTAAATTTCTAGACCGTTAAATTCAGATAATAATTGGATATTCCGGACATGATCTTTGTACAATTTTTACTACACGCTAACAAATTTATACTATACTTTAACAAAAAGAAAAGTTGTGGACCTTTAATTCTTAGATTATCTAAGCTTAGATTTCTTTCTTTCGTGCAATAAACCTGATAAAGATAAAAATAAATTCTTTACTTTCTATCAGAGATACAACAAAATTGCAATTTCTTAATTTTTGTTACTAAACTTATCAAAAAAAGTGTACTAATATGGCATGAAATGGTAGTATGTACTCGGCATATTAAACATAACAGCTGTATTTGTCAGTCAGGAGACGGCTTGGGGTCCGGAGCTAATTACCGCTTCGTTAGTTCTGCCGCCACCGCGGAACCTCCTCCACGTCTACCTTCCGTCTTCCACCTTACCTCTTCACCTCCACCTCCACCTCCACCTCTACCTCCACCTTAACCTCCCCCCCTGACCTCCACCGCCGCCGCACATGTCTAGGACGCATCTTCAGTCAGTCTCCATGCGCCATGGTGTGAGGGGCGTTCATTCGGATAGAAAATCTACTCCACCAAATTTCTAAACGAGCAATGCAATAACATACTCTAATTAAAAAAATATATATATTTAAGTCTAATATTTGATACATTCGCATTTAAATACTTAAATGCGAATGTATTTTTCTAAATAAATGAAATAATAACGAAAAATATTTGTAGTCGAATCTATTACTAAAATTTTTATCTCAATTTAAGAGTAGAAAACATTATTTAATTAAAAATTAACGTATCAAACCTACTTCATTTTAAATTGTTAAAATAAACATAGAAATAGATCAATTTAAAAATAATAACGACAAAGTTTTTCTCGTAACATTTAAAAATCATTTTTATCAAATATTATAAAGTATTGATTAATTAAGATCTACTTAAAAGAACGTTCGGTATTTTTACCTTTACTATTTTTCTTCGTATATTTTTTCGTGTACTGAATTTCTCTCGTCATTTTATGTGTGAATTAAATCCCTCAAAAGTATTGTATATTTTATAGATGATATGGAAATACGTCGGAAGCATCAACCCATTAATCTACCCATATATAATTTTATAAAACTATGGGTACTTAAAAAGTTTACTCATAATTTTTGTTGAGAAGCTATTTATCGGACGGAAATGACGTCACACGGAAATAAAACAAGTGGGAAGTTATTCTCAGATAGGACCCGGCGGTAATTAGAACTGTCGCCCGCAGACCCCCTGCCCCATCCCCCGCCGCTGCACCACCATGCCACTCCAAGCCATGGACTCTCAAGGCGGTAGGTAATTAAATAAGAATAATTATACCATGCACTTAATCCGATTATTATAAAAATAAACAGCTGTGCAGACTAGCTTGGTTTGTCTGTATGATAAACCTAAAGCGGCTCTATTGAATTCTCACCACCCTGGTTTAATATTTCATATTCAATTTTTAAACAACGTATATAATTTCTTAATAGCAGGAAAAGAACTTTACTTTATTTATGAGATTTCTGTCAAATATCTAGCCTTTGAGAGACAAAAGAGCTCACTCCGTATTTGGTGGCTCAAAAAAATGCTTCATTATTTTTATAGAGTTTGATTATTTTAAAGAGTAGTATTTGAATCATCCAAAAGTAGTTATATTTTAATAAATAAGCTAAAAAACTGGTAAAGTCTTGAAAATAGATCTGGATATCCACTTTTTCCCATTCGCAGCTTCCTTACTTTGGTTAGAAGTAAGATTTATAGACTCAGTTCAAATATTAGGTATACCCGCCTTGTCAAATAGATAAAAGAAAATCTTGAATACTTTTTTTTAAACAAACTATGCATTCGGTTAGTTTTAATTTGATGCTCTTGACGTTTTGGTCCTGATACTGAGGGCACATTAACGATTTTTTTTATTCAACCAAACATTCCTGAAGATAGATCCAGTACCGCGATCGAAACTTCAGAAACTCTAATAACAATGGCTGCAAAAACCTACGAGCGCATCTTAGCGTTTATCTTCTTAAAACGTTAGCCTAGAATCTTTTCTTTCACGGAAAAAAATGCTACAAAATCTCGTGTCATAGAAAAACGATGTGCTTAAGGTTTATGTTCGGCCGCGGTGAGATACAAGTGAGATGTGAGGACCACAGAGCCCGGCTGTAAATCGCCATCAGCTGGACGCGGACATGGCCGCCGCCCGCGCTAACCGGGAGGGATGGCGCTCTGGACCTCAGATCTATTACGATTTACCGCCAAACTCTTTATTCTCAACAAGATAATTTCATCCGAGGGGCTTAAGCAACAAATCAACTGCCTATTTACATCACTTTTTTGTATTAAATTATCTTGTAAAAACTAGTTTATTTATACCTTACATATGAGTAGCTATAAATAATAGCTAATTGTAGATCATTGAAACCCTTACAGTGGTTTCTTTGTTCCATCGTTTACAAGAGCGCGAACTTGTAAATAATTTAAAAACGCGCATTTCTTCAGGCCGCTTCCTTGGTGGCAATTGAGGTTGTGTTTATAAATATTATGAAATAGAAGCCATTTCATGCAATTGCCAATGTATGTAATCAATTCACAAGTCTAATATCCTCAAATTTATTTCGGAATATTACACTCCTGGTTATTGCGGCATAATCTTTTCTATCGTCACCACTTAGTTATTTTGGAAGAATATTAATTATTATGTTAATGTAACCGATGTTGTGTTAGTATGATATGATGCATAGTATTTTTTATATGTTATATTTTCGGTAGAAAAATAGTTGGCAAGTTATTTATAATCAACCTATAGTAAAATAATTCCTAGTTATTTAGGTTATTTATCACCTGACCGTGACCACACGTGATGACGATGACGGTTGGCAATCCAGCATATTGCTCTCAGGTAATCTGTGGTATCTACAGCCGGAGAATAGTTGGCGAGTTGTTCCCAATAAGTCGCCTGATAGTAGAGTCCGGAGCGCGCACGTTCCGCCCACAGAGCCGGCGCTGGTTAATGCCTGCGGGGAAACTTTTCCTCTGCTTGAAATTCAGTTTACTCCCATTCGGAAACACAAGCAGAAGGAAGCCAATACCCGGCCAGAAAAGAAAGACATGGACGGGGCGAGTTAAGCCGGCGGAGTTGTGAAGTTCGACTGTACGCGTGACCAGCGCGGGGAAGCATCGGAGACTTATTTGCGGCCAGTCTCTGTTGGAAATATACATACTTAGGATATTCATATTTCTGTTCTTTGCTACATTTTTACGTGATGAGTTATATTACACTATACACAGTATGACCTATCATAGATCTTCGTGTCACGCCGACTTCGTTTACTTCCGCTGAAAATACTTATTGCTCAACACTTATTTTCGAAATATTCCAAAGCTGTTGTTCTGAGTGATTTTTATTTATAAGTTTTTGACAATATTAATATCTATAATTTAGGAATCTCGGGAATTTTATGTAAACCTATTTAAGTAAGTAAACCATGTTTTAAAATACCCTAACTCGACTACTTAATTTTTGAAGAGAACTGCGGCAGACGTAATAAATCTCATTGTTTAGGAAGTCTGTCCACCTAACTCCAACTGATATACTCTCCAACTGATATGCAAATATGAAAAATACCAGTAATTAGTTTATTAATATTTAAAATAATATATATGTGGAAAAATCACTTAAGTATTTTACTTATTATTTAAAATATTAAAATAGTGTAATTTTCAAACAGTAATTTTCCATGAAATTTATATGAGCAAAAAATGAGTACTGTGGTTACAGCGTACCCTGGGGTACGCCTCGTCTTCCAGGCTCCACTCCTCTCCTCCTGCCCGGAGACTGTCTGCTGTTAATTCATCACCGACTTGATGTGTCCACGATGCATCATGATCCATCAATAAACGTCAGGTTAATTATCCACGGAGAACAACCCCAAGGCAGACCCTAGAAAAATTTACTGCGCGACCGCGGGTGTCGTGCGCACACTTCTCCGTGACGTGAATTATTTTTAAAAAAAAGCTTGGTCACGCTGTGGCTTAAAATGGTCTGGGTAAGAATAATTCCTTAAGCTATTTCAACAGTTTCATTTTATACTTGCGTTGAATTCGTTAAAAAATATATAAAGGTTTTTAAAAAAACCGTAACACAATTTTAGAATCGAGTTAGTAAAACTGTTACCTTTTGGATAAATCGAAGCGCCATTGAAAAACTACAAACATACGAGAGATAGTTTTGGTTTTCGGCATGCCCTCTCTTTGAATGCCATGGTATGTTAAACATTTGATGATATTGACTAAAAAAAGGTAACATATTGATACCTATTATAAATATTATGAAATCCTTAAGTTCCAGATAAATTTCAGGGGAGGTTTCCAATATTCCAAAATGCCAGAGAATCCAGTAAAATTTCTCAAGATCCAGCCTGACTGGTCTACGACATCTGCTCGCGTGCATTTATTACTTTAACAGACTTAATTTATTAATCATAATTTAAAGAATATATAAATTCACTTATCAAACAACAAGCAACCTAATTAAAACTTTTTTTTTTTAAAGTGAAATTTTGCTTTGATAGACGAAATATGTTTTTCTACAATTATACAGGGAAAATAATATTAAAAAATTGTTTTTTTCTCAAACGGTTAATTTTGGAGTATGTTGGAAAGATTTTATTTTTACTTTAAAGTAATGAATTATCGACTTTATTAAATATGATGAATGACACTTGTGGTCCAGGAGTAGCTCGTCTAACCTTTTTTTTTAACTATACCATGGCTGTTGAAGCTTGATCACTTTCCTCCGGCATTCCTTTCTATTTCGAGCACCATCGGCTATACAGACAACACATGGCTTTTTTTACTTTCTATGTGGTTTTTGTGCACTTTTATGGAAACTTTTTCCCATTTTCGTGGAAACTCTTTCACTTGCCCGGCGGCCAGAGGTTTTATTATTACCTCTCTTTATGAATTCTAATACATTTAAAAGCACAAATAAAACCTTGCCTTTGTCGCTGTAAAAGCGGTTCTCAGGTTGTAATGTTTTGTTGAAGCTAAGATAAAATTCTTAAAATTTATATTTAATACAAAATTATCATAACTATTCCGGTACTTTCTTTTCATTAACATACTCATAACTCTGATCTTACTGTGTGCCGAGACGCTAACGGCTTTTTGGCCTGAACAATGAACGTATTTAGTATTTTTATTTAACACTAAGTAACAACACCATCTTATCTAACAATACTTATTGTGATATTTTCTCATAATTATAAACACGAAAAGTCAAAAAAATATTTACAACTGAATTATTCTCATCAAATCTCCATTTAAATAGTCATTTAAATCTCAAATTATTTTATTTTCTTACTTATCTGGTTTATCACAGTTATCTTCACCCTGCAGCAGTTTTCAGAAATTTTTTTTTAGACATCCATCATATATTAAAAAGTTACTGTGCTTTTTTTCATCCTAACTTCACAACTAGGAGACAGGAGCTTAAATAATCTAAACGAAAAGTAAACAGTCCCACTCTGCTGTTAAATAAATAGTCGGGAGTATCGGAACAAGTAATCAAACAGTTGTAAGCAATCAAAAAGAAATGAAGATGTCGGTCACAAGTGACTTGCGATCTTCTTCTTTTGATATTATATCCTTAACAACAAATACGAATAGCCAATCGACTTATTTTGACTCTTGGCGAAGCGACTATTTTTTTATACGTGGTTAATTATAGACTCTATACTTAACCACAAATAAAAAATAATCGCTTCGCCAAGAGTCAAAATACATCGATTGGCTATTCGTAGAGTATCACAAATTAAACCAATCTGTCTTTTATTTAATCATCATGACTAAGGTGTCCTCTGTTCACTAAGTAAGTGTATATTTCAATTATAAGACATTATTTAGGTTTTATTTTGAATAGTCCTATACATATACATATCCATTGAAGATAAACCGATGCCTGGATTCTCCACATAGATACCAGAGTAAATCAATACCACATCCCAAAAATCTAATATAGCACCACACTTGCCCTTATATATATATATATATATATATATATATATATATATATATATATAACATTTGATTGTTTAGTATTTATCGCAGGAAGCAGTGATGTTTCTATTAAAATATCGAGATGCATTAAAATAATTCGACAACACAATGCAAAGGCGCGTAATTTACGACCGGGTCCGTGACACTTTGACTTGAAAATAATTTACTGTAAAAAGTGACCGTGATGAATCTCCAGGTGAAACAAAGTGGAGTTGGGAAGTCGCCATGATGGACGGGGGGGAGGAGGGCGCGGAGGGGAGGCTGCCGGGGGGTCCAGGGAGACTGCGGGAGAGGCTGCCGGGGAGGCGGAAGGTGTATGATTTATGGAGAGAGACGATGCTGCTCCGCGACCCGATTCATCTCAGCGGAACCTCAGTGGAGACGGGACTCGACCAGGCAGCTGACTGCGTCATTAATATCCTCACCATAATGGAGTCGTTATATATTTTGAAACAAAATATTAAGATTAGTGTGATTTTCGACTGTCACGGGTAAATTGAAGATTCTGTTTTTACTTTGAAATGATGAATATAATCTCTAGTGATTTATTGATTGGGTGTTATATCGCTATTTTTGCCTTTAAAGTTCTCGGCGTTTCAGTCTGAAAACTGGGCAAATCTTTGGAAGGTTTTGTTTGTACCAGAACTGAAAAATCGGAACATTTTAAAAGAAACTGCGTAACATACTACTAATTATATAATTAATATCCTCAATTTCTATACATTTTCAACATAAGTTACTTTAATTTCTTTAAATTTTAAATACTAAACATATTTATTTAGTAAATAGTGATTATTTTCAATTTATGTTTGTCATATAAATCGATAAATCATTCGTTCATCCGTCTAATTTGCCTTGGTGGTGCCACTGTAGAGTAAAAGTTCTCACTGTCTCACTGATAAAAGTCAATAATCTTAAAGAATATATTTTTTTTATAGTTTTCATTCATTCACAGCTTAAGATGTTTAAAATTTGTTACAAAAAATAGTTTTAAGTTTAAAATTATAATTCTCTTTTTTTATAAGGACTCAAATAAGCATACTTATTAATAAATTTTAATTTTAATAAAGTTTAACTCGTTAAATCATTTAGTGATAAGCCCGTCTGTGTAAAAATCTCTTTATTGCGATTCGCATTGTCAAAAGTAAATTTGAAATGTTCATAAAAGAAAAATGCTTATTTGGTGTTCGCCTGAAAGAAAACACAAAATCGTTGAACTCATTTCTTTTATTTAATATGTGAACATGAATTCTTCACAAGAGAGTTATTTTTCTCTACGTATTATTTTTAATTCCGTAGTCATTGTTTACTAAACACAATTTATCAAATGATATGGTTTCATTAAAAAATTAAGTGTTAATGGAATCTTCTGGACCGTAATTAAACTTTGCATAACTAAGACAACAGCATTTAATTTTATATTATTAATATTGTATCAATTAAAAAATTTAATTTACAAGAAGTCCACACAATTTAATCTTAAATTCAGGAATAAAGACGCACGTAAGGGCAATTAATTATTTAAAGCGATGCGATTGTTTTGCATTACATTTTTTCCCTAATCAGGTAGTGGAAAGAATTTATTTACCGTGCTGGCGTCGAGTGGACGCCGCGCCGGGAAGCAACGGGCCGCAACTGGCCGCATCGGGCCGCATCGGGCCGCAGCGAGCCGCAGCGGGCCGCAACGGGCTGCCTCGCTCGCACTTTCTCCGCCGGCGGGAGTTCCGGCTCCGAATGCTTCGGCGTTCCGAACCGGAAATGTTTATTTGAATTCCTTGCGTCACCACCACTACATCCGGGCCTGCCAGCGCCGAGCAAACCTGGCCACTGGCCGATTGTCACACACTCGACGTAGAAGTCGGAGTCATAAAAAAACAATCCATTTACATATTTGTTTTAAACACTAAATATTTGTTTGATTTATTGATAATTTAAAAAATTTTTTCATTTGCTTGACTTCTTGCTTATTTTATTGCAGCCTACTATTCATATTTATTGGATATATATTTCTCATTATCAAATTATCTAACCTTGAATGTCTCTCGTTTTGATATGAAAAAAGGTGATTTTTGGTATAAAATGAATTTTAATTTAAAATATAAAGGCGGCCCTACACGTGAGTCTCGTCGCCCAAGAGCCCAGAGACCAGCTCTAAGCTGCAAAGTGTGGCTAAAGCTCTTTTCGATCAGAGCGGGAATTCATCAGCTTTCATTTTACCGATAAATAATATATCAAGAAAATTTTGTTAACTTTTTATGAGATATTGGTTTTATTTTCTAATGAATTCGTTGAGAATTTTTTTGTTTTTATTTGTCCATCAGCAAACTATATAAGTATATACGCAGCGACCCAGTAGCTTGGCGCATGCTTTTTTCGGTTCATGTCCGAGTGAAACAAAAGGATCGTTTTTAATTTATATTTATCTTCAAATTGAGTAGAAAAGAAATCTATTCTAGAAAAATTATGATTAAGTTTTTTCTGTTGATTCTCTGTATAAAACGCACCACTGTCATTATTTGCTATACTATATAAAAGTTTAATTTATGATTTTTTACATTAAAATAACAATTATGAATGGCTGCAAGGCTAAATGGTAACACGAATGTTTGTTTGTGAGCGCTATCCTCATTCAAGTTAAATATTTAACATTATATTCTAAAAATATTATATTTTATATTTATTAATACTTTAAGCTCTTTTATGTATACATCGTACACCCATTGCCATATTATCAACACATTCTACCTATACGAACCAAAATATAGAATTATTTCTATAAAATGTATTTAATAATCACCATTTAATGATAATATTGCCTTTAATACGATTGATCATTATATGTATTAAATATTTAGGAAAATACTCAAATTTCTTCGATTCAAGCAGCTTTAAATATAATGGCCACCCTTATATATTGTTTCCTGGCATAGTAAACTCTTAATTAATGTAACGGGTAAAATTAGTTAAAAAGTACCCCGTAGTTGAGGGTGTAGTACGTTTACTCGAGGACAGTGTTATTTCGAATTTAAATCCAGGTGGAGGAAAGGTTTTGCAGTTTTAATTTTAATAATTTTTTTTTAAATTTAAATCACATTCAGGTAAAAATTAATCTAAGAACAAAAAGTACATAACAAATCAAATGCCAGAGACATAACAACCTAGACATGGCCGCAGTTGCCTGTGAATGCTCTCTTGTTTCTCAACGGTCTGATGCTATTAAAAATTAGTTTGTTTAAAGTCCTTATTCTAATATTCTCCGAGTTTGTATGTATTTTGCTCTCCAAAGACATGAAATTATGTAATATCTTGCTTTGTTACAACAAATCCTTAATTACGAAAAATTTTCAACACAAATAAAAATTTCATGTTCTGTTTTAAATTTGCACCATTACACGGAAATGCTTTCTTTTAAAAATGAGGAAAAAAGCAAGTGTATTATTAAAAAAAGAAATTTCCATAAATGCAAGCCAGAAAATTTCATGATTTGGTTAAAAAAATATATTGAAGGAATTGAAGGAAAAGCGCGTGAATTTTTCGCTTCTTTTTTCGGGAAAAATTATATTTTCTTGAAGCAATATAAAGTCGGAGCGGCCTTTATTAAGCCCATAATTAGTCATTCCTTCTTGCGTCGATTCCGAGGAATAATTAATTCAATAAATTGCGAATAAACTTAATCGAAATTTTCCTGATCCTGAATAATAAATGGCTCCGAGGAATGTGCTCGCCCTCGAGGAGATTCGATTGGTGATGTTTCGTGTCATTCACATTATTGTTCTGAGCTCTCAAGAGATACCCGCGGGCCTATTTTCTATTATCTACTGATCGTATTCTTCCATACCTTTTGAATAATTCTCACTATTGTATTTTTCGTCTTTACATGAGAGATTAAGAGCTGATTATAAAATATTTGATAAATACACAGTTTTTACAAAAACAGGCGTACAGTATTAACAATATTATTGTAAACCTATTGGAAGGACATGTAAAATTTATAAAAATTCATATTGAACATATTATATTTATACTTATCTATGAGGTAACCAAATAATTTAAAGAGAAAACTACTGCAGATGTTTCAGTTTTCAATCTGCCATATTATTTTGAAAATAAAAGCTCTGCTATATTATATACCAAGACTATTATTGGTCTATAATATTTGCTGGTCCATATTTTTTTTAATGTTTATATGAAAACTGTAAAATACTAAAATTAAAAAATTCAACATTGTATGTACCTTGTTGAGGGACAAGGCATTTGATTCGTGAAGGTCCATAGGTACCTGGTTGAAACTAGTAATGCAAATAATTTTAATAAACTCAAAGTGAAGATAAAATAAAAGGTACTTTTATCATTAAAATATTGTATGTACCATTTTAGATTAGGGTAATTTATGAGATAGTTTAAATAAATCCAATGTATTCGCTGACCTTTGCGATATTTAAAACTTGCGTACATAACAAGCTTTAATTGGTGAAAGATGCAGGTATATTATTAATATTTACTCATAACCGTTAGAAAACATTGGTTTGCGTCTTCGCTATGTAAAATAGACTTCAATAATATTAATGTATCCTTTTTGCATTTTGTCAATTAATATACAGCAATAAAATATGTATCTAGCGACTAATTCCGCACTAACAGCGGTGCCATGGCTTTTCCGATTTTCGTATGAATCTTATCGATGTTCTAAAACAACTTTTCATTGGATTTTCTCGTCGTTTCGTGTGTGAATCGATTGATGTCACTGGACAAATAAGCGGTTGCGTTTCAATGAAATGTAATTTTTTTTATTTCTTTGATGTAGGCTTTAAAATTACATTTAATAAAATCCCGCGTAATTCCCAAAATCAATAATGCTACACGAGCCTGAATCTCGACAAGTAATAAAAAAAATAAACCAAGTCCCGCGCTTATTTATTATTTTCTATATTTTGCTTTTAAATCTGTCGATAAACATTTTGAGTAACCCTCATCAAAGCCAAAGTATGCCTACCGTAATGATACAACCGGGAAAATAAAAAAAAAATACCCTACATTTTGACTATCCCTTCAGCACACATAAATTTAATATTTCGGCTCGCCATTTTTTGCCTTTTCAGGAATCCGCCCCAAAACGTTTTAACGTAAAAACACTTTGGCATACAGGAGAGTTCCAAATTGATTTAATGCTAAGATGAACATATTTTTCTTTCTGATAAAATAGAACGGCGGGAAGCTAAAAAATCTCCGCGAAGTGCTGACGCCTAACGACGGAAAGTTACTCAGATTCGGAGAATAATATTGAAAAGTGTCGCGTACTTTATTACGTTTTTTCATGTCTTGTGAAATGTATTAGATTTTTTTTAAGCACAAAAACAATATATGTCAAGGAAAGAAAGAGAGTCTGATGCGTGCATTTGAATTTGTAATTCGACTGTATAAAATCTGGAAATTAAATTCAACTGAAATTGCTTATTTATATTTTAATCAATAACCAAAAAAATACTTACGATGTACAATCGAACAACAAGTGTGATTAGACAAATGGCGAAGAGTTAACAGAATGTTTTTGCCAGTGCTTTGGGTTTTGATTGGTCCTATAAAATAACTTTTAAAAAAACTCTCTTAATGTGTGAACATACTCCCAAACAAAAGAAATTTCAATCTATTAGCCATTTGATGATAAAAAAATATGTAAAAATAACGACTAAAAGAGTTTTTGATGCATATTTTTGCATTTTACAAGCGAATATGCCTTGAGAATCACAGTTTTTAGGACTCTTAACTGTGTTTATTCATCTTTTCACGCAGTCAAGGGCAAACCATTAAAGGGTGCTTTTTTACTACCTGTAAGCATCACTCTTGATCTCGTCCTGAATAAACAATGCTGTGTATCAACCACATAATTCCAAAAACCATCAATCACAATTAGGTCGAGCACAACTATTTACAGTTGAATGCGTTATCTCTTGAGTCAGCCGCATTAATGCGGGCTGCAAATAAGCGATGTTTATGAAGTCCGCCCCGCCCTTGTCGCGGCCAGCCAGTATTCACGGGGGTCGCTGGCCTTGCTACCCTCCGTGACGGTTATGAGAGAATGACGGCACTAGTCAGTTATTGAAATCAACCTTGTACCAGAAACATTACTATTTCGAGCTAGTGTGTATGTATATATATATATAAATATATATATATATATATATAACGTTTACGACGGCGCGTTTACACCCGACAGGCGAGATGAGCTGACGCGTTTACACCCGACGTTTGCGACCGAGGGAATATATAAATATACATACATATTTATATTTATATTTATATATATATATATATATATATATATATATATATATATATATATATATATATGTGTGTGTTTGTATATATATTAATATATTCCCTCGGTCGCAAACGTCGGGTGTAAACGCGCCGCCGCCCCTGCACTGGCAGCTTGTCGGGGTAAGTTTTTAAGAGATAGTGATTTGATGTGAGGCTTTACGCTCGCCGTAATGCGGAGTTAAAGTGTTCGGGCGACAACCCCGGGGGGCGGGGGGTTGGAGGCGAGTGCGGGGGAGACTTTATGCTGTTAAGTCGGGACTCACAGTGAGACTCGCACAAGCACTGCATTACAGTGTTACTCTTATAACTTCTAGAAGACGCTTGGCTTACTGAATACGAATGCGAATTAAAACTAAGAAAATTAACGTTTATTCAAGTTTTTGACTCGAAATGTCGCAGTTCCGCTAAGGAATATAAATACAAATGGAACCGAGTGATTTGTGAAACTACTGAGATTAAAAGCCGAGACGAGGCGAGTATAGAAATTAAATGTAAAACCAAATGGTTTGAGAGGCCCCTGCGGCTCATTGCTGAAACAACGAGGCGTCGATCGCTCTATACGAGATTTATCAAATAATAATATCGATGAGCAGGACATTCTTTAAGTAACTCAAAAACCATCAAATACTATTTTCTAAATGACCCAAAAATACTTACAGTTACAAATATGATCATAAAAATAAGTAATTCAAAATATAAATATTTATTTTATAAATACAAAATCTATTATATAGACAAGGAGAGTTTTATTGATTTGTAGAAACTTCATCTGGCTGTCAATAGCGATCATCAAACTTTAATGTGAAGAAGAATTAACGAAATATACATTCTGCTAATGCAAATTTTATTTGTAAATTTCATTGAAAAAAAAAAACTGTAAAAAATATAAAATGTGAAAAATCCGACCCTTAAAAGTTTCCTGTGACCTTATTAAGATATAAATATAATATATTTAACATTACAATGACATTGAAAAATTGATAATACTTCAACAACCTTACTGAATTATTCTTGATTTTCAGGCAGGCATTATTGGGGCTGTTCTTTTTACTGAGAATTAAAAAACCTAGTACTTATTAATTTTATAACATCAAAACAAAACTTTTTCAGACTTTTTGAAAATCGTTGGGAGTTATTTATCCCTAGCCAGGCACAGTGACCCTTAACTTTGTGAAAATATTTTTTTAAGAACCTTTTTATTGCCTCTTCTAATTGGACATCCCCAAATTAAATATAATCCTATATTATTCATGGTTTCGTAATTTCCATGAATTTTTGTGTTGATATTTGAACCAATACAATGAATATATATAATATTGATAAATACCAAATATTTTGCAGGTTTAAAAATGATAACATTTTCCCTGTGAAAGCATTGTCAGTTAACCAGATCAATTAACAACAAGTGTTTATATTAAAATATTTAATAAATAAGGATTTAATCCCAAACAGGTATCTTGCATTTACATTTCAACTAAAATAATTCATTCAAATATGAAATAATTGTCGATTTTGTAAATTTTATATCAATTATATAACAAACACCAGTATAGTATATAATTCATTAGTTTAATTACTTCTTATAATTAAATAACTTCTTTTAAACCTTAGTAATTCTTTTAGTCTATACTTTAGAGATTTTTATGTTACAGTATTTAAAAATATGAATCCAGATAGTGTTTTAGTCAATGTTCTCAAAAATGAGGAGAACTTAACGAAGTAGCTTAATAAAATAAATTTACCGTATTTGCTTTTAACTCTTCTTATCCTAAATAAACTGATAACTGTAAATACAAACACAATCAAACGATTTTAGAGACTACTAAGATTCATCACTTTGCTAATGAAAGCTTTCGTCCCATAGAAGCATGCTCAAACTTATAATTTAACAATGATTTCTTATAGTTGTAAAATTCATTATACATTTAAAACAACAACAAATATTTTTAAGTACATTATTCACTACTTAAGCATTGAAAGGATCCTGAAAAATAAATATAATCATTAAAATCCTGGTAACTTTTGTTCAATTTCACTTCATAAAAACAATTTTGGCAAAATTAAAACTTTATGCGTTTACATGTTCATCGATTTAAATTGATAAAAAAAATTATAATTAAAATAAGTAAATATTAAATTCAATTCAATTATTTTTTTCATAAAATTACAATATTTTTATAAAAATCTTCATTTGACTAGACAAGAGCGCCAGTGACTAAAAACTTAGCTCCTAAACCCTGAATGGATGTGTGACGGGGTTATTTTTATTTATTTTCAATTATTTTTCATTACAACTCAATTTGATTAAAGTTTTCTTTTATTTATAGGGGGGCTCGTGTTTATGGTTTTATTTATGTGGCTCGCATGGCACGCAGCACCCCCGGATGTTTTATGCATTTATCTCGGAAGCCAACTATTTGAATAGGAAAAGTAACCCAATAAAATACTAATGAAACTGGGATCAATGGACAACGCCCCTAATGTAATTTGTTCTGGGGGTCGGCCCGCACCGTTTAACAAGAATTTCCATACAATTATTTTTGCTGTTTGTTCGAATGTCACTTTAGTTAGTACTGCTTGAATGCTGGAGTACATGTTAAGAAAATGATCGTTTGCTTGTTATTTAAAAAATAAATAACTAGTTATTTAAAAACACTCTAATCATTAAAAAAAATAATATCACAAAATCTGTCCAAACTGCAAAGTTATTTATTTTATGGTTCATAAATATATGTGGAAAAACTGTGATTCATCATTGAGACATGAGAACTCTTTCTGTTCACAGAAATTGACGACGCATCTATGGATAGTAAAACCTCCCTTTGTCTCAAAGATAAAAATAAATGACCTCGTAAATTATTTAATTTTATTGGCACTTTTTCAACTTTAGTTTGTATTTAATTATTTTCTATAAAAGCTACCACGGTTGCTAAGCATCTGGACCTTTTTATTACTAATATCTCCAATATCGTTTCTGTGGAAAATATTGAGCTATGAATATTCATGTTTGTATTTAATTTCATTACATGGTCAATTTTTAATTATTATTTATATTTATAATTACTTGACAATTAACTATTCCAATGGAAACTCATAAATGACTTTTGGTTCAGTAGAAAGGAAAACATTTCCACAAAATAGCCCTGTCTCACCCAGGTCAATTGTTCCCTCGAGCAATATTCTGGAGGCCAGACTCGACCGCAATTGCTTATAATCAATTAATCGTAGCTTAAGTTTAAATCACCACGTCTCTGAATCAAGGAACGTACAAGACAACTCATCAAACAAATTGACTTCGGAAGACGAATTACCGCAAAGATCACAAGTGAAACTTTAAAGTATCCGAAAAACGAAAAAGATATGTAGGCGCCAAACACATTTTAAAACCCCCAGAATAATCGAAAAGCATCTTACAACTTCACTGAAATAATTGTAAACATGCATTAAATTATATGATAACTGTTTTTTGATTATTACAGTATGTGTCTCTTCTACTTTGGTTGTAATCAAAAAATCAATTTAATGATACTGAACGAGCTCCTACAGGGCCCGAGCAGCTTTTGGTCTTCGGTCGCGTCTGAGGCTTGCTATGTTCAGAGTGCCAGAAAGTACGGATCTTCGAAAGCTGAGAAGCGAGACGAGGCGACACAGTCGACTAGCCAATGGGCATCGTGTCACATGGACAGTATATAAATATCGACACGTTCAATTTGCAGACGCTATTTCATTCAGTGTTTGAACTATAAATCACCCTAATGTACAATATTTCATCCAAATTTCCAGACTCACAAAAGGTATAACTCATTTCAGGGTCCCGCGGACTCGCTGCGTTTTTGGATTAGACTCGCAGCGTGACAGAGTGACAGACTGACAGAGTGACGGGCCGCCAGTGTTTCGGTTTGCAGTTCCACCGGCGTCATTAGTCTGTCAGCTGCAGGACGTCCTCGCTGGACCAATGCGCGCCCCGCACAGTGGGCGGGATCCTGATAGCACGGACAGTTATGCTCAAATATACTACTATATATATATATATATATATACGATTATTGTTATTGTTCATATAAAATGTTTTTTTATATTTAAATGTTATTAAAAAAATTATTTATGTTATTTAAAATTATTTTTTGATTTTAGCTAGTTCTCATTATTTTTTGTTATATTTTATAGCGTTATCAAATTACTCCTTATTATATCAGGGAGCGATTTAAAGACGAATATTTATTTGACTTTTCAAAGTTCGGATGAACGAAGGATTCATGTTTATTAGAACACTAGAAATGTAGCCCGTCACAGAATGACGCGCATTCGATGAACAATGCTTACAATAATAAGATGAATAATGCTTTAATTTTGTACCATCAGTTGGATGAAGGTGCGAAGTTCTGTGATATACCTTGGCCTTGAACTTTGAAGCAGAGTGGCCCACTGTTAATTTAGCTCCCATTGATGCAAAAGATATACTGTTATTGTATGATCTTATTTTTCTCTTGAAATTTACATTATAAATATCCTTTAAATATACTGGGGAAATAGGCCTTGCTGGTAGTTTCACTTTATCTTTGTGCACTTGAACTGTTGAACTTTCCATCTGATGGGTTTTCTGCTTGATAATGTAAAGCATTGCAGAATCGACAGGTCACATTCATTAATCCGAAGACAAACGCAGCGTTCGCTGTGCATCAGTTTCTTTTTGTCTTGAGGTCGATGCGCGTACTCGAATTTTAAGAAGACGCTGCTCATGTTTTCCTTCCAACTCATTGCTTGACATTTATGTCACATTTCGTGTCACAAACAACGCATCACTTTTCACTGCACTTTTATTTATTTGATGCAGTCTTTATCACGTTCAATTGTGCAATTCTTTTTTTATTACGTTTTCTGTGCGTAGAAGGTGTTATTTTGAGTTATTAATGATGTGATTAATAATTTCAAATGCAAATTCAATAAAAAAAATAGAGATGGCGTTTGTGTCAAACTGACATAAACTGGAAATTTGTTTTTTTTGTAAAAGTTCTAAATTTGAAATTCTCACGGTGGAGAACAGAAGCATATAATTTGTACATATTGAAACTCGCTAAAGCATATTTTAAAGTTTATGAATTAAAATATTATCCTATCGTCTTGAAATTCGGCACATAGCTGCGGAAAAATTTACTTAACTTATTTGCAAAAAATCAGCGTTGTATCTTTTAAGATATTCTATAGAAAACCAAAAATCGAAACATACACACATACACACAATGGCTATTATATATATTAGATATAATTTTATTTTAATAACTAAATTTTTATTCTAAGATACCACTGTGCGATTTGTTTGCTGCCCGCTCCGATCACCTTCAATATTAATTAATGTTTTTTGGGAACACAATGCAATTTCAATATTTAAAATTGTCAAAATTTAATGAGGATTGATTTAAAATTTATCAATAATTATGTGTCAGTTCAACCGAATTCGAGTAAACTTGTGATTTTAAAGCATATTGCTAGCATATTCCACTGTAATAAATTTTAACTATGTTAGTCGACTATTAACTAAGCCAAATTCAATTAGTTTACTAACACCATAAAAACTTTTTTGACACTTTTTTTAATAAACGGTTAAATAAAAGTTAAGGCTTATTAAATATTTCATTGTTATAAAGCAAAACATGACAACATAAAGCTATGAACTATTTAGATCTAGATAGCAGACTATTGCGTATCACCACGCTTCTATTTTAAAGTCATTCGCTGAAATCAGTTCACGGTACAGAGGATATTTTAAACAGTTTTTCTTTATATTATTGATTTTTGTGAAGACCGTCTCGCAGGAAGTACGATTTTGCCTAAACAGGTTTGATTGATTGATAATGATTAAGTACATTTTTTCAACTATTGAAAATTGATTAAAGAAACTCTTAGAAAAATATCATCGTGATTTGTGTGGGATTTGAACCCACATCCCCAAGCTTACATGGCCGGTGCATTACCATATTAATTGGCATAATAAGTACGTTGTTTCATTTATAGGATATGAAAAAGATGGATATAAAATATAGCATTTAGCATTATGGATAGAATTTATAGGATATAAAAAATTCTTGCTTAGTACTAGTGATTCGTTGGTATAATTGGTAATGCACCGGCCATGTAAGCTTGGGGATGTGGGTTCAAATCCTACACAAATAACGATGATATTTTTCTAAGAGTTTCTTTAATCGATTTTTAATAGTTGAAAAAATGTACTTAATTATTATCAAGCTATTCTTTAATTAAACTTACTACACCCTAAACGATCTTATACTTTCACCACAAAAAATACCCGGAACTACCGTATCATAATCATTTAAACGAACCTATAATCAAATTACCATCAGTATACATCAGAATATATGCATTGGTTAACTAACAAAAGACGTGACGTGAAGATTTTAAAAAATATTTTTAACTAAAGTGGTTTCAATTGTGTCCCGAAAAACATTTTTGATGATTTCTCGTCGTTTCTACTTTGTGTGTACTACTTTTTCTCAAGCCTCGGCTTCTCTTCTTGACTGCCTTCTCGTCAGCCTTCCTGTTACCTTGGCGGTGGCACGCGAGTTGCTCCCCGGCCCGCCCGTGTCTCCCGATAAAAAGGGAATTAAAAAGGTGACTTGAGAGATCCCGGCCCGGACAGACATTAATCTTATTTTTTGTGCCAGTAATAAGAAATTTCACTGTTTCGTATAATTCTTGATTGAAATTTACTTTTGCGGACACAGAAAACATTGCGTAATATTTAAAATAAACTAATCAAATAATTTCCAATAGCCAGGTTTTTTTAGACATTTTGAAGTAGGAGTGCATTCGCTTTTCATGAACTTGTCACACTCTTCAGTCTGCTGAAGCTATTAAATGGTAAAATATTTTAGCTTTAACACAACAATTAGTTGAAAACCTTTCTGTTAAATATGAACTCCTCAAACGAAGATAATTATTGTCTATTAGCTCAATACTCATTCATTCAGTTATTTAGCCTTAACCTCGGTTCGACAGGTTAATACCAATTTGATATTTTATAATTATGACTACACTTGTTTCAGTTTAATAATACGTGCCGGTTGAATTAATAACTTTTAAAATGAAAGTTTTCGGAGTGTTTTTACACGGCGCGGAAGTGATGGGTCCCGAGTTGCGCGGCTCCAGCCCCGGTGAGTCTCCGGGCAGCAGGCTCGGCGGGTGATGCCGCGTTCCTGGAGAGAGCTCCTCTGGCGATGATAAAGAATGGTTGTTGTGTGAAACCAGCTGATTTACGAGCTAATCTCTTACACGCCCTGAATAATACATTTTTTTCAGCTTCTTCAGAGGCCTGTGGGGGTAGTTTTTTACAAAATGTACATTAAACAAAGCTAAATTATTGTTATGGAATATAAAGTTACCCTCGTGAGCTTTATATTCGAATCTCACCTGGGTCCTGAATGTATTTGATTTATGAATTGGCAAACGGGAGTTTTCAAATTTAAAATAGTCATAAGAAGAAATCTACAACCGCACTTCTCTGGAAATAGGTAAATCAGGTAGGCAAGCAATTGGAAGCAATCAAAGACAAAGGCGTCTGTGTCCAGCCCGGCATGACTTTGAAATATCTTTTTTTGGTATAGACTAAAATCAGAAAACCTTCCTCAGATAAAGGTTTTTATCAAAGGGTATTCCTCACTTTTGAAACTGGAGACAGTGTTAAGTGGTAACATAATTATAAAAAAGTTAACTTAAAATGAAGTAATGGTTTATTTTTACGTCGATTCCGGTATCCCGTGGTCGGCAAGGAAACGCCCTAATCATTATTGACCTAACCTAACCCACCCAGGTTTATTGTTTATTCAAGTAGTTTGTTTACGACACCGGTGGGATTCGAACGCAAACCTTACGCGTTAAATTCTCGCTCACCTGGTCGCAATAGCGAAGTCTTAGAATCCCACCGGTGTCGTTAAATATCTTTTAGTGGATTTTTCTCGTCGTTTCTTGTGTCAATCAATTATCTAAATCTATATATATATATATATATATAACCTCCTCGCTCTCCCCATTCTGTTGCTTGTGCATTGCTGTCATTCTGTATCCTGGACGTGTATAAAGGATCTGGAATGGAGTAGTAGACTTAAAATGATTGTGGAGGGATGTGCTCGGGAAGTTTCTTGACGAGGTGGGGGGGTTCCTGATATTGTTTCTGTAGCCTGCTGCAGAAAGAGTATCAGATCTAAACGCCAGAGCTTTGTAAGGAGAGGATTTATAATAATACTATTAAGCAGCATCAATAAAGCAGTAAAAAAAGTTAGGTAACCTCAATTAATTTTAAAACAGTTTAATTTTATATCAGTTAATACTTTTATTTTAACATAATTAAAAAATTGACAGTGATTGATTGGGAGTATGTTAGTTGCCACATGAATGAACAAAGCTACTAAAGTCGATTACTCCGGGAGCGGGGCTGCGGCTGCCTTGTTTGTTCGCTGCGAGCCGTCAAGAAAGCGCAGTTTATTCGCCGGAGGCACAGCCGAGCCGGGGGGCGGGGGCGGGGGGAGGGGGAGACCCCGGGGGCGGGGGGGAGGGGGGAGACCCCGGGGGCGGGGGGAGGGGGAGACCCCGGGGGCAGGGGGGAGGGGGGAGGGGGGAGGGGGGCGGGGCAGGGGGGAGGGGGGAGGGGGCGGGGCGGGGGCGATCTTACGTAAGTTTATGATTCACTGAAGACTGCGCTTTGGCAGGCGCTGCAAGATTGTTATCACCCTTGAGCGAGCCCGCGCCCTCGCCATTCCGTCTTAATTTGCGAGAATATCTTGACTTCATGCATCTTCATGATTGATTTCTGCGTCGAACCTCATTGCTAACCGTTAATATGAGAGCTTTTGCTGTTTTATTACTCATATAAATGTATTTTAATTATTTTTATGATGTCAACGTGAAAGGTCGGCCAAACCGGTCACCAATAAAAATTAACAACATGTGGAAAAAATCACTCAAGTACGCTCTGTCAAAAATATTAATTAATTATAATTGTATTTACTTAGTTTAGTTTATTTATTACCCATTTGCTTTTTCTATTACTTCGTATTCTTTCTTTCACTAAATATTGTTTTTATATCCTAATTTATAAAAATATTTAAAGATTGATTCTCTTTATTGTCCAAAACTACTGCTAGTCATAAGTTATAAAATTATGGTTTTATTTAAATTTGTGTGTCAGGGTTTTCTTAATGCATTTTTTTATTTATTTATAGGCTAATTAGAGTATATTTTACAAATACAAGTTAATAAAGTAGAAAAATTCTATTAATTATGTGTAGCATGTAGTGGATTTCAGATATCAGCACGCGTTAATTTCATTAAAAAATCATTTAGAGTTATAATTACCAAAAATGAGCTTTGATAAATATCACAACCACCAAATAGCCAACAAACTAGAGCTGTCGCTCAATTTTTTTACGCTATGCTTGCACTTTTGTCAACTAAACCTTAAAAAACCTAAACGACAACACTACACTAGTTACGATTTATCGGTTTGTTTACGGTTATGTTGCTGGTATATATATATATATATATATATATATATGTTTGTGTGTATGTGTGTGTGTGTGTTTGATTATGTTTACGCCTGTGTTATGTTTTAAAACGCAATTTAGTCGTTTTAAAAGACACCGGATTTTCATCTTTCTTCTTGTAAGCCACACAAACATCCATAAAGTTATTTTAAGTTACTCATTAAATTGCATATCTGAAAATATCGACATTTTGTTAAAACGTTTTTATTCATTAGATAAGAATAGATTTTATTATATTCAAGTTATATTACAAATTGTCGAACGTAAAAACATTTTCGTTTAATTTGTCTTTTTCTGCGTTTGGTGCATTAATAAGTACTTACAACAAGTTAAAACCATTTCAATGTCTAAACTAAACTATCTACTAAATGTCTAAGATCCGCAACATAGTTTCACATAGTTGAGCAGTTTTACAGCTTGTCTAAAACATGTCGATGTAAACAGGCACACAGATAAAGCGTGGCTGGCGAGTCGCCCGACCGTCCAATTAGAAGTGCGTTTGTCCGTCGAAATCACTGCGGGATCTCCGAGAGTAGTTTTTACTGCTGGCTTTATGGTTTCCTTTACTGTCTCTCGCTTTAGTCTCCCATAAAGCAGGGTTTATACAGCCCGACCACATCTTCTGTGAATTGCATTGGAAAATTATACAAACTACCCTTGACAGAGCCTGCCACTGGCTTCGGCCCCCAATATCTCAATACACAACACCGCGTCTGTTCTGCTTCAATAACTTTATATTTTATTATCTGACAAAAATTATTATATTTGGTAGTGATTGAATATAAAATAAATACTTGATTATACTTCTTAAATAAAAACAACATTGTTTTGTGTACGTTTTTATTACAGATAAAATAAAAATTCAATAGTCAATAGGTAAAATTGATAAATGAAAACAGATCATCATATATATTTTACTTGCATTTTCGCATACGACAGTTAATGTTTTCATCGAGATGCAAAAAGTTTAAGTTAGTAGGTCGCGTTAGGCAAAAGGTTTGTATAAAAGAAATTGCAATTGTATTAAGCTTGTGAGAGCTGCGATACTTACATCTTTTTTAGAGGTAAATATCAATGCCAAATACACAAATAAACTCCACCTGGTAAGGTTTTTATTTTTAAAGTCTTTTTTTTAAGTTTAATTTATAAGAAAAATGATATTTCACTAAATTGGAAATAAGTTTGGTCCAGCTGGATTTATAATCTCAAACACGGGGTCAGTCAACAACTGTAGCATTAGACCACAAATTAAAACTAGCTATGCTCAATTCTTCACATTCGCTTTATTTAGCTTTTTTGTGAGTTTGTAAAACTTTATTTTTTAACGAGTTATTTATAATACTAGAAACGCAGCCCGTCACAGAATGACGTATTCTATGAACGATACAATAGTGTTTGAACATTTATTATATTATTTATATTATTATATATTATTTTTTTATATTATTTTTGTATTATTTAGGAGGGATTTTGAGTTATGAATGATGTCATTAATAATTTCTAACGCAATTTCGATAAAAAAATAAAATTGGTACTTGTGTAAAGCTGACATAAACTGGAAATTTCTAAAAAGCATCAAAATTTGTTTTTTTGTTTAAATTCTAAATTTGATATTCTCGCGGTGAACAACAGAATCCTATAATTCGTACATATTGAAACTCGCTAAAGCATATTTTATAGTTTTATTCACTTAGTTTAAGAATAAAAATATTATCTTATCGTCTTGAAATTCGGCACATAACAGCGGAAAAATTTACTGAACTTACACGCAAAAAATCAGCTTTGTATCTTTTAAGATATTCTATAGAGAACCAAAAAATAAAACATACATACACACACACACACACAATGGAAATTATTATTATAGATTGTTGTATTAAAACGAATGTATCGATTGCAAACGTTGTCGCTTCTCTATGATTTGAAATGTTCAAGTAAACGGAGGTCATGTCCCGGCCAGGGCGACCCGCATAGTTGACGCGGGGGAGTCCGGCCGGCTCGCGCGCCCCGCATACTTCGCATTGTTTGCGCCGCACACGAGATTGATGGCCTGTCGCTGAACTGTACACGCTTCTTGCGCAGTCTCCGTCTTGTGGCGAGGACTCCGGGCTCTCCGACGTGCAATGAATCAATAAAATACACTAAGCAACTGATACTGCTTATTTTATGAAATTGATTAATTTACTCCACGACCGACAAGATTAATTTGTAATCTATATATATAAAACACTAAAAATGTTTGTTAGTCCGCTATAGGCTTTGAAACCGTACGACCGACGAGCCCCACACCGTGTTTATTTGAAAGCCAAAAATACCGAGAGTAATCCAGACCACTAAAATTATAAAAATTGATTATCAAATTTGGTTTATTCAATTAAGAAAAATCCCATACAAAAGTTTCCAATTCATAAAAGGAACTGCCATTTTCGCGTATTGCATATACGCGAAAATGTCTTGAAGCTGGCTGCCTGCATGGCTACCAATCGAGAAATACTGATATTGATGTTTGTAAATATTAGAATGAACTTGCCGTTACAGGCTGCCGAACTTACGGAACAGAATTAGGTCGATTTTTGATATTTTCCATACAAAAATTTTCAACATCTGTAAAGTGGACATCGTTCCTCGCAAAAAATTGAAAAAAGAACATTGTGAAGATCGCGCGGACAGATCGTACGGACTTTCAAAACAAAATCACTATCTGTCATTCACAACGTGTTTTATCATAATGAGTTTGTCTGTTTATATATGGGAAAAAAATTATTATACGAAAATATTCGTATTACAAGTTTCGTCTATTGAAAAAATTATTCCAACTCAAATCGACATCGATCTTATATCTGCTGAACACCCGCATCAACGTGAAGATCTGATACTTTTTGACGTTGTTTGTAAGAACATCACGGCCCATGCGGAGTGTTGCATATGAATTCGCCTCGCATAAAAGACGGCAAATGCACGAAAAGATATCCACGCGATTTGATCGATGAAACTCAAACTGGTCTACGAAAGCCAGAAGATGGAGGATACACCACCACCATTAAATTAAGAAACGTCGATATTGACATTGATAACATATGGATTGTTCCATACAGTCCAATACTGTAAAAAACATTTCAATCATATATCAATGTGGAACACTGCAACTCCGTGAAATTCATATGCAAGGACATATGCAAATATGTTAACAAAGGCAGTGATATGGCAGTGTTTGAGCTTTCAAATCGAAACTATGAAATCACTCAATTTCAGATGGGTCGCAGTAATGAAGCTGTCTGGAGAATTCTTGGTTTCAGTATTCACGAACGATATCCAACTGTTCAATCCAATCTTGCTGTTCATTTAGAAAACGGTCAACGTGTTTATTTTACTGAAAAAAAATGTCGAAGAACGAGGAGCACATCTACAATAATTTTGCGAAAACATTGCTGCATAATGAAGTTCCAAAATAGAGTCAACTATCCAATAGAGATTTTTAACTCTTTGGAACCATCTGGAATGTCACCACACATCTTAACTTTAAAAATTGGTTCACCATAGATGCTCATTCGCAACTTAGATCCACCTAAATTGTGCAACGGAACAAGACTTGAATGTTAAAAAACTATCGCCACGTAGTTAATGAAAAAATCTTTGTTTACACACCTACCGAAAAAACTCAATACATTGTTTATCCGCTAGCATTAAGATAAAAATTAAAAAATATTTATTTATTTATTTAGCGTAGTAGCACACGCCGGGTATCATTTTTGGTTATCAAAAAAATTTATATATCAAAAAATGCCACCGAAAAGAGCTGCAATCGGAAAAAATACAGCTGATGCGAAACGAAAAAGAGCCAAAAGAGCAGCCGAAACTGCCGGAAAACGAAAAGTGCGTACAGAGTCAAATAGGTTGAAAGAGCGGCAGTCAAGAGCTGTAGAAACACCAGAACAACATAAAGCACGTCTAGAACAAGTTCGAATCAGAGCTACCACAGCAAGAGCTGCTGAAACTCCTCAACAACATGAAAACAGGCTTAAAGGTTATCAGATACGTGCGGTTAAATCGATACAAAGAATCGATTTTCAGTTGGTGGCATTCAATTATGACAAAGACTGCGACTACAGTAATCATCCGAATGTTGTAATTGGGCCGATGATCTCTCTTTGTTTGTACTGCCATGCACTGAAATTTCAAAAGGAATCACCCGGTTGAAAAAGCCGGAAAAGCCAAGTTGTCAACGCTGGTTGACCCGCCAGAACCGCTTACAAGCTACGTTTCTGACAACACAGCGTTGTCCAAGCATTTGGAAAACATTCGGAGATACAATTCCTGGTGAGGATGGATATCCGAAATACAGACGACGAAAGCCAGAAGATGGAGGATTTACCACCACCATTAAAGTAAGAAACGTTGATATTGACATTGATTCCTGGTCTGGTATTCACGAATGAAATTGAAAAAATATGAAATTCCTGGTTTCAGTATTCACGAATGATACCCAACTTTTCAACATCTTGCTGTTCATTTAGAAAACGAACAACGTGTTTATTTTACTGAAAAAAAAGCCGAATAACGAGCAGCACAGCCACAATAATTTTGCGAAAAATTGCATGAACAATCCAATAGAGTTTTTTTTAACTCTTTGGAACCATCTGGAATGTCACCACACATCTTAACTTTAAAAGTTGGTTCACCATAGATGCTCATTCGCAACTTAGATCCACCTAAATTGTGCTGTTGTAATAACTATCAACAAGGCTCATGGCCAATCGCTAAGTATTGCTGGTTTGAACATAGAAAATTCCTGTTTTTCGCAAAATTCCTGTTATGTTGCGTTTAGAGTTGGAACGCCAAAAAAAAAAATTTATGTTTACACACCTACCGAAAAAACTCAATATGTCCGCTAGCATTAAGATAAAAAGTCAATAAATAAACAAAATTTCCTTTCTTTTTTTTTCGAACAAATAAAAAAAGTATTTTATTTCTTTATTTAGCGCAGTAGAACGCGCCGGGTATCCGCTAGTACACTATATTCAAATAAAAATATAATAGGTATCGGGTTATGTATGGTATTCGCTTTATTGTATCCAATGAAAACACAAATACTTTAACCAAAAAAAGGTTTTTATTCTTCTGAAGACAACCTTTGCAGTGTTTTCAAAAATTTATTAAAAATCATTACTTCCCAAGTTTCTAATCTTAAACATAATGATAAATAAGATTAGTCGGCAACCACTCGCATTCCACTAAACCAGAAGGCAGTTTAAATTGAGGGGTAGTTATTTAAAGCGAGGGAAGGCTTAAGCTAATGCTTAGATCTAAAGAGAAATCTGAGGCAATTAACGAAGCCTATCAGCGAATACACCCGTTATGAATGGATGCAGTAAATCAATGGAAGTATATTTCACAGCCTATTAATGAGCACATTATGACATTTCCTACAATCGCTTTGGACATCATGGCTGAAACCCGGAGATTTATAGTTGTGATACACGTCGCTGGGAGGCTGTACAGACCCGCTGGCGGCGGAGACTTGGGGGCTGAGCTCCAAACTGCCGTGCGTAAGCCCAATATCAAAAATCTACAAAGTAGATGCTGTCACTGGATTTATTTGTTTAGACAAATGTGGAATTTGAACCCACACGTCTGGGTATAGTAGTCTGACACCGTTATCCTTTCAACTGTCGTAGCTCCATATCTGAATAAGATTTTGAATCGTCATATTCAGATCTATAACCAATGAACTTGAATATTAGATAAACATTGTACAAATGAATTATTTCAAAGCATATTGTTTACAAAACAAACTTGTATACTGAACGTAAATATAAAATTTTCACTACAAGTCATTTTTAACCACCCAACGAGAAATGTGATTGTCCGATGTAATATCCAATATTTCTCGTTTGGAATAATCATTAAATAAGAAGTGGATGTTTGTTCAAAACTAAACAGTTATGTTTGCCTTTCATACAATCGTTGTATGAAAAAATTAAAATAACATGTATTACTATAAAATTGTCTATTATTTTTTGGAAGGACTCATCTTGTGAAATTATGTGCATTCAAGGCTCGAGGAAATCATTATAAACCTGTTTCGGAGCAGGGTGCTAGAGACTAGCTGTGCTATTTTGGGTCTCTGGAAATTTCCTAACTCCAAACCAGCCTTACAGAGCTTCAAAGTCTGCTGTAATGTATTTATCGTTTGTTAATCTTTAAATTTAGTTTCCAACTTTTATGAATTAGTTTTAAATTTCAAATTCGAAAGATTTTATTTGTGACTTGGTGTCTCTATTTCAATTGATATTGAACGCCACTGCTATGTATGTTTACAATTGACGACACTGGTAAAACGGCTGTAGATGGGGGGCTGGGTGAGAAGGAGGAATGGCCGTGACTGAAATGGACTCTTCAGGACGGACGGGCGATAAGCAGCCCCTGCAGCATCACCAAACAAAGCGCCGGGGGTCCATTAGACCTATATGGGATTAATTATTTCAATTTGGCTATCTGACTTGGATCGCTCCAGGCGTCGGCGCCGCTTCTTCGGTCGTAAAGCGATTATCTCTCCCTTGAACCTCCCCGGGAACTTAATCACTCCATTTGCATGATAATGCAATGTTAACTGTTTAGATTATTGGACTTTAACGAACTTTATACGACAGCAAATGATCGATTTTACTTATATATTTATTATATTTATTTATACCAACTACAAACAAAAAAACGAATGCGATGAACACGTTGATTGATGTTGCATTAAAAGTTATATTAAAATGTATTAATATTCAATAATTAAAACATTTTAATATTGTATGCCAAACCATTTATCAAAGCTTATTAGTGTAGACCCCCCCCCCTTCCCGCCGAGGGCCCCTCATCTGGGCGAATAGAGCCCAATACCAACAATATTAGCTGTCAGAATATGTGACAGAGCAACAAGATACAGAAGCACTTGCATTGTAGTGGGGAGTCGCTCAACGTTAATTAACCACAGTTGCCATCGAAGTCTCTGACCGATGTGGAACCCATCGTGAGACTTTAAGATCGGTGCTTTGAGAAGAGTGAAACCCAGTGGCTAGCAACCCTCAAGGCGCCTTTGAAGGATTATTAACGTAGGTGTCATACTCATACTACTTCCGCTCGTTTTTTCTGCACAATCAATTCTGGTGGAAGACTACAGTTGTAGCCGTAGATATTTTCTCAAGATGTGAGGTCATCTTAATAAAACTTTTAATACTAAAAGACTTTGTTTTTGATCTTTATATTATTATTTTTTTTACATTTATATTTACATTTGCGAACATTTATAATCGTATGATTTATAAAGTATAATTTCAGCGTCAGAATCTCTGCAGCTTTCTTTTGCTATCCCGAGAAGTGCAGGAAATCGATCCGAAAACCCGCGCGACCGAGCAAGGACGATCGCTGCAGCGCGGAGCGGTTTTACAGGACCGGGGAATGAACGAGCAAATAAACGCTAGAAGCAAAAAAACCAAAAGTGTGCTCACATTCCAGAGGACTCTACCAAATCCTATTTAAAATCAAGTGTTCGTAAGTTTTGGCAGCCATTTTTATGAGTTGATTCGGTTTCTGAAGTGTTGCGCTGCTAGTGGTTTTCATTCCTTCGACGTTTCAGTCCCCGTACCGGGACCATCTTTTAGAATTCTAATCTAAGCTTTTGAAGGTGGCAACACTCAAGAAACCAAATCAACTTAAATATTCATTACATAATATTTCTCCCACGGACTAGGAAAAACCACATAAAATTAGTCACTTAAAAAAATTTTACCCACTATTTTTGTTTCAAAATATAAAAGACCTCCTTTAAGCTTGGTTTTTAAGGTTGACTTCACTGGAGAATGGCATCAGAACTGTGATAATATCTAAAAAGTATTTTTTGGATGGTTTTTGCTACTCCTGCCCACAGACGTTGCGTCACAAGCGAACGGGAACTAGGTCTTTTGCGTCGTCTTCTTAATTAAAATTATAAAAACGCCCTAAATAACAGGACCCTATTGACTTATAACCTTTCGGTTGTCTGTTTAAAAGTTGCCTAAGTTTTTTATTCATCAATATCTTCAGAACTTCAGAGTCCAGCCTGAGTACTGTTAAGATTCTGTCAAGCGTAAGCCAACCATGGAATCTCTGCTATTCAGACATTCGGTTAAGATCAGTTTAAATGGGAAGACCCGGAGGTGCTCCCGTGCAGCCCCTCACCCTCCCCCTTCCTGGGTAATCCCCGAGGCGGGGGCGGCGCCACACGATGACACTTTTTTTATGAAATGGATTGAAATTAGTAAAAAGCTGCCTCAGCACCACCCTCGCTAATAGGCGAGCTTTTAAAAGCTCTTCAAATGTGAAAAATTCTCAAAGCTGCTGAATTGTAATTATTGTTTTTGAATTTCTAAATCTACAGACTCGAAAAAATATATTTATATAAAAATTATCATGGAGATAAAATTCCTAAACTAAACGCCGACCTTGTGAGTTATACAAAAAAATAAAAAAAAAACATAAAAATTATAATTAAAATATGAATTTTGTACATCAGCCTTCCTGTGTTATATGTTCTATATAATTTTACATAATTTTAAATTTGAAAACTTACTTTTCTATTTTACATTAAAAATGACGTGAGAGCGGCGAGTCGACAGTGTCGTCTCGCCTCACCAGTCGCCTTTGAGCTTTCCTACCCAAAAGATACGACCGCTCTTCTCTTTCTGAGCTTTTGTTTTCTTTAGCTTACGTAATATATAAAAAAGCCTTGGACACGACCGACGATCAGCCAGTAACAAAAGAACGTACGAAAAGTAAAAACCCATACATTCGGTTCTCCGAGCCGTGTGTTATTGTAAATGAGTTGGTATTTTATGCTGCCTGGCTCCCGTTAGTGGGTGCGTGGTCAGCACTGTGATGTGACAGTCAAAATGTATGGCAGATCCGGCGGTGGACAGAGAGAGAAGGAGATGCAGCAATTACGGGGCGTCAGTCGCAGCGGACAGCTGATAAATGGGCGGCCGGAGGTTCATCGTGCCCGCACTGACATGCTGAGAGTAATCCATTATGTAAGCTTAAACTAACTGGGTTACCTTACTTACCATTATCACTTCCTTCTGTTCATAAAATATGAGGTTATCGATTTACATATTAATTTTTTTTTATGTTTCTTTCATGGCTCAAACATATGAATTAGAGAAAATATTAAACATCACCAAAAATGTATAATAATGAAAGAAAAAAAAAGATTCCACTTTTGAATACCTGTAAAAACATATTATTTTAATTATGTATATCTTTTTATAAAAAAATTTGCCTTCTATTTATACATATTTATTTTCTCGCGAAAAGTTTCGTTTGTAAGCTAAAATAAATAAGAAATAAAACTGAAATGTATACTACACTACTTAGGATCCATCAAAGGTAATGCAATTCAGTAGGTACTGCTGGGAATATAGTATTTCCTTCGATAGCTGCAAGTAAATTTGTCGGTAATATGTCAGTTTGAGTGTAAACTTGTTACTCCTTGCAAGGAGATGATACTTAGGGTGTCGAATCGCCAGCGCCGCCCGGAAAGTTCCACCATCGAAACCAAATATAAAGCAGAGGTGAAATATTCTATCTGACTTGTGGAGATAAATTTGGACTCAGTGATAGCGTTTGAGTTTTAAAATAACTTCATTACACCATCGATTGTTTTACACATGAAACGGTGAGAAATATCTTTAAACCTATTTTATATAACACTAGTAAGATTTGAACCAAAATCTCTATGGGAATTGCGGCAGGGTGCTCTTTGTTTTCCTATGACTGCACAATCTCAGAAAATGGTCCCAGTACCTGGGCTGAAACTACGGAAGCGTCAAATCACAACGCAGCACAACACCTAAGAAACATCCTACAAATACCATATTTCATTTTGAATATACCACATTTAAATGACGAATATAAATAGGCAAGGAAATAATGATCATTTATGTTTGTGAGCGCTTTAGTTTTTCTGTTTTACTTATCGAATTTGCCACTAGAAATTCAAATATGTATACAAAAGCCTTTTGCAAAATGTGCTGTGAGATTTTTTGTGCCATAAAGTGAGAGGACCTTTGAAATAGAGCAGGAGGGAGTAGCCCGTCTCCTGGCAACACCGCTCGGAGACAGGCTGCGGCCAGTGGAGTGCGGCGTCCAGTTTAAGGAGTATTAGGGCGGCCACTTGCAACTTCCGCCCGACTGAAGGCGCCTCCACCACCCCCGCCCTTTGTTGCCCGTGAGACATATATTTTCGGATTTATTTTTCCGTGTGATACATATTCGCATTATTTATTTATGAATAAAATTCGCTTTCTTATTTATGGTACCTGGCATAGAATTTGGTACTTGGAATTTTTATTTATGGTTAGTAAAATACGAAATACTTTTCAGATAAAACTGATAATTTGGGTATGAATTTTTCATTCGAATCGTTTTTAATAAATTTAATAGATCTTAGATTTTAATTGTATTAATTTTAAATAATTTAATTAGCGAGTCAATTGTTTCTAAGTAATTTTAAACTGCTTAGTTTTAAACAAAAAAATATATAATCCTAAAAGTCTAAGACGTCATTAAGACATAGTTTAACTTCATTTAGTTGAGTACGTGATTGTGCATAGGAGGCTTTGTATTTAACCTCAAAACTTATATATATGTACTTTTAGAACTATTATTATTACTTAAAATACAAAAAGGCATGAACGCACTTGGTGAAAAAACAGATAAATTGTGTCAACTAAATATTTTTTTATAAATAATTAAACAAAAAATAGCCCAAGAACACTTTGAATGATTTTTCTCGTCATTTATATCATAACCGTATACTTTCAAATGAAGTCTAAATTGTAAAAGTATTTGCACTAACTATCACTTGCTGTTCTCATTTCTTGGTCAAATAACATTTTATTTTTAAATAAAGCGCCAAGACTCGTGTGCTATTTTGTGTTTTTACCCAGTTATGTTTATTTCAAAGAAATATACAGAAAAAAAACACGCGCATAAAATAAAAATATGAAGTGGCATATTTCTCATACCGCGGCTCGCTCTGTGTGCATATAAACAGTTCCATTCTCTATATTGTGCTCCAGACAAGCTCTCGCCCTGATAAAATGTATCGTATAATAAATGTTATGTATAGCCTTCAGGGTTCCTCCACCATAACCGACCCTGTATATTTACAAGCATCCTGTATTGTAGCGTTACAATACTTGTACTTGTATAAATGTATGTATAATCAATACCGTGCATCTCTCCATACCGTGTGTGGAGCTCGCGTGTGGGTATTTACTAAGTAAATCGGAATATTTAAGTAGCACTACATTATACTATATTAAGGTAATTAATTCACGAATGAAACAATGATAAAAATTGTCCAAATCTATTTTTATGGTACTGGTAAGACTCGATCCTACATCTCCCGGTACTCTAACCAATAGACCCACTGTCCCATCGCAACAGAGAGTGCATTTGACTCGGTCCACGCAAGTGCGGGCCAGCAGGCCCGGGCGGGCAGATAAATAGTACAAATGCAGTTTTTGGTTTGATTTCAATATATGAACATTTTTATTTAATATTTAACAGTATAAACACAATGAACATGATATTGATTCTATAATCATTGTTGGTAATTTATTTTGTAAAAATATAATTTAAGCTAATCACAAAGATTTCTCTGTAGTCATTGTTTTACACGATTTATGTTATTTTTAAATTTTTTTTTAAAACTGTATTTGCATTCAAAACTGAATTTTATATACGTCTAAATATATCAAGAAATACTGTTACCATAAAAAGCAACGCTTAACTGTCTGTAAATAGATTTATAATAAATATTGTAATGATTGTTTTTTTTAATGGGTGTACAGTAACGTTTAGTTCATATGAGTAGAAAAGCAGTAAATACCTTATAAAAGAGTAAAATAATTTATTAAAACCTATTTTAATTTTCGAAATTCACAATTTTCATTCTCATAATAGAATAAATAATAATTTTAATTGCTTTTATAGATAGTTTACGTATGAATGTGATGAAGTACTAAAAAATATCTCAATCATCAAAATATGATTTCGTTAATGTTTAGTAAAGTAGTGAGGAGGAGTAAATAACAGAGATATAATCAGTATATTTATAACTTAATTACCCTCACAGGCCTTGTTACTTGGTTCTCAAATAAATATTTTATAACATAATTCAAGAGTATTTGAATTGTTAACGCGTTCAACGTTAATGTGTAAAAATGCTTGTTGGACATATTGGGTTAATAAATCTCACAGTGCCGAAGAAGCGTAAAATGATAAAGGATTCCGTCGAGTTGGAAAGCGCTTATAAAAAGAAAGTTGAGCTGAAAGGAGCAGGAGTTGACGTACTCGTGATCTCCCGCAGCCGGACGCCGGAAATCTCCCCGCCGGAGATAGTTCCCTTCGATTATACGGCAATGGTTTTATTTGACTTCGGGAATATTTACAAGCCGCGGGACTCGGTTAAAACTCTTTTTCTCTTTAATAGACAATTGTGACAGTAAGGGATGTTTTATTTGTCCCGGAATGGTTATATTCGATCGTAAAAGAGATCCGCGCGTTGTAAAAACTTTCGCTCTCCATCTCATAGTTGTCTGCTCAGGCATTATTGCTTGTTTGGCTGACAGTCGGATTACAGCTTCAGGTGCTAAATACACTATCTTATTCGAAAACTTTATAATCAAATAACAAGCCAATTCACGACTATCTTAACCGCTATCATTATATAAATTACAAATCCGCATTTTCCACCCATTAATGTTATTGACTGCATGTTATGTATGTCAAATTGATTTATATACAAAGTAATGAAGAAAACCTAAAAAGATACAAAATAAAAGTGAAAAAAAAATTCTTATCAGTTGAAATGTGAACGAATATTTTTATGTTTTATAAGACGGCACACTCGTTAATATTTTATTATTAAATTCAAAATACGTTCTTACTAATTACTGACTTGTATATTTTGTACAAATATAGATGAAGTCAAACTGTCAGAGAGACTACTGATTTTGCAAGGATGCAGCGAAGGCCCATTTTCCTTCCAAACTCTTATTTGACAGTAATGATACAAGACAGATAAAAGCTGTGCCTGATTTATTTTCTTGCGATTTCGTAGAAAAAATTCAAAACGCACTCTTCGTTGAAATATATTTGAAAATCGGCTCGTTTTAAAAAGTTAAAAGGAAAAAACTTAATTCATTATTTTAGGAGAGAATTTTTGTAGTGTCTTTTTTAGACATTAATTCGATTTTGTTCATTAATATAATTAAGAGGAAAATGTACAGAAATCAATGAAATAAGCTGTTTAAAGTATTGTTAATATTATTATATAATCAAATATTTTTAAAAAAATCAATATCCTTAAAATCTTTTATTCTGTTTCATTTACACATTTTAAAAAATTCTAATTATGTAAATAAATATGTGTTTACGACATCAAATATTTTTTATATAATTTTCAATGATAATCTAATCATGAATATTATATATTTGTATGTTTTCAAATTTTCATTGATTTTTCAGTTTGTTAGGTAATAAATACAATTCATCAAATCGATAAAGATAAAGAGTTTATTCCAAACTAAGTTAAATTTAGTTAATTAAGCTTTATGAATCTTGCTTGTAGTAATATGAATTGACTTTGGTATAATAAAGTATTGGTTTGCATGAATCTTAGTGTTTACGATTGAATTATATTGTCGTTAAATAAATAAACAATACTTTTCGCATTGCTCGGCTCACTTAGTTAGTTATACGTCAAAACGTATGTTCACTTATTAAATATGATAAAAATTCAAAATAGTACATACTGAGGATATTTCACAGAACCAGAGATATAAATAATAATCTCGCATCGAGTTTTCTTTTCTCAGTGATATTCATCAAAAATATTGTATGTCCACGTTATAAATATTCTAGTTATAAAAACGAAACTGAGGTTTCTTCAATCTTCTGTGATGATAAATATTTAAAACTATTTTTCGCTTAGAAGTGACCGGCGGTGCTTTCCTTATTTTTTGGGAAATTCGATGAATACGCAATTCTCTCGGAAGAGAGATATTTTTTTTCGATATTCTAATAATCGGAGGTCCTATCAAAGATTCAGCCTGTCCGAGCTGACGGAGGTGGACAAGTCATACATTATGAGGCGCCCTGCAGCAGCAGCCCGCGATTTCCCCCGATACCTGGCCAAGGTAAATCTTTCGAAGAAGTTCCATGAATGCCAAGTGAGGGGCTGGGGCGGGGGCTGGGGCTGGGGCGGGGGCGGGGGCTGGGGCTGGGGCGGTGCTGGGGCGGGGCGGGGGCGGGGGCGGCGCGGACTCGCCACCGCCCTGCCCGGACTGACCGCTCGACAAGCACCGCGGGAGAAACTTTCATCCCCCATAGCACTTCTTGATTCTCGAAGAAAAACCTGGGGCCGGTGGGGCGGAAGTTCGTTCGACCGAGTGACTCCCCAAACAGATTTTACTCAATTATGCGAATATATACACTAATATAAAACAAAGTATTTTTATATATATATATATATATTACACCATCATAATCAAGTGCCTCTCCTTAAAGGAGGTTGGCGACTATTTTACTGAGCATCTACGAGTATAATAATAATATCCATTGTGTATATGTATGTTTCATTTTTTTTTCTTCATTTTTTGGTTCTCTTTGGAATATCTTAAAAGTTACAATGCTGATTTTTTGCATGTAAGCTCAGTTAGTTTTTTTACAGTTATGTGCCGAATTTCAAGACGAAAAGATTATATTTTCATTCATAAACTAAGTGAATAAAACTATAAAATATGCTTTAGCGAGTTTCAAGATGTACGAATTATAGGATTCTGTTGTTCACCGCGAGGATTTCAAATTTAGAATTTTTCAAATAAAGAACAGTCAGTGAAAGTGATGCATTGTTTGTGACACGAAATGTGACACAAATTTCAAGCAATAAATTGGAAGGAAAACGTGAGCAGCGTCTTCTTAAACCAAATATTCATCTAATTGTCAGCCAAACATGTTCAAACACTATTGCATCGTTCATCGAATACGTCATTCTGTGACGGGCAACATTTCTAGTATACTTATTATGAGCAAGTGGCTCCCCGGGTTCTTCTACATCGCAGTTTTATATCGGAAGGAAGAGCATTATTATATAATGCTTTTCCTTTATTTTATATATATTAATATACTTATAAATGTGTGTGTTCAAACACATGTGTATATGTTTTCTTGTTAAATATATAGATTTTTGTTTTATAATTGCATTATTTTTTGTAATCACTTATAACTTTACTATCAAAAATCGCTATGTAAATTTTTCATTTGATTTTAAAAACAAAATGGCATTGGAGAAAATCTAAATGTTTTAATATTAAGTATACAGACACCAGTAAAGCCACCCTGTAGAGTTGTGCTTTCGCGAGTCACGCTGTATGATTGTTACAGATCGGCGGCAGAGACAAGGCACGGGAGATTGATTGACGAGCTCTGTGCCTGCAGTATGCCGACATTTTTTAACATAATAAATCGCTTACAAAAATCGTCTATAGAACGCCAGATTGTCCTAAGTGTCGTTTTAGATATTTTTCAGGAAAACGAGAAACGTTACATTTTATTTATTAAATGATACCAGATCTTGTTTTGAACGATTTTAATCAAAAGATCACCATAGTTATATATTAATTCATTTTAACTGATTTATTTTTTTAATTTAACTAAAATAACTAACTCTCTTAGGGATCTTTGGAATGACATGCATTTATTCAGTTTTTTTTATCCAAAAAACATATAAAAACACTGGCATATATAAATATATTTGTAAAATTTAATAACATAAATTTAGATTTTAAAATAAACCTGCGAATACGCAGCCTACTTTTATTTTTTACTTTTAAATATATATATTCAGATAACTGAAATATTTATTATTATTGTAATCTTTTCCTTGGTTCCACACGAAACCTTGGTAAAAAATATAGTACCATGTTTGCTTTTCAAAAAGATCCAATGAAGATTTGTTATAATAATTAGAGCTTAATTTTTGTGGCAGTCTATTGCAAAAAAATTGGAGTAAAGGCGAGTGGAAGCTGAGGGCTTCAATATAAAATATACTGATTTTTGAAATACAGTTATGGTTTTATTCATTGGAGATGTCAATAAAAAAATACACCTCTCAACTTTCAAAGTTGACTGTTATGAAATCATTAATTTGAATCTTGCAGTACATGCAATGGTGTGTGACTAGTTGATTATTTAGGCTTTGATACACGTCCTTGAAATATAACATCATTAGCTAAAGACCAAATGGTGGGATTATGGTGGACTTGGCCGGGAGGCCGAAGTGATTCACCCAATACTCTACCCTTCCTGCAAGGCGCGATGACTTTTGAGATAAAATAAAATCAACTGACTCTATTCGTATTGAACTTCATTGTGTGATTCTCACTTCTCGCTAGTTATTAAACAACAAATCAAAGATGGCGCTGCGCAAACACCCGCGCTTTCCGGCGAGTTGTGCCATTTCCGGTCCCGCTAATTGCCGAGAGCAGCTTCGTTAGGGTAAGCGAGTTAACAAAAGCACGTCCGGAGAAGGGAGTGCTGTTCAGCGTTTGTCTGCAATGCAATGCATTTTCACAGCAAGTCACGCGATCGGAAATGAAGCATAAAAACTTTTGATTAAACATTGAATGAACAGCTAAACACCGAAGAATCTTGCGACAACCGATTTTTTTTTTATTTGTCATTATTTAAATTTTTAATTTATTTTTTTGCAGTATGTTTTCTTAAAAAAAACCTATAAACAAGGATTAAACCTTGTAAGAACTAGATAAGATCTTCATAATTACTTTACAAATATTCTGAAGGGAATGTAATTTTAATGTGACCTACCTATGAAGTCTATATCCATACACAAGTTAACTTCTTCTTCTAGTGCTTCTCCTCATGAGAAGTAGGTGACCATTTCATCGAATATATATTCCTATCCTAGGCCTGTCTCACTAATAATCCGTAAACAAGTTATACAATAACCAAATTGAGATTGTTATATGAATAATCCTTATCAAAGTAAAAGTAAAAGGTGATTGCCTTAAAAGATGTAGTTTTGATAAACTTTCTTATTCAACTTGCTCAATGGCCGTAAGATTGAATTATGACGAACCGTTTGTGGGTGATTTTGGTTAACTACGAGTTGGAGGTTAATTAAAAAACCATTCCCGGAAGTCCATGAATAAATGAAGGCTTTAATCACCATCGAAACTTCTGACACAGCTGGAGCGTAAGGCCACCTAAGCACTCGTAGCAAGAGTTCCTAAATCTTCGGACTCGGTGCTATTCTAGAACCCCCAAAATAACCGCATTGCATGCAAGGTTGCTAAGTGGATATGTACGTTTTTGCATAACTTAAAAATATTGGGCTATAATTCTTGTAATATCAATCATATTTCTTCTCGGCCGTAAGCGCTGAAGGCAATCGCCGGATACATTTTCGTTCTGATTGCTTTTGTACATTTCTTAATTTCTTTCACAGGCCAGCTCGGGGCGCAAATTACACTACATTATCCAAATTTATTATCTCCGGCCTTATTTTAATTGAGATCCATTAATTATGTCTCTGTGATGCTCGTGCCTCCCCCCGCGGTCTAACTCTACGCTCGCAACCGACCGCTCGCAATTCATCGTCTGACTGACCAACGTGATCTGATTCGAATATACCTCTCGCAGATAGAAGATAATAAAGTCGTCAAAGAAGTCTAAAAATATCGAAAATTGGATAAAGTGCAGCTTTGCACGATGACTGCTGTACCCGACTCACAGGTAGACTGAGCATAATCAAATTATTTTGAGTTTTGAATACTCCTGAGCTAAAAGGCTATAACCAATTTGACAGTGTTGATTAACTGCAATTGTGTATAGCAATTGCTAAACTTGAACCTGCTTTAATAAAAAAGACTTATTATTTTTTTATAAATTACATATTTTTGAATAATTAATTTCGAAACTAAAATTTATTTAGTTCCATTTATATATTTTTTATTTTAAATTTCTTTTTAAAACATAAATAATTTTATTTATGGCATTACATTTATTACTGGGAAATAAGATTATTAACCTTTATTATTTATGTAACGTAATTTTAAAATTGTAATTGACATTTTACGGGTAAAGTTGCTCAGGATGCTACTTAAATGCGGCGACCTATACCACAAAATTCAATCCAAGAATTGGCGTCACTGGATTTGGAGGAGTGAGCCCGGAGGCCGCGTGGCCACCCCTGGCCGGGATTAAATTACTCAGAATATAGCATAAATACTTTCACGTCTCGAAATGTTTATCGAATTAATTATTAATTGATCCTCGAGAGGAAAAATTCAAGGAATGTTTACTTTTTATCCCGCCGCGCGTTCCGGAATAAATATTCAATTATCTCTGAGTGTGCCGGTGGGGCTGCGCAGCCTCACCTGAAGGAAATTTCTCGTTTTCATATTCATCACCGAGGATTTTTACTAAATATTATTCATTAATCCACATTGTAAACCATACATGTCTATTGTGTATACATTAACTTCAATATTGTTCAAATAATGAACCTCTATGGCGAGTCTCTAATTGTCACTCAGCTGCAGCGACATGGTCGCTCAGTTGGTTAGTAAACCAGGCTGCTACAACGCAGGCTGTGGGTTCGAATCTCACCGATAAAAATAAAAATCGTTTACCTTAAAAAAACATATTTTCGATTTTAATATTTCAACGCTTTGGTTCCGTACTAAAGCCATTTTCAAGGACTTTGTCTCAATTATAAAGAATTTTATCAAAATAATAAAAAAGCGGTTCTGTAAAAAATATTATTATGCTAAATTTAGTTATTTAATACAAGATGTTTTATGTATTTAATTTTAAAATCAATAATTATTAGATTTTCAGTTGAAATATGTGACACCGTTGTTCCGGAGGTGCTACAAGTATTTGGGATGTAAATACACGCTGTCGATGTTATATTTAGATAATTTCAGTACACAAGCGTGCTATTTAGGGTAGTTTGTCAAAATCGAGGATCTATCTACCCTAGGGGCTAACAACCTTTTCTCAGAATGTATACACCTAATAATTGTCATTATTTATTTATTAAAATAACTTTTTCCTTGAGCGACATTTATCTCAAACGTAATCCTTTTGGAAGACTCACGAGGGCAAAACAAATAATCATGATTTTATTTCATAGCTTAACAGTTTTTAAGTTCATTATTAAAATTTCACATAAAATGTGATGAAAACCATGCTACTTGTTAAAATTTATTTTTTCATTTATTCAAAAAAATTTAAATTTTATTATTTCAAAAAAACTTAGTTCAAAATTAAAAATACTTGTATTTTAAAATGACAAAATAAAAAAAAAACACTATTTTCTTTGTGACTATTGTATTTTTATGAAAATATTATAATTTGAAGATGAAAAATAAAAAATAAAATTTACTTTTTTATTTATGTGTAAGATTGATTCTTTTTAAATACATGAAAAAGAACGGAGTTAAGACAAAGTTGCGTGGTGTTCCCTGTATTGTAGTGGTGGTTCTACGACTTGCCGACTCCTGTTGTGCCCGGGGTTGGATGTACCTTTCCAGTAACAGAAGGTGCTTCGACATCACGTTTGCTGTATATCTTACTATTCGCTTCCGATTCCTGAAATCAGCTAACAAGGTTGCCTGGCGCACGACGGCTCTCGGGAATACTGAGCCGCCAGGGGAATCAACCTGGAAATATCAATTTTATGTCGTCCCTTATTTCAACTACCTATCTACGTACAGACCACCTCCCGGCTCAGTGGCTGAACTTAGTTACTTTCCTGTTCGCCAACCATGAAATCCCGAGATCTAAAACAGGAGTAATTTTAATGTAATTTAACATATAAAACTGGTCATAGTAAGTTCAAATAGTAAATCTTATCTTGCGATCTCCTACGCTACAATATAGAGCTGTTATAGTCTCTTTCTTGGTTAGCAGAATATTGGAACTCGAATGTCTGAACAAAAATATTTTATGTTTCAAATTATTCGCAACTGTGGATGTTACGAATTCGTTTTTGTGGCGTAAGTAGATCATATTGTTACATATTGATCAGACACAAAAAAAATTATACTTTCATTGGGTTTATATCATTGTCTGCCTTCAGGTCGCTTTGCCTTTAGAGCAGTTTAGTATGGATGTCGACCGCTCGGAAAATAAATATAGTGCTGGGCCTTGCGTAGAGACCTAAGGCGATGACGCTTATGCAGTCAGTGATAATATTTGTAATAAGATACTAATTTAAAGCCCCAGTTGCAGATTGCAATTGCCTTCCCGGAGAGTCCCGCGGGGCTCGTAATGAACCGCCCGCCTCGCCAGCGCTGTTGATCCGATAATGGAGCCGTCAAATTGACAGACGTGTCCAGAGCTGCTGCAGTGCGAGCCACCCCCATTCATATTCAATATGCAGCTCTGAAGGGAAGGGGGACGTTTCCAACTTGCTACCAATCAAAAACGACTCATATATGGCCATTTGCCGGTCGATTATCATTTCATACCTCATGTTACACACACGCATACACAATATTTTACCTGAAAATAAAAAAAAAATTAAATAATATTATCCGCTGCTTTTTTATAGTCACTAATAAAATAATCATGGCGTCTGTGCTGAGTGCTGCCACACTCCTATTCATTCCGACGATTGCAGTTGAAATTTTTGAAAATATACAAAATGTGATCATTTTTCGTGTACAAGGGTAACCACGGATGCAAAGAATTTTAGAAAAATGCTGATTTTGTAAAAATTGTTTTTCGTATTATATATATAATAGAATTACTTAGTAGAATGGACTGTGATACGTTGGGTATCTCTTTTTGCGCTCTTTCTAATTTCTACCTGCTGAGTTCTGAGAATCGGTTCACTAACAATTAAAGTACAGCAGAGTGGGCGCCGAGAATGTGGAGGCGGAAATATCTTCGATTAGCCGTCGCCTCATTGACTGCTCGCGTGTAATTGTTCGGTTGCTCCACGACTCGTCTCAGATTACCATCGTAGCATCCGAGATGAGTGCGCACTAATTGCCGCGAGCCGGATTAGCTTGGGCAAATTAATTATTATTAAACATTCCATACGTGTGACAACAGTGTGGGGACATGTCGAGCTTTGGATCTTCTAGGAGGGCACATGTTTACGAAATTGTTTCAGGATATAAAAGACACATCGTGGATATTCTGCTGAAAAGCGACACAGAATCGTCAGGAATAGGCTGGAATGATGAAATGACCTACACCAACGTTTAACATATATTTTATTTTATTTTATTAAAATTTCAAGAAATCAATGAGTTTTATTAAAAAAAATCTTCCAATTTAAAAATAAAAGAAGTGATGCTCAAACTTAAATTTCTGAGGCATAGGCAGTTTTAGATACACACTTGCAAATGACGATTCAAATTCTCGTTTCGTTGCTGAATCACAGCGGTCGAAAGGGCTGAAGCGCAAGCCGCGTCAACCGAGAGGTGCGGGCTTGAATCTCACGCATGCATTTACTATTGTACAGTGCACCCCTTCTTATTTTTATTTCAAATTATCGTGTAGAGAAGTGTTAACTGGTATATATCTTTTTTCATTAATTTTAGACGTATTGAAATAATATAAAACCTTGTGGATTCGTGCGGTAAAGCTTCTCGCGTTCAAACGCTCCAAGCTTCGGGCTCTTACGCTCTTAGAACAAAAATGGACAAAATATGAAAACTATTACCTCGATGTTTGATTCTCCGGGTGTAATTATCTAAAGCATGCAAAAACACGAAACCATCACAGCCTCAATAAACACAGAAAAAAACTAAATTTACTCGACTCTATATCACCAGAGTTATATATTATAAAAAGCATACAGAATATGACAGTCACCATCTGTCAGCGCGCGGCCCGGGCGAGGGACAAAGACCTCCGCGAAAGGCAAATACCTCGTCATCCCTCACGGAGGGTGATGGACGCCGATCATCGTGACGTCACCCCGCGCCCGGGTCGGCCTGCTCGGTATTCAGGAGACCGTATTTGTGATTCCTGGAGGCTGCGGGTGGAGCCTCTCTAAATGACGTTCAACCGTGATGACAGTGCTGGGAAATATCTTATTTTTCGTACATCTTATCGGGTCGGGAGATTCATTTATCATCGCATCTAACCAGGATCGCGAAGGGCTTTTCATATGCTATGAAGCCAAGTTTTGTACTTGCTTGTTTTTTTTTCATATGTATTTAATTATGAATTAATATTAATCCAAAAAAAAACTTCGTCGTCAGAGCCAATAAAAAGGATGGCTTATCCTACGAGGGAACCGAACCGGCGTAGCTGGATAAAGACAGGAATACATTACCTTAGTGAATCTTTATTAGGGACGGCCGCCCGGAAATCAATAACACACGCTTGCGAGCACACACTGTATATTTCATCACCTTATTACTATTTATGATACCCTTATATTTATTTCATGCGCGTTAGCAGCATCCATAATGTCACACAACCTGGTGAAACAAACAACATCAGCCGGTAGTGATGACCAGTACTTTAGTCGACATAACAGTGGTTGCTTTAATTAACCGTAGATGGTGACGGCAAACAGTAAACATGAAAACAAAGCATGCAGATTTATACAGACATATAAATAATTTAAAAAAACACTTAATCAATTTAATATACAAAAAAAAATTCGTTTACAAAAAAACACATAAAAATAACTCGACATTATATATTAAAGAAACATTTTTCAGTCACCGAGTCGTTTTACAGTGATCGCCTTGACTCGTTCCATCGAAGCTGGAGAGATCGGGGCATGCAGGGAGACTGCAGTACGCTTGGCAAGAGTTTCTGTGTTCCTGATTTTTCTCTTTCCCGCTGTAACCTGAACCGCCACGACTAAGTAGTGCAAAAAGACGATGCATGCTAGACCCGCCCACCGAACAAATGTGGCGATGCTCCTGCGGCGGAAGAAGGACCGGAGTCCGCTCTGGATATGTCTCCAAATATTGGCGTAGCTTCTTGGCCCCAGAACTGACCATACACTGTCTTACTAAAAATATTTTTATTAAAATAAATTCAAATTAACGCTTTCTTTGCGTAAAACTAACTAATCAGATCCGCCATAAAATAAACAGAATGCAATAATGAAAGGAAAATAAAACCCCATAATAATCTATATATAGAAAATATAACATAAAAAAATAAATACATAAGGAAAAATCACTCAAGTATTGAAATGCGATTCCACCAAGTCAAAGATATTTATTTTTTTTAATACTTTTTTAATCATAGGAGCAACCATTGCTTACATTACGAAGGAAAAAAAATATATATAAAATGATAACAGCATTATTTTTCTATTGTATATAAAAGCGATTATAGCATAAATAAAAAAACAGGATCCCAACAAACAAATAGCATTAAAAAGATTTTAATTTTAAGTAACCAAGTGGCTAGGAGATAAATTAATATCTTATTTTAGTTGATTCTTCGTATACTTTGTCAAATTACCAAAGATTGTCGACGACTTATAAAAGCAAGCGATGTCGAAAAATGACTAAAGATAAAAACGCTCATATTGAACAGTATTGTTAGATCACCGTGTCTCTTTGGCTGGTCAAATTTGTTTTATTTAATTTTTCCGTCTCCAAAAAATGATAAATCATGTTTCTGCGTTCGTATGTTAAAAAAAATAACATCAAGAACTCTTTAGTTCCGAAAAATTGTAAGCGCGCAGTGAGTTAACCGCGCTGACTTTACTTCTGACATTTAAAGCAGCGGAATCGTTTTACCTGCGAGAGTAAGTTAGTTCAAGTGAAAATCTAATTCTCCATCGGCAGAGATATCAAGTTCCCGCTTTGTTTTATTGGCGACCCTCTCCGGGCGGATTCGGGCCCTTTTTAGAGCTAGTCACTTCGATTCGCGCTCATCCAGGTATATTTGAATCTAATAGTTACAAAAATACCTTTTGTGGAGCGGCTCGATAAAGCTAAACGTCGACCGCCGCGGAGGAGCGGCATAAATTGCCCGAGAGGTTGCGGATTCGCTTTAAACAAACACTGGAGCAGTCCGGGGGGCATTACGGGAGACAGATGGCTCCCAAAATGGGCCTCGGCCCCTCGTGTCGACCATCGCCCATTCTTTAAGTCACGCTGCATAGGAAGGCCTGATATCTTGAATACGGCCTCAGTGCATTATAGATGGTACGCTCGAGTCGAGGAGAAAGGGAACCCTCGTATGCTTAAACGTGTTTATAAAACAAACATACGAACCGAACACAACCAATGTAACTTTAAATAACCTTTTTATCTCGATTACATGAGTGGAAGACAACTAACGTAAACTTAAATTCGACCATCATCAGAATACACTAGTAGATATTTATTGAGGCCGTTGAAGGGAGAATGTGACATTTTTATTTGGTTAAAAAAAAAATCCCTAATACTCAAGGTTCAAGTACAACAATAATCATAAAACCTAATGACACCTTGCCTTGAAGATAGCCCCTGTTGCCGATGTGTTGAATAGGCATGCTTCTAGTGTTGTGGTCGAATTAGCAAATATACAATTCAATCCACAAATATTTCAGTAATGAATAATACAATTGTTAACTATGTAATTCCTTCATTAATCCCGGGTCCTATCGTTTCGTAGAAATGCTAACGGCGCAGTGGCTTCACTTCGCTTGCGGGCCTAATAGCGGTTCAATTACCGTCGTGTAACTCTCGGCTGTTTCTGTTTGCGGGACTCGGACAGTAAGCCCGGGGGTTAGGGTAGCGAAAGTATCAATAAACATTCGGAGAGGGAATTTTTGGTAGGGGATGCAAATTGGGAGGTCAGAGGACAATCGCACTGTCTTAGCTGGCTGCCGTGATAAGTACGGAGGCTTCTGGGGTAATTAGAAATCATTTGACTCCGTTGCGAGTGGAACGTTTGTTGAAAATTTAACTAGAGCAACCGAAATGGCTTCAAAATTCGCGCTTACAATAAATACTACATAGTTGAGTGAATTTTCAAACGTATTATTTAGTACTTTTAGTGTATTTTTTTATGAATCGAGTGAATTAACATTTCTGTCGTAGCTTTTCTTGGGCAACAAGCCTTATGTTAGTTTAGTATCTAGACTATTTATATTTTTATTTTTAACAGTCAATCCTTGACACTCAAAATTCATATAAGACTAAAATACTGACGAAAAAAACTTAAACATTTCAACTCTAAAAAAATCATGTTCAAGACATAATACCTTACTTCGTCTTTCATGTTCATACACCACCGTGACTCTAAAGACGATGCTTTTACTAAGACACTTTTTTCAGAATAAAAAAAGTACTTATATTTTCAAAACTCTTAAGTATTAACGATTTTTCATATGTTTAATCCAATTTTAAAATATTTATATTAAGAATACAAATAAAATATTATTAATTAAAATTAACAAAAACTTTTCAGCATCAATAAAGATAAGAATCTTGTCGCCTTTTTGTATGGATACCGTGAATTCTAAAACACGTATATAATATTACAGTAATAGCATTTTTAGGAAAAAGCAATCCAGTCACAGTACATCGATAGGACATATAAACCACCTGCTAGTTTCAGTAACGGCTTGGAGTAACAGCTTATGATAGCTTATTTGTTATTTATCCTCTATAACGCGACTACCCTCTTCCAGAACATCCCCGGTAAAACCTCCCCCGCCGGAAGGGCTGCTCATATCCAGTTTCAGGGGTGGCCATCTGGAAAATTATCACATCTTGTTCACTCCATTAAGTATTTCAAATAAAATGCCGTGCCGGGAAGTTCGGAGCCGCGCCTCGCTCGTTTGTTTATTTGTCGCAAAGCAACGCTGCAAGCTGAGGCAGCAAACTTAACTGCCAAGCTAGCAATGCGGTGGAGAGAATCGAAACTTTGGAAGTCTACGATATCTCGACCCGCCTTAACACCTATGGGCATTATTTTATTGAAAAGAGCAGTACTATCCTGCGGGCACATACTTGTGTGGATGACGTTCGCGATGCGACCGGAAGTCTGCGATGTAGTCAAAGCGACATTCGTAGAGGAGCGCACGACGAGGCCCGCCGGCTGCGCAAACTGGATTACTTATTTGCAATTCGTCTGAAACACAATTTTCCAAAAAGTCAAGCGATCAAATCCAATGAAGGAATTTAAAGTGCAGAAGTCGATTGGGCGTACATGCGCGCGGCCCGGTGCAGCAACGTTCCCTTTTAGTTAAAATGAAATCAATGTTGCGGTCTAGCTAATAACAGATAAATTTAATTAAATATATGAACAACAAATGGATTGATCAGTTTTTTGTATTATTTAACTTATTTAAATCGAAAGGTATTTTTTTTTTTCTTTCTTCTAATAAAAAAACTTTTTTAATCAATAATACATATTACCTTCTTTACTCGGTAAATACAATATAGATAAAATTATGTTATAATATAATATTTCTAAGTATTTGTTTTAAAAATAAACCCTATCAATAATTTTAATTGGCAACTAAGTCTAAACTACTAAAAACAATACTTCTAAACTGAAATATTACTTAAAATGAATGTATCCCAAAACTATGTTTAGATATACTCTGACCGATGATCGCGCAACCGGCCCGTCAGAGTAACACGAATATTGCTATTTTACGCCTCAACTAGACCAAATTCGATTTGAAATATCTATCAGTTTCTCACATATTTTTATTTCACGTTCCTAAAATTATTTTACTGGGTGATCTTATTTTATTCATATTATTACATCATTTATTAAGTCTTACAAAAAAAACTATGTTTTTAAAAAATATATATAAAGTAAAAATATTTACAAATAAGAAAAAACCAATAATAAAAGTAACTTCTCATCGAAAACCGTATTCTCCTGTGACTTGCGGGTCTCATTTCTAGAATATTTTATTTGAGATATTTGAGCATATTTGTTTTTTTACGTGGCTCGTATAGACCCAAAGCGTCAAATCAATAATCAAAACTAAACGTCATTCGGTATTCAAGAAAATAAGGAGAACCGAAGAAACTCTACTCTCCCTGGCGGAAATTATTTCTTTAAAAAATTCATACACTCATTGCTAGATGACTTTTTTGATCAGAAGATGAATAAAGCTGAAATTGTCGCATCGTGGGCTTTGAACTGCGGTACGTCTCTAAAAATATACATTCTACTTAATTATAAAACGCCTCGCGCGTTTTTCAGTGGCTCGTATTTTATCTTAGCCTTATTTCTGAAGAAATAATCGAAAATATTCAAAGTCACTAAGCGCCTGCCGCTCCCGACACCACTCCCCACACCCCACACCACACACTCCACCCCACACTCCACCCCACACTCCACCCCACACCTGCCGGGTCGTCGGGCCACCTGGCAGGAATCATTTAATGTCGACTTCAAAAGAGAAACTCCGCACAAATATGGCCGATTCCCGGAGCTTCTGTGCGCGTGAGTTTGCGACAACTCGCATGGCTTCAGGTTATTTACGCTTATACGGGTAATTTTATAATTATATGTAACCCCTCAGCCCCCCAGAATTATTTCAAAGCAGAGAATGATAATACATATATTTAATTAATGTATCTCTTTAAGAGATTCTTTTCCAAATATTATATGATAACCTCAAATATAAATAAACCAAAATATTGAAGAGATAATAATTGAGACGGCAAGAGCTACTTTGCCACAGAGAAGCGTACATCTTTTGTTTAAATTAATAAGCAATTATTGAGACGTTTTTTTTAAATATAAATTGATAAGCTTCGTTTTAACTATACAAATATCAGTTTTAAGAGGCTTTAATTATTTAATTTTCATCGTAATAAAAAGTAACCAAAATTTTACACAGCGAATTATATTTCATTGTGTGCCATTGTATGATTTTTTTCAACTACATGGTGACACACGCCACCTAGCCAGTATGAAAGCGTTTGAAAAAAAGAAACATATTTTTTTGTACCGCTGCTAAAGCCAAAGACGATTGATTGATTGATTATTGACTATATTTATATCTAGATTTTTTACGGTCTGTTTTATTATTTGAAAAAGTTTTATAAAAGAAACTTTATTAAATTATTTCGCGTGATTTTTCTCATAAAACATATGAACTAAGTCTTTCACTTTCAAAGGGTCGGAAGTGGGTCGATACATAGTACAAGATTTCTAAAACATATAAGAATACCTTGTAGCAGTTTTCCGTGCCCCGCGATCGGTTCTTCTACAATCTCGTAAAGTAACATATTTTCAAAAATAAAGCGCCGATAAAACTGCAATTGCATTCCTTTATGGCGGCATTCCCAGCGGGCTCGCTGCACCGAGATGCATGGCCAGGGGAGCTGCACTCCGGCCCGGGAGCTGCTCTGAGGCCCGGGAGCTGCACTCCGGCCCGGGAGCTGCTCTGAGGCCCGGGAGCTGCTCTGAGGCCCGGGAGCTGCACTCCGGCCCGGGAGCTGCTCTGAGGCCCGGGAGCTGCACTCCGGCCCGGGAGCTGCTCTGAGGCCCGGGAGCTGCTCTGAGGCCCGGGAGCTGCACTCCGGCCCGGGAGCTGCTCTGAGGCCCGGGAGCTGCACTCCGGCCCGGGAGCTGCTCTGAGGCCCGGGAGCCCCGCCGCGCAACTCGCAGCCATCAACCCAAAACAATCAACGAAAGCGCTCTATTCAAATAGTGTGACAATTTTTTTTAGTTAAGAAAACAGTTTTCATGTTTTCGTGAGCTATGGAGGCAATTTCCAAAAAATATATAACTTCGAATTTTACGCCGCATCAAGGTTTTGTTTGTATTTTAACGTTACGTGTTATGATTTCAGTAAAGTCTTAACCTAACCATAACGTCGGAATACAAGCAATATTTTAACGCTATATTGCTACCAAGAATATAATTTTATAATTGGGCTGTATTTTTATTGGACAACTACAGAAAACTACCGTTGTAACCTCAGAATAAGTTAATCGTCAATAATATGATCGCTGCGTGTGTACAGGCGTTAGTATTTGATGAAAACTTAGTTCGTTTTTGCCCTAAAAGCTCCATGGCCTTTCGGGCCTGTTGAGCCGCCCTGGAGCGCCCGGATCAGAGTAATGACGTCCATCTCTCTACCAGTTAAAGCGTTTACGATAATGCTGCCATTACACATCTCCCGGCGATTTTCTGCTTCGACTTAAAGTAGTTCCGCCTCCCTCTTCAAATCCACAATCATTTAATTATTATGAAAATATAATAGTATAAAACTACGGATAAAGATATAAAGCGGATGTTTGTAGCAATATTGGTTTGCTTGATGATTTCCGATTTGTTTATGAAAAGTGCCTCCAGTATTATGCTGAAACGGTATACTCAAAACTGAAATAAAATGATGCGGCTAAACATATTTACTCTTCTTTTTTTATGGCTGCCTAAGACAGGCCTGAAGATTAAGGAGTCCACACCTTATCGTCCGTTATGGAATATATCCAAGAAGCTTTTTATAAAGAGAATTTGACACATCATTTGTGATATTTTGAAAAAATATAATGTACATATTTGTTTTTTTTAATTCCTGAAAAAGTGTATTTTCAATCACGGTATAAATTTTATCCTTAAAATAAATTAATTTTATCACCTTAAAGAAGGTGATAAAAAAATAATTTCGTGATTTAATTTATTTCATTTATATTCAGTTTGATGTTACCGTTCCTAAATTTTATATGCACATTAAAAATATAATGGTTCATTCAATAATTAAAACTACCATAAAATTTCATTATCTGGCATAGTTTATGCGAACAACCATGCTTAAAATTAAATTCTCTTTGCAGATGCATCCATTAAGTCTTAATGAACCCATAAAAGTTCATTTCGACCGATTGACTACAGTTTTGAAAATTGAAAAATTGGCATGCAGGTAGTACGTTGGACTATTCCCACCCAATCTTATAAGAACGAAGTTCTTCGAATCTTTTACCTTTTCACACATTCTGCCATCCTAATACTTTAGATCCCCGCTCCCAGCTCCCAGCTCCCGCCTCCCCCCACCCACCTCAAATTTTGATTTCTTATACTTCTTCATACATTCTGCCATCCTAATACTTTAGATCCCTGTATCACCAGACGACGCTCGCGGGTCTCGGAAACATGAACGAAGTGAGAAGTACGAAACAAACTCGTGACTTCTTCAATTTTAAAAGAGAGTCGTTTCGGCGGCACCGATCGAGGCGAATTACCAACTGGCGGGGAGCGAATTACCGAACGGGGGGCGGTGTGAGATTCGGGAGTTGGTCAGAAATTAGCACCGACACCGCGAACTCCCCGGGGTGGAGCGGCAGCTTAACTTTTTTAACTTCTCGGATAACTTCCCTTAATTTCTTTCAACTGACTTGTTAATTTCTTCGCCTGGCGTTCAACGTAACGATTCGGCAAAAGCGAAATTACAAGAAGACGGCCCTCGTCCCGCCCGCGCCGCCGCCCGTCGTAATGTGATTTATCGGATAAGGAAATTCGGAAATCTGTACCGGTTTTTGAAATAACACGAAATTCTGTAAAAATATTTTTTTCTCTTTTTGCGTCCTGCTGAACACTGAAAATTAAATAGAATTTATTGGAATAGAATTTTGTTTACTACCACTACGCTTTTTTCTGCGTAAAATTTTTAAATTGGTGACATAAAATATCCAAATCTTACAAGTTAAGTTCCTCAACTTGAAGCCCACAACAGACCGGTTTAATTTGTAATACTTATTTAAATAAAATATATAAATACACATCTGGCTAGGTGATCATTTTTGCTTGTGAGCGTTTTCGCTGACAGGGGTTTCATCAGAATAAAGAAAACCTTGAATGGTGAAATTGCTCACAAAATATGCTATTATATTAGGCTATTGACATTTGTCATTTAAATATTTTTTATTGTAAAACAAGCGCGCAGTATCAGAAAATGTCGGTCAATTTATAAATTATTCGCATAAATCTTCTGATCACTTGGTAACTCATGTTTAATATAAACGTAGTGTTAAATAAGGATTCAGTCCAGGCTATAATTTATCAACTAGCAAAGTGAATTAAAAATTATCCACAGAAGCATGAGAACCAAAGTTGATTTGCGATTTAAACACTGGTTTTTACCACTCTTTTTAAAATATTAGTTCACAAAATTTCGTATTATTATATAATTAATATTAAATTAAATATAAATAACATCAATTCACTTTTTCGTAGAAATTTTTTACATAATAAATGATCCAAGACATTTGACATCAATATAATTAATCTACTGTATATGTTGTAAGTCGGCGTCTGCGTAATCACTGCTTCCGATACCAATAAATTTTATTTGCAATACGCTGTTGTAATATATTGTAATAAATATAATTCACTAGAGAAGAGTCAGGCCGTGGAACATCTCCGTGGCGTGGCAAAGCGACGGCGGAACTCTTCTCCCCGGTCAGGCGACTCTGAGCTTTCCCACACTGCGGACACCGAATTTTTACTCCCTGGCACTTTCAACGCAACAAGTTTCAAGAGAAGCTTCAGACAAGCGATCAACCAGATACAAAAACTGCCCCCGCACTTGAAGAACCCGTACAAATTATGTTCAAACAAGACTAGCAGAAAAAGTATCCTAACTGCTGTGCCCCGGCCCGCGTGACTGCCGGGCGATTCGCAGAATGGCTTTGGAGAATAAGCGCCAATAGGAATTGAGATCAGGCGAGGTTCCCGCGATTGCCTTGGCCGCCCCGCCGTGCGTTTTACTTTACCGGCCATTCTCGATACGCACCCTCATAATTCTGGATTAGTCTTGACTCTACAAACCGAATTTAGTTGCGCGAACACAATATAACGGAAAATAAAATCATTCAACTGGCCCCGAAGCCTATGCGTATACAGGGTGACTCTAAGCTGCCTACTGACATTTGAAATCATTTATTTACTAACGATATTTAGGGCATTAACTCACCCACTAAACGCACTTCAATATTAAAACAATAATAAAATAACTATCCGTGAAGTTGCGTAGGTAATAATAATGACTGTAGTGATTTCAAAGACAATGAGGGTCGTGCGGTCCTGTTTAGGATCACCAAAAAAGGTTTAAAGTGGGGTTTAAAAGTAAAGTTAGATTAAAAAAACTGAAAAAAAATATTTAGTAAAAGTTTACACTTTTATTTATTGAATAGAGTAACCTCTAAAAGGTGTTCGGATTGGCGTGGGTTTCAAAAAAAATGATACTCTGAACTGTTTGTGTTTATCGAAAATATGTTTTGCTGTTCCTACTGCTGGAGGGCTGGAGGACTGGGTGGCTGGGTGGCTGGAGGGCTGGGTGACTGGGTGGCTGGAGGGCTGGGTGACTGGGTGACTGGGTGACTGGGTGGCTGGGTGGCTGGAGGGCTGGGTGACTGGGTGACTGGGTGACTGGGTGGCTGGGTGGCTGGAGGGCTGGGTGACTGGGTGGCTGGAGGGCTGGGTGACTGGGTGACTGGGTGACTGGGTGGCTGGGTGGCTGGAGGGCTGGGTGACTGGGTGACTGGGTGACTGGGTGGCTGGGTGGCTGGAGGGCTGGGTGACTGGGTGGCTGGAGGGCTGGGTGACTGGGTGACTGGGTGACTGGGTGGCTGGGTGGCTGGAGGGCTGGGTGGTCGGGTGGCTGGGAGGCTGGAGGGCTGGCGGGGATGACCTTCAGAGCGCGTGAAATATGGAAAACGCGCGAACGTCCTTCGGCAAACACGCGGGGAGCAAGATGGATGGCGCATCACAGCCGATTTGTATTACTCCGTCCGCTCGCGCCTCTGGTAATGGATTGTAATGGAGACATTATTTAGGGTAATAAATGAATCACCTGCTAACGGCCGCCCTAAGAGTTAATGCTAGGGTAAACAACGCTCATAATGGCCACGTATCGTAAATTTAATTAATACGCAGCCTGTTACCAGCTTTTATTGTTTATTGCTGCGTATGTTACGTGAACGCGTGTCTTACGTAACCTATAATTTGTTTTTAAATCCTATTTACAGCCAGGCTTTTATACGATTGTTGAAACAAATATTCATGATACTTAGCTGACCTTAAAAAAATTTCTGGAGAAATAACTTTTTTATTCAATTTTGAATTGTGGCTGCGTCATTGTTTTACTTCATGGCGCATCTCTATTTCTTATATTTTATGAGCAGTCCGCGTTCCAGGGAGATTATTTTATGTGACAGGCACAGACTGCGTTCACACAACATACAAGTCTATTGTGTACATATTTTTTAAGTAATCGATTAATACACGAAACGACGAGTCACTACATGATTCTGCTGCTGCTGTTTTCCCCGAAATGAAATTGTAATTGAGCGTTTTCTCGCTTTGTTTACCTTTTGTTTTTTTTCATTATATTTTTATAGTTTTTTAAATTATGCAAGAATGGGCTAGTAATTTTTATTTTTAGGTTATTAATCCTTTTTAACACTTATTCTATTGCAAAAAAACGATAACATATTGTTTCAATATTTTAAATAAAATACTTTTGTGACTTTTAAGTACTCTCTGTCAAAAATATTGAATACAGTTGCAGTTATTCTTTTTTAACTTTTTGTTGACCAACATATAAATGTTCTTGAATTTTTTTTTCAAATCTCAATATTTACATAACCAACCATCGCTTAGCAACAGTATAACGAAAACTGTTGTTAATTCTTCCTGACTCGCCGGCGGGGTGATAATAAAGGTATAAATACTATAACGACTGGGTGCGAATTTTCTTACTGCAAAATTTACGTATCTTGTAGTTTGATGAATTAATTTTTTATTTTATTTTATGAATTTTTCAAATTCATTTGATGGTTTTAAGGAATTTTGTATTTCATAAAAAAGTTTAAATGCGTAAAATAATATCTAATTAAAAAAAAGAAACATCAAATGAAAATGAGAAATAAGCACAGCATGGTCGTGAAATGGGTGATGTTCTACTCAATAATATCCTGGAAAAAGGCGAGCGTCGCAGCTGAAGAGTCTGCGACAAAAGCTCGGAAACTTCTCAGGGGGCGGTACCGGTCAACTAGTCAAGTTTGCCAACTTCTGCTGAGTGGGTATGAATGATATCAGAAGAAAATAAGACGACTCTTATGATTTTGTCAACAAGTCAGACATGATATTTATGATTTGTTCTCATTACAAATATTTTGAAAAGGTAAATGTAACGAACCATACATGTTAACAAACAATCACACCACAGTTTCAGAAAGCCTCTCTTTTGAGCTTCTTTCATGGCATCGCGGAGCCTTCGCTGCAGACCCTCAGACCGGAATGGATCTCACAACGGCCTCCAGCGAGTCCATGGCCTCGTGCAGCTGCTCGGCACTGATGACCAGCGGCGGCGTGAGGCGCACGGTGCTCGAGTGGGTGGGCTTGCTGAGGATGCCCGACTTCTGCAGGAGCAGGCACAGCTCCCAGGCTGTGATGTATTCTGCCACATAAAAAAACATATTTTATACACTAAAAAGCTAATTTTTTAAATATTATTTATTCCTTTTAAAATGGCCACCGTTTCGGAAACAGAACCGTTAAACGAGAAACGAACCAATAAAAACATAGAATGGATACTGTTTAATTTAAATACAAAAAATATATTAACCAAGCAAAAGATTTACAAAATACAAATATTACATTTAATTAAATATTTTTAAAAAAACCTACTTCTTTGAAAATTTCCACACAGTATCGAAAGCCAAAACGTAAGTGAAAATCGTCCCACTGGAGAAACACCAATAGAAGCTCAAAATTTAAATAGTTTACTTTTATTTAAACTAAATATTTTCGTTCTGCAAGATTTATAAAGAGTAAGGCGGAAAATTTATTTTACGTTTCGTTGATTATCAAAATACTGGGCAAATCGTAAAATAAACTTCCGCAAATATCACAATACTAGTTAGCATCAATCAATATTCAAAAAAATATTTTTCTTTTACAAATTTTCAAAAAATGTTCATGTATATTTTCAAAGATGATTATTTAAAATCTTTTTCTCTTATACGTTTTCTTAAATTATCATAGTAAAGATAATTTGTGAGTTTATTAAATTCTATTATTTAAATATTACACTCATTTAAGTCTTACCATTTCTACATATGCGAGTGAGTGCGTGTGTGTTTCTTTTTCCAGGCCAGAAAAAAGCCTCTTTAACATTGTTTTGAGGTCTTCCTCGCCATTTTAAAAATTTTAACCTTATTTTTCAGCTTTACAGCCTTCAGTTTCTTTGGTCTCTGACGGTCTCTGCTCGACGCATCCATTCTCCAATTCATCTCGCCCAAGTACGCAGTCTTTCGTTACGCGGTCAAGACATTTCATTTTTGCTGTTCAACGCTTTCCTTCTCAGTTCCTGGTAATCATGCGGCGCAGTCCACCAATTTTCATTAACAATTTCATTCAACTTACATATTTAAGTCTTATCTAATGAAGAACTAAATACAATTTGTAGAATACCAGTTCTCACATTCACCTCGAAAAAGGGCCTTTAATACTGAAGCTGTTTTTTTTTAATAGGAACGTTACAGCTTGCCATTTTTGAGATTCTACTGTCCAGGATATTTATTCAAAGCCGAGGAATCATATTCTTACCGGGGTTGATATCGATTGCATTCATGAGTCCCTTGCCTCGCACGGCGGTGACGACGCCCCCCTGCAAGTCGCGGAGCCGCGCCCGCATGATGCTCCCCATGGTGTCCGAATTCCGCACAAGTTGCTCCTCCTGCAGCACCCGCAAGGACTCCAGCGCCACTCTGCACCCCAAAGGGTTTCCACCAAACGTGGAACCGTGAGTACCTGCGAGAAGGCACGAACTTTTTATTCAAAATCTCCCTTACCTGAAAATTAAATTCCTAAACTAAATTAATTAAAAATATTAATAAAAGTAATAAATCACTGAAAAAAATGAAATTCCTTGTAAAACTTGTGTAGTTTATTAATGAACTGTCAGATATTGCACCAACTAAGCGAAGAGGACATGCCTGGGGTCATCACGTGCATGACCGCGTCCCCCGCCATGACCGCGGACACCGGGTAGAGCCCCCCCGCCAGCGCCTTGCCCAAGACCAGCATGTCGGGGCGCACGCCCTCGTGGTCCACGCACAGCATCTCACCAGTCCTGCCTAGACCGGTCTGAACCTAAAAATTACACAAATAGAATAGTAATAACTAGATAGATAACCATTTTGAAGAAAAATTACCCTTACCCGAAAATACATTTGACCGTTTTGGCGTTTGGTTTTACTTAGTTATAGTAGTTTGTCAAAAAACCAAAAGAATCAAAATGTGAATTGTAAATTTGGAAAATTCTCCCTGGACATAATCCCCCACTTAGGTGCACTCACCTCATCTGCTATCCACAGTACGCCATACTTGTCGCAGAGCTGTCGCACGCCGCGCAGGTAGCCCTCGCTGGGGACCAGCACGCCCGCCTCGCCCTGGATGGGCTCCACCATGAAAGCGCAAACATCCGGATCTTGCAGAGCTATCTACAACATTTACCGATAAATTTTCAATAACATTTTATGGCGCACTGCTAATAAATATTTTCTCTTACGCTCTTACAGATATCAGACAAAATTTTTCAGTCACTCCCATAATTAAATAGTTGTAAATATTTTATGTTACGTTGTTCATAATTTGATTTGACTCAAAGGGTTAGATTCAACCGTCGTTCACAAAGAGTTTATTTTACCTCCAGCGCATCGAGATCGTCGAACGGCACCTTGTCGAAGCCCGTCATGAGGGGCTCGTATCCACTATAGGCCAGGGGGTCGCAGGAACTGGACACGGCTGCCAAGGAGCGCCCCCAGAAGTTGCCCTGCGCAAACACGATCCGGGCTCGCTTAGGGGCTATACCTTTTACCTCGTAGCCCCACTTGCGAGCTAATTTGCACGATGACTCGCACGCTTCCACCCCTGAAAAGATAATGGGTCAATGAACCGGTTGTCTATCTTTGTTATATCCAAGTTTTTTCTCAGTACCTCTTCTCTCCTCAAAACGAAAACCCAACAAAGTCGGCCACAGTTTCATTATGACCACCAAATGTTTTCAGAAATGTACCACGTATTTAAAATATACTATAGTAAAAGCCCAAAAACTATAAGTACGCAATTGAAATTTTGTTCAAAACCGCTCCATGGTGATGGACTCTGGCTGATTACCGGTGTTCATGGGGAGCAGTTTGTCATACTGGAAGGTAGAGCACATGGTCTGCGCCAGCTCGGCCAGCACGTCGGAGTGGAAGGCCCGCGAGGTATGGTGCAGGCGCCCGGCCTGCGCGCTCAGGGCCTGCACCAGGCGAGGGTGGCAGTGGCCCAGGTTGGTGGCGGAGTACCCGCTAAGAAAGTCGAAGTACCGCCTTCCCTCCACGTCCCACACGAACACTCCTGCAATCACAAGCAACTTCTTGCATACACCCGAATCGATTGGTGATAGTACTAATTACTGTATATGAAAAACAGCAAACTCCATGCATGCATCTAAGATTTTTATTTTGTAAAATTTAGTCTCTTGATTTTTTTTTATTTCATGTTAAAATATTTCTTAATGGATTTATTTCATACAATATTTAAGTATTCAGTCGAAATTGTGACCCATTGAGAAAAATCCTTATAAAGTTTTTTGACTACACTGGCAGGATGTTTTGATTTCCAATTGCCAATCAAACTACTATGCCACTACAACTGAGAATTTGAATCGCTATTTGCAAGCTCGTCGTTTCATATATCATTTGGTTACTTTAAAGCGAAAAATGCGGACATAACAAATATTTACTCTACCTTCACCTCTGGTTAGAGCCACAGGAAGCGGGTGGTAGTTGTGGCAGCCGAAGCGCAGCTCCTTCTGGATGACGTCCTCGGAGCTGATGAGACGAGCCACTGAGATCGCGGGGAAGGCGCTCCTCAGCAGAGCAGAGCACGGCGAGAGCATGGCCTTGGAGCAAGGTCGCAGAGTAAGGCCGTAGAGCAGAGTTGAAGAGCGGGGCCGTGAAGCAGGGAAGTGGAGCGGGCTGGAGACCTGCAGAGCGACCGGTAGACGTTGACATTTTGTAAGGTCAGAAATAATGGCTAGCACTCAGGAAGGTCGTCTATTCAAATTAAAATAATACTCCCAGCTGAAGTCACACTAGGAATGACACATTGTTTGTTTTTTTAAGTCTAAATTTAAATTTTGTTTTCCATATATAGTCAAGTTCAGAGCGCAACCTAGTCACAAAGCCTTTATTTAGCCTAGTTATTTGCAATGAAATTTTTATTGGAAAAAAAACCTCAAAGGGTAACAATTTTGTGCTATCGTTATTTGACCTTTCAGGTGGTCTGAGTTTTAAGGAGTCATTGAGTTTCTACCCACTCATTATTCACTATTCAGTGTGCAAAATAGAGTCGATTTGTAATAAATTCAAATTTAAAAAAGTAGTAACAATTGTTGAAACGCGAATCAATCATCAGTCAATCAGTTTGACGATGTCTTTGTAAGACAAAAACCTCTCACTGTTACATTGATAAATCTGTAAATCCTTGAAAAAAAGTTGTATTTATTTAAATTTATATTGTATGTGACATAATTTAAATTATTATTTTCATCCATATTCTTTTTGAAAAGTATAAATTATAGGATATTTTTCTAACCAAAAAAAAACCATATTGATGTATTTGTTGACAACTTGATTATTACTGTTCACTTTAATTAGTCGGTCGATATTTAGGTACTTTAAATATAAAATTATTAAATTTCTCATAGCTGCTTCATTTTTAATACTGAGAGCTCATTCGCTTTTCAGAGGCACTGTCAGACTTTTGATACCAAATTTTTGTAAGAGCAAAAAACCCCTCATAACACGTTCTCAAAAAGCATTTTGTTTATCTTAAATAAATATATTTTTTTTAAATCATAAATATTATCACGTTGAGTGCAGCTAAATATAAATATATATTTTTTAAATTAGCTTCCTTGCATAACCATCGCATAACTCACTGTGGCAATGGCTGCCTTTTGGTAATAATATAATTAATTCAGTGGCGGATTTGTTATACAAAACGTGGCGATAGTTATGACTGAAATCAACGCATATCACTAACAGCGGAAGTCACTGAAGCCACTCCGGGCTGAGGGCGCACTTCAAATTGAAAACTGAAATTTGAATTTCACCAGCCGTGTCAATGTTTAAATGCCCCACATTGTCAGCGCTGGCAAATTAAATTATTTTACCTACAATCGTTTCGGTATATTCTCTTTGTTGGAAGCCAAAAAAATATGTTAAATATTACAAAATTGAAGACAGACATCTGAAAACAGTTTTGAATGAACTTGAACATACTCACGCATCCAAGCACGATAAAATTATATTAAATAAAATAATTATTTGAAACTAGGTCTAGAAAACCAAAACATCAAAGAACCATTCAAAGTTTAAGCGGTTTACATCAAAGATTTACAACGCCTGCCAAAACTACAAACAAATAAATACCAAGTTTATATTGCATCCGTCTACGATGTTGTGGACTTGTACGGCTCTTGACTAGTCAGCGCAACACTTGTTTTATTGATTCACGGCAAATTGATAACAATCAATAATGTTTAAAATATATCAGTTAAGTCACTGGCGTTCAACGCAGAAATCTTCACTGTGAAAATCCTAGCACACTTATTGAGCATATATAGGCGCGGCGGAACCTCGAGGGGGGGCGTGATAAGATTCATTTATTTTTTCAAGTAATTAATATAATTGTATGCACCAATAGTAATGCAAATGCCAATGCAATACCAAATGCAATCAATAGTGAATATTAAATTTAGAATAGATCTAATATTTTCAATTTTAATTATTTTATACCAATACAACAGGCAAACGTATTCCAAAATAACAAAACTATAAATAATACATATGAATTCGTAAGGTGAAGTCAGGAATTTGAGTTAATAAAATTGAATATTTTTTAGTGAAAAGTATTTTTTCAAAATATTTTTTTTATTTATACAGTAAAATATTTTCATCTAAGTAATACAATAAATATATTTATTAGATTATTTTATAAATATAAGTCTTAGCGCTGCGCTCCGCCCCTCCCTCCCCGCCCGTCTGGCGCTTGAGATTAGAATCTAGTCTAGAATTCAGTCCCGAGGGCAAATTCACGAAAGTGCTTTTATTTAAATGGCAGTAAATTAACTTATCGCTTATGAAAGTTTAATATATTCAGTATTTTAATAACCGATGTAAAGCTACTCTTACACGGCCAACTTTATTATAAATTAACTGAGCAATTTTTAGTTAAATTCAGATTTTGTTTGTCTACCCGAAAAATCGATGTGACGATTCGATACAAAACCTCGTATTTGTGAATTGTTATGCTAGAGCGATAAAAAAACTATAAGATAAATGAATATTTTCACTAAGTGACTGGTTTCACCAACTGACCCGGTTGGCACAGAGAGCTGAGTTCTCGCTGATGAACAAAATATGATGGTAAAAACCAGTCGCTTTACACAATGAATTCTCTTATAATAATGATTATATAAATTCTCTTATAAAAACATGAATTTTATTTTAAGATTAAATTGAAGGTATCTAGCTCGTCCGGGCTCATAAAATAAATAGCATCAAAACTATTACCGTATTCACGACTCGATAATTAGATCATTTATTTAATTTAACGCCAATAATTACACTTTTTATACAAAAACCGCAGCTCTCTTTCCATTACAGTTTTTAAAGTTTGTAGTACTAGCATTTGTATTCCGCGGCAGACGAGAGCGGGGGGCGTCTTGAACGACATGAATTTTCTAAAAAATCAATTTTAACCGTCGATTAAGATTTCTTAGTATTAGCCATGGAGCGCCTATTTGGGAACTGCTACATGATTTAATCAAAAGTCCAATAAGTATGACTGAACTGCGGCACGAGTGCCCGGCCCGTGCCCGGCCCGTGCCCAGCCCGTGCCCGGCCCGTGCCCAGCCCGTGCCCGGCCCGTGCCCAGCCCGTGCCCGGCCCGTGCCCGGCCCGTGCTCGGCCCACCGCCCCGGGGGACCTGCCCAGCGGTCGTCCGTAACGATGCTGTTGTCTAAGTGCACTCGCATTACCGAATTGCATTTACGCGGCGCCAGCCAGCTATAACCGCACTTCGGAAGGAGGTAGCAATTTCAGTACCGCTTTAACTCTTTTAAATGTATTTTATTGAAGGGCAACATCGAAATACCTTCAGAAGCTTCTTACAACATATTTTTTAACAAAACACATATGATGACTGCACATGATTAGGCACGGTAGAAATCACATCTCCTTTCGATGATGTCTAGAATAATAATATAAAAAGGAAATATTGCTAAGTTATGGTGGTAAAATTTACTTTTAATCTCATAAAATCTTGAATTTTGGGATTTTTATATTTTCAATACTCGGCAATCAATTAAAGAAATGTTAATTTATAACATTGTTTTTATACTAAACAAAAGCCAACACAATTGATTTTTTTCATGTTTAAAGTATCAAAATATATACCACTAATATAAATATCATCGTGGTCCCTTAAAACTAAAAAATAATTAATCATTTAAAAAATTATTTTGCGTTCAAAAATATAAAAATACAACCAAACTATGATATAAAATAAATATTAAAAATAAAATGTTTATATTCACGATAAAGTATTTTTTTATTTTTTTTCGTGATTCTTTGAACTCTCTGTATATTGGTCTTGGTTTCTTTTTTAAGCCGACATTCCCAAGTATTGCAGACCGCCGGGTTACTTCGGAGAGCTATCTCCGAGCGCGGCAGCCGAGACGATTTCCGGCATGTGGACCTCACGTGACCTGCACTTCCGGTGGCCGTAATGGAAGCCAACCCTCGCCCTGCAACTTCCTCCCCCGGCGGAGTAATGGAGCGGCCGCGGGGGGGCTCGCCTTACAGAGCCTCATCAATTATTCCAGAACCCTGTCGCACCATCACCTGCCTCGTGTAATTATTACTATCTAACAGTAAGATAGCACGCAAGCAGTACATACTTAAGGCACATTATCATAAACATTAAAAACTTTTCGTATTTTCCGATATACCATCTCCAGCAAGTGTTCGTGTATTTGCTGATAACCCTTACTTCAGCCGTTTACTTATTGACCTCAAAAAATTTGCTGATAATCTTCGTCAATTTTTCCACTGTATTGACCGAAACACCACCTCTATGATAATCGCCTCGCTTAGCCTATAGTTGGTTTCAAATGCCAACAAGATTACTGTAACTCGTTTTTAACTTCTTTCGCTCTTGTAAAATGTATTATATTGTTACGGTCTAGCAGTAAGTTTGAAAATCGAACCATCCAGAACGCTATAAAGCAAAGGACTGGAATGATCGAGCGAGCGTCGACTAGAGCGCCAATACGAGGTTTTGGAGAATCGAGGAATGCGCCTCGCGCGAGCCCTCGAATGTTGGAGATGCAAGGGGAAGCCATTTTGAGATCAGTGTTAAAGGCGGGTCTCGCTCTGACAGTACCAAAAGACAATGTTAATATAAATGTATAATGTAAATAAATACTCTGTACGTAGATAAATAAATATAACACCAGTTGACATAAATAAGCGTTTAAGTGTGAACCCCGGCACGTTACAATTGGTGTCAGATGTGTAGGGTGATAAATAAATAATAATTAAAATAAATAAAAGTATAAAACAAAATGGCGAAGCACGTAAATATGAGTGACCTCAAAGTAGTAGATCTGAAGAGAGAACTTGAAGAACGTGATTTGTTAACCACAGGGATGAAGTCAGCCCTTGTGCTAAGATTGAAGGAATCCCTGGTGCAAGAGGGCCACAACCCAGAGGAGTTCCTTTTTGAAGTGCCGTGCAGCATTGATGATTTATCCAAAAAGCTGGACGAACAATCCGGAAAGACGGACGAACAATCCAAAAACCTGGACGAACTGGGGACTGAGCTGACGGATCAGAGGACAAAATTGGATTCAATTGAGTACCAGCTAATAAAATCAATCGACGCGAGGATTGAAAAACAAACCACTAAGTTTGACGCGAAGATAGAAGAACTAAACGAATCGGTTGACCGAAGGATTAAGGACGTCATTCAAGACATGGAAAAGCGGTTAGCCGGGCAAGCGGAAGAAACGGCGAGTCACTCTGGAAATATGGATACAAAAAGTAGTACTGAAGTGAAACTATTGGAAAATACTCCCCAACATGACCACAAACACGAAGCGTCAACTTGTAGCATCAAAACTGATCTGCCGACTTTTGATGGAAAAACCGTATGGGAGGAGTATTTGACGCTATTCGAGACGGCGGCCATGATCAACGGATGGTCAGCTATAAAAAAAGCATCCATATTGAGTCTTTTACTGCGTGGGGATGCCCTCAGGGTATTGCAAACGATTCCGCTGGAGGACAGGGTCAACTACACTGAGCTGACCAAACGACTTGATATGCGCTTTGGTCATCGGTATATGGAACAGATTTATCGGTCCCAGTTAAAGAACCGCTACCAGAAACCAACAGAATCACTCCAAGAGTTTGAGGCGGACATCGTGCGATTGGTGCAAAGCGCCTACCCAACTGTTCCCGATGACGTCTATGAGAGCCTGGCGGTAGAAAAATTTTTAGACGGTCTGAGAGAAGTAGAGACACAGCAGGCCGTGAAATTAGCCCGCCCGAAGACATTGAGTGACGCCTTGACTCAAGCCCTTGAGTTCGAGGCAGTCAAACAATCATTAAGAAGCCATCCTCGCGTCCGGGCCATGGAGGGCGTGGAAGAAGCCCCGTCGAACCTATCGATGGAAGAAATAATCCAGCGCGTATTGGAAGCACTCAAATTTAAGAAGCCTGAAAGACCTCGATGTTGGAATTGCGGCCAGATTGGTCATTTGCGGATTCGCTGTCCCAGAAAATCTCAAGATGGAAGAAGGTATCAAGAATCTTCGGAAAACTAGAATGGGTTGATGGAAAGGGGCAACCTTCGACCCGCACTACTAGCCTCCCGCGCCGTTCTGCAAGAGTCGCAACACTAAAGGGACGCACGGATAGCATATTTGTAAATGGATTGGTCAATGGAAGAAACCGGAAACTACTATTGGACACCGGAGCAACAATGACAATCCTACGGCCAGATATTGTCATGTCTAAAGAGCGTTTGTTCCCCTCCAGATGGAGACTTCGTACTGCGACAGGCGAAGCGGCTCGCGTTCACGGGGAGATGGTCGTCACTTTTCAATTTGGCGCAGTCACTGCCAAACAAATTGCGTTAGTGGCTGAAATAGAAGAGGAAGTCATTCTTGGCATGGATCTTATGACAAAGTTAGGATTTAAGCTTGACTTGAAAGAAGGAGTTGTCAAAATTGATGGCGAAGAACTTGTTCTTGAGGCGAATGAGAACGGAACCGGACAAGTTATACTAGCAGTGAACACGGTGGTGCCAAAACGTAGCGAAATGATTGTGCAAGCCTGCTTAAATGCCAAGCTTCCGGAAGGACTAATACTAATGCTCGAGCCTGGAAATACGATGCAAGCCCCTGGAGTCCTGGTCGCTAAATCGCTGATACGTACGACACAGGAGATACCCGTACGTTTGATTAATATCAATGACTTTCCTGTGGATCTGAAGAAAGGTAGCCCACTCGCAAATTATTCTGCAGTGTCCACAATAGTCCGACAGTTGAAAGACACCCCGTCGGGAGTAAATACGAAACTGCCCAAACATCTCCAGCGACTATTGGACGATTCCTGTCAAGAACTGACAGCAAAACAGAAACAATATATTGTAGAGTTAATCCGTCGGTATCAAGATGTTTTCGAAGGCTCGAAAGAATTACGCGGCCGGACTAACATTGTGCGACATCGAATAGATACGGGCGAAGCAAGACCGATTCGACAAGCACCGAGAAGGTTACCGCTGGCAAAAAGAGAAGAGGCTGAGCGGATCATTCAAGAAATGAACCAAGGAAAAATTATTGAACAATCAAATAGTCCGTGGAACTCACCTGTCGTACTAGTTAAGAAGAAAGACGGAACAACCCGTTTTTGCGTGGACTATCGGCAGCTTAACAACGTAACGAAGAAGGACAGTTACCCTCTGCCGCGAATAGACGACACTCTGGACTCATTAGTTGGATGCAAAATGTTCTCAACCCTAGACCTTAAGAGTGGCTACTGGCAGGTCGAACTTGATCCTAAAGATAAAGAAAAGACAGCTTTCTCGACTGGAAATGGCCTTTGGCAGTTCACCGTAATGCCCTTTGGTCTATGCAACGCGCCTGCTACATTTGAGCGCCTAATGGAGAATGTACTTCGAGGATTGTCTTGGGAAACTTGTCTCGTTTATCTTGACGATATTATAGTGCTTGGAAGAACTTTTGACGATCATTTAAAAAACTTAGAACAAGTGTTTCGACGGCTTCAAGAAGCTAGCCTGAAACTTAATCCATCTAAGTGCAACTTATTTCAGAGGACAGTGAAATATCTCGGTCATGTGATATCTGCTCACGGAGTTACTGTCGATCCCGAGAAAATAATAACCGTCAAAGAATGGCCAGAACCTAAGGACAAAAACGAAATAAGAAGTTTCTTAGGATTATGCACGTACTATCGACGATTTGTTCCCGGGTTTGCAGACATCGCTAAACCTCTAATCAGATTAACCGAGGAACGCAATGAATTTGTGTGGAGCCAAGACTGCCAAACAGCATTTGACGAGCTACGACAGAGACTAAGCAGCGCCCCCATCCTGAGTTATCCGAAACCGGACGAGAAATTTATCTTGGATACTGATGCGAGCAACGTGGGTATCGGAGGGGTCTTATCGCAAATGCAAGACGGCCATGAAAAAGTGATTGCGTACTTTAGCAAGGTGTTATCAAAACCAGAGCGCAATTATTGTGTGACGCGAAGAGAACTGCTCGCAGTCGTGAAGTCCGTCGAACATTTTCACAAATATCTCTACGGAAGGAAATTCCTTCTCCGAACTGACCACGCTGCACTGACGTGGTTGCTACGATTCAAAAACCCCGAAAATCAAGTAGCAAGATGGATCGAAAGACTTCAAGAGTTCGATTTTGACATTGAACATCGAGCAGGAACCATTCATCGTAATGCCGATGCTCTATCAAGAAGGCCCTGCGCTGAGAACTGTACTCATTGCTGTCGGGCAGAGGAAAAATCAGCTACAGTCGAAAGAGTGACTGTACGTGATGACGAGTGGTCCGAGACTGATGTGCTGATAGACCAAGAAAATGATCCAGAGTTAAAATACGTGCTCAAATGGAAGAGAGCTGGACATCGGCCAATCTGGGAAGAAATAGCTTCTTTATCTCCAAGCGTGAAAGCATATTGGGCACAGTGGAACTCCTTGACACTAGAAGGTAAATTGTTGAAGCGCATCCTAGAAAATGACGATGGGACGCAAAAGAGGCTGCAGCTGGTCATTCCAAGGAAGAGGGTCACCGAAGTGCTGAAACTAATCCACGATGGAGCATCCGGAGGCCATCTTGGGACCAAAAAAACCCTAGAAAAGATACGCGAACGGTTCTACTGGGTCAATTGCAAGGAAGACGTCCGCGATTGGTGCCGAAGGTGCGTGTGTTGTGCAACGGCCAATGGACCACAACGCAAACGAAGAGCACCTATGCGTCAATACAACGTTGGGAGCCCATTTGAGAGAATAGCGATCGATGTAGCGGGCCCGTTTCCTACATCAGAAGCCGGAAACAAATACATCTTGGTGACGATGGACTACTTCAGTAAATGGGTGGAAGCATACGCCATCCCGAACCAAGAAGCCGTTACTGTCGCTGACGTTATTGTGAAGGAATGGATCTGCCGATTTGGCATTCCGATGGAGTTGCATTCTGACCAAGGGAGAAATTTTGAATCGTCTGTCTTTCAGGGAGTGTGTGAAACTCTGGGCATTCGAAAGACGAGGACAACAGCACTACATCCGCAATCTGACGGAATGGTCGAGAGAATGAACCGGACTATGGGTAAATATTTATCCAAAGTTGTCGCTGATCATCAAAGAGACTGGGACAGACACCTGCACCTGTTCTTATTGGCGTATCGTTCTTCCATCCACGAGGCGACTAGACAAACACCAGCTAGTGTAATTTTTGGGCGAGAACTGCGCCTCCCGTGCGATTTGAAGTTCGGAGGGAAACCTGGAGAAAGCTTGGTGGGAGAAGGCTACGTCTCAGACTTACGCCGTCAGCTAAACGAAACTCATGACAGAGTACGGGTCAACATCCAAGATGCTAGTGATCGGATGAAGGATCGATACGACCTGGGAGCTGAAGGAGGTGGACACCAAGCCGGGGATCTGGTTTGGCTATTCAATCCTCAGAGACGGAGGGGGCTCTCTCCAAAACTCCAACGGGCGTGGGACGGTCCGTACGAAGTAATGAAAAAGATAAATGATGTAATATATCGCATCCGGAAGAGACCGATTGGAAAACCTAGGGTTGTTCATTTTAACCGCCTGAGCCCTTTTTTGGGCAGTAACGATGAGGCAACTGATCAGACAGTGCGAGTATGTCGAGTGCCGGCAGAAGAATTAACATTTGGCGAATTCATGATCCGACACGGTGACGGAAGAAAGGCCAGATATGGTGTAACCACCGAAGTGAGACAAGATTTATTTTTGACACCGAAAGATTATGCTCTGGTTCAAGAAATAAGTAAAGACTCGGACATGTCAAAGGGAGTCTTAAGAGTCACAAGACATAAGTACGGAGACATGAAGAGAGAAGCTCAAGAGTCGTCTTTGGGGGACACTCTGCAGGTACAACGCGAAGGCCGGGAGTTGTTCTTCCTAATTACAAGAGAAGCAGCCCATCAGGGGGCTGATTATCAAGTAATATGGGATAGCCTGGTAAGCCTGCGAAGGATGCTATTGGAGCAGGAGATCCAAAAGTTCAGCCTGCCCAAGTTGAGCTATCCGGACTGGCGTATAGTGCGAAGCATGCTCGAGGAACTATTCCAGCATACGGGGATTGAGATCCAAGTATGCTGCTATCATCCCTGGGTCAGTGGAATAGAGCGAAGGACAGTGCGATGCTATTTTGACGCAACCACTGGATGTCAACGTGGACCAGACTGCCGCTACGTACACGTGAATAAACAGCGAGTGTTCCGGGACGGAACAACAACTGAGGAGGGGGCAGTGTTACGGTCTAGCAGTAAGTTTGAAAATCGAACCATCCAGAACGCTATAAAGCAAAGGACAGGAATGATCGAGCGAGCGTCGACTAGAGCGCCAATACGAGGTTATGGAGAATCGAGGAATGCGCCTCGCGCGAGCCCTCGAATGTTGGAGATGCAAGGGGAAGCCATTTTGAGATCAGTGTTAAAGGCGGGTCTCGCTCTGACAGTACCAAAAGACAATGTTAATATAAATGTATAATGTAAATAAATACTCTGTACGTAGATAAATAAATATAACACCAGTTGACATAAATAAGCGTTTAAGTGTGAACCCCGGCACGTTACAATATATATATATCAATGATATTGCACTGTCACTGCCGAGATGCCACCTCGAGCAAGTGTGCGTGCATTGACTGATAATCGCCCGTTAGTTGACTCTAACGCACATAATATTATTAGTACTCTTCATAACTCCTCTCATAAAATCCCAAATCCCGGCTCGGCTCGCACGGGCCTCCGGAATGTGCGCTGTATTCCATATACGAGGTTTTGCTTTTAATATAAAGTTTTAATGATGACACCTTAGGATTTCGCTTTATTCTGGAATTGGAGAAACTTTGAGTAGGGTTGGGCCCCGCGCGAGGGCGGGTCAGGCCTGTCACTTTATTTAAATCATATTTTTGTATAATATATTCGTCGGATTAAGCATTATATTGTAATTATTCATTTTATTTAAGTAATAAAGGGAAAAAATTAAAGCCATGTAGCAAAAATAGACATTCATTAGATATTACAAGCATGAAAAAACGTATCAACCGACAACTGCGAATGCTGGTCGCGAGGCGTGTATAGCGCTCTGGTGTAAGCGAGCGCCATTTTAACTCTCATTCGTGGTCTTCTTGAAGTGTTACTGGAGGATCAATATTTGATAAAACAATCAATTGGGTATTTTTCGATGAATATATAAGGATATATACTATAGTATTCTGTACCCAGCATGTGCCTCTCCGTCTCTCGCTGCGCCCCTGAATAATCTTCTGCGCTATCAGCGCCCAGTGGGTACAAGTGATTAGTCAGACAATAGCCCGTGGGTTCGATGCACTGCCTGTGAAATTGGCGACAGAGAGCCTGCGTTTGATGTATGGAGGAGGCTTGCACCTAACGGCCCGTTGTTAATCGCACACGATGAAATCAGTGAGTTGCACTCAATACTGTACAGCAATTCTGATAAAATGGACGAACAATCAAAGGCGACACCTTTAACACAAAATAGTTATTGTAAACATAAGTTTTCTAAACAAGTTTTTATAACATTTATATAAACTTAAATTCACAGATTTTGAGAGCCGTCGTCAATGCACTTATTTTTCTGAATGTTTTGACGTCATATTTTTTTACTTCCTAATATTCCTCTTTTTTTAATACCGCCCAAAGGAGAGAAACCGATTTCTTCACTATTAAAAAAACTATCGGAATCCTATTGCTGCATAATAGGGCTGTACTAGACTCAGGCTATATTACGTAAATTCACCATTCCTAATGCCGATTAAAAAATTAGTACGGCTGTATATAAAAACACATTTTTTTTTTAAATACAAATTCTCATGAAAACACTACAACTGAATTTTTGAAAAGTTTGTAATCAAGTTCAGCAATTAATTTAAATTTATTAAAAGTGAAAATTGTCACTAGGTTTCAGAATCAGGAAAACCTCACTATTACAGGTTGTAGGTACAAGGCGTATCAAATCCGACACAGCCACAATTTACCCTTGCTACCAACAGCTTGACCATCTGCCTCCACTACGTAACCTCTTTTGTGAAATAAAGAGCTTTTCACCCTTTCTATTTATCCCCCGCTCGCGAAATCGAGATAAAAAGTTATGCTTAAAGTTACATTGGTTAAATAACGGTGTATTTGTTCGTAAGACACGTTTAAACACACAAAGGTTTGTTCTTTTCATTTCATTCAAGATATCAGGCCTTCTTATGAAATATGAAAAGGAACGGGCGATGGTCGACACGGGGGGCTTCCCGACCTGCTCCGATGATTCCGCGACCATTCTAGCGATTTATATCCTTTTGTGCCCTTTTAATAGTAATATGATTGATTATGGGCAATACGAATACTTTTCCTTCCAATATAAGACTGCGGTGTAGAAGGACCCGGGGACCCACTACACTATTTTTCTCTTAGAAAACCACTGGCTAATTGAAATGGTCGCCAACCTCCTTTATGGAAAAGCACTTGATAAAGGAAGATGGGCTTAGCGGGTAACTGAGTTATGATGTCTCCCACTCGTGGAATAATCCTGCGCAACGGTAGCGGCCGCGATAGCAAAGCCTCTTCATCGCAGGTAGGGACAACGCATCATCTAATAATAATCAAACAATGCGAGCGCATTAGCAATGAATTATTTCTTTACTCACCCGCGGGCCTCGTCAAGGGGGCGGGGAGGCTGGGGGAGGCTGGGGGAGGCTGGGGGAGGCTGGGGGAGGCTGGGGGAGGCTGGGGGAGGCTGGGGGAGGCTGGGGGAGGCTGGGGGAGGCCCGGGCGGCTCCATCTCGGCTTATCACACCTCTGTGGCGACTTATTTAATGTTTAAGATGTGCCTTATTTGCGCGTGAGGCTGGGCGGGCGCGGGATGGGCCTCGCGTGAATCGTTAGGCAAATGCGTGTGAGGAGACGAGATAATGTTCATTTTCGGCACTCCGAGCCTGACTTCAGCCTCTTGCGTTAGTTGCTTTTTAGTTTAATCTGCAGACTGCTACTATATGTTTCCGCGAAAACTATCAAATGGTTCAATTTGTGAGTGTTTTTTGTATTGAAAACGAGAGCTTACTTTTTATACCGTTCCTCGAAACTCTTAAAAAAACATTTATTAGAATACAGAAGGTCGGTCCGATCGCGTAAATTATTTTTCCGTGTAATTTTTTTCTTAGTAGTAAAAAGCTACTCTTTGCAGTGAAAGAAGAAAATTGACGTACTCGAATAGTTTGTTTTTCTGACAAACATTCTTCTATCCAGTTCCCAGGCTAACTAACGGCTGTCGAATCGTTTGAATAATATTTCTTTATTTTAATTTTGATCAGTACGGGTGTTTTCAAACGAATGAAAAAACTGTTATTGGTCGTAAAGTTTCAGAAACGTTTCAATAATTACGAATTCTATGAAAAACATTCCGATTAAAATTAAATTATAATGATATCTTATTCAAGTAAATAGTGATTTAAAGTTTTCATTTTATTTTAAATACTCAGAAAGGGTTTTGATATTAATTGTTTATCTTCAAATAATACATGCGTTTAAATAAATGTATGAATTATGTAAGTAAAGGATGTAGAATGATTCCATATATTATATTATATTTAAAAGCATATTTATTGGTCTAATAAAGTGACAAACAGAATGGTGCAAAAAAAAGGCGATAAAGCTTTTTAATTTTCTGGAAATTTAATTTAATAAAGCTGAAGAAATAAAACCTTATTTCTGTTGTATGGTTTTGATTAATTAAATTAATGCTAGAGTTTTTTTACAAAAATTTGAATGGTTTTTTATCGATTAAAAGACGAAAACATCCAGCAGTGGTTCTTTATTTTATAAAATTAATAGAAATGGAATAAAAAAAGACTTTTATCATTTAACAAAATGATCACCAAGTCTAAAAAAAATTTAGCTCCACTCAAACTGATGTTCCTCCACTCGTCCTTTGTTCCACTCGTAACTCTCTTATTGTACCAGACTTTTCTGGCACAAAGACTGTAATTGATGGGGATTTGGATGTGTGCCGGGAAGGGAGAGGTTAACTTAAACCGCCATCGTTTTCTGTTCGTATTCTCTAACTGTCATTTATTTTACATGAAGATAGTAACAATATGGTTCATGAAGTTAGCCACAATGCTGCCAACGTGCCGGTGGGGACCTAAACGGGCACATCCACAGCACATGAGGCCAGCGTCAAAACGCTTTACCGACGTCCCGTACACTCCCCCAGTAGGGCTCTGCCATACTCCTGATCCACGTCGGCTGTCCGTCTTTCCGGCGTCGGCGGAAGTGCGGGCGAACGTCGGGCTTGGCGTAGACGGAGGCGACGAAGACGGCGGTGGAGCGGCGATGGCGTCGGGCGGCCTGGGCGGCGGCGAGGGCATCGGGGCGGCGGCGAGTAGCGTCGAGCGGCTGGGGCGGCCGGGGCGGCGACGAGTAGCGTCGGGCGGCCGGGGCGGCGGCTTCCTGGTGGGCGCGTCTTGACCCGCAAGTTTAAGCGGCGAAGGGACATCGCGGGCTGCCAGCGCGGCCAGCGGAGGCGCAATCGGCGGCTCCCTGGCAGGCGCAGCATCGATGAAGGGCGCGTCCCGATCCGCCAGTCCTGTCGGCGGCGGGACGTCGCGGGATGCGAGCGCGGCCAGCGGAGGCGCAATCGGCGTCTCCCTGGCAGGCGCGGCATCGATGGAGGGCGCGTCCCGGTCCGCCAGTCCTGTCGGCGGCGGGACGTCGCGAGCTGCCAGCGCGGCCAGCGGAGGCGCACTCGGCGGCTCCCTGGCAGGCGCGGCATCGATGGAGGGCGCGTCCCGGTCCGCCAGTTCTGTCGGCGGCGGGACGTCGCGAGCTGCCATCGCAGCTGGGAGGGGCCCAGGCGACGGCTCCCCGTTGTGAGGCGCTTCCCGACTCGCAAGTCCAAGCGACGAAGGGACGCCTCGCGCTGCCATCGCAGCTGGGAAGGGCCCAGGCGGCGGCTCCCCGGGGTGAGGCGCTTCCCGACTCGCAAGTTCATGCGACGCAGGGGCGCCTCGCGCTGCCATCGCAGCTGGGAAGGGCCCAGGCGGCGGCTCCCCGGGGTGAGGCGCTTCCCGACTCGCAAGTTCATGCGACGCAGGGGCGCCTCGCGCTGCCATCGCAGCTGGGAAGGGCCCATGCGGCGGCTCCCCGGTGTGAGACGCTTTCCGACTCGCAACTCCAAGCGACGAAGGGACGCCTCGCGCTGCCATCGCAGCTGGGAAGGGCCCATGCGGCGGCTCCCCGGTGTGAGACGCTTCCCGACTCGCAACTCCAAGCGACGAAGGGACGCCTCGCGCTGCCATCGCAGCTGGGAAGGGCCCATGCGGCGGCTCCCCGGTGTGAGACGCTTCCCGACTCGCAACTCCAAGCGACGAAGGGACGCCTCGCGCTGCCATCGCAGCTGGGAAGGGCCCATGCGGCGGCTCCCCGGTGTGAGACGCTTCCCGACTCGCAACTCCAAGCGACGAAGGGACGCCTCGCGCTGCCATCGCAGCTGGGAAGGGCCCATGCGGCGGCTCCCCGGTGTGAGACGCTTCCCGACTCGCAACTCCAAGCGACGAAGGGACGCCTCGCGCTGCCATCGCAGCTGGGAAGGGCCCATGCGGCGGCTCCCCGGTGTGAGACGCTTCCCGACTCGCAACTCCAAGCGACGAAGGGACGCCTCGCGCTGCCATCGCAGCTGGGAAGGGCCCATGCGGCGGCTCCCCGGTGTGAGACGCTTCCCGACTCGCAACTCCAAGCGACGAAGGGACGCCTCGCGCTGCCATCGCAGCTGGGAAGGGCCCATGCGGCGGCTCCCCGGTGTGAGACGCTTCCCGACTCGCAACTCCAAGCGACGAAGGGACGCCTCGCGCTGCCATCGCAGCTGGGAAGGGCCCATGCGGCGGCTCCCCGGTGTGAGACGCTTCCCGACTCGCAACTCCAAGCGACGAAGGGACGCCTCGCGCTGCCATCGCAGCTGGGAAGGGCCCATGCGGCGGCTCCCCGGTGTGAGACGCTTCCCGACTCGCAACTCCAAGCGACGAAGGGACGCCTCGCGCTGCCATCGCAGCTGGGAAGGGCCCATGCGGCGGCTCCCCGGTGTGAGACGCTTCCCGACTCGCAACTCCAAGCGACGAAGGGACGCCTCGCGCTGCCATCGCAGCTGGGAAGGGCCCATGCGGCGGCTCCCCGGTGTGAGACGCTTCCCGACTCGCAACTCCAAGCGACGAAGGGACGCCTCGCGCTGCCATCGCAGCTGGGGAGGGCCCATGCGGCGGCTCCCCGGTGTGCATCGCACCATCGCGGCGGTCATCGCGGCGGTAACCGCGGCCATCCTCGCGGCCATCCTGGCGGCGATCCTTGCGGCCATCCTCGCGGCATACATCGCGGCCATCCTGGCGGCGATCCCCGCGGCCGTCCTGTCGGCCATCCTGTCGGCCATCCTCCTGTCGGCCACCCTGTCGGCCACCCTCCTGTCGGCCATCGTGTCGGCCATCGTGTCGGCCATCATCCTTGTGGCGACCATCGACTCGCTCGGGGTCGTTCAGGTTACCTGCGACCTTGATGCTGGACTGCCTCGCCGTGGAGGCTTCCATCTGCCTCATTCTCCTTGAGTCGGGGTAGGCAGGAATGTGGTGGGGCGGCGGCGACACTCTCGCCGCCGAGTCCGATCGGACATACATCATCGCCGGCTTGTCTGCTGTCCGGTGCAGTGGCGATGACATAGGGAACTCGATCGCCGGCTCTTCTGCTGTGCGGTGCAGAGGCGACGTTCCCGGATACGCTCTCGCTGTATCCTGTCTCGGATTTTGGAAGTCAGAGAATTGCCGCATTGCATCAGTGACGGCGGTCATTATCCGAGCCAAAGGATCGCTTTGCTGGGAAACCCATGTCGCGGTTTGAAGATGCGGGTCGTCCGAGTGAATTCTCTCCGTGTGTCTGTGAGGTGACGTCAGCGCGGCCCTAGCGGGGCTGGCGCTCGGTCCGGTCGCGGCGGCACTTTCGGCGAGCCTCTCTCTGGCGGCTGTCTGTGCGGCAGTGTTGGCTACCAGAACACTATACCGGGCCTCCATCTCACGCGCTACACGCTGTGCTTCCTCTATCTCGCGGCGCATCTGTCTTAGCGTATTATCTGCCGCTGTCCGATTGGAGTTTCGGGACGACATACTCTCCGAGTCGGACCCAGCTCTGTCCTTCGCGGCGACATTTACGCCGGAGCGGGTGGTCGGCATCTTTATAAATCTTACGCTCGCAAATGCTTCTTAAATCACGGGTTGTAAGGCCGTGATTTCCGCGGTTCAGACTTTAACACGACACACTTTCGGTCGTTTTACCACTTGTAGAACGCCGAAACTTCACCTTCCACATCCAAATCAAACACTGACTCTAATCCGGCTCGAAGGACCAATTGTACCAGACTTTTCTGGCACAAAGACTGTAATTGATGGGGATTTGGATGTGTGCCGGGAAGGGAGAGGTTAACTTAAACCGCCATCGTTTTCTGTTCGTATTCTCTAACTGTCATTTATTTTACATGAAGATAGTAACAATATGGTTCATGAAGTTAGCCACAATGCTGCCAACGTGCCGGTGGGGACCTAAACGGGCACATCCACAGCACATGAGGCCAGCGTCAAAACGCTTTACCGACGTCCCGTACACTTATGGTTTTCATTATTTAATGCTTTGAAAAGGTTGAGTCTATCTTATTAATTTATTTTTATGTGATTAAAATATTTAATTATTAGAGTTTTTATTTTGCTTATTTAGCTTTGTTAACTTTTGTGAATTTATTTTTAACCTTAAAAAATATTTTAATTCTTAAATCAAACATTACTTATTTTGTAATGAAGATAAAGATGAATAACCCAATAACATTAATAGTAATAATAATCTTCTAGCTATTCATGTATTTTTTTTTAAAAAGAAGTATTTAAAATCAACTCGGTGTGTTATAATATTCTTAGACGGTACTGGGCTATGTCCAACGACCTGAACACTTAAATACAAAAATATTCACTGAACTAAACATACATAAGGTATATCGGCATCTTTATAACTGTGAACATTGTTCATGTTGTATTGAAATTGTATGTGTACGCAAAATGGAATGAATTGTATATTTTATATTGTATCTATGGCAACGAGCATTCGCCACTGCGTTTTAATATAATAACAGCCAAGCCTCCTGTCGACTAAGCATTGAAATCCATACGAAACTTCAGTACTTGGTATTTGTAATAATTTAAATTATATATATATAAAATATAATTTAAATTAAATTAAATGAACATCGTAATAATTTTGGCTTGTACATCTATTGGGCATGGAAACCACTGGCTTGGCTTTCATTTTGAAAGGCCCGGCTCCCCTGGACGTAAACTGTCTTGTGTTTGTGTCTCCCCGCGTTTTATGGTTGTTTTTGTGTAAAGTTTATTTGTCGCATTTTGTCGTTACTTACATATCGTAAATAAAACCCTCGCCTGCTGACCACCTGAGGAAGGAAATGAAAAGCTATAATATTTTAATGGGCTCTAACATTGAAAGGAATCTTACGTTGTTAGCAAATAACATCCAAAAAAATTATTTACAAAAAAAACATCTAAACAACTATCGTGATTTGAGTCCAGGAAAACAATATAATTCAATGTTTCATATTTCGGTATTGATGAATCGGTGACGGCGGAGAATGAAATAAAAATCAAACAGTCATTGCATGAGCTTTGTACTAAATTGAGAGCAGAAGAGATATAATTATAATATTTTGGGTATCTGGGAATGAGCGCACCTTTTCGAGAGTGCGTAGAGCTATTGCTTGTATTGACGCCGCTTTCTCGTTGAATTGAAATGTGAGAATACCAAAAAAGTAAAAATGCGGCACAAAAATTAAAAACCTAATATTAATTATAACAGATTCCAAACCCTGTAAAAAAATTTATAAATTTTGATGTTTTAATGATTACAATGGTACTTACGTACAATGCAAAATTTTAACAGATATAAATTTAATAAAACCACTTCGTTGCGAGCTCTGGACTCCGTGGTCGGAAAGCGAGCGTGCTAACCACAGGTTCAAGAGGCGGCCCTCCATATTCTCTCTCTAAATCTCTATTTCAATATTTTTTTATTTTTTTTACCCATGACGTGCGTTCTTCCTGAAAACAGAATGTTTTTATTTTAGGAAATAATTGTCCAAATTGTTGGGGGAGTAATGATACGAGCGCGTCTTATGTTACCCGGGGACTTAAAATTTTAATACAACTCATCATTTTAGTAGCACCTTCAAACATACCACAAATAAAAATGTTTAGCTGTAGAAATGAGTACACTTTGTTCAAAACTATTTGTACAAACTCATTTATCTTAATCTCACGATTGAGGGCTATTGACACAATCTTCATAATATTTACTAAATAGTTTTTTAGTACGACTTTTTTTTTTTAAAATAAATTATTAAGATTAGATATTATGTCCTCCTTGTGTTCTATTGGTATTATACCCCTCCCGTCCCCAAGAAACGATCGATGTGTGTTTCCAATAATTCTAGTTTTTGATGAGTATGAACGAAGGAGAGCCCGGCGCCTCGGAGTGGAGCGAGTCGCGGCACATTTATGCGAATGCTAAACTTACAACAGACCATACCGTGAAATATGTATTATCCGTGCGTCGTGCGCAATGTACGTTTTATGATAAAAGGAACATAAAACAAGTATGGCCGCTTCCGCCGCCATCTGCAGAGGGATGCGATAAAAAGTTTATCCATTTATTCATAAGTAATTGGCGCCCCGCCATTGCAGCTGCACGCGGCGCGCATTGGAGCCCTTGTTCATTCTTATGCATTTATAAATAACCTTCCCATTCTGTTGCTTGTGCATGGCTGCCATTCCGTACTCTGGGCGTGTGTAAAGGATCTATAATGGAATAGTGGACATGGAATGATTGTGGAGCGATGTGCTCTGGAAGTACTTTGTCGAGATGGGGGGCTCCTGCTATTATTTCTGTAGCCTGCTGCAAAAGTAATATCAGATCTAAACGCCAGAGCTTTGCAAGGAAAAGATTTATTATAATGCTATTGGACAGCAGCAATACACAGACTTTTCTTTTCAATTTAGAAGGACCCGGGGACCCATTACACTTTTTTCCCCTTAGAAAACCATGAACACTGGTTCAGCATGAGTATTAATAATACCCCGCAGTATATATTTTATTTCATTTTTAATGCCACTTATGGAAGACGCTTTTATATAAATGATGTCAATAATTGCGATATAATTGAAAAAATCAATATTTTTGTTAGAGAATACTTGGTGGAATTCCATTTTAATATTTTAAATTAAACACTTGAGTGATTTTTAATTTGAAACTGGGTCAGTTTAATAGTGCCAACGGGAAAGGTTGGCGAAACCAGTCACCGATAAATGTTGAAAAATCACTCAAGTATTTTATTTAAAATATTATAATTAAAATCATAAATTGTTTGGGTATTTTTTGTAGTTCTGCTTAATCTATATAAAGTAAACCTAAACATTAACCGCTGATTATTAATGAATATTTATTTATATATACGCCTTATTCCCTCGGGCAGATTTATTGTGCATAAAATATATGAGTAATAGATTCAATGACACATTCTAGAATTTTGTTTTTGCATATTGTTATCAGAAAACATAAGTGTAATAATTATTATTATTATTACAATAACATCATTCCGGGCTTATTGTTTGCTTTCAGACACATAATTTTCAAATAAATTTAGTAATGAATCTTATTCATTTTAGGGTTAGCACGAAGAATTTGGATTCCAACTTCCCGCATGCTCGGAGTCCACCCTCCCTGGAGACCCCCTGGAGACCCCCTGGAGACCCCCTGCAGATAATTTTTGGAACATAAAGCAGCGCCCCTCGGCTCACCTCGCCCGGCCTAATGAGCGAGTAGGTAGTTCCTAATGTAAATGTTACTATCGCATTACAAGTTTACAGTAAGCCTCTGTGCGCTAATTCAGTGTAAGTTTCTTTACAAGGATTCCAACAAAATTTCTGCATATGGGAAAACTCACCTCCCGCAGTTCGTTCACCGCAACTCACTATTAAAATAAATACGACATGACAGAAAGAACTCGTGCGTTTACAAAATATTGTAAAAACATTTAAAGAATACTTGGTGAAATTTTATTTTAAATATAATAAAATACTTGAGTGAATTTTCCACATATTAATTTTTTATTGGTGAGCGGTTTCGCCTACCGTATAATCAATCTCAGTTTGATAATGCCAACGTGAAAGGTTGGCAAAACCGGTCACCAATAAATAAAAATTTACATGTGGAAAAATAACTCAAGTTTATTTAAACTACTACACCTAGTTAAAATGTTTTAATAAAAAATACGCTTGTTGATACAGCTCTTATAATGAAAATAATTAATCAGTTTAATCATCTGCCGTCGCCGCTGGTAGAGTAGTGATAATAGGGTGGGACTATTGAATGATTGTCATTTTGCTCGAGCTTTTGGATAAACTGCCGTAGAGAAAAACACGTAATAAAGTGTTTATATTTTTTTAACAAAGACATGCAACAAAATATTATTGAATACTCGTGAATATTTGACACATTCATCAGCGTAACCGTCTCGGCGAATTGCGGGCGGCCCCTGTAAGGAGGACGCGGGGCCATCACTACTTGTGAGCCATTGTTCTGAGCCGAGCCCCTTAATTACCACTCTGTGTCACGTGATATCCCTCCTCCTTCCCTCCTTTCCTCCTTCCCCCTTCCCCCTTCCCAAGCTACCATCCTTTCATTTTCTATTAATGTTTTCATACCGAAGCGCACACAAGTAAAAAGCTCTCAGGGCTCTCAGCCGGCAAGCTGTATCATCTTGTTGCCTCACCTGTTCCAATAGCATTCCAGAATTTGTGTATATATATATATATATATATATATATATATATATATCGTATAAATATATATCGTAGTAATAAAAAACAATTTAAACCAAATTAAGAAATATGTCGATTTTTTGATTAACGTCAATCAGATGCGTATTTATTACCCATTACGGGTTTATTATAGTATTACTAATATGATTAGGCACATTAGTTCATACATAGAAGATGATTTAAAGAAACTCTCTGAAAAATATCATCGTTATTTGTGTGGGATTTGAACCCACATCCCCTGGTTTACATGACCGGTGTACAAGTTAGTACAAGGGTAAGTACACCGGTCATGTAAACCAGGGGATGTGGGTTCAAATCCCACACAAATAACGATGATATTTTTCTGAGAGTTTCTTTAAATCATCTTCTATGTATGAACTAATGTGCCTAATCATATTAGTAACAAATTAAGAAACACAATCTAAAATGGTTTGTAGTATTTGTAAGAGACGGCCGCTTCAGACGCAGCAGAGAAGGATGCATCAATATATGAAATGCCTTTAAACCCGATGCTGTCACGAGTATTTCGACATCTGGAAAAGAGATGAGAAGAGACAGTGGAAGCGAATTGAAATCACGTGAGTAGAATGCGGGCCGACAGCGCTACGGGGTGAATTTATTCTGAATAGGCCACGTCATAAAGTGATAGAATGGTTAGTTCGACATTCTCAGCGTATTTCATATAAGAATATTGAATAAAGTTATTGAGAATTATTAACTTATGCGGTTATATGATTAATTAAAGAGACTTTCATAGAAATCTTGTTTTTTTCTGATGTAGACACTAAAATATAATAAATCTGTACAAAAAATAAGATCATTAATGACTTCTAATTATTTTGGTTTAATGATATTCATCGATAATCCGAAGAATTTCTCAACGACATACTTATTAATCTAAAAAATATGAATTTATTGTAACATTATCTATTATTACTGAGCAATTTTCTGTGAATTATGAATGAAAATATATATTTTCATTCGTACATATTGATTGCCATTAAAATGATACTGATCAATTTAAAAACATACTTTCATAAAATAATGAGTATATTTATTTAGTTTTTTTTATCACAATGATAGTAGTTCAGAACTAACCATTGCAAATGTAATTTGCAATGACTGAAACAAACTTATTTGATATTCGTATTTCAAGCTCTACAGGCTTTATAAAAAAAATCCAAATGTTATCAACAAAAAAAAAAGAATTACTCTTATTAAAAGCTAGTTAATTTTATTTTTTTTAAATACTTGTTTGATGTCGCTATGGTGTATTATTATTTTTCCCGAAGGACTCAGTTTGAGTAGTTGTTATTAACTAAACCCATATCTTCGAGACTTCTACCGGACGTTCCGAAAATCAAATGACAATTTTCGAACAGGTTATCAAAGATAAAAGATTTAAATTAAATCCATTCAGCCAGAAATAATGAATCTTAGAGGCTTCGTGCACTCAATAGAAAGGATAATTTTACTAAACCGATTGACAATATAACCAGTAATATTTTCAAAGACTATTGTTTACTATTAATTTATATGCCTATTTTGTGGGTTGAACGTCAATCAAGTGCGTTTTAATTACCTTTACAGGCTTATACAAGAAACACTCAGAGTTATTTTTCTTTTGAGAGTTTCTTTAAATCATTTTCAATGTGTAAAAAAATATTCCTAATCATATTAGTAAGTATCATTTTCGTTTATTTAATTAAATTGACCCAATACTGGGTTTGAACCAGGACGATAATAATTCGGACACGACATAAAATGAAGGAACCCAAAACCGCTTTCAGATATTTTGACTTTCACCATTCTCAAAAGATTTTTTAAACACCTAAGAATATTTTATAATTGAATCAGTTTAACATGAAGACAAAATAGCTTAACTTTAAAAAAAGTAAGAAGTATTGTATTTTTGGTTGCGACAACAAATACTACATGGTTTCTAATTAAATTCTACATTCAGACACAGAAGCAGTAGCTGCTGATAATTATTTAAACATTATTGTTGATTCGATTAAACATCGCTTATCTATTAACTTTAATTAAGACGAGAAAATGGCTCGCTTTTTTAAAATTAACAACTCCTTTTAATTTTTTATAGACAAAAGAACGTCCTTTTTCCCTTTAATCAATTCCTAATTCAAAAAATAATATTTCAGCTCACGCTCTCGAGCAACTCACCCCAGAAGGGTTGTATTTAGGGTAGAAGGTGGAGGACATGTCTCAATGTTATATCAATTGAAATCCATTTTGTTTTTTCTTTCGTTTATTGGATAATTATCATATACTTATAAAAAACTACAAGTATATTTCACAAAGACAGTAAGTCTCCCTCCGCCCTGCAGGGGCAGCGCTCATTACAAAGCAATATAACAAATCAACTTCATTTTCTATACTTAGTTATTACAAATATGTGTACCTGAAGTGTGTCTTGATATAAAATTAAATTTTTCAGTTGGAATAGTTTTGATATTACAAATGAACAAGCAAATACGACAAAAGATAGAGTGGCATATTTTTAATAAAAAAAACTAGAATTGTAACTTAAATAAATAAAAATAATTTGATTTTCACTCAAAACAAAAACATTAGAAAAACCTGAAACAGTTTTGTGCATTCGTGGATTACACCTTTATTTAATCAAATGAAAATTCTTTGAGGATTTTACTAAGACGAAACAACATTGGTACAATTCAATGGATATTCTTACAGGAAAATCTTTGTACTACAAATAACCATAAAGACATAATTCTTAGGCCGTATATTCCAGATTCCATCATACAAATACGAGTAGATGTATGTTCTCGAATCTGTATCTCCAAAAAGAGACAAGATTTATCATTGTACAAAAAGGTGCGCATGCGCGCTTACCGCTGGATCATGAACACAGGATGTTCAAGAAACAAGGAAAAAATATCCCTTCATTCCGCGTTGATACAAAATTGTCCTCCTTTTTGGAACTGTCCTCCAATCCCGCTGGGACAGCCCCGGCTGTGCGTAGTAATAATTCCCTTTTGGGGCGGCCCGGCGGCCTCTCTGTTTGCATATTTCAGAGAGAGTTTTAAATAGGCGTTCTTGAAAAAATCTTTTTTGCGAAATTATGTAAATTTACATTGTCTGAATTTTGTTCCAGGTACAACACTGCTCCGAGAAGCGGCCGCTCGTTACGAGATGCTGGTAGCGACCGGCCGTCCTGCTCTTCGTCAGCCTCCTTTATAAGCTCTTCATCAAACACCCTCTAATCACTAATAAAACAGTAGGTTCATCTGCAAATTCACCACTTCTTGTATCATATTATTGTTATTTATTTAGTACATCAATTGAGAAAATCGTTACCTCGTTAACCTGATGCGGGTTAAACTCAATGAAGCACTTGACATTTTTTTAAAGATATCCGCTCTTTATCCATAATTTAAAGGTGCCATAGTTGTAAGATAATAAAATTTAACGAGTCCATACAAAACGCGAAAAATTTGATATTTACTAACACAACCAAATTAAAAATAAAAACTACGTAAATAAAAAATACACCGCATCAGACATGCATAGTAAATATTAAATTAAAAAATCTAAACCTCAAAACTTATAGCAGTATTTTGAACTTCTATAGACAGTTATATACTGATATAGTTACAGTATATCCGTTTGTAGAAAATTATAAATTGTCTCCAGGTTCAAAGAATAGTAAAATCCGTAAATATATACTCTATCTGATGCGGGTAATTCCTAAGGTCCCCGTATATAACACATCTAACACTAAACACAGCCGCGATCGCATCTCAGTACTTCTCACTGTACGCCTGCCTGCTTCTAAGCAGCCTTATCTTCTTCGGTTAGTGTGGTTGTAAATACTCAGATTGAGACGAATATTCTGGAAACATCTTAAAATTCTTACTATTATTGTTGCTTTTCTCCTAAACAGTTTTCGAAATATTCCGTTGCGTTGTTTTTTGCAGTCGTGCATTGTCATTGCGCGCAGCGGATAAGTCAGTGACGGCAGCCCCGCCCGGCTAATTGTCCCCGCCGGGTCCCCGCAGGTCCCCGCAGGTCCCCCCGGGTCCCCCTCGGGTCCCCGCAGGTCCTCCCGGGTCCCCCTCGGGTCCCCCCCGGGTTCTTCCCGGGTCCTCGCATTAGGGTTGAGAGCTTTCTCGGGTAGTCCCCGCGCCGACCGCGCGCTGGACGCACCTAATGGACCGCAGCTCTCCGCTGCCTTGTTATTTTTATTGTTCTATATAATATGTTTATTTATTTAATCTTTAATTAGTTTTTTTATTTAATTTAATTAAAATTTAGCATATTTTCTGTGATTAACATGTACACGATAATCTGTGACGTACCAAGCCGAATACAGGCGATATTACCAATGATCGCTAACTATCGCTTGCCTTCTTGCATCTTTGCTCAACAACATTACCCTATAAGTCTTCTCATTCTAAAGTCATCCTGGCTTGCTTACTTGTAGAATTATATTTTTAAAAAACACCAGGAGCTTTTACGCAAGTGAAAATAAGAATTTTCTGTCTGTTGAAATATTCCCACGTGATTTTCGCAGAAACCCAGAAGGTCCAGAAGTACAGATAAAAGGAGAAGGTGGAAATGGCTCGCTAAAAGGATTGCGGCGTTCATTTGTTATTTTCAAAAAACAAAAGCTCCCGGTTGCAATATTTGCATTTAGAATGAGAACATCCCGTACACAAAAAGCGTTAAAACCGCGTTGCAGAATGCACCCAGTCTGATGCAGATTTGTAGTAATTGCGGTCTCTGGCGGGAAGGCGAGACTGCAGGAGACGACAATGTGACGACAAACTGCGGCGGGCTTTATCCCGAAAGCGAAAGACATTCGTGTTTAAGCAATCAGAAAACGAGAATTTTACGATCTCACTAAATTATAAAAATAAGACGATGTCCGAAAATGGCAGATAGACGTGAATCTTAAACATTCAAAGGCGAATGCAACTTTATTTGGCTTGATACATTTTTTACATTCACCATATTGTATTCAATTTTTCGATTCGGATCTAAAGAAAAAGTTATTGCAACCTTTGAATTATCTAAGCATGGATGTCCCTTGCTCGCGGAGATCAGAAAACTGTAGTGTAGGTGGCTACCAATGTACTCCATTGATACTCACCACAGTTTTATCTCATCGTTGGGCTACTTCTGAAGAGAAGTAGAAGTAGTATGTGCCCCACTGCATGCTTCAGGCATGCAGTGGGGCACAGCCGAGAAGGGAGCTCCTCAACACACTTAAAACTCTTATATATATTACATACCTATCATCAAGCATTCACTAGCTTTCTGCTCTTCTGCCTTGCTTCAGGTATTTCGAAAGGCCAATTGGAATATATTATAAGTATCTATCAGTAAATACATTAATATCATTAAAATAAAACTGTTACTATATATTAGTTATAGAATGCATTTTTTGCATCATGTCTTGCTTTCAAATAAAATTATTTTTTAAAATTGGGTCACGCGCCACCACGAGCATCGCGTCACATCATACATTATAAATAAAAGCAGAGTAAGAATCACCGGGAGATAAGGGTTCGTTCTACCAACAATAAAACTCCGGTGTTTTCTCGAGAGTTCCCCGAAGCGCAGCGGGAAGAGCCCGCCGACTTCCAGAAAATTTCCCACTTATATTTAAGTGGCGTTATTCAAGCGGAAAACAAAGAGAGATAACAAGTTCCCGGATAATAATGACACCCCTCTGGACAGTTTCAAATTAAAGAATTTACAACTTACGGCGAAACTTTCTTATTCCCGGCCACTGAGACTCCCGCCCACCTCTGCCCTCGCGGCCTGCAGGCAAGTGACTCTGATGTTAATACTAAATGCAAGCCAAGGCTCGAAATAATAATAATAACAAATCCGAATCCAATGCAAGAGTCTGCAAAACTTTAATAACACAAGACTATGGGAATTTAAATGACGTGCGTTGAATTGTACAAACTATATATTTAAAAAAAACACTCAGCCTATTCTAAAATGCTATTATTTTATTCAAAATGCATCGCCGTTGGTTGAAAAGCGACATTGACTTTTTATTTATTATTTTTAGAATTAAAAGAAGGTTGTTTCCATTCATCGCTTTAAAGTGTTTTCTTTTCTTCTCGGGACATAAATATTATGACAGTTGAACAGATAACGCCCATTTCTCATAAACTTCTTTTCACTTGCAGCCATTCTCCCAGAAAAGTCGTTGTCTGAAAATGACGCTTTTTAAATGAAAACATTTAAAAATACCTTTATTCTTGCAGAACGGAAAAAAGACATCTACACCCCCTGGACAAATACAACAAAGTACCTAACTGGTGTTTACCTGTAGAAGTATTTAAATTTTAATTGCATATTTTCTGTGTTTTAACACACTCTGCACGTGTTAATAATGCGTCACACGCGCGGAACCGGAGTGATTATTTGTAACAATTGACTTATTAAAATTAAATATTGAATTCAAAGTAAGGATGAAAAAACCGTAGGTCAGTGGTTACCAAGCTTGCTGACCGACTACGGAGTTGAGCGTAAAACTATGAATAATATTAAATACATGTAATTTTATTTTTATTAAACTAACGACATCGAAAACCCTCTAAGAAACAGCCCTTCGGTGGTTTTTCCATACGAAACATTGCAAATTGTTTCTGTTGTTTTTTTAAATCGAATACTTGTTCTTACTAAAAAATTACAATTATATATTTAACAAGAATGTATTCTAACAGTTCTCATGTTTGGTTTTGTGATTTTATTTACTACTATTACATTTATCATTATTAAGTAAAATGGTAACGATTTTTTTTTTCGATCAAAGTAATCGAAAAACCTATTATTTTGGCAACATATTCAATTTTTATCACAAATTAAAATAACTCAACAACACACTCATCACCAGTGCTGAGACAAAGAAAACGAAATCATCCGAAGACGAGGCTCCGCTGAGGCAATATTTACCCTCTGCGATGGAGCCTTATTAATGACGTCACTCTAATGCTTCCCTACGTCAAAACAATTAAAGATGGCAGCCGCCACGTCTGCTGCAGACGCCAGCTTACAAGATTACTCCAGCAAATTACTTTTGATATGCATTCATGCCGCAGTTGAAAAATAATTTGTTTTGAAATCATTTTGATGCCTGTGAAATTTCACATTTTAGTTTCATGATGAAAAATATTTGTAGCCTTTTTAATTAGTGTATATTTAATAATAAATAAACAGAAACTGTGAAACTTAGTTTTATACCAAGTCAATGCCCTGAAATGATTTCTTCTTCGTTCCATCGCTTGTGTGCCACTGTTAGCGACTACATGAATAGCACAATGATGACACAAAAAAATATCTTGACAGAATATTTGTTGCCACACTTATACCTTGCAACGCCGAAATTCCAAGTACACGTGAGGCAATGGTCAATAACAATGCAGTTTTTCTGAAAAATCCTATTATTCGTCTCCCCAGAAAAACTACGGGACACCCACACATCTGGCTTTAGAACGCCACTGTGTCGATAAATATAAATCATCAAATGGGTAATAGATTAAAAACATTATTATTTGTGAGCTCTTTCGACAGAAATCAAAAAAGCTCACAAACAAAAATGTGCGTAATTGGTTTGAATACGAAGTATTTTCAAATAAAACAAGTATGTCGTGGATATCACTGTATCACATACAAAGTACCTAAATACACCCCTTTTTTATATTTGTATTAATATATTTATTCCAAAAATATACAACTAAACATATTTTCTTCACGAGGTAGAAGGTCTTCGCCATAGATACTAATCTATTCTAATCTAATACGCATTTAGGACAGACAATCCGTAAAGCTCCGAGGCACATTTTCTTTGTTTGGCCCTCAATAAAGCATTATTAGAAATATGGCCTTTGTCCCTAAATAAGAAAAAGCTGTAGTTTAAATATTAATAACAGGGAAACAATATAATAGTTCTGACATTTCGCTCTCGGGTTCGGTTATTGTCGGATCCGGCCAATTGTCGCTGTAGGCTCGAAATTTAGGAATCCAATTCGAGAATTCCGTAAGACGAACCGTAAAATCTTCTTTAATATAAATTTCGTTCTTACTGAGACTTGCTGAGAAAAACAATCGTCAAACCTTATTTTATATTATATTTAAATAAGCTTTCGTTTCTATGGCTTAATAATCAGGCGGCGCAGACGGATCAAAAGGAATAAACGATATTTTTATTTACCACACTGCATTATACCGTGTCGCCGGCTAAACCAGGACTTGGGCAATATTTACGACAGGTTCTGGTCATGCCTCGCTTTTATTTTACAGTTTTATTCATCCTTGGCTGTGAAGCCTTTAAAAAATAACCCGGTAGTTTAGTGGAAAGCACTTAATATTTAATTTTTATTTCTGAAAATAAATAAAACTCAATTAAAGTAAACAGAAAAAAGGCCTGAAACTATAAATAAAAAGTAAACCACGACGTTCTCAAGTCGGCTTAGTAGAGGTTGGGAGTTGAAGGTTTTATAATGATAAACGGATTTATTAACAATTTTTTTATTGTATATACAGTGCTTACAAAAATTTTAATGTGCACACACATCCATCATTAGATATTTAAATATATATTTTTAAAAACTCTCAAAAAAGATGTTTTCCAACACATTCAAAATATAAACATCACGGATCATAACATTTATAGGAAAAAATATTTTTCTAACTATTACATAAATTTGTAATTAATAATCGTATTTATTTTTCACGTAAATCACTTTGAACAAAAGAAGATAAAATTTATTATGTGTATAACATTTATCTATTTAGGCATGCGTAGAAAATATTTAGATTTGAAGCCTTCCCGGTGAGCTCGTCGGCGGACTTCTTGCAATTGCATGACTCTTTCGTATTTTATAAAAAGATTTGGTAGTGCAAAAAATACATTCAGTGAAATAAGATTTGATATTTGTGGTATTTTTTAGTTTTTGAAATCATCGAGGAAAACCTCTCTTGCGTGTCCTTCCGCGTCAGGGTTCAGATATTTATTCAACGTTTCGGCTTCGTCACGGGAGTCATTTTGAAGAAACTCCGCTCAAAAGAATTTCTAGCTACCGAAACATCGAATTGAAACCCAAGACTTGTACTTTAATAACGGTTGTCAAAACCTGCTCGTTCCATATTAATTAAACACGGTTTTTGTTTTCCCGAAAAAAGAAAGTCTGGGTAATCTCATCAACACAGCAGAAAATGAATTATTTTATTCTTTTGTATATAAAATTAAATGACACTGAATACTTAAAAAATACGAAAAAGTCAAAATTACGTAATAATGTTCGATACCCAGTCTCCTTCTTTTTGTTAATATGACTTTTAAAACATCATTTTCATTACTAAACATAAATAAAGTAGATTTTCATATCACATTTTAGTTTTTTTAATATTCAATACCTCCAACATAAACTGAAGCTAAGATATATTGTATTTAATACATGTTTTTTTATCAATATCAATATATTAATGAACTGTGAACATATATATAATAAAATCGGAATTTAAATGTTTCGTTTTTCTCTTTGGCATTATTTATATAATAAAACAACAAAAAAAACCAAAATATTTGAAATTTATTATATTGATTTTTAATTTAAATTCGTAGTTTAAGTAAATACGTTTAATTCAAAAAAATATTAAATATATATCGATTGCGTACATTTTTGAAGGCAGTATGAAGTTGGAGGTATCGATTTGACACATTGGAATGAAAAGTTTTTTGAATCATCGATAAGGATCTTTCGTGACTTCGTTGCCATAATTGTTAATTGTGCCGAGCGCAGGACGCTATTAGATATCAACTCGAGCTCGGCCCGAGGGCGGCGCAATCGAATCAAAAGCCAAAGCCAAAAGACCACTGAGGATTTCAAATAAAATCAGTTACAATATTCAGATATATTTGTAAATAAATAAGACTCTTTTGGTTTATTTTGGAACAGGGAACACAAGATTGACGACAAAATATAATTTTAATAAGTATTTAAATTGGAAGTTATAAGTTTTCAAGTATCGCAGCTGATACGTGTATCGAATATAGATTGAAGGGGATGGTCGTCATCACCCTCGCCCGCACTCTGGGTCACTCGCGAGCCGTCCATCGGCTATTCCATCCCCCGGCAGGCGGCCGCTGAGGCCGGTCCCGGCCCGGTCCTGGCCCGGTCCTGGCGGCTGCCGGGGCAGGTCCTGGCCCGGTCCTGGCGGCTGCAGGTCTCGGTCAGCAGCCAGCTGCCGAGGCAGGCCGCGGCCAGCAGGCAGCCGCTGAGGCAGGCGGTCGGCGCCGCGCCTGCGAAATACACTCGATGAGTCGTGTTTGTAATGAGAAATAATATGTATTTGGAAATCGTCGATTTTTTGTGTTTTTGCAAATCTCTCGCCACCCGCACCGGAGGTCCGAGGCGAAAAACACATCAAAGTTCGCTCCAGTATTATCGGGTCGACGCTGGAGAAGTGAATTAAATTTTGACGATATTTTTAAATTTGAGCTAGCGGGGAGACCGATGAGGATGCACTGACCCGCGGCGGAGGGCCAGGCGAGGCCGAGCGAGGCGGGCGCGAGGCGCGCGGCGGCCTGCGCGGTGCGGCGGTGCGGGCCCCCGGGCAGCCAGGGCGGCAGCGCGGCCTCGCAGCGCACGGTGAGCGCGCCCCCCGGAGAGGTCCCGGCAGAGGTCCCGGCAGAGGTCCCGGCAGAGGTCCCGCCAGAGGTCCCCGGAGAGCCCCCCGACACGCCGCCGAACAGGCCGCGCTCCGCCACCACGCGCAGCCCCAGCGAGCGCGCGCGCAGCCCCAGCGCGTCCGCCGCGTGCTCCGTCGGGCCGCCCGTGCTCAGGAACGACTCCTGCCGACAGTCAATGGGTCAACCCAGGTGACACTCGCGAGCAGACCTAATCAAAGCAGGGACCTCTGGACTCACGGGGCGGTCGTTGACGAACCACGTGAGCTCGGCGGGCGGCAGCGAGGGCGCGGAGGTGCACGTGGCCTGCAGCTCCTCACCCAGCGCGTAGCGAGGCCGCAGCCCGGCGATGACCGGGTCCGTCAGGGGTAGCGCTGGAACAGAAGCGACCCACTCTGCTGTCAATCTACGAGGTATATCTCGAACACTTCGAATGAGACTGTATTTTTGTATTAAGTGATAAGATACTTTACAAATTCATATTCACTATTCGCTATCGATTACAGTTTTCATTTATTTTTTGGATATTTAGTTTTAATAGGCTTTTATAAAATTGTATCGCAAAAACCACTACTATAGATTATCAACAACAGAGTATTATATTCCATATTTATAATATATACGATAAGTCAAAAAGTTATGTGATTAAGCATATTTTTTCACACATTGAAAACGATTAAAGAAAACTCTCAGAAAATATCATCGTGACTTGTGAGGGATTCGAACCCACATCCCAAAGCTTGGGGATGTGGGTTCGAATCCCTCACAAGTCACGATGATATTTTCTGAGAGTTTTCTTTAATCGTTTTCAATGTGTGAAAAAATATGCTTAATCACATAAACATACTAATACCTGCATGGGTAAATAAATACGCATCCTGATTAACATTAATCCAATTTAATATAAATCAAAAAGTTATGTTACAAAATAGATTTTTTTTTTATTATTAAGTACGCGTGCTATGTAAAATTATACATGAATTTGGGTAGGAATTTAGGTGAGTTCCTCCATAATCGCATTTCATTCGTTAGCACACGTGAGCCGACGTTAACCGTACACTTGTTTGATCTGAAAGCTTTATTTTACTAATTTAAAAAAATATGCAATCAAGGTGTGAGCTAAATTTTCAATATGTAGGTTTACTGTGAGATTTGTTGTTTACGTCACTTCGAAGGTACATCTACAAAACTTTATAAAAAAATCCATCGTTCCTCTTAAAAGCTCTCTGAATAATAAAATCTTTCAGTTTACCAAACTGGATGATTTACCAAAGCAGCCACGAAAACCTTTTCAAAAACTCGCGAAAGATATACTTTTCCAAGCGCCACATACCCGGCAGGCCGCTCAGTAAATAGAGATAACCGTAAAGGTCAAAATAAATAATCGGGCGCACCGCGGGCGGGCGCGAGGCTCTCGTGCCGCTGGATGAAATGACGGCCAATATATAACTAAATAGGGTATTTTATCTCCATAAAGGGAAGCGGTACAGCCGGCCAGGGCGGACACGGGCTCCGTCAAGGCGACCCTCCGGTCCGGAATGCAAAATGCGCCCGAGAGACAGTCGGGGGCTCCTGACCTCGTCGCACTTCGTGTTTCACTCAAACGAATCCTGCCTTTTACTTTTACGAGTCTGTAAGCAGATAACACTTTACAGTATATTGTCCTTCGACATAGAACAAAGATCAAACAGAAATTCTATTGAGTTTTTTCAACACGTTTTGGTTTTTTTAGAAATATTTGTGGTAACTCAATACATGTTTGTTTATAATGATATAATATATTCAGTAGATAGGGTGAGGAATAGGAGTACAAAAATGAGCCTCCGAGATGATATGTCAGAGTAACCCGAGAAGCGGCAGCGAGTCTGTTCGATCCGCCTGCCCCTCATAATTGGCAATCATTAAAAATATTTTATTTAATTTAGATTAAATTTATTAGGACCAGGTTGCTTTCCAAAGTTAATAAAATACCCTGCTATGTAACTTCGGGCAGCCGCGAGCGGCAGCCTGATCGACGGGTCTGCGGTCCCGTCGATCTGTCCTCAATTGTACACGGTAGTACTTGTAGTAAAGTACGGGGAGCTCACCTGCGACGGTCATGTTCGCGCTCTCGTTGACTATCCTGAAGGTGGGCGCCTCGCTGGAGACCTCGCAGCGGTAGCGGCCGGCGGAGGTCGCGTTCAGAGCCACCAGCTCCAGGTCGCAGGCCCGCGGGGAGCACGCGGGGGGCTGCGCCAGCGTCACCCCCGCCACGTGGAACGACAGGCCCGGGGGCTGCAAAATCAGGCCCTTAGTGGATATTTATTGAAACTCTCGATCGATGAAATCGCAAATGAAATCAGATTAGTCATGCGATAAAAGTGCGTCCTGGTTTAATTTTTAACGCTAATAAATGGCCGAATGGGTAAGATATAACGAATAATTTTGTTTATGAGTGCTTTCACATTTTAGTCAGAAGAAACCGTTGAAAGACGGAAGCACTCGCAATCGAAAAAAATCGTCATCTCCTAGCCATCGTACTCCGTGTTTGTTTTATCGGAAGAAGAATGTTTAATTGGATATGATAGTCACCTCCTGAGCAGGCATATAGCGAAATATCTCCCGGTCGTCCTTGAACCACTTGGCGGAGTACAGCTGCTCCCCGGCCATGTCGTAGTGGCAGCGGAGGGCCGCGCGTCCCCGGGGATCCGCCAGCACCGGCACGCCCAGCAGCACGATCCTGTGCCCCCCGCCCCCGCCCCCCCTCACACCTGCGCCCGGCAACACCGCGTCAGTCAAGCAATTACAATAGAACTAAAAATATTATTATCGAGTATATTATTCACAGGAAGAAAAAATATATATATATAAATTTTCTATCCGTCTGATGTGTGAATCGATAACCTAAATATTGTATACACAATAAACAAGAAGCCTTTACGAGGGAACAAATACGAATTTATTTAAAAAAATAAAAATAATAATCGTTGGTAAGATTAAAACACTCTTCATTCATTGTCTTAATTTGTTTTCTTGTAATTAGTGTGTTTTATATACATACTAAATTACGTGATTTACCATCACTGTTTCTAACTTTAATTTTATGCCTTATCTACGAAAAAAAGGATGCAAACTCGCAGAAAAAATAAATACAATTGACATTCCAGTAAAATTACATCATTAGATTTTAGACCCGGCGGTGTGGGTGCATTCGTCGTGTTCAAATAAAAGTGAACCCCTTGTACCGAATCTCGGGTGACAATTTCATGTTAAATTCCAAAACACAGCCGCCGCGTTGTTGGCCAAAAGACGGCAGCTTTTCATGACTCTCTCCAAACGGAGTCCAATCTCGCAGAGCTCGCAGCCTCTCCCTTCAGGCCGCCTCGCCGCCTGGGGCCTGACATTTATTTTTGTTCCTTGTTATCTGATTCTTTGTTTATTCTATTGCGGACGATAAACAGAAATTTATGAGCTTTGAGAAATATGCCTTAGTAATCCGAAAAGCCTTGTAATGGTGTAATAACCTATTAAACATAACAAGAAAACGTACGCCTCATTTTCCACTGCTGGCGTTTACGACTGGAATTCGCTGATAAATACGATTTTTTTCTGAGTTTCATATGAAAATTTCCGAATGAGATCGTACGTTATAAAGATAAACAAAAATCTGCGAGCCAGCGAAGAGTTGTCAAAGCAGAGTGGAGTGAGCTGCAGCTCCACTCCGCGAGATAAGGAAATCTCGATACCGTCGATCCGACTCCATTTCTACACAGTTGTATTTTATACGCGGTATTTAGTATGCATGGCATAATCCGAGGAAAGAAAGCTGTCTCCGTCGAGCGTGCTTTTTATACAGTGTGTTTCTATTTTATTTTTTTGCAATTGTGTCAAATGAAGTAATAACGAAAACCCTCGAAAAACCGACAAATTTTTTTGTATATTTTGATCTTTTTTTCTCCAACGGGAGATATTCGAGTTCATATTTTGTCTGTAAAAGTAAGAAAGCGATAAAAAAATGTTTGTAGGCAAGCATTCAGAAGATACTGCGGCTGTGTGGCTCAGTTCGTCCCCAACATTTTATTGGTCGAGTATGAAAATTTTTCAAATAAACAGCATCAGATAAGGTTTGTTTCAAAAGTTTTTTATCACTTTTGAGTCTGGTTAGATTCGAGCCCAGGATTAGGTTAGCTAGCGTATTAACCACTGGAACCCGAAGTGGTATTAGACCTAATGTTTTTGCACTTTAAAATTCGATATTGGGCTGTTAGCATAGTTTAACAATAATCATTTTTAAACAATAGTTTATTCTATATAATTATTTTTGTGAGATTGAACGTCACAATCAGTATATTAATTGGCCTGGGTACGTTGGTTCATATGTAGAATATGATTGTTGAAAATTCTCGCTAAATGGAAGTGGCTCGCTAGCATAGTTGGTAATGCACCGGCCATGTAAGCCATGAATCCCACGCAAGTTACGATTATATTTTTCTGAGTTTCTCTAATCGTTTCAATGTGTGAAAAAATGTACTTAATCATACTAATAGTTTATTCCTTTAAATTTCTTCAAAACAAAAATTGCTTACAGGCTTCAAAACTTTTTTCAATCCTCATCATATTTGTAACGTAAATGTAACTAGCAATACATTACTGGTGGCCGATACGTCTTTTATTTTTAAGGTTGCTGTAGCTGGACCAACTTTAATGAGTACAATAGCACAGTTGTAAAGATTATAAAGTTTCGAATAAAATAGTGTACAAATTTATCCAAATCCACGCAGAAGTGTAAGAACGTCTAATTTAGCCATAATGATTACATTGTGAGCGATTGTATTACGAAAATTAAGAACTCGTTTTACAACTTAAACACCAACAAACTACTTGCCGATTTTTTTATTTCGAACATACAAAAATAGATCTAGGTCGTCATTGCATCCTCCGATTGCCAAACCCGCTGCCGCCCCCTTGGAAGTTATCAGCGCCCACTTCCGGGCGGCACCGCACCTCTGGGAACTGTGCTCTAGAGTGTCCTCCGGTTGGGATTCCAGAAATCAGGAATTATATCAGGAGTCAGAGAGAAGAAGTAAAGCAGACACAGTTGCGTGAGCCCGAGTCCCGCGTGCCGGAGGCGAAGCGAGCGTCGCAGCTCGGGATGCTCTGCCATCACACCTGCCGCGCCGAAATTCCCGATCGGTGATTAATAACAGTTTACCAAAGGTACCAAAAACTTCTAACTATTTTTTTTTAATCGTCCAAATGCCACGCAAATGCTTATATGCAAATAAAAGTTATGCTATAATTTCTTGAGATAATAAATACATATAGATAAATTCTAGAAATAATATGTAGTGAGTTTCACAGATTACTTGATATACTTAAAAGATATTTATTGTAAAATATATTTCCATTGCACTGGCGGGCGGACGGCTCACCGCGGCAAGAAGGCCGGATGCAGCGGGAACCGTTAAATTTCCCTTCACTGCACATTCACATGCAGCTCCTGCCCCCTGCCACGCCAATAGAGATACCTGCCAACGCGCCCAATGAAAACCATTTCATATCTACGTAAGAAATGGTACAGTGGCTGGAAGTCTGGAATACACCCGAATCAATAAAACTAGCCCAAGATAAAGATATTTTCAGTGAGACGGTCACTTAGCAACTCTGAGGAGATGTACCTCAGTAAGAAGATGTAAGAAATTCACATATAAATTTCTTATTTATGTATGGAAATTATTATTACATTAAATAATTATTATTTAAAAATTATATTAATACACGATAAAAGACAAAGCCAGTGTCTATCGAGCACTCCACGCGAAGCTCGCTACTCCCCGGCGCTCCCAGCCGTCAAGGCACGGCCAAATTATTCACTGCACGGAAATTTTAGTCTGTTTTTACAGTAACTGAACCATTTGCTCAACTCGGAAAGGATTGTGATAATATTATGTATGCAGATCGAATCCGCAGTCGGCGTTTTATTTAAGACTATTTCCCGGAGAGGGAAATCCGGAATATCCGAGGCGGGGGGCGACTGCCCGGCGTGGTCTGGTGTTCCTCTGATGGAAATTCAGACTCAAATACGTCAGCAGCATGCAATGTCAGTCGCGCCGTGCACGCGGTAGGTCAAAACACATACAGCATGGTTTTATGTAATCTTGAAATAAAACTAAAATCTTTGAAATTATTTAGACTATAATAATGGGAGTGGGCTAGTGGGAGTTGTTCGTAAGTTTTGTGGGCAATTAATTTATTTTTATTCTATATGTAATAAAAAATTTTAAAATATATTTTGGTGTAATTGTATCTTCGCTTAATCATAAGCAGCTGGACTGCTACTCTGTCACTATCTAATTATACTAATACTAACTTATAATGCCAACGTGAAAGGTTGGCGAGACCGGTCTTAACATGTGGAAAAATCACTCAAGTATTTTATTTAATTTAATATATATATATTTATATAGAGTATTTGTGAGTGTGTGTCTGCGTGCGTGTGTTTGTATGTGTGTTTGAAAGTTGGAGTATATTGGTATCAAGTACGCAGTAGCTTAGCAGAGAAGGTAGCTCGGGTGCGCCGGGCCCGGGACAGCTTCGACGCAAGCGGAGTCCGTCCCGTCCGTCCCGTCCGTCCCGTCCGTCCTGTCCATCCTGTCCGTGAGTCCTCTCAGCAGCCGGGGGCGGCGGGCCAGGGAGAGAAATGTGTTCTTTCGTCTATCCAAAAATTAAATATAATCTGTCGATCTATCTTTTGTAGATGGCTTTGATTAAAATTGTTCAATTTTTTAAACAAAATTTACCCACTATTTAGTTAAAATTATGCTCCAACAGAATCCGAGCTCGGAGCGGGGCCGCGCATGCAAATGGAACCCTTTCTTGAATAAATTTTCAATTCATAACAAGAAATGCGAATGAGAGGGTCTGTTTAGTGAAACACGCAGTATTTTTATATGTTAAAATCTCAATACAATACTTTATTTTCCATTTCGCTTATGCATAACATTTTATTTTTAAAATGAGCAATATTTTCATCTGGTGTAGCAATTGTTTGTTGGTTTAACACAATTAAGTAATTAAATGGGTTCAAAAAAAATTCCAACCAATCCTTACTTGCCAATAGTGATTGCACAATAAGTACGCCGTTTCCCTAAAATAAAGGATAAAGAATCATCGACTTCAAAATTTACGAAATAGTTATCCCGTGACAACTTCGTTTGCAAAGCGTGTGTGTAATAGAATTCACATGCTTGTCCTGGAACCTGAAAGAATTTACACAAATGGTATCAAATATTTTTATAAGGCTAAAACTTATGTTATGATAAATAAATGACCTGAGCCCAGAGGCAGATGGCAAGCCCCGCCTCCGAGCGCGGAGCCCAGCGTGGCATGGTGGCATGGTGGCATGGTGGCATGGTGGCATGGTGGCATGGTGGCATGGTGGCATGGTGGCATGGTGGCATGGAAGCTGTGATGGTGAACTCCGGAGAGTCTCCCATAGATTTTGCAGCCACGCTCGGCCGCAGACAACAAAGTGCGATTCACTATTGCGAGTCGATTTATTATTTTTTTATTTATTGTAATGAAATTATTCCTCTAGTACAGAAAAAAATCAAAGTTTTATAATTTTGAAAGTATTGTAAATTCATGATGAACTATTTTAATTTATAATACCTCATTTTTAAACAATAAATATAAATAGCCAAAGATTTCAGATAAATTGAAACAATAGATAAAAATTCACTTTTGTCATTTATTTGAGACATATATTTATGCTTGATGATACAAGTATTTTATAGTTTTACGATTTTTTTTAATAGGTTAATCTTAAAAAGAGATTGGTTTTTTCTTACACTAATATGTGTGGCTGTAGACTCTTTTCAGACTATCTGAGCTCGGACATCTTCTTGTTGTGAAATAAAGAAAATGTGATTAAATCACTAATCTAATTTGTATTATTGAGGTCATACTGGTTTTTTAAGGTCGCAAATAAATTAATGACTGCGCGAAGTGTCTGAGCCCAAGAAGCCATAATTTAATTTGAAATACTCGTTACGACGCATTTGCATATTTATAATAATAAATCACAATAAAATCCACTTTTATCTCCGCGCATTTCCGTATGCAGAATTCATTATTCATGTGATTTATCATGCTTAGCGTCTGTGCTTTCTGTGGCCCGACTCAAAACATTTCAGCTCGAGCTCCTGTCTGCAGAAACAATCATCACAATCAACAAAAAAACTCCCTCTTGGTCCGGTGATTAGCCTGTTTGCTTGTGGTCCCGAAATTGATTGCAGGTGGAACAATAAGTCATTTTAATGTAACAAAAAAATGTAGTGAGTTGTCTGTTGGAAGTCCGCCAAAGGTTACACTGGTACCTATTTGGTAAGCCAGTCATTTTTTTAAACCTTAAATAAAACTAGAAAATTATAAATTGAACCATTTATATCATCGCTGTAGTAAATTAAGCTACCTACACACCCTGCTACACAACCAACAAACAAACAACGCCAAAGAAGACGCTATTGGCCAATCTCCGTTCGATTGTCGGCTGTGCCGCGGCGATTAAAATATCAACCAATACACCGAAAGCCTGGCTTTGAAGATTAATATGAATGTGAAGATAAATGTGAGATGTACGTTGAGTCACTAACGGTTACAGGTTATCATATTCTTTTAAGTTTTTAAAGATCTAAAATTTAATATGAAACCTAACCTAAATTTATCTAACCAGAGCAGCTTTTGTATCTTGAAACCAACTAAAGAATAACTAAACTTCACGTGTTGTAACTTCACTTCGACAGTGATGTTACAACACGTAAAAATACAAATTCTTCAGTAATCAGTAAAACTATGCGTAAAATTACTCTGAGTATGTAGTTTCTGTACCTCCAGTTAAATGATTCGTTCGTATCGCATTTCACAATATTTATATGAGAATCGACCCGCGGCCGCGCCCCTCTGTATCCAATCCACACACGGGGGTGGTTTATGTCTGTTTTAAATTGCAATATGAATACGATAACTGTAGTATACCCCGTAGCCGGGGGATGAGCGAGATGGGTAGGGGATGTAACGTATACAGACCCCTATTACTTCCTACCCACATAGAGACTAATGTATGGAGAGTCTCCCCATCGAGCCTTACTTTACGCGTGTATAAATGTTTATGATATTTCCATGCTACGTTAAATTCAATACCCGTTTTATTGATATTGATTGAAATATTCATACATTAATATATTTTGAAACAAAACGAAAACGAGGAGTTCTTCCTCCTGCTCTTGCGTACAGACTTATGTAAGGCGATTTAAATATCAACCGATACACCGAAAGCTCGGCTTTGAAAATGAACAGAAATGTGAGGTGTTCGTCGAGTCACTAATAAATTCTCATATTCTTTTTAATTTTCAAAGATCTTATATCAAATATAAAAATTTAAAAAACTCAGTTTTTGTAATACCTTAACTTTGTTTGTATTAATTCAATTGAATACGATGTATTACAAAGTAAATACAAACCGTATTAATTAAATATAGAAACAACAAATTTAACGCTACCAGTATTTTTAAATAATTTCTATCATATTTATATAAAATATAAATGATATACATCACCGATAGAAATTATTTACATACGAGAGCCACGGGACCCGCCGAACTGACGCTTAGCGTTTCGGGATACATTTGTGCCCCCTATCACAGCAGATCAAAGCGAACCTCTTTTTTATCTAAAAAGCCTGCACCGAATTCTATATAACCCCCAAAGAATTGTTCAATTACATTAATCTAAAAAATGTTTTTTTTTTAAATTGTTTTTGCGATCGTATCCTACCAAAATTCAAGCATACAATAATAATAATAATTCAATACATAGAAACCACAGTAGATAATTTTAACATTGATATTTATCTAACATTCATGTTTGCAAAAAAAAATTCCGTCAAATTGCACAGTGAATATACATTCGTATTTAAAAACATTGTTTTTTGTAAATTTATATAACCACCCTTCTAACTAAAAAAAAAACACTTTTAAATAGGATCTTTTTAGTGTAGCCTGCGGTCAAAATTTTACCCGCAAAATGCCCTGGCAGCCAAAAGACCTGCCGCCACAGCCATTATTTCTACGTTACGAAACTTTTTTCAGAAGTTATATAAATTCTCCATATTTCGAATGGCACTTTCACTATTTATTCTTCGTAGTACTCATACAATAATTAAAAAAATGATAACAGTTTTTTTTGTCCTAAAAAGTTCACGTCAAACTTAGCGATGAATTTGTGGGGCAAAAGAGCTAATCTTTCAATGATAGATCTTTTAAACCGTTTACTTTTTTTTTTTTTTTGGTTTCAAGTAATACAAAATCAGTACCTCTGAAATTATTAGTTACTTTGGTTGAGTTTATATTTTTACACAAATAAACTCTCTACTTGAAGAAATTGTCGATTTTTTTAAAGCTCTTTTGCCATTCAAAAGCATCGTTTAACTTGCTTAGTTTGACGATATCCTTGCAGACCGAAAGAACACTGTGAACACAAAGAACACAACTGTCACAGTGAAAATGATATAATAGCCGCTTTAACCATTTTTAACTTAGTAGAGTACTACAAAACACACTTACTATAATTAACATATTTGATGTTTACTAAATTTACTGGCTGACTTGCCAAGATGTTCTTCAGCGTCTGCAGACCAATAATGGTCGTATTTATCGGTAAAAGATGATTAGGTGAGGTAATATCTTACATTTCTGACATAGGTATACATGAAAAAGTAAAAACAAATGCAATACACTTACAAATTAACAATATTAATAGAAAAAATTAATACATTGAAAATTATGATGGACACCAATTAAAAATTATTCAAATATTGGCAAATTTGAATAGTATTTTAAATATTGCTAGCCTTGCTGAGTGGTGGTTTGCATAACAATACTGTCTGGCCATTGTCCGGTCCCGGGCCGGGCCCTCCGTGCAAATCCTCTCCGATAAGCTTTTTGTTTAAAAAATCCATCCCGCTCTACGCCAGGTTTACTCCGAGCTGGGAATATTGCTGGAATGCTATTACACCGGCAGAAGTCGCCTCTTCTACTTTAACTGGCCGTTATTTCAACTACGTGTTTTCGGGTACTTGATTAACACCTTCAATGACGAGAAATACAAGAGACTCAGGTGTGACCGAGCCTGTACAAATATTTACGCCGTTTCATTTGTAAACTGCTTATCCAAAAACATATTGAATATAATATAAACGTTATAGTTATGTATGGCTAAAGCATGGACTTATGAAAATTGTTATAAGAATATATAGAATAATCGTCTTCAGTTACATGAAATATTTAAAAACATCAAACCTCAGTGAAAAACCACTGTGTTTTGTTTGAGACAGGTGGGAATTGAACTCCTCCCGGCCGCGCGACTTGGCGTCTCAATCTTTCAGAGTGTGGCCCCATAAATTGATGATTCGAATCGTCATTTGATAGAAGAATTGAAAAGTTCGTGCGTCCAATAAAATCAGAATTCTGTTTATTTGTACAATTGTCATCCCTTAATCTCTGTCAGACTCGACGCGACGCCTCCTCGCCCGGAGCAATATAACTTTATGGGGGTTGGAAGCCGGAACGGACGACTCTCGGGACATTGAGGACATCGAGGACATCGGCCGCGAGGACCCCCGCCCAGAGCAAATCATAAATACATCGATATCACACACTCCCCTCCGCGATTTGCACGCCGGTTTTAATATTTCAGATGTCCAGAGCTTCCTTTACAGGATATTTCACCAGAGCTTATTTATTAGATTGTTTTGGTCGGAATCAAGTGGGAAACGGAGCCCAAAAGTATTTTATTCGAATGCATGCAATCAATGTCCTTCGGTAATCTACAAACTTATTTATTACAATTATCCTAGGATAGCTTGGCTCGTTAGTCAGACCGCGGACACTCGAGGTCCTCGCCTCGATGCACGCCCCGACAGGTGATCTAACCTAACCTAACCCTAACTGTTGATATCGGACTCAAGCTCGTTATGGTATGGCAGCCCACAGCTCGGGTACTTTGCTAAATACTAACGTCACCTGCTCCCGAAAATACTATCATATCTATTCTGTAATATATTTTTACACAAATTACGAGTCCTGCGCGAGCTTCGTCTGCGGTACGAGCCTTTCAGAAGTGCTCCCAAACTGCGCCTGGTATCGCAAATTTACAACAACAACAACAAAAAATAGATAAATAATTCTAATTTTAGACTGGTTTCATTTGAAATACTCTATATTTAACTAAAATAACCAAATGGAAAGAACGTTACGATAAATATTTTGTTGAACACTTCCATCTTCAGAACCCTCTAAAACCAAAAGCGCTCAAAAATAAAAATAATCGTTATCTCCTAGCCATTACCTATTTGTATTTTGTTAAATACAATTGCTATTTTACCATATTATTACGTATAAGTGTATTTGCATACACTAGTTAGATTTTTATCGTGTAAATATAAAGTTTTCAAAAACCCTATTTATCAATTAGATGATTTTATTATTAGTTTCGAATAGTTTGTTTTGCAATTTTTTAAAATAAAATCTATTGTTTGGATATTTTCAAGCATAATTGTATTGTGTTTAAGTTTTCTTTTTGCTTTCTCGGTATTAAATCAACGCCGATATAAGGCGAATTTATACCTTAAATAGGATCAGCTTACAGGACCCCAGAAGTCCTGATTCATAGATTATCAATTAGTACAACAATTCACCCATCCCGAGCTGACCCGACACGATAAGAACTTACCAGTCAACAAATCATTACATCATTCTTTGGAAGAGCTATGAGACTATATTGAATTAACATTGATAAATGCCAATTTTGAATCAAAATAATTCATTTATAACTCTGTCTGAAAATCTGCTTAGTACTTTTTTTTCGTTGAATTCATAACCTGCAACATATCAACAAACAGCATCTCTCACTGATTATTCGACAGTCCTAAACGAAATCATCTCAATTCATATAGATCTATTCAAAACCCACCGAATATCGCAGTGGGTTTCGAATCCAAAAGTGCTGTTTTTTTTTCATTAATAATCTACGTTTAGTACTTTAGACAGAGTAAAAATATGTCATGTTTGAGTTTCTTATTTAAATAGAACATCCAACTTCTTTCCTTGCAACTTTGCATTTTATAATCAAATTGTAAAAAAAAAAACTTTTTTTTTGTAGTCAATGAAAATAAATTTGTACCTAGAGATTGAAGACGTTCCCTTGGGTCAATAGCAGAATGTATTTTTACAAATCATTTAATAGGATCAAAATAATAGGATTTCGAATATGCAAAGGACGAGCCGCGGAGACGGAGACGCGAGGCCCGACTCGACGTCCGGTCGGCGCTCTGAACGCTGAGGCACCCACCGGGACCCTCGAGAGGAACCCTTTCGAGATGGTCCCGAGCTCCAGCCGCTGCGGCCCAACGGGGCAGATGGCTTCCGGAAAGGGAGCCCGACGGAGTCCCGAATCCAGCGGGGGATCTGAGCTAGGGTGCTCTCGCACCGGTCTCACCTGATTCCAAAATGATAAAGGCGGCGATGAACATCCTGTTCAGCGAGACGCGATCCATCCTGAATGCTCGAGGGAAGGACTCGCCAGTGTTTACATCGGAGGAGTGAGACTCGGCGCCTGAAGTCCCGCCCGAGGCGAGCCGCGAGTGATTCTCAAACTGCCAGACACGAGCGATCTGCCACGCATTGTCTTCGGCGGATAAACAAATCTACACTTGATCGTATATTTAATGTCAGACTCTCCATTGACGTTTTTCGACCCACTATTTTGAATATATATTTAATCAATGTAGTTTAAGTGGTGTCGCTTTAATGTTAAGAAAAGCACTCTCTTGTGTCTCACGAATCAAACAGTCGTTTAGTCGGATGTCGTACGCTGCAATTATTTCGCGGAAAACCCGGTGGGCGTACCCCTGGCACTGCCGTGCGCGCCCGTCCTGGCCGGAGGACGCCGAGCGACTGAGCCGCGGCCGGCGGAGTGGGGGGACCGGCGGGAGGAGTGGGGGGGCCAGCGGGAGGAGGGGGGGACCGGCGGGAGGAGGGGGGGGGCAGCGGGAGGAGGGGGGACCGGCGGGAGGAGGGGGGGACCGGCGGGAGGAGGGAGGCGATATATATACTGAAAAACCAACCATAGGCTCTCAGGCTTGCAGGTGGAGCAATAAGTCTTTTTTTTATTAAGATATTTATCAAAATTAAGAATTATTTTCATATTCGAAGGGACGGAAAAACACTTCGAAGAAAAATCCTCCCGGCAAGTTTACGTGCGTTCTCTGTATAGGACAAAGCAAATGCTAGATACAGCCAAGATTGTTTCCAATTACCTTTCCCGGTTGTCTTCATTTCTCTCTTGTATTATTTTTATTTCTTATGATTTTTTTTTTTTGACTACAAATAAATCAAAAAACAAGCTAACCGCTCTAGGTTGGCGACTCGGAGCGAGAGCCTCTCGGTTTCCTCTTTGATTCGATGAGCGTTAGAGGAACTTCCATCAGATAAGATTTCAAACCGCTCCCTCAAATTCATTAAAACTTCGGGAACTCCTTCCGTCTCCTGTCAATCTGCCGACTCCCGGCTCCGCGGACCCTCGAGACGGCACGAATACCCAATTATAAATGCCCCAAGGATCCACTTTGTATCCAATACCGGCGGCCTGAACTACTTCACAGCGATCCGAGCTCCGTCTATAATGACGAGCTTACACCAGAGGCAAATGCAAATCACGGAGCAAACGGTCACAAAATTTTTATGCAAAATATTCAAACACAAAGCGACGAAAAATATCCTTAAAAAAAATTTTTCAAGACACAAACTGGATTCGAATATCTCCTCGCTGGCGCGGGCTGCTGCCTCGCTCGATCCGACCACTGTTGTCTTTTAGCAGAGAATCGCCAAATGCAGGTGTGTAACGCGATGTAATTTTTTCGGGTATTTATGTAAAGCTTCCTATTATTGTTCTCTCAGTAACAATAATCGTTGTTTTGGGAGGGAATACCAATTTTTATAAAAATAGAAGAATACAAAAAAAAAATTGTTTTACTATAAATTAAAGAAAAGTAATTTAACATAATAACACCTAGTTAAAAATACTATTAATTCAAAAACTCATTTTTTTTTACTCATAAATATTTTCGGCGTTGTTACCGGATAAACTTTTCAAATCAAATGTTTTTAATTTTATTTTCACTAAAAAAATTATAACAGTGATTTGATTATCACTTATTACACGAGTTGTTATTTGATAATTTTTCCTTAAGTAGCGTTATATTTTTGTTGCATAAATAATATATCAATACATAACGAACCGTACGATTCGAGAGATTACTGGAGATTTCCAGTAGGACATGCCTCTGACAAGAAATACTGCTGTGACCGCTTCCTCGACCATCGATGGTCATCTTTTCGTGTTATTTTTTCCACGAATTCTCGGAGTCTCGCTCATCATCGGTTCCGATACGAGACTCTATGAAATATGTTATAATATTTTAATTATATTACTTTTAAAACAACTCCTTGACAACGTAGTTTATATAGATAGAAAACACAACAGAGGCACTTTCCCTCGAGGTTCTTGAGCAATGTTAACTTAAACTTCGGTTGAATACATTTCTGACGTTAAACATTCTTCATTGATTTGGGAATAACTCAAGCGCGAATCGAGTAACGGGCGAAGTAAACGGTTTTCTTATAAAAGATTGATTAAAATCAACAAACAGGCCACTTATTAATGTGGCGGGGGAGACGGCGGGCGAGACAAAGTTCTTCAATACAAAAAACTTCAACAAAGCGCAAACTCCCAAGTTGCGTTCATTTGCCTTATAAATAATCAACGACTCGCGCTGTTTTACCCCTTTTCAGTCTTCAGTCGATCTATTGACTCCTGCCATGAATATGCAATAGGCCCATCCTCATAAATAATTCTCCTGCGCGAGAGCTCCGGAGGAATGATACGAGCCATTACACCTGCACCAGCTCGCGGAGTCTTCCTCGTGTTGAGAAGACCAGTGTGAGGCTCAGGACCAGGTGCTTCCTCCCTGAGCACCTGATCCGCAGTGATTTGGGTCGTTACTTCCGACGCGAAAATTTACCGCTGCGGTCTGTCAATAAATTTATGACTATTTTTGTAGCGTTTGGAGGCGTTTTGGCGATTTTTCACATTTCTCATATGCGGATCGCTCTTCTGCAAGGAGTTTTTGCAAACCGAAAGCTCTCCGATTTGTTCCTGAATGATGAAAAGCGAAGAAGCGACGAAGCGGAGTCTCGGGTGTTTGTGATTCAAATTTATTTTCGTGAGCAATTTTGTTTTATATATTATATTTCCAGACTGAAAATCCCCAAAGACAGTATAAAAAAACTAATTTATAATTAACAATTCTACCGTTCCGTCCTTCGATTTGTTACAATCTTCTTTAATTGGATTCAGGGATATCTGCGCAAACCACACCTTCTTCTGAAGCGAACGGCCTGTTAAAGTCTGCCTCAGTTACATCGTACCCTCCCTGGAGTTTTTATGAATCCAAAGCATTGCTGGATTAAAAAAAGCCACTATTTCAATAAATGTTGAGTGAAATTCTAACTTTGGTGTTTTTCTCAGTACCTTCAATGTACGGAACCTAATAGTATAACGATAAGTTCTGGTCTTCAGCTTGTCGTGGAATCTCCTAAACAACAAAAGCAAACTGTTTAACTAATTATTTTTCAGTATGATCGAGAAATGTTAGAAAATCTTCCATACTTATGGAAGATTTTCAAACATTTCTCATAACATTTCACCCACTTGTATGTTTTAAAAAATATAATGCAAATAAATCTTTAAAAAATTATTGGCAGTACAAAAAATAAAAGACTAAACGTTTCGCAAAACAAAACTTTATTTATAAAAAATGCAGACGACAAATATAAATGCGAAAGTACTTCCATACAAAATTTTTCGCAATCTCCTAGACAATAAGCTACCAATCTTTTATGTTTAAATGTGGAATGTGGACAAATTGAACCAATCTGTCGGTGGTAAAAATTTCAGGTTATAATTTGACAACATTATTTTAGAGAGTAAATCTCAAGCACTTTGTTAGTATTTTTTTTATTTATTGATTATTGAGTTGTCGTTTTAATGTGGAGTAAATAATGTTAAAATTTGAATTTATTTCGGACTGCTCGGAAAGTGAAATTAATCGAATAAATAAGAAAAGGGAAACAGTACCGAGAAGGTATGCGTCAGGGCTTTATTGAAGGCAGGAGGTCGGAGAGTCTGAGGAGAGTCCGAGGAGAGTCTGAGGAGAGTCCGAGGAGAGTCTGAGGAGAGTCCGAGGAGAGTCTGAGGAGAGTCCGAGGAGAGTCTGAGGAGAGTCCGAGAAGAGTCTGAGGAGAGTCCGAGGAGAGTCTGAGGAGAATCCGAGGAGAGTCTGAGGAGAGTCCGAGAAGAGTCTGAGGAGAGTCCGAGGAGAGTCTGAGGAGAGTCCGAGGAGAGTCTGAGGAGAGTCCGAGGAGAGTCTGAGGAGAATCCGAGGAGAGTCTGAGGAGAGTCCGAGAAGAGTCTGAGGAGAGTCCGAGGAGAGTCTGAGGAGAGTCCGAGGAGAGTCTGAGGAGAGTCCGAGGAGAGTCTGAGGAGAGTCCGAGGAGAGTCCGAGGAGAGCTTCCTGAAGGAATCGGCCCAAACGAAGGCGACGCCGCAATTTGCGGCCGGCGAGATAAAGATGCGTTAATTATTATATAAACGACAACATAAAAGTCATTAAATTTTCAAAATACCAACGATTTACTTTCTAAAATAATATTATCAAATTATAACAGGCTTTTTGTACCCACAATGTTTAGGTAATCGATTTATATCTATTTATGGATTGGTCAATCAGATGCGTATATAAATACGCATCTGATTGACCAATCCATAATAAACAAATAATAATAATAATAATAATATAATAATACTTTCACTTTACATTTGTGCCAGTAATCGTTGAACTTTCCATCTGATGGGTTTTCTGCTTGATAATGTAAAGCATTGCAGAATCGACAGGTCACATTCATTAATCCGAAGACAAACGCAGCGTTCGCTGTGCATCAGTTTCTTTTTGTCTTGAGGTCGATGCGCGTACTCGAATTTTAAGAAGACGCTGCTCACGTTTTCCTTCCAACTCATTGCTTGACATTTATGTCACATTTCGTGTCACAAACAACGCATCACTTTTCACTGCACTTTTATTTATTTGATGCAGTCTTTATCACGTTCAATTGTGCAATTCTTTTTTAATTACGTTTTCTATGCGTAGAAGGTGTTATTTTGAGATATTAATGATGTGATTAATAATTTCTAATGCAATTTCGATAAAAAAAATAGAGATGGCATTTGTGTCAAACTGACATAAGCTGGAAATTTCTTAGAAGCATCCAAAATTTGTTTTTTTTTGTAAAAGTTCTAAATTTGAAATTCTTGCGGTGAATAATAATCATATAATTCGTACATATTGAAACTCGCTAAAGCATAGTTTATCGTTTATGAATAAAAATATTATCCTATCGTCTTGAAATTCGGCACATAGCTGCGGAAAAATTTACTGAACTTACGTGCAAAAAATCAGCGTTGCATCTTTTAAGATATTCTATAGAGAACGAAAAAACGAAACATACACACACACAATGGCTATTATTATAGTAGATGATTAGGCACATTAGTTCATATATAGAAGATGATTTTTAAAGAAACTCTTGTACTAACCTTATACTAACGAATCACTTCCGTTTGTACAAGGGTTCGTACACCGGTCATGTAAACCAGGAGATGTGGGTTCAAATCCCACACAAATCACGATGATATTTTTCTGAGAGTTTCTTTAAAAATCATCTTCTATATATGAACTAATGTGCCTAATCATATTAGTAGTAATCGATTTAGACAATAAACAACAAGAAAATCTTTATTTTACAAAGAAAAAAATATTAACGATCCCATCAGTCTCGCAGAATAATTGACATTACTTTTCTCGTCTTTATATATGTGAATCGATCATCTTACTATTGTATACATTTAATATGAGTAGTAAAAAACACAAATATCTCTTAGTATACATTTTCAACAATCGCTCCCTAATTATGGAAGATCGTGAAGATGGTGAGAACAAGCAGAGCAGCCCAGCTGTGGGAAAGGGTGGGAAAACCTAGGAATAATGATGACGCGTCATTAATACGATCGCGCGCCATTCCCCGAGCGATGCACGACACGAGCGCAACTTTTTCTTTGAATTACTATTACTTGGGGAGCGAGAGGAGAAAGTTTCCTCCGGGAGGACCGCGGCGGAAGATCAGAGGCCGGCCCTGGTCTTCGGTACTCTTCCCGGTTGCAGAAACGGCCGAGGGTCACGCAAATGCGAAAACGAAACTTCGGTCGGAGTGCAGATGACTCGGGATCTTTGTGAGGACGACGGGCAATAAGGAGAAGTTTTATTTATGAAAAGCATCGAGCGGTTATCGAACGCTCCAATTCTGGTAGTCAATTTGACGGGAGAATGTTCGGTTTTAGTACTTTTGCAGTAATAAATAATATTATCACATTTTCAAAAGTGAGATTTGAAAACAATTGCGGATGTGTCCCAAAAACCTGGTGATATTGCAATGATATCGCCTAGTACCTGGATACACAGAAGAAACCAGTTTTATTCCTTACAATTTCTGGTGAGTAAATTTCCTGAAACGATGGAAAATCTGCCATCTGAAAAAAATACAAAAAATTTGGTTTTGAAATTATCTCTGATTATTTCAATATGTATAAAATCGTGTATAAATTTATTGAATAGCTTGTTCGGTATTATTTTTTAGCCCCAGTATGTGGAAACGATTAATTTCAAAAACAAAACCTTTCAAAGTTCTCTGCAACAGTCAATTTTGACCAAACATGGATGCAATACTAAAATGCGAAATATGATCCTTTCCGTAATCGCTCTCTCCTGTTTGCGAAATGAAATGTATTGTGTCCCAAGCGCTGAGGGGGCGAGGGGGGGCGAGGGGGGGCGAGGGGGGGCGAGGGGGGGCGAGGGGGGGGCGAGGGGGGGCGAGGGGGGGGGGCGGCGGCCGCCAAACTTTAGTCAAAGACAATGTTCCTGGGCGGCGCTCCGCTTCTGCAAAGCCACTCATATTCGCTATTTTGGAATTGGGTGTAATTTTTTCAGGAACTTGTCCGCGCTGGAGAAAACGGAACCATCGCGGGTGAGGAGCTGCCTGTTTCGTCTTCCTTCGTAAAGTTGGGTCCTCGTAAGAGGGGAGGGGGGTAGAATTATCGTTTTCTGTTTTTCTATTTGACGAGTGGGAAATGTGAAAGCTGAGACAATTTAAATGAGTCCTTGGCTACCCTATCCTGGTCTATATCTATGGTAAGCAGGCAGTTAGAAATCGATTGCAATATCTGTTTGAAAGCCGGGAACGTGAGTGTTCCACGCTCACCCGGAGGCACTTGGAGACACTTCCTACATATGATAGTATGTTCAACACTTCGGCTCGCGTCACGTGTCCGGCCTCTGTGATCGATGCGCACGTCAATGTCATGTTTCAATACGCTCACGTGATATATATATATATATATATATATATATATATATATATATATATATATATATATATATATATATACATATATATATATATATATATATATATATATATATATATATATACATATATATATATATATATATATATATATATATATATATATATATATATATATATATATAGGTTGGCGACCATTTTACTGAGTATATACTCATGCTGAGCCAGTGTTCATGGTTTTCTAAGGGGAAAATTGTGTAGAGGGTTCCCAGGTCCTTTACACCGCAGTTTTGAACTGAAAGGAAAAATCTGCGTATTGCTGATGCCCAATAGCATCATTATAAATTCTTTCCTAAGAAAGCTTTGGCGTTTAGATCTTATACTCCTTCTGCAGCAAGCTACAGAAACAATAGCAGAAGCCCCCCAACTCGACAATGTACTTGCAGAGCACATCCCTCCACAATCATTCCAAGATCACTAATCCATAGCCGATCTTTTACACACGCTCAGGGTACAGAATGGTAGCCATGCACAAGCAACAGAATGGGGAGAGCGGGGAGGATATATATGAAATCTTAAAAATATATATAAGTTATTTGATTTATGTTTGTATCTTGCGTTACCTCAGCTCATGTTTCGTATATACAGCATAACAAGAACACAAAGGTTGTATTCTCTGGGAGACAATGAAGTTTTCGCGCCTCCAGCTCGGGGGCGGGGCCGGGGAGGACGCGTGGCCGGGGGGGCGCGTGGCCGGGGGGACGCGTGGCCGGGGGGGCGCGTGGCCGGGGGGACGCGTGGCCGGGGGGGCGCGTGGCCGCGAGAACGGTCTTGACGGCGAGCTTACACCCGACAGACACCTTTATCGGGAATTTTATTTTCCGTCTAAATAGTTCGATGGCTTCCGGTACCCTCTGTTGAGAATCGACGATTAAAATTAAATTCACAGTGACATGTGAAATATGACATCCCTTCTGGAGGTCTCAGTTTGAAGCGAGCCCATCTGGCTTTTGATATTTGTGTTCATAAAACCTATTGAGTTTAAATTATGTGACATTTCCACTCACGGATTCAGGATTCACAGGGTACTGCGCGCCTGCAAGGATCTTTTGAACGATTAATTAGTGCATACAAGTGTTGTATTGACTTTAGAATTAAGATAAAACTAAAGTTAGATATTTTTGTTAAGTAAATATATTGCTATTTGAAGCACATGCTAAGCTATTTAGATGCTCCTAATAAAGACCCTCTCGCTCCTTCTAGGAACGAAAGGTTTTTTATACGTGGACCTTTATGCGGCCACGGGTGAATTATTGAAAATTAAGATATTTAAACAGACTTAGCTGCAGATAATAAATTATTTTATATTTTAAGGAACATGTACAGCTCTCGAGATGAATAGTATAAATTTATTGCATACAGATGTGCGGTCTCAAATATTCAATCTCGAGAGTTACCTCTTAGAAAAGACTTAGGATATAATTGATTTATATAAATTTGGGTCTCACGATAGCGTTCTATTTTTTGTGAGACCTACAATTGAATATAACTCCGCCCTTCCCCTTGGAAGGGCAGTGTGAGCTCAGGAAGCCCCGCGCGCCCACAGAATATTCGGCCGTAGTATCGCTCCGGTGGATTAAACATCCGTCGATAGTAAAGTAGAGATCTTACAAATCTCAAAGAACATACAGCCGCGAGTTGAACGTATATTGTGACATATGGTCACATGTGAAAGTTTTAAATTACCGACCCCTGTGTCGGTTCAAAAGTGAAAATAAGTAATAATACAGTCCACTAAGTATTCACGAACTTTGGCGAATTCGTGAAGTCACATCGAAGAAATTGAACGTTTACCAGCGTCTCGGAAGCGAGAATCAAACCTCCTTGGCACATTTCGCCCGAGCGAGCACTCGTGCTGCGTTTTGAGATCCGTCTGCAGAAATTACGGCAATATAGTGCAAATGACCGACCGGTTTTAGAAAACCTGGTCTGTGCTGCGTCAGACGAAGTGTTAGATGAGGATGAGTAAAAAAATCCTCAACAATATCCCCGCCAAATGTGAACGCGGCCGGTCGTGATGTCACCACAACTCACTTGTGGAGCGTAAATCCCGGTCAACTATCTTACTTGCATTCGTCTCACAGGGTTTTGCGTATCAATTCGCAAAAATAAATATATATATATATATATATATATATAATAGTAATAATATCTAAAAAAAATATTTATTTTATATACAAAAACTAATCATTTAATCTACATTCAATTTTAATGTATTAAACACTCATATATTATGCACGCAGGGGGAACGGATAATTTAAGTACGAGGGCTGCTATTTATATATCCGGAATAAAATAAAATAACTATCATTGACTATTAAATATGGTTTTATTGCTTTTCAAAATATTTGCCGTGATGATCGATGCACTTTTGCATTCGGTGAAACCAGTTTTCATAGCACTTTTTCCAATCGGAAGGCGGTATCTCCAAAACATGATTTTTGAATGCCTCAACGGCTTCTTCTCGAGTTGTAAATCGTTGACCACGTAATTTATTCTTCACGGTTGGAAATAAAAAGAAGTCGTTGGGTGCCAAATCAGGGCTATATGGCGGATGACCCGTTAATTCCACCGTTTTACCCTCCAAATATCGGGTCGTTTCACCTGAAGTGTGACAGCTTGCATTGCCGTGATGAAGAATGACTCTGCATTGTGGATTGTTCTTCCTAATTTCTGCAAAGACTTCTGGCAAACAAATGGTCGTGTACCACGTCGAATTAACAGATTTACAAATTTCTTGTGGTACAGTAGCCACGTGTCCATCTATACCAAAAAAACAGGCGACCATTTGCTTCAAAGTGCTTTTCGCACGAGCAACTTTTGTTGGGTTCGGCTCATGTTGGAACACCCATACTGTTGATTGTTGCTTAGTTTCGGGGTCATATGCATAAATCCAGGATTCATCACCTGTGTAGATATTGTAAACAGCTTTTGATGCACCACGATTGTATTTTTTATCATATTTTTGCACCAATCGACACGAGCCTGTTTTTGATCTATTGTCAAGTTGTGCGGTATCCAACGCGAACAAATTTTTTTTGCAGCCTAGTGTTTGTGTAATATCTTATGTATACTTGTCATACTAATGCCCAAGGACGCTTCTATCTCTGGATATGTAACATGACGATCTTGCATTATTAGTTCACGCACTACGTCGATGTTTCGTGGCACAACAACTGATTTAGGCTGACCATCTTTAATTTCGTCCGTGAGCATACGACGTCCACGATTAAACTCACTAAACCAGTGATACACAGTGGTCTTTGATGGTGCTTGATCCCCAAAAGTCGAACTGAGTTGATCGATGCTCTGCTGTTGAGTTAGATCACGTCGAAAATCATAATAAATCATCGCACGAAAATTTTCTCGAGTTAAATACATTGTGATAATGACACGCAATTTTTAAAATCGCGCCACACAATGAAAACAATTTATTGACTCTTTGAAATAAACTCATTCTACAGCCAAAGAGTCCCATTTTCAAATGTAATAATTACTTTTTAAATATTATTTATGTAGTGGCCAGTTCCGGATACTTAAATAGCAGCCTATGTATACTTCGGAGTAAATTTCAGTATTGGTGGAGAGCATTTAATTTTAATTTCCGGGGACCCAGCGGCTTCGGAATGCGCCGGGCTGAACAATAACCGATGGTACCCCCTCCCCTTCTCCCCCTCCTCACTCCTCCCCTCTCCGGCCGCACCCCCTCCCCCTCCCCCCTGCCCCGCCCCCTCCCCCGCCCAGCGTCCAGAAGCGATGCGCTCAATTCTACTAAACCTACTGCAGCACCAGTCTAATGTACACTATATTATCTTTCTTGGAAAATCAGTTCTATTATATTCCTATGAAGTCCTTAATTTTAAGAATAAGATTCCTGTCTTGTGGCAGGAATTGTTTATTGTTTCAGATATGAATATTGTACATGCTATAATATTTTTAGTAGTAGCTTTAAAAAAATTGTCTGTAAAGACTTTTTTATAATATATCAGATAAATTCATTTTTTATTTGGAATAAAATATCAATAATTTTTTAATTAAGTATATTTTATTTTATAATGGAATGATCTGCGAAAATAATAAGGTTCCGTTTGATAAAAGAGCTGTTCTAACAAATAACATCAAAACATTTGGTGTTTTTGGATACAAAGACAAACGAATAGGAATTATGCTGTCTCCAAATTTTTCAAAAGTCAATAAAATATATAAATACAAGTAACAGTTTAAAATCACAGTATCAAAAAACTGTAATTATTTGTTTTTATAAGGCGCCACGGAATCCTTTTTTTTTTAAATAATATAACAAAATTTCATTTTTTTTTTTTTAAATATAATCTAATTTCATATTTTAAAAATTGCAACGAACTTTTTTTACAATTGGCATTTTTTGACTGATAGAAAATAATAAGAACCATAAAAATGACCACTGCTTGTATAAATTTATATTGACTTGAAAAATATTATTTATTTTAAATATGCCAACACAATAACGATATTTGAATTGGTATGATTTTACTGATTGGATTCTTTTGCGCGGAAAATTCTAGCTCATCTGACAACAGCACTTCAAGGATACAACCATAGACAAAGCGTTTCATGCGCCATTTGCATAGTTTCAAATGTTTTTTTATGAGACAGGCTTATTTTTTAATAAGAGTTTGCGTTCACATTTTGAAATTAACATATCGCTTTTATATAATTTTATATTTTATATCGCTAACCTAACCTAACCTAACCCATAACAACAATGAAACTAAAATTTTATCGATTTCTTTTTTTTGTTATTAGAAAAACACCTCCCGTCATCTTTTATTTTTCGGCTAGAGTAAAAATTTGTTCAATTTAAAACACCAAAAGCAAGAATACTGAGAAGTTGGCAACCGCAGCTCTCCAGTGGCCGGGCTTGACGTTTGGGCTGAGTGAATAATAAATACACTAGATTATTATCATTCTTTCATGCAAGTTAATACCAACATTTTTTTTATTATTTCACATGTAATGTAGTTCAAAACTTAACATAAAATGGCTAGCACATACTACTTTGTGATTGTTGGACATCTTGATAATCCGATATTTGAGTTGGAATTCGCTCCAGTCAATAAAGAGGTTAAGGTAATAAAAATGCGAACAATCTATCAATATATATTACTTATTCAGTTTTTACAACGATATTTAATTTATTTGGTGTGATTCAAACGTTATATATTTACAAAAAACCTAAAGAGCACTAAACGTTTATTAAATTTTTAGAAAGAAGACCACAGGCATTTAAATCAGTTCATAGCTCATGCTGCCTTAGACTTAGTGGATGAACACGTATGGAAAGTGAACAATATGTATTTAAAATCAGTGGATAAGTTCAATCAATGGTTTGTGTCAGCCTTCGTGACCGCCAGCCATATGAGGTTCATCATGGTGCACGATGCCAAAAACGAAGATGGAATCAAAAATTTCTTTACGGAAATTTATGAAGCATACATCAAATACTCCATGAATCCGTTCTACAAAGAGAACTCTGTCATTAAGTCGGCAGCGTTTGATAAGAAAGCTCAAATGTTTGGAAAAAAATACCTCACATAAATTAAATAAATGTAAACACTTGTAAATATATATAATGTACTATCATTGTTGTCTATTCTTGAATAAAATATGTATTAAATTATATTTCAATGATGTTTTATTACACCGCCAACCTTCTGTCTGTGAACTCAATTAGATGTTAATAATCTACAAAAACTAAATAGATGAAGAATATCAATGACAAATCTATAAGAAATGGTAGCATAAGCTTTAAATAGATTTCTAATGAATCCTTGGAAAAAATCCCATTGTAATTTCACAATACCAGGCAAACGCCGGACACCCTTTAGTCACATCGAACCACTTGCTTCTTCTTTGTAGCCATCAACTTTTACTGAGTATCTAGTTAAAATAGCATCAGAGGTTTTTTCGCAATCTTTTCGTAACCCATGAGTTTTCTAAATTTATCCCGAGCAAAAGATGCATAAAACCTAATGCGTTTGCAGGCCTGATCTTGTAGCAAGTAAACAGTTGTGGTACCGGTGTTGTAAAATATGAGGTTTTGGAACTTCAAATAGGAAGACTAATAAAAAAAACTGGACTCGTCTAAACACAAAATTGTGAGAAGCTCCTATTTTGAACATTGTAATGCTTAATGCTTAATTAAGCATTAAGCATTACAATGGAGTCCTGGAAAAAAATATTTTTGAGAATTTTTCTCCTGTGACTCGTTTAACTTATAAACATATTCTTAATATAATGCTCATTAATAGTAGATTAATTGTTATTTTTCAAGGCTTGTGAAGATTGAATGTTAGATAGACTGCAATTACAATAATTTATGAGTAATTTGTTCCAACTAAGAGAACTAACAATTAGTTGTAAAAGTGTAAGATGTAACAAATTTTTTAACAGTAGAATTTATGACCAATTCCATGGACCAATTCTATAGCAGCTTTTTTATTTTAGTAAAAATGTTCCGAACAATTTTTTACTGCTTTTGCGATTGCGGTCTTGTAAGTGTACGTATTAGAGTGGAAAGAAATGCTCTGTTGATTTCATTATTTTTATTGTGAAGGAAAGCTTGTCATAAAAAAAGAATTGTGCTAAAAGCATTATAATAGGTAACACAACATCTGTGTTTTATACTAAAACATTCATTTTCATCGGTGAATACAAATAGTGAAAAATGAATCAATTCAGTCAGATTTCAGAAAAATGTTGATTGCATAGCAAATTGAATAACCAAATCAGCTCGGACGCGCGGGCGGGCACTCAGCGCCATGCACTTTAGTTCACTACAGTAAACAATACATATCTCTTTGTAGCTACAATTTATTAGGGACTATTCTATGTATAAAAATACAACGTAAATAATAGTACTTAGCCAATAAATAGAGGTGTCTGTATAAATACTTTGAAATTTGGGGGGACTACAAAATATACCAAACAATAAATATAAATATAATCACAGGATTAACAGAATAGGAATTGTTAATTAATTAAAGAATGAAATTAAATATTTCCGAAATACTCAGTCTCGGCACACCTCTTTACTATCAATATTTATGATTTGTATTGTCAGGAAGGCATATCAACACTTCATATTAACAATAAAATAAGTCCATTTGACCCAAGTACAAACACGGCATCTCACATCCTGGAGTTGAGTAAAAAAAATTGCTAGTTGGGGCTGCAAAATAATTCTACTTCATAGCATTTATATGAAATGACTGAATCGAGCATACAATTTCAGTGCAGTGGATATGTCGCGTTACGATCTCTTCAGAAGCAGTCTGCCAGTTTTTGAGCGATCACTTGCGTTGTATACTTAATTCAGTGAACTTAATAAATCAAATTGTAAACTAACTTTTAAATACTCTCACAATAAATACATTTGACTATTAGGATAATTTTGCCTGTCCACTAGTATTAAAATAATTAAATTTTCAGCTCCATTCCTGATTTTTACTGAGAGGAGCGTTAATTAATTTGAGTTGAATTGTTTCATCAATAAAAGGAGAAATTCCTCGAACTGAGATTCCGTTCATACTTGAAATAGCCATATAGCATTAAATTAAACAGATTCAATCAAAACGACTTTGTTGCTTCACAATACAACCAGTTGAAACCAAACAGACTGACCGTTAAACAGCATAATCTGAGAGCAAGGAGGACATAACTTCACTGCTCTGAGAATAGCCGGGAAAAGGTAGAGCCAGGTGATCTTGAATCATGCAGAGGCAAATGTCACTACATCCAGCTTGAAATATCTACAGCAGTTGCCTTGTGGTATACAAAGAATTTATAGTAAATCTGCATTAAAAAAAAAATTTTTTTAACCTTTAAACCTGGAAATGTATAATTTAATAAAATTGAAATAAACTTTAAGGTTGGCAAGCATTTGAGCCTCTGAATCACTAGGAGGTTTACCAACTATACATCTCTTGAATGTTAAATAACAAAGTTGTTTTAATTAAGTCCATTGAAAATTAACCTTCACAATTTTAACATAAAAACATTACAAAGTTCAACTTTAAAAATATTAAAGAAAACATTAAAGATGAAAGATAATCATTATCTAAGTACACAGTTCATCACCGTTGTCAATAAAATTTCTTCAGAATACTTTTCCGTATCACTTGGGGAATCCCAGGCACATATTTATAATACAAAATAGACTTTAGAGGGAATTCCTAACTGCCAAATGTTTATTCAACAAAACTAAAATGCCTAAAGTATAATTAATACTCATGCATATTGATAAGCAGCTAAGGAGTCACAATCGTACTGTATGGAGTTTATTAATACATAGTTGTTTTGAATACATTTTCAATACAATCTACTAAACAGTTTTAAGTACATATATGAACAACAGAAATGTTTATTACATTTGAATCATGACTTGCGTTTTAATTTAATTGTAATCAAAATCATCAAACTCGAATTAAATAAATATTTTTGAAAAAGTACTTGATAAAAAATAATAGTTTTTAAAATTTAAAATAAAAAATATTGTAACATTACCACAATAATTATTTTTTAAGCGACCGGTTCCTCTAACAGTCTTAGTTTTTGTCTATCTGCTAATGAACCCGGACACTTTATATTTTGAATAATGTAGAACTATTACTACATCTTTTATTTATTTTAAAAATACTTAATAAAAGCATTATCTGTATTGATTTGTGTAAAAAATTATGCATTGTAACATAATACAAAATTTAAAAACAGAGAAAATATGGGATATTTTAACCTTAGACTCCAATTTATCTCAACGCTTATTTTTGGGCACTCAGGAGGGGAATTAGTCTGCTGACATGTAACAATCTAATTTAAAACAACAAAAACACATAAGATTCTTAATTTTGACATTGATTTCGAAAAATCTTTAAAAAGATATATTTGGTCTTTTGATTTTTTAAAAAATAATATAACAAAATATTAGAAGTGATATGCTAAGTAGACTTCCATTGTGCTATATGCTGTGATTTTTATTTTAAAAACCTGTTCACTTTGTTCACAAAACACCTCAGGATTTTTGAAGTGAAAAAATTGGAAAAATTATTATTATTATTACAAAACCTTCAAATTTTCATATAAAATGCCACCGATGCTATCATAGAAATAAATCCCATTTTCCTCAATTATAATATTATACACATTAAATTCAAGTAAATCTACATGAACAGTCACAAAATAAAGTCACCTAGATCTCATGTATTAAGCCGGAGCATTGAAACAAAATGCCCACTACAATTAACATGTATCATTCATAGTAAAATGATGCATGTTGACAACTTTCTGCAAGTCATCGTATACAATCATTCCCAAACTACATGACAAAACCAAAATTCAGCATAACACGTTCCCAAAATAATGCACCCATCTTCGCACAGGCTGGAAACAGTTTATAGGGGGAAAAGGCATAATACAAGAAAGTTTATAAAACTGAGTAACATTCAGATATAGTAAAGGTGATTGTGGCACTCCGGCTATACAAAGTTTAGGTGGTTCTTCGTGAATCCAACGAAACTGTGACAATACAAATGAAAAAGCTCTCTACCTGACTATGCTTGCTGCATACATTGCATGTACGTATCACAGTACTTGTTAATAAATACAGACAATAAAATTATATGATAATAAAAAATATTCAGCTATGAATTTATTGTTAAAGCATTGCACATACTTCAAACATACTCCTTATTATTAAAATTTTAAAAACAATAATTTGGGGAAGTGAAAAGTATTATTAAACAATACTACTTTTTTATAATTAAGAATAAATAAATTTATAATTATAACGCAGATATTACAATACTACACAAAAAATGTACATTTTTGGCAAGTTTTTTTTATAGTCAAGAAATTATACTTATTCTCCCCATTATGGAAGATACCATGATTTCTGAGACATTGTGTATAAGATTCAAAACTAATTTTTAGTAACCAAATTAAATTAGAAAAATAACACTTCCACGTTACTTACAATAAACAAAAATAAATATTTTTGTTCGAGGAATGCCTGTTTAATGAGAAGCTACTGTCAAAAATAAATTACTACAAAGACAGAATTTTGATAATACTTATCTATAAAAAATTAAATCTTTGGTATTAATTGATTTTATCGACTCGATTCAATCAACATTGGGATATATGCAATCGCTAAATAGTTGGTAAATCTAAAAACAATCCACACAAGTGTGTATACAAGAGAGTTCTATCATTCTCAATACTGATATGAATTCACATATGATGAGTAAGAACCTACAAAATCTACACTCAAATGTTCAGAAGCAAAGGCCTGACACACGCCGTCCGTCCACCACCAACCCAGGCTAGCAGGAAACAGAATTGCATATACTAATTATCTAACAGCATGTAACAACATTCATCACAAGATAAGTTACAACAACAATTAACAAATCTCTTCCATTTGTTCACACACATGTAAACGTTTTCATTTGAAAGATTGTTTGTAATTGTTTTGCTCATTTACAAACTATAAGCTACATTTATTGATATTGATTAACAAATAAATCCTGTATAAATATGTTGTGACTCGTTGATTGAGGAACGTTAATTTGAGAATTCATGATAAAAAATATTCATTGTGCCTTATTACTTCGTAATTCAAAATAAATCATATTTACATCTTTCATTTAAAATGAGTCAGAAAATTTTAATGAAGAAAGAAATTGGTCAAAAGGTACCATCTGAGTTCTGAAAGGCTGATCTAATTGACAGTGATTACAAAGCAGTTAATGTCCGTATGTGTATTTAATAAAACTCTATTTCTCTGAAAAACGATTTACAACTTAAACGTAAATTACGATTTACAACATAAATTAAAAGCACACATAATTAACAGTAAAAAAATATTTTTAATCCAATATATAGCTTGAGAAACGCTATTTAATTTAATTGGTCTCTCAGAGCCTGAACATCAGCATATCAGTATAATAAACATAGCTGATAATTGTATCACGTGTAATTCAATATAATAAATTCTGTTTCTTGTGCACCAGTTATTTTGGTGTAGACCACTGTGTTGGACCTAAGTTGACATGAAAAGTATGTTGGCTACATATATAGGAAACACATTTTTGATAAAAAAAATTAATTTCACTGTATTTTCTTTTAGATTATTTGAAATATGATCACCCATCAGAAATTCATCAAAAAGAGGTATTTGTGAAACCAAATATTCATAAATGAACTAGTTTAAAGTTAAAAAAGCATAGCAATTAGTGAGTATTAGTGGCCAACATACTTTCTCATTTTAAAAAATACTGTGTTAACTTAAGAAAAAATTGCTTGCAGATCATGCGTATGTTCTATATGAATATTAGTAATTTTTGTAAAATGGATTTCTCAGTGTATAAGGACAGTATTTATTTACATGATTATTGAACATGAAGCACCTGAAATGATCTACAAATATTCCCCTCTGTCTCCCGGCAGCTCATAGCGCAGTCAATCACAACTAAAGCCATTGCACAAATCTTAAATTGATGTATTTATGTACACATATGTTTCTAATTTGATCTTAGGCAGAATTTTACTTTTTACATAATACCAATACAACTCTATTTTCAGTAATAAATGCACAATCCTATGATAGAAAAAAATATCACACTTCGCAGCTTTACCCAGCACTGTCATCAGATATTCCACAAAAGATCTTTTTGACAAACACTATTTTATTTAAAAAATCATTACCATGAACACGGTTGTATACATAAAATTTTAATAGAGAATTTCAAGAGGTTTTGAAGTTATAGTTACTAAATAATCAATATTTTTGACAGAGAGTACTTGGTGGAATTCCATTTTAATATTTTAAATAAAATAATCAAACTCAGTTTGATAATGCCAACGTGAAAGGTTGACGAAACCGGTCACCAATAAAAATTAACATGTGGAAAAATCAGTCAAGTATTTTATTTAAAATATTAATAGTTACTCATAAACTGTGCACTCTGCCAATTTCAATTAGACAATTTTACATATTTGTATAAGATAAAGCTTTTCTTATCGATAAAACAATAAGGTCGATCATATCCATAACCCTCATGTCATTTTGCCATAAATTTTAAAGGATAATATTAATATATTTTATAGTATTAAATATTGCCAAACTTAATAAAGTTATTAATTAAATCATATATAACCTAAGTGTAAAAGTGTTTCTGTTCATTTTTTGTCTTAAAAAAAAATTTAAGATTATAGTAAACCATATTTCAGAATAAGTAATGCAAATAAAAGAATCCAACTTGGATATGCCTTGTATGGTTTTAAAAGCAAATTTGAAATTATTTGCTAAGGTATCAATATCTCACTTCATTTGATTTTTTTTTCTATCATAGTTTGTGTTAAGTGGAAAATTGTATTTATATATATTTTATATTATATTCAATAAAAATACAAATTGCCAGATCCGCGGTTAGGTTGTTCTCAAGTTAACACAGGAAATATCAGTAAGTCTGGAATAAATTTCTATTTCAATCGGCTCAAGTTCGTGTCCCGACTCTGTCAAGCTCCAGTTGATAAGAGCAAGAATTCCAAGCTGACAGGAATCAAAATACACTCCAAGGTTGTCTAACTAGGGCTTGAAGGACAAGGTACTATGGCTGTGTTTACAAAATTCAGATTACAAAAGGGGGCTAACTACGGGGGCCTAGCACTAAGGCTGCTCCAGCCAGGAACCCTGGCTAGTGTTGGGGGCCTTCATCTTGATGTTGAACTGCTTGAGGGTGGCCTCTAGCGCCGCCCCGTTCCCACTAAAGTACGCTGAGACCGCGTTATGGAACAACAATAGCTGCTTGTGCATCACCTTAATCTGCAATGCAAGTATTTCATTTCAATAAGAATTCTTTCATCCTGTAAGAGATACATATATAAGCTGATAAGACTCATAAACCATACACACTTTTAAGCAGTGAAAACCATTTTGAGTAGTAATTTACCATAAAATAATTCAAGCCATATTATAAACATTGAAAGTCTCATTAATCTGGCCACAATCCTAAGAAAAAACCTAACCGTTTCTGGCAGAATCAAATAATGGGCAAAACAGCTCCCATTGCCTTAAAAATGAATACCAGCAGTCTCATTGACTATTTGGTTTTGTTTATATTTTTATATAACAGAGTATTACAAATTTAATACCTCCAGAATTAACAAAACATTTATCATAGCTTGTACAATAAATATAGCTTACCCGATTTTCATCCAAAAACTTGAGTTTAACAGCGACATCTTGCTTCAACTTTTCATAGTTTTGTCGATGGGAATCATACTGCTTCTGAATTTCTTCGACAGCCTCAGTGCTGGTGGAGCTCGCGCCCGTCAGGCTGGCAGCCTCCAAGTCACATCTGTACGCATCGTACTCCACCCTGGTCATTACACCGGCTCAGTTAATAACCATATTTCATTACCGATGGTTACTAAATATTTAATACACCTACATTTTTTTACTACTATAAGCTTTTTGTCTTAATATTTATTTTTATAACAGTTGACACAATCTTTTAAAAATAAATGGAACACGGATGGGATTTGAGCCCATGCCCTGCCCGAAATCGTGAAATCGCAGTCCTTTAGACAATATATGTTTTAAATTATTTTTTTCTTCTTTCATTATGTTTAAAATATTTTATTATTTAAGAAATTAAATTGGATTAAAAAAAATTTGAGGCACCAGTGCTTTGGAATGAGCGAAGTTCAGAGGCTTGTAACCTTCAAGGAGTGTTTAAAAGACTCTTTAAAGTGAAAGAGAGACAAAGATCTCAGGTGCCATGAAAATCTCTGACTGAAGTCAGATTCTAGGCTCGAAGTTTGTCCAGTTCTTTACTTATCTACCGTAAAAATATATCTTTAATTTGAACCTGGCAGTTTCGTATTGTCGGATAGTCAGCAACGTGTCTTCGATAGTTTTGTGACACAACGTATTGACAGACGAGGTGAAGAAGTTCAGGGCCCCCAGAAGAGTGTCACCATTCCTGGTGAGATTCCGTTGTGTCTCCGAATTATACAGAAACTCTTCCTGGAGCTCAGGGGATTTCTGGGCTAGGTCTGAGAATGCCTCCCCCAAGGCATGCTGTAAATATATTATACAATCACTAAACTTCAAAGATTAAGTTTAGAAAAAACCAAATAGGGATGTTATAAAAAAAATGTTTGCCGACTAACTGACACTTCACCATCCAAGAAAAAAAGTTAATTTACAGTAACTGTTATACCCTGTAAACGTATCAAACTCTTTACGCATAACAACAAATATGACAATGAATTATCTTGGAATAATATTTTGAATCACGGGAATTATAAATTGATGGATGGAGGCACTAGATTGCTATAGTATGTTTGGGCTAAATGGGAACTAGAAAAAAGATCCAAAGAAGACAGTAGGAAAGAAAGTCAAGCTAAAATACTCAAATTACCAATATCAGAAAATAAGAATTAGACATATTTACCTGAGTTTGCACCACGTGATAAAAGTGACTAGTAAGAGCTCTGGACAACCTCAATATGTTGGCGTACTTCCGCTGGGTGTCTCGCAGATGCTCGATTTGTGCCTCCAGATCTTAATAAAACAAAAGATGCATGAAATCTGTGATAAAATAACATGAAAAAAGGACAATAATTATCATCAACAGATCACATTATTTAATTAGTTGAATAACAGAAGTTATATTACATCGTATAATTGTAAATTAGCTTTGAAACTATTTTAAGGGTATATTACAATAATGAAATAAAAATGAAATGGTGTTGGATCAAAGTAAAAACAAAAATAAATCATAAATTAGATAATACTCAAACAAATGTGTTGGATTATTGTAAGAGTAAATTACATAAAGATTCAAAAGTTCTATCCGCATTCCAACAGATTTGATGTAAAAAATTTGTTATTAAGCTATTAAGTCCGTCAAATATTATTTTACTAAGCTAATAACACTGACCACCGGCTGCTGTGTGAGGGACAGGTGCACATTTAACATCTCTTATCGCATGTGTGGTGACCGCAATTTATAAACTCTCTTATCTACAATGAGATTGACTTTAACCGAGCAACGTGTAAAATGCAATTACTTCAACGTGACTCTATCAGCTCACTAACTCTGCCAAATATTATTCAGACCTCTAACTTAACTAGCTATTATTTGAGTGTTGCTCTACCTGCATCAATAGTTCGAGATGACTTCCCGAGTTTCTCGTACATGAGCTGCTTGGTGCATTTGTATGTGGAGATACTCCAACTTTTCAGAGAGTCCATCCTTGAGGCTCCATTTTTGAACAAACTGCCAGTGCTGCCATTCTGAGCGGGATTCGTGCAACTAGCTGCAAAGTACAAAGCACACACTATAGTAATTAAATAAAACCACAACATTAACACCGCTCTGTATGTAATAAATAAAATGTAATATTTTTTTCTTCATAATGCAAACTACCAATTAAATATTTCATAAATCCGTCAAAATCATACAAATTGACAAGAAAAATGCAACACAGGGGATCATTTAGTAGATCCGCACTTTTTTAGTACACTCTTTTGTCCCTATTAACTGTTTTAACTGCTAATGAAGTCTTTGTGTCTATATTTTAATTTAGTATGAAAAATACATAAGCATGTTTTGGATACTCACGTGTAGGAGCAGGGAACGGCATGCTCTGGGAGTGAGTCGGATAACGTGCTTCTGTGCCGGAGCTGACGGACCCGCTGCTTTCATTTAGTGAAGGCGTGTCTTTGAGCATCTCATGGATGCTGCGCTCCGATGTGCTGGTCACTATAGTCTGCGCCATCTTCTCCTTTATGTTTACCTGCAATGGCAAATATTAGCCATAAAATTAATAATTTTTAACAGAAAGAGCTTTTATGCCTCAAATTTAAATTTTAAAAACAAAACAAATGTTTAAAAACGGCTGAAGAGTTCTCACTGTTAAAACCATTTGGTTTTTTTATATTTTTTTAATCACAGTATTACAAAATAAAGACCTATATAAATATTTATTTTGTAATATTTAAATTCATTATTTAAATACGGAAATGTTGATATTTTTCAAGAGTTTTTTTTTCTTGGGTTCAAATTTGTATTATGTACATAAAATTATTATTAACCAATCTACCAAAAAAAAATTATCACCAAGCAAAAAAAATGTAATTATAGATTCACAAAGTAAATAAAAATGTAAATAATTAAAAATATTGTTGATTTGAGAGAAGGTTTGAATAGTGATTTTATCATTAGATAGTAAACAAGCTATGAATTGGTTAGGCCATGACTCCAGTAGGAATGGGCACAGTTCTGAACCAGTGAGATAGTATATTGAGGATAGCAGCACAGAGCCCAACAGCCCTCATTAGAAATTCTTCTATAACAACTTTATTGAAGCAAAGCATTTTAACAAAACACAGATTTTAACGAAGAAATGTCTCATTTGAGTGATAAATTGTATAATATAGTAGTACTGCTATCATATTTACGAAATAATTACTACATGTTATAATCACAAAGACTTCTGGGAAATCATAATATTAGAAAATATATACAACACAATACAAAAGTATACAATCAACTTTAAATTAAATTGTTCATTTATTATATACAATAGATATATTGACACCATACCAAAAAATGGCAGATGTTTTTTGACAAATTACACAGATTTTAATGTCAAGTCCAAAATGTTGTATTAGATTCTAAAGTGTAACTTGAACTCTATCGAGCATATAGCGACGTAAGTAATAAAATTAAATTGGTGGGGCTTACGAATCAATATAAATTAATTGTGTTTTGACATTGGTACATGTATGCACTATGAACTATGATCAGTCTACGCAGAAAATATAATCACAAACTATCCACGTCGCGAATATTAAGCTAATGTATTTTCACAATTCACATTGAAAAAATATATTTCATAGAATATGTTGACATATCGTACCGGCAAATAAAAGAAAACATCACAAAATATCAGTCAGTTTGGAATGACAGCCGAAAATTGAAGATCTATCACCATTTCTCCTACACAAAACACTAGAAGTACGTTTAAAAGTAAGACGAAATCTTCGCAAACTGATCATTTTATAATTATTTTAAGAATTTATCCGAGTAAACCGATAAATACAATGATTTTCTGTTGACTGACGTCATTTTCCAGTATTATTTTGACAGTTTAAACATAGTGATCGAGGCTCTATAAAGCTGACCATATTGAAAAAAAAAATAAGGCCATAATTACCGAGAATAGGTCCCACAGATTGAATTATTTTCGGTTTTCGTAGTTAATAAATTATAGCAAATAAAGTTTCACAGAAAGAATACATCGAAACAGAAGTACACAGCCAGGACAGAACGACTTCGAGTGTTGCCATGCTGGCATCCTGCAGCAGCGGAGGCTGCCATCGATCAAATTAGAAAACTCTTTTTAGAAGGGGGGCCTTACACGTTTCAATTAATTTAAAGAAATCTCTTCTTCTCAAAATTTAATAAATAAGATAATGCAGAAAAACTGTCAATTTTCTTTGAATTCATTGATGAAGTTTTTTGCACGAAAACAAAATTTTAGGTATTGCTTCATAGATACAACTTTAGGTATTTAATATTTTTGACTTAGGTATTTGATATATTTTGAGTTCTTTGTGGAATTCCATTTAATATTTTAAGTAAAATACTTTTTCCAAGTGTTTAATTTTATTGGTGACCGGTTTCGCTAACTTTTCACATTGGCATTATTACAATACACATCACATTGTTACAATATTTGAAAAGTTTTAAATCTAACCAAGTGATGCCCAACTCATAACTCGCGAGCAAAATGTAGCTTACGATGACTTTTAACATGGTTATTTTATTTGTTCAGTGGTGTATACTTTACATTAACAGAATAAAATATAATACTCTGTTGAATATAAAATGAAAATCAATACATATATCTGACTTACCTTAATTTTTTTCTAGTTAATTATTGAACACTACTGGTCTAACCAATAAGCAATTAAAACTTTTCAAATATTTGTAACAAACCTTTGACAATGAAAGAAAGTCGAAAATTATGGTTAACTAATTGAAAAAGTGTAATTGTTATATAAACAAAATATTGACAGAAAACCAGAATTATCATTGCATACAAGCCCAATCCATATTATATACAACTTGGATTCATCAGCCGGTAAATAAAATACCATAATAAAACTATAAAATATACAATGCGATCATAATTATTTATTTTATAAATATACAAAGTTAATAGCTTTGAAAACACCAATAGTGCATAAATACTTCATCAATAGCTTTTAATACACAGGACCATCATCCAAATTTTCATCATCATCATCAAACGCCTCCCCGTTATCAAAATAATTATCTACATAGTCTGTGCCATCATCCATCTCTTCGTCCTGGTCTTCCATTTCCTCCTTATCAGAGTCTCTACCTTCTTCATCACCTGAAGAGTTATTTTCCTCTTTGATCTCTTCTTTGATACCTTCACTATTATCTTTCAATTCTTTCTGCTCTAATTTTTTTAATCTGAAATAGATTGAGAAATTTTATAAACACAGTAAACTAGACCTTAACAAATTTTCACATTTAAAAAAAGAAATAAAGATTTCACTTTAGCAGGGATGAAGTTATTTATTCCTAATGACCACAAAATCCACACTGCTCAATAAGCACCCAACACTCAGATATATCCTTAAGGCTAAGTTTAGTTAAGGTGAGAAGGCTGCGGTGCACCAAAATTTAGTATATTGGAGATGTCACCGGTGCTGACGCACGCGCCTTGTGGTCGTTCCAGATGTTTAAGAATCTTTAAAATACGACATGTATTTGTTTCAAAAATATATAAAACTTAGTCTTATAAACGAAAGGGAGATGCTCTTATGTTGTTTAACAAGGTCTAAGTAATTAAAAATAATATTTCTCTACAATATTTGAAATTTCATCATATCAAAGTCGTGTGGAGCTCCGCACACTGTGATTGCAAATCAATATGTTTTATAACATTTTAAAATATGTTTTTTTTATAGAGAAATAAGTTGTATATGTATAGTTGTATATATATATATATATATAGATCTGTGGGGTGCATCCCTGAACCCTCAGACTGGCATTACATGTCGCCATATTACATTAGTATAGATGTTGCCTTGAACACGCGGGGCAACGTAGTTTGTGACAAGAAGCAGGGCAGAGTCGAGCGGCGGTGTGTGCATGGCCAGGGCGGCCATGCGCGCCCTGGAAGTGATTTTGTGATTTGCCGAAATTAAAGCTGCATGCTAGCGCCTCTAGCGACCGATTTTCTCAGAACGCCTTCACCTATTGTTCAAACTCGGCCTTTATAAATAAACTCAATTAAGATCAGCCTCATTATTGTTGTCATCAATAACCATTCAGAATAGATGAAAAACCTAAGATAGAATAATATTAATATTGTATTATTTTAATTTACTGCAAAACTAGCGTATACTGTAATACAATATGAATTAGAAACAAAAGGAATTAAAGATGCTAGAACAAAGAGAGATACTAAATTATATTTAGGATCATTGTAGCTATTTATGGAAAAATACTACAATTCAACTTTAAATATACTATTGATTCATAAGTGTGAATCCCCACCTATAACATTTTAAATTTATAGAATCTAAATTTGAGTGTAACCAAATCATGCTCGCCTCGTTTCTATATCCAAAGGTTGGGCAAGCTTTCTTTTTCTTGACACTTTAGTGCCATCTCTCTTCTTTAAATGGAGTGGCCTCAGCTCGGCGGGCATGTGTGGCCAGTAAAAGAGAGGGGTTTTTGAAAATTTGCCCTCAGCAGATAAAACCTGAAAACACATTTCAACAATTGATGAGAACACAAGCTATCATTGAATTGTACATCAGAATATGAACACAGTGACTTGTTTCTTCTGAAAACTATACTTGCTTAAGTGTGTTGTCCATATAAAACCAGCTAGTATAATTATAAAAACTCAAACAAAGATACAAAAATATACTATCATATTTTATCATTATTTAAGTGCTTTATATATATATATATATATATATATATATATATATATATATATATATATTTATTTATATTTATATTTATATATATATATATATATATATATATATATATATATATATATATATATATATATATATATATAAATATTAATATTTATCCGGTGGCGTACCTAAACTTTTGTCACTCTTTCTAAATCAATCAAAATCAGCAAATCTCAGGGGATCAAAAACCATTTTTGTCAAATTCCATACTTATTGTGAAAATTTATTCTGTTGATTACAAAATTATTTAATTTATGTGTAATATTTGAAAATTCTGCCCCAAAATATGTGCCACTCCCCCCCCCCCCCCCTCCCCTAGGTATGCTACTGCATATATCTTCATAATATTTGCTATTGATATATGCTACTCCACCTTATATTTATCAGAATATCTTTCAATATCTTTTTTTATAACAGATGGCAGAACATAAGTCGGAGAATCGTGAAGAAAGTCCATATATTGTTTTTTAATTATCAGCATATAGTCCATTGAAGCATTCACCTTGAAAATAAAAATGATTTACTACAACTGTTTGGATATGTTATTTGGAATAGTTTAAAAAAATTATATATCTCAATAAAACAAATAACAAAGACAAAATATTTTGAACATATTCATGAATGAAAATTAAATAGAGAACCAAAGAGACCGTGTCAATAGTCTATAAAAAGAAGAATCAAATTTTAAAAAGTATAAATGTATTGTCTTAGTTTTAGACACAAGACCCAGACGAACTAATACATTTTATTAAGTTAGCCCAATGGAAGACCTATAGTAGCAGATACTTTATTCAATGAATATTGAAAGAGAAAGTTTAGTCTTCCTTAATATTGTTTTGATTTGAGCACACAATTGGGAAAAACCATGGTATGGTTATCAAATTTCACATAAAGTATTGCAAATGAAAAATAATTTTTAAAAAACCTGCAGAGGCAAGGGTCTGTTCTCCAGTTTGGGATAGAGGGGCGGAGGTCCCAATGCGGGTCCCTGCACCTCTCCCCGCCCCACCCCCATAGACTGCAGCTGTTCTTGTGTGAGAGACGTAGTACTTCCACGTCCACGACTACGCCCAGCCATGGCTAAGCTCTTCTAACTAAACTGACCAAGTTAAATTAGGCTTTAATAGGTTCCACTTGTTTATTTTTATCTTCGTCAGTAGTTATTTCTTCTATTTCAGCTTGAAACTTCTCCTTAAAAAAAGTTACAAATTAGAAAAAACAATATTTTAGGTTTCAAGCAACACTGAGTAAGTGCCGCTTGGACACATTTACAAAGTCTTCAACGTATAATTAAAAGCATATTACCTACGCCGAAATTTCCGACAACTTATAAGGGAAACCGATGGTAAAGCTTCAATTAAAACATTTTGGAAAAACTATAACATCAAGAATGCTGTTGACAGCATCAGTGAATCATGGAAGGAATTAAAATTAACAACAATGAACCATGTTTGGAAAAAAATATGGCCAGAATGTATAAAAAGTGTTACATATTTAACAAATTTGGAACCGATCCCATTGAATTTGTATGAATTTGTATTAGAATAATTGATTCCTTATACGGCTTTTCGGTTAGCGGCCAAGTTTCGTGGAACGTATCTAGGCCGTTAAGCGAGGTATAGATGTATAGTGCTTACATAAAATATAGTGTATAAGACAGCTAAACCAATAGTGCAAAGAATATTTGTTGATGCCAAATTATTACAAATGTTCGTAATTTAATGTCATGTTAATCATTAAACCAAATACTTATTGCTGTCCGTAGATGTTTGGTTTATTGTTGCAAATTATAAGTTCCTTTGCTGAAGTGATAAATGTTTAGATTCATTAAATACACAAATATGATATGATTTTATCATCACTATCACGTCTTTATGTCTACTGGTGGAAATTACTCAAATTAATATATTTAAAACTATTACTTACAGGATCATATATTACTTTAATTATGAGAGAACAGCTAGGACAAGTCGCTATTTCCTCACCAGCTGCTAGTTCATCCTGAAATTTGTATTGATTCAAGTATTATGTATAAATGTTAAAATAATTGGTGGAAATCGATTACCATAAGAAAAATATCAAATTAAATATATGAAATACTGAAGCCTACGGTCTTGTTAGATAAGATGGAATTTACTAATTGGTTTTATAAACATAAAATTTTACTAAAAACTAACTTTGAATTAAAGTTTGATTACTCACTTTGCTAATTTGAAATCTATCACCGCACGGACATGGATAATAATACACTTCTTCGTCTTCATCAAATTCAAAATCTTCTATTTCTACTTCATCGTGGTATGATGTCATTTTAATAAATATCCTATTGTCAAAAACATTTCAATTTATAACCTATTTCATTCAAAACTTCGCAATACAGACAAATCGCAATCACATCACACCTCCTGACATGCGGGCACGCGTGCTACCAGTACACAAATATATATCTCACTTCTAAGTCGTGCGAATGAAATATTAAAAATATTAAAAAGTTACCAATTCTTCAGTCGCTAGCTTTCGAGTATAACTTTAATCACATCGTTTATATGAAACGATCGTTAAGTTTTATTATAAAATTTGTTTACTTAATTGCACAGACAGGTTTTATTCACATAGCAACCCAAAACATAAATGTCAATTCGTGAGTGACTAAGATAAAAAACAATAATGTGCAAAAATCATAAGTCTTGATTTACATTATTTTGTTTTTACTAACAGCTATATACGAATCAATTTATCAAATATGGATACTGTTAATTTAAGAAATGTAATATTTTTCTTTACCTCCACACAATAATTATTTTATCGTTACTCGGCTGGATGTAAAATTTTATTTTATTTTCAGTTTAAAGACTTCATGCTTCTTTATAATGAAACAACTGAGACCTGTTTCAATCGATGTGTCAACAATTTCAATACTCGGAAACTTGCTAATGATGAAGTAAGTAAGATTCACCCAAATAAGTCCCAATTTTAATATGAGCATTTCAACGAGATATGTTAACTCTAAAAAATGTGTCCATAGCATTATACCTGATTTAAATATTTATTAAAAGATGTAACATATCGATGAAATACTAAAGCTTTTATCGATCTATTTTACATACGTTTTTTTACTACAAAATACTGTTTTGCTACAAAAATGTCAAATATAGAAATATGTACAAATACAAGTACTCATATAATGTTAATTTTACTCAATTAACATTTGTATCATGAACACCTAATGAAAAGCATTGAAATTCTGCGTAAACACCACTTGGCAAAATTGTATGAAAACTACTGGTTTCAATGTATATGCAACATCAATTACTCAAATTTTATTAAATGCATTTTTAGGAAAATATAGAATAGCAAAAAAAAAATACTTCTACAAAAGGTGACTATTATTTATTGGGTTTATCAATTATTGGATTATGAAAAGAATTAACGGCAATATAATAATACAAATAAAATAAATAGGTTGTCATGATAAAGCTTCTAAAATTTTATAATTTACATTGCTTTTGATTTACATTTATGTGCATTTGGAAGTTTGATTATATTTAATCAAAACTCTACAAAATTACTATCACCTTAAAACCTAAAAATTATATTTATTTTCAGTTGTTTTGTGCGGAGACCTGTGCTTCCAAGCAGATAAATCTGCTGAACAGAATAATGAGCAGTTATTTGGATGTGCAGAATGATATGATGGGGAAGAGAATAGCGGAAGCACAGCAGACACAATCACAAAACCTCTACCCTACCACAGAACAAACAGCCAATGCACTCTTCACCAGTTCAGAGGCCACTCCCACTCCTGCTCTGAATTAGTTGATCAAATGTTTGTATATAGTTGATAATTATCTATGAAATAAAATTGTTATCTATTAAAAGCTTTTCATTTATTATATAGTAATATTTATATTCCTTTATTTTTTATAGAAATCAATAAATATTGTCAACTCTATTATTTGTAATTTTAGAGACAAAATCATCACTATGGGCTTCAGAAAAATATTTGTTAGAAGCCATAAAGCCTCTAACAACACATATTAGTTATAAATTAATTAAAATAATTTATAATCCAAAAAAAATCAGTTGACACTTTAAAAGCACTTTTTTTACTTACCATTTTAGCATATGTTAATAAACAGCAACGAAATTTATAAATTAATTAATAAATAGCAACGAAAGTCAATAAATAATAATAAAAAATCAATCAATTTGAAAACACTTTTTATTACTTAATAAATTTATAAAATTATTCTCGAGTTAAATCTATTGATTAATCTGCCTGTTGCTGCATCACTTGGAGGTCTTGGTACTGAAACAACAAAGTTAGAAGACTAGAAAAATAATAATAAATTATGTGTATTTATTACAGGCATAAATAAATTCATATAAAAAATACATAAATCAAATAATTCAAAAATCATGCTTGACTTGCCGATCAGACTTCAGCATGCCAAAAATTACAATCTATCACACATCATCAGGGTAAGTACCATAAACAAACCATTGCAATAGTCTTTGAATTATTTTCAATATTTTTAGTAATATACATACAATATTAAAAGCTTCATTAAATAAGAGAGAGAGAGAGATTAAAAGCTTAGCTGCCTTGAAAGTCTCTGACTACAGCCGGGCCCGTCATAGACCGGTGCTTTAAGACAAATGAAATCCACAACCTCAATGGGCCTCACAACCCTCAGTGCGTATTTGAAGGATACTTTTATAAAATTGTAATTAATCAATATATTTGACGGAGAGTACTTTGTGGAATTCAATTTTAATATTTTAAGCTGAAAGACACTCAGTTTGATACTGCCAATGTGAAAGATTGGCGAAACTGACCACCAATAAAATTGTTATTATGTACTTGACCTCCATTCTTGTATAAAATTACTATTTCATTAACAGTCTTGGAACAAACAATATTTTAACTCGCTGATATAACCATAATTAGTTTTATATAAATTGTATTATAGAAGAAATTAAAAAAGCACACACCTCCATTTCCTTCTCCATAATATCCTGCACCAGGTTATGTAGGATTTCCTGAAACCGTTGACGCAGAGCCAAGTTTTCCATGCTAGCAACTTCCTGTTCTTTTCTATCGCGTTGGCTCCGCAACGATTCAAGCTCGATACTTATTTGTTCCATCCTCATTTGTATTCCCTCTGTAAAAACAAAAGGTTTATTTTATTTTACTGAATACACTTCAGAAATCTGTGATTTTGTAATAAGTAATGCAATTCTTAAGGGTATTCCTTTAAATCATAGGTTCCCAACGGGGGCGGTACCGCGCCCCAGAAGGCGCTGGAGCTTTCCAAGGGGGCGGTGGAGAGTCCAAGGGAAAATGGGGGGCGTTATGTAATACCTCTATGGTATTTTTATATGGAAAAAAAATTGGTATAATTATAACTGTTATGTCAAAGGGAGCGTTGGAATTTTTTTTTCTTGTCAAGGGGGCAGTGGTCAATATAAGGTTGGGAACCTATGCTTTAAATGATGATTGTTGAATATTTGATTTAAATTTAAACATTATTTACTGATTGCTTTAAATGAATCTTGTTTAATTATAGTTTATTCTGAAATAATTTGTAAATCAGATCAAAATAAATATCAAATATGACATTGAAAATTAACATGGACAAGAGTCGAGAATCGCAACCAGTAAGCCAAGAAACTAGTTTATATGTATTGCTATATTAAAATTCATCATTTATAAGTAATATTATTTATTAAGAATGACAGATCAAACAAACTAATTAAAATTATAGATCTGTTTTTCACTGCTAAAGAGTGAACAATAACTAAAATGCTTCCAAGTATAGTCCTGGTAAAATTTTTAGATTCTTACTATGAAATTAAAAATTGCATTTGGATATAATACCTTTGCTGACACTCTGGTCATTGTAGTCATCAGCTATAGGGGATGAGAGTCCCGTATTTCGGAGGAAGGAAGACGAAGTAGGGGGTGCAGCAGAAGATGAAGATGTGGGAGGGGGTGTGGCATTGGTAGAGTCGTTCCACTTGCTTTGACTGGAAAACATCTCAGACTGGAACTGCGTGGGGAAGTTACTCTTTAAGTCTGATGACTGGCCCTGAAATTTTAGGACATTTATAGATATATCTAAGAGAATGCCTAATTTTCACAAATAAATTGGATAAAATATCTTACCTGGAACGAGTTGGAGTCTGTCAGCCTGCTGTCATATTCTGAAAGATGACTATTTTCATCCATATCTACATTGATGTTGGAGCGAATCTCTTCGTCCGAATCACTGACAGCACCTCCAAATATATCATGCTCTGAAATCACACATTCAATAATGGAATAAGATTGATTTTTTGGAATTTTACCAATTAGTTAATGGAAAATTACATTTAACAAATATTTCAATGCAATTCATAGTCTATCCTGCAGGTTAGACTTTAACCAAAAATTCCAGATTATTTGCAATCGTTTCTAAACATTCATTCATACATAAATTTCGATAACCAAAGCATTTCAAGAATTACATGATTTCAGGTGAAAGATAGAGTGAAAGTCTATGTTAGAAGGGCATTACATCAGCCAAGTCTTCTTGAACATACCAACATCAGCATTGGTGGCATCATTAGTGGAGGGTTCGTTGCTAATAATGCTCTGATCTCGCTTGGGCGTTCTCGGCTCTTGCTTAATCCTACTCGGCTTATCTTTCTTGGCGGTGGCTTCTTTGTGCTCTGAAGCCCCACCCTGAGGCTCAGTCTTGACAGTAGTTTCTTCCTCGTCACTTAATACTTCCCATTTTACACTGACCGCATCACAATCCACGCGCAGAAGTCTCTTTACCTATAAAATTGACAATCTATATTAACCCTTTGCACTCGAGAGGTGACTCTCGCTCACCACTTTGTTAAGTGCGGAAATTTGATGGGCGGTGATAACTATTTATGGTTTCTTATCTGATGATTTCTTATTTATGTTTATGTGATTTGTTCCTAAACACTGCCTATATAATTTTACAAAGATGATGTTATCTCCCTTTCAAACTACGTAAGAATTTCTTATCTAAGATTAGTGTGGCACCATGAAGATTAGTGTGGCAAAAGGACTAGATGAGTACCTACTTAATCAACCCATATATTTTTTGCTTGTACTACTTATCGTAATCATTCATTTGAAGGTCCTTATTTGTTTAAACTTATATTGGACTGAGAATAGACTTTTTTCTCCCTCACAATATCAATTAGCTTTCCATTCACTTATCGTACCATTATTCTGTTTGCTTTGTAATGTCTAATACTATTAAGATAATATGCATCTCACTAAACAGCAGAGAGGAGAACAGCCGCTTAATCACTTGCGGTATACAAAACCTTAGTTTGGCAATTGACTGGAGATTTTCGTTAGACACTTGCTCGAGCTTCAACTTCAACCTGCGATTCCGAAAACATCCGCCTAAATGGAAAGCTGCATAACATTCTAACAGGAGATAGGAAGGATTGCAAAGTCTGCTCTCAAAGAAATAAACCCGGCAAAAGACATCAAACGACATACTATTATGATATTTGTCCCGAAAATCCGGGCATGCATCTCGGCAATTGTTACATGAAATATCAAATAAAGAAAAATTACAAAAACTTATGTTTAAGATATTATCTTCATAAAGATGTAAATATACATTAAATATTAAAACATAAAAGTTTTATGTGTTAATTTGTGTGTGTAATCATTTTAAGTTAGAGGTAAGAAATTCACCAAAAACGCTAAGAAACACTTCGAGTTGCTGATAAGTCCGCGCGGAAACGGCCTCGAGTGCAAAGGGTTAAAAGGAGCCTGCTTAATTTTCATAAATTTTCAGAAGTACCTTTTTCGTTGTATCATTTACAAGTTGTCAAAATAGGATTTTGTCAGATAGTATTTCTATTAGTATTCCTAACAATATCATCATCCGTGATGATCGACCAGAGTGTGTCTTGTCGATAAGATTAAGCGGCGGTTTCAAATTTTTTAAATCATCGTGCACATTTTGTTAAATACTGCACAGATATTCACCAAATTTTTACACACTTCTGTGGTGTTTCTACCTTGTAAGAATGCAATACCGTGAAAAGAATCTTACTTAATACTGAAATGATAAAACTACCATTTCAGTAAATAAAGAATGTGAAGAAATACAATGATAATAAAACCATAAATGTAAGTTTCCAACAAACTTGCCTATAACTGTTCACTTGAAATGACATTATCGGACAGAACTTTTACACTGCCAAACTTCAGATTTCATCAGAAAAAGTAGCTAGCAGCTTTTTACAGAAAACATCACTGTTGGCAACGCGATCATAGTTTCAATTCCTTTAGAATAAAAATAATATAGATATAGTTTTTTGTTATAAACTTCCGCCGGATCGGTGCCTCGAGTCTCGGCGCCCGCTCTCATGGACCACACGGCCGGGGGATTTTTATGATTATTGCTCCTAAAGGGACCGCCGCGTTACCTTTATGTTTGCAATGTATATGACGCCGCTCGGGTAGGTGATGATTGTTTCCAGAGTCAGTCCGGAGATACATGCCGAAAGCCTGATCTGTGTTCCATTGTCTAAACACGTCCCGCCACCCGGGCGGCCGGACGTTCCAACGGTATAAAAACCGTTCAGCCCCGGAAGGGGGCAGTATTCGAGTTGACTCCACGGGGTGACTATGCCCGGGAGCAAGGATATTCCGACATCTATGCAGGATCGCGTGTCTGTCATAAAAAGGTTGAAAAGTATTCAAATTGGCATGACGAAAGATTTTGAAATCCTCTTCCGTAATGAGGGTACACGTTTACTATTTACGAAAAAAACTTTATTTCGGTAATAAACTAGAGTTTAACGAAGTTTAAAGCCATTTTTATAATATTTTTTCAATAGCGCGCGAAAAAGCTCGCAGGTGTCATGGCGTCCGCTTTGACGTCACGCCTCATCTCAACTGTCATGCATGTCATTGTGTTTGCATCGAAGTTTGTTTACAATTTGAGTTGTATATTGAGGCGTGACGTCATGCGCTGTCATTGGTGTTTCAGTCAAAATGGCCGATTGCAGTATTTTAGTCTTTTAATTTATTGAAAATCTTATTAATCTCAGATTTTTAAATAAAACTAAATTAGTCTTTTAAATCCTTTTAATATGTATTTTCCCATAAAATAATTATTTCTTTGATTATTTGATACTGTCGTCACGCCAATTGTCTCCACGGGGTGACTATGCTCGGGAGCAAGAATATTCCGCCAGGATACGATGCGTTCGTATACCTGCCGCAATGGTTAGAGATCTTACAAATCTCATAAAGTAATACTGCCGCGAGTTCGGAGTATATTGTGTCGAAAGTGAAGTGAAATTAAACGACCCGGTTATCGGTTCAAAGTTAAAATAAAGTGTTAAGTGTAACTTGTTTTAATATCAGATAAATGTTAAATTGTAATGAAGCTTGAATAAAAGTTTATACGAATAAAGTGTTTAAAATTAATGATAATACAGTCCACTGATAGCGTATGAACCTTGGCGAATTCATATGCTAAAGCCGAAGAAGTTAAACGACTGCCAGCGTTTCCTCGCGAGAATAAATCTGGTAGCCGTCGCCAATAATCACTATATATGTCTAAATTATGATACTTATTTTACTTACTAATATGATTAGGCACATTTTTTCACATTGAATCACTAAATATTGATTGCCCTGGGCACATTGGTTCGCATGTAGATTATGATTGTTAAAAATTCTCGAGTAATTGCAGTGGCTCGTTAGCACAAGGGTCAGTACACCAGCCATGTAAGCTTGGAGATGTAGGTTCGAATCCTACACAAGTCACGATGATATTTTTCTGAGTTTCTTTAAAAATCATTTTCAATGTGTGAAAAAATGTGCCTAATCATATTAGTAAGTAATATAAACCAGTATAGGTAATTAAAACGCACTTGATTGACGTTCAATCCACAAAATAGACATACTTATTTTACTATTTTCTAGTTCAATATTCTTACCTCTTTCTCTATTTCAGGTGCTTCAACGTACTTCTTCTTGAGGGTTTTCCTAAAGCGCCGTTTCCTAACGTTCTTTGCAGGAGGTGTGATACCGTGGGGCCAAAGAAACTTTTTCTCTACTTTAAAAGGATCCTTCTTCTTATTCTTGTTTGGTGACTCTTCTTCAGCGGAAGGCTGGTCAGCTTCTTCTTTACAAATCATCTGAAAAATTATCCACTTATTAATTATTATTTGTAAATCAGCATTAAGAAGAAATTTGCGAGTAGGCAGAATTGTAATTAACACTTATGCTAGAAATACTGAGCAAATCTTAACCAAATATTGGTTGATAAAAATAAATGGAGACTGGTAACTTGCAACCCCTTGTTCTAGGAATACTTTTAGAAAATTGTAATCTCCGTGCACACATTCACTTATTTGCACTTCAAAGCCAATTTTAAAAGGAAAAATTATCTCAAAGAATGTGGTCTCTGCCCAAGAAGGGGATTTAGGACACGGTGAAACTCAGGTAACGAGCGTCCGCCCCGGGATACATAAATACACGAAGCGGTAAAGATCGCTCTCTCTCTCTCGTGCAAACCCCTAGACATGACCACAACACAACAAAGAATGAAGCAATAACTTTTTAATGTATGTTTAAACACATTACCTTTGATAATTACAACCGTTTGGAAATGAAAAAAAAATATTTTCAACATTATATTTACCATTTGACAAATGTCTGCTGTTTTATAAAAACTCTTATTGTCTATTGTCTTCATGGATTCTACAATAGTAGGAAGATCGACAATTTTAGCATGCATCAGCCAATGATCCACCCTCACTTCACCATATCTCATATCATTTTCCAAACGTATGGTACATCTATCTTTCAAGTTTCCACCTGTTCTTAATAATTCTCTTAGTACTTTGGATGGTTCCTGCAAATAAATTAAATATTAATATAACCTAAAAATGATTAAAAAAATTAAATTAATGTTGCAAGATGTGTTCTGCACGGGCGAAAGATAAATAAAGCACATTCAGTGCTTTAATTAATGTAGTTTTTAAATTCATTACGGTTAAAGAGTTGCATTATGGGATACCTCTGGCATTCTAAGTATAAATTGAGACTCCAGCTCGGCAAGACCTTCGGAATCTCGCTTGAAATCATGATTTCGACTCATTTTACCAATTTTATCATAACTGAATTCTCAAAATATTGTTAGTAATGTTTACTACGAGTGATCAAAATGAATTAAATGCTCTAGTCGGTATTACTGCTCGTACTGCCAATGGAAGAGCATAGAGTATTTTCACTAATGTCAAATATAATATTGAACTGTCAGCGCACTAGTTTCTCTCTGGTGCGCCAGTCAGTCCATAGACAAAGCGCCTTGCCGAGTCGGTCAGTGGCAATACATAAATATTCTGGGGCGGCAGACAGCAGAAAACAATCATTACGATCATGATGAGATAACATTTTAATTTCCACATTTTGAAAGTTTCATAAAATTTAAATGTTATTGTAAAATACATGAAATGAATTTAATAAAACTTTATTTTTAAGAATCCAATTTAAAAAACATATAACAAATAGCAAAGTAACGCTTTGTGTAGGACAGTAGTCCTATAATTCTAAAAGTTTAAGCCCACTAAAATTTAATCAATCAGAACAAAATGAGTTGTTCAAATTATTTTGTTTTCATTTATGTTGGATAATTTATTAACATTAATTTTTGCCATTTAAGTTATTGGAAAAAACAATGTTTCATAAAACAAATATGATGTATTTAACAGTTTTGTTATTTATTCAATATTTATTAAAATTAATCGGTAGAATTTTATTTTATTATTTACAATAAAATATTTTTGTGATTTTTTCACACGTTTTAATATTATTGGTAATCTTCGTTTGAAAATTCCAACGTAAAAAGTTGGCGAAATCAGTCAAATTAATTGCATGTGGAAAAAACACTTAAGTATTTTATTTAAAATATTAGCTTTGTAATTGCTATAATTTTTTTGACGGCAATCAGAAAAATTATATTTTCATGGTAATAATTTAATTTTCGATTGAAGTTACCATTTAACTTCCATGGAAAATTATAGGTTTTTTTATGACTTAATTCATGTTTTAAAAATATAATAATAACGTCCAAAGTATTACTTTGAATTTGAAACTCAACTCTTTTACATAGTTTCAGTTAGTAGCCACTGATGTTAAATTATATTATTTGTGACGGTTGTTCAAAAATCAATAGCGATACCCAAACTGTGGCCTGAAACAATATTATCAAGAACCTTTTTTTTTAAACTTTTGGTTTTTTAAGTTTTGAAAATCTTCAGCGAGATGCGTGAAAACATTTATTTAGGTTTTGTGTTTTATTTATTACATGGGGAGTAAATGTTAAACCAGATCTCCACTAACTAATTTTAAACGGGTGGTTTAAAAAAAAGGTCATAATTAAAAAATGTTGCGGCTTGTATAGCATAGCAAATATATACACGTGGCCGAAGAAAAAAAAAAAGATTGAGTATGGCTGATCTAAATAAATGAATCACTAAATAAATCGATTTGATACTATTCACTCCTCCACGATTAGCCGCAATGTTGTTGTTTAATATTATGGATGTACATTTATAAATTGAAATATTCGTTCATGTCTATTATAAAGAGCAACCGACAATCCAATTAGGCCCATCACTAATGATACTCTATGACATGTCGACACAAGCAACAACATTTTTATAGTTTGAGAAGAGTGGTGGGAATTTTTAAGCTCGCGGTTTTTTTGTCATCGGTTGGGGCGCACATTAACAGCTCGAGGCGATTCGGTGAACCTATTATTATCGAAAATGGCACCTGGTTAGTTATTATTACTTACAACACTTCAATTTAAATAATTTGTCTATTATCTCTACTTATTATTCACGCATTGTTTTTTTCATCAGAGAATCTATGGATTATCGAAAAAATCGCAAGATATGCGAATGAAAAATGGCTTCGGATACAACGAAAAAATAATATGTATTTGAAGATTCAATTTGATCAAGCATTTATTATTTCTGAACATACATTATTAGATATTTTTAAACTTCAAAATATCAAAGGATACCTAAAGGGCAATGTTATCATTATTGTTCACGAATACCAGGTACATAAACATATTTTAGTAAATTCCGATGTAATGTATTTTTTAATTTAATGAAATACTTATTGATATGCCCACAAAAAATACTTACAAAATTTGGTTGCTACCTTCTTTCATAAAGTAAGCTCTTAGATTCATCACGGTTGTTATCTTTGTTTATAAAATCTAAGCAATCCTATTTGAAACAATTTACAAGTCTAGGAAGGAATCGCATAATTTTTCTGTGAAAAACTACAACAGTGGAAATTCTTTCACATTTATTATATTTTACGAAAATTAGTAATTAAGAACATACAGCAGAAAACCTAATACACCACATAAATTTATCATTTTATAACAAATTAAAGAGTTAGAACCTTATATTTTACTTTTCTTCAGGGGGCACAGCGTATAATTAAAATAAAATTCTCAAACCCTCCCAGTGAGATGGAAGAAATAATTAAAGCTCTCGGAATATTTAATCCTATTCAAGATATTGAAAAAACACACCTCAATTCAGAAATTGATTCTGAAACATATGTTACATTTCAACAACTGTTTCAGCAAGAGATGCTGAGGAAATCTCTTTGTATTTTTGATAGTTAGTACTTAAATTATTTTTCATCCAATTTCAGTAATGATAAATCAAAATTAACATTTTTTTAAATTTAATTTGCTACGACATTGACATTAGAAAAAAGTAGTAAAAAAGTTTGTTCATTTATCCAATGAATAATAGTTCATCTCAAGTTTATTCATAAAAAAATAACTAATAAATTATAAATGAAAGATTATTTTTTTAACATGCACTGCTCGTGACAAACCTTTTGAATCCTTCTAATGTGATTGTCATATTTTTTTAAAACATTATTTATATAGAGCTAAATTTAATGCTATTTCTTGGCTATAAACTGTCTTATCATGAAACATAAAACTGTACATATGGTGGTAAGTTTAAAATTGTCTGATTTGTTAAAAATTTTAGCATGCAAGAATCTGATCTAGCAGTTCATCAGTGAAAAATATATTTAGCTGGAGTGTTTTGCACTACAATGAAATTAACTATTTCATTTACTTACCAAATTCTAGGAATAAATCCGGAAGATATTTCAATAGATCTTTTAAAGACATTGGTTTCTGAGCCGACATTCCCCGAGATGGTGGACCAAGTAGAAAGGATTATGCAGCAGTACTTGCATCTGCTGTGATCTTCTCCAACTACATACACTCAGACTATTGAAGATTGTTTTATTTTTAAGTTTTCACATTCAGCAATTGTTTAAATTTTTGTAAATTAAAATTTGTATTTTTGGTTGTTTGAAATTTGTTGTTTTTGGTTAAAAGAGAACCAACACTAATTTGTCTGCGTAAGGCTTTACGTCTACAATAATTTGTGCTATTTTTTGGAACTTGATGCTACATTTTTTTAATCAAAATGGCTGGTAAAATCTATCTTTCAAAAGTAAGAATTCACCAGAAATTATTTTGCTTTGCAATCGAAACATTTCCAAGAATTGAGGATGTAGATCTATCGAAAAGGGTGGTTGCCTTATTTCTCGAGAGGGTTCAAAGGCTACCCTTGGAAGCCTCCTAATAGATAAATAAAGCCCAATTGTTACGACTTCAATATTTAAATAAAAACTTCTGTGATTTTTCCACGTTTGATCAAGTATTTTATTTAAATATTTAAGTCGAATTCCACCGAGTACTCTCTGTCAAAAATATTAAATAATTAAGAACTTTCAAATCTTTTTTCAGAAAAAAAATTTCATAAGCATTCACTATCTTAATTTTTTTGGTAATTTGCATAGTTGCCCACATATATTGAGTATTTTTATTACAACAAAATAATTCAACCATAAAAATGTCTTGTTTTGTCATAAAATTTAATGTAATTCTTAACAATAAATACAAAACCATTTATAATTTTACACAGATTCTTCATCTTCACTGTTCTCACTCGTTCCATTGTCAGTCAGCTCAATTCTGAAGTCAAAGGGACCCGATACTTTCTTATTGGATATGGTTTTGCAATATTCCTGAAAGTTAGGATGAGTGAAAAAGTGGTGAGTAGACCTGGTCTTCGGCTGAATCTTTTTGGGTACCGGTATGGAGGGCTTGAATGACATTTGTGATCCATCATAGCTCTTAAACAGTTGTTCAGGATTCCTGCAACCATTACACAAAAATTAAGAGCACAGTTATAAACTTTAATTTAACTATTGTATTAAAAATACCATATTAATTAAATGCACTTCTACTTTTCTTCATTCAGGATCTAGGCCAGTCAATGTTGATATTGATATTAGCTCCCCTAGATTTCAGGTAGGGACATACACTTACATCCACAAGTCATACATAGCATTAGCAACTATCCAATGCCCCAACAAAACTAACCAATTACAATATAACTCCAGAGATACACGAGAATACTCTAAAAGAATTTGGCATTCTTTAACCTTTACGTCAATATTCTGAAAGACCAATTAAATTGAACAGTAATAACCTAATAGTACTATAATTTAGGGATATCGCATAGATTGCGTAAAACATTTTTCTCTATTGACAAAATGTAGTTATCCGTTTTACCAATAACCGATTAAATCTTTCAAGAGAGTGGAGCAATACTCTTCTAGATATTTGTAATATTTCAGTCAGATCTAAAATGAGATTACATGTGCAGCTTCTCAAATTCTCAAAGAATGAGACAACTAGTCTTGATGAGTCCATCTTTAAAGATGGCCTGGCAAGATTACAAGTGCCAACTTTGAGTGGATTATAAGATTCCAATTGATAAAAGCAAGATTTGGGGCTGTACAGTTAACTTCTCTTACTGTTTGCTAATCTCCATCGGGAGGCTCCCTTCGCCCGTGGTGGGGATGCCGTTCATGATGTGCTGAGCCAGCAGGCGCACAGTGGGGTGGTAATGGCGGCTCATGACCGACAGTTCATAGAGGGCTGTAGTGTTAGCGTTGCAGTACTCTGGCTCCATCATGAAAGGATCGAAGCGTCCCGATCCCAGCTCCTGGTCCAGATCCAAGAGAATCTCACTCTGCTTTGATTGCTAAAAACATTTGTAGATACAACACTCGATATAGTATTCATTTATTAATCATCTAGTAGTACCAGGAATATCAGTATTTAGATGAATTATTAGATTTATTTTCAAGTTTTTCCACTGGTTGTCAAAATTTGTAAAAATATATCAAAACAGATTACAGGTTATTTTATAAATCCTAGTTTATTTCCCATCTTAACACACTTTAGGCGGGTCACGTAGTACTACGTTTTTATTGGTTTGACGCGAAAGGCGAGATAAGTAGTACTACGTTTCATGTTGGCTCCATGCAAAAGCTGGAACACATGCTAATATGTTTTTTTCAACGATTCCTGGAAACAAAATAGAAATCCTCATAATAGTTTTTTTTTGTTGTCTAAAATGCTTTCGCCGTTGATGTTAGTTGGTTGTTGATGTAGATGTTTATCAAAAGGCTGGCGAAATGTTTGCGTATTTGTTTATTTAGATGAATTAAGACAAGACAGAATTATACGTGGTTACTGGTCGAGTGCCTGCGTCTCTCTGTGGGGGGCTGGGGTTGTTGGGTTGTTGTAAAATTAGAAAGTCTCTACCTGCGGTAGGGGCGGAGCTTAACAAGTCAAATATTGTAGCGGTGTATTTGTATCTACTCATATTTCATGCAGAAAAAATTCACCACGAGATCCACCAGGACGATTATCAATAGACATTAGATGGCATAAATTAGAAAGAATTATGAGAGACGGCAAAAAAAAATATCCCCAAAAACAGTGTCGTGTTTGTGCCGCTCATAAATTACGCAAAGACACGTGTTATATGTGTGAGTTTTGCCTTGTGACCCTTCATAGGTGAAAGTGTTTTCAAGACTATCATACAAAAAAACGTTATTAAAAATATATAAACTAATTATTTAAAGTGTAATTTAAAAGTATTGAGCTAGTATAATGATTTATAAATAGTTTTAAGCATAATAAGTCATAAAATATATATAAATATTGTGTATAAAAGTGGTAAACATTTATTTTCGTTCCATCACATCAATCAAACGACAAGCAATATACGGTAAGCATTTGTTTAAAATTTTGTGTAAAAATATTTAGTAGTTTTCGAGATATGTTTATTTTTATACGAGAGTAATTTTTCGCGCGTAATGCCCGATTTCGCCCGCTACAACGGCAAACTCGCGCGTGCCAACGCCCGCCAAAAGTGTGTTAAAATAATATTGCTCTAAATTTGTAGGGTTTTTAGTTCATTGTCTCTCTTGCGGCCTCTTACAGAGCAGTGAGGTCATATCCTTGGGGTAAATTTATCTTGGAATAAAAATAAAAAAAGCAGAACAACCTACGCCTGCCCCATCTGGGGTTACATCGCACCTAAGAGACTTAAACCCCTTCAAACCATTCAAAACATAGTCCTCCGATGGGCGATGAACGCCCCGTGGTTCGTCCAAAATGCCCAACTCCACAGGGATACAAACACCAAGACGATCCACGAGGTAATCATCGACCTCGCCCACTCCTTCCAAACATCGACATCCCTTGTCCCAAACCCCTCGATCAGCCACCTTCTAGAGTACAACCTAGAAGATTGCCTATATAAGAAAAGGCCAAAAGCCATCCCCCCCCCCCCCACCAACTCCTCCAAATCCCCCCACCCTCCTCCCACCCACACACCACTCCACATAAATACAACTACATGGTGACACACGCCACCTAGCCAGTATGAAAGCGTTTGAAGAAAAGAAACATATTTTTTTTGTACCGCTGCTAAAGCCAAAGACGATTGATTGATTGAGCAACTGTTAGTGCTAAGATAGAAGATTGAATTTTGGCGAGTAGTAGACTGATGGTGGAATACCTGCATGACAGTCTTAATGGTCCCCAAGCAGCCTAGGGCTCCGTTGTGCAGGACCTGAGTGCTAAGGGTTGCAATCCTTTTCAAGAATGCCAACAGTATTTGCTGGGAGACCTTCTTTCTTCTCTTTATCAAAACACTTGTAATTGCTCTCAGGATAATGATGAGATCGCTGTGATTCTTACCTGTTTAACAAATATATTATTTAATATTTTGAATTAGTCAGGTATGTTGTGCATTTGCACTGTATATAGAATACATACATAAACTTAATATTATTCACAAAATTACTTCAACATCACTCAGTAACATAAAAATTTAATATGTTTACAGTAAAATTTTATGAATATATTCAACTTTCTGCATTTAAATTATTATAATTGGTTTTCTTTCTCCTATATATGGCGGATGCCAAAATGATATATTGATTCTAAGCAACAATGCTTAGAATCAATATATCATTTTGGCAAAAACTTTTAACTTTTTTTAATTTTCGCCATGCATGGCACAAGCCATGCATGGCGAAAAGTTTAAGCACTCTTACAAGATCTCAAATGTCTCAAGGCTAGAAGCTAATATATTAATAAATTTAAAAAAAATGTGAAGGTCAGCTCAAAGCTCAGCAGATGAAGCTGTGTTGAATGAGAAATGATGGAGTCATTTGAAAAATCTCAATATATGGATGAACAGTGGGTAAGCGCATCAAATATTTTTGAAGTGTAGGTATCCTGTTTTATGAAATTTTTGATGCATTTCTACTCTATGAACAGATGTTCAGTTTGACAAAAAATACAATCAAAAAAACATGAATTATTATTATTTAATTAAAAAAAAAATTAATTAATTATTAAAAAGTTTCACTTATATTGTGTTTACCTGCATTGATGGTGAGCAGGTTCCGGTACAAATGAGAATAAAACCTAGTGGGGTCGATGTTCAGGACATCCCCTTGCCCAGACAGGATGGTAAAGACTGTCTCAACACAGTGCAGCTGCTCTCTGTAGCCCAAGTCTTCATTTTGGAGTAGATTATTGAGCAAGTTTACAAGATCAGAATAGTACTCCAGGTTCATCACGTGTGCAAACCTAACACAAGCAACAGAGCTTTATGGTTGTTTTATAACAGCAATCAATTTGTTCTTCTTTTATGTTATGCAATCATATGCTAAATCGAGTTTATGTAAACCGTGATTTTTTTATAAAGTTTATGTAAATTGTACAAAATGTATGGCATTATAATCTCACGATAACCTCTAAACCCACAAAATAATATTTAAATATTTATATCCTTATATTCAATATTTTTGACAGTGCTCGGTGGAATTCCATTTTAATATTTTAAATAAAATACATTTGTGATTTCTCTACGTGTTTTTGGTATATATAGTATAGTTTCTTGCCTACAGCATGGTTGTAAATCTAAAATGCTTTTGTCTGATGGTTCAGAAATGTTGAACAAATACATATCATATAAGCAAATTGGGCATCGTATTGGCATCAAATGAATAGTTTAATTATGGGTAGCAATAATTATGTTTGAGATAATGAAATATTTTTTTATGACTTAAGAGAGAAAAATTAGTTTTTTCTTTTTTGAACTTCAGAAAATGAAGAAACATGAAAAAAAAATACAATTGCATCTTTAAAATTTAAAAAGAAAAATAAAAAATGATGAAAAAACCATGTCCCATAACTCCTGAAACATGTGTATCGAAGATATTTGCATTTCTGTGAAGATTTTAGGTGAAATCAAACCTATATTATACCTAACGTAACAAAAACTTACTTGGAAAGCCCCTCCAGTGTGGCGCCCAGCAGTCGCGAGTTGGGAGACCTTTTCAAAATTCTGAAATATATCATGAAAACAACCTTTACAATTTCTGTTAAATTTTGTTGTTTGGTTTGTTTGTTTTCTTCTGCTTTTGTTTCCAACATTTCCTTTTCTAGTTCCAGGAGCTTTTTATTCCTCTAAAATTATAATAAATTATCCATTAAGTCTCTCGCAGTCCACACTGACTTGAACTAAAAAAAAGTATAATACCTTTCTTTCCTTCTTTGACATACTTATCAATCTCTGCTTGTGAGAAATTTGTTTCTTTTGCTTCATTTCTAATTTCTTTTCATCATCAAGATTGATATCTTTTATCCTCAAGGCTAATAAACAATTTAACACCTCACAATTCACATCGTTGGATCGAGTTTTTACAAGTAAATTTATTTTTCGCACAAGCTGAAAACACAAATAAACTTTAGAAAATAACCAATCAAAAGAAACACCAAATTGCAAAACTCACTCCGGGTGTTTTTAGTAAAAACTTATAATTCTAAACAATATTTTCATAAATTAAGCAATAAATACTTCCAGAGAACTGCACTTCGCAACTATCACTATTTAATTATAACTACTTGATGAAAAATAAGTTTGAAAAAATTATAACTTTTAAGTTTGAAAAAAATTATATATTGTTATAAATATTTTTTTTACTGCAATACAATAAAAATATATTTACCAATAACGATATAAGACCTTTCTTATCAGCTTTAAAAATAGTCTTAAAACAGTTGAGAATGGTCGATCTTATGGTGGGATTTGGGTTATTGAGGAATGGCACTAGCAACTGTCCAATGTTGGATGAGAAATTGAAATAAGGATGGGATACGAGCAAGTCGCATAGACAAGTGACAGCCACTTGTCCGAGCTTCAGCTGTGGTGTTCTCATCTTCCGAGTGTCTCCTTTCTTCTTCACTAAGATAGATGCCATCTTCTCAAGTTTTTGTAAATATCTTTTGTAGTGAGAGAGGAGAGAAGACTCGTATCTGTTTAACGCCAGGGTTTCCTTCTTTACTGTAAATAAGACATTAACTAACTATTCCACTGCACGACAGTAACAAACCTACGGCTACAAAATCAAATAGTGCACAAGCAATTCAAGCTTTTGTGATAGATAAAATGCGAAAATGCCATAAGTTATAAATGAAATACTGTAGTTATAACTGATAAATAAAATGATAGTAATCAATATTTTTGACAGAGTACTCGGTGGAATTCCATTTTAAATAAAATACTTTGGTGATTTTTCGACATGCTAATTTTTATTGGAATCAGAGGAAGTAGATCAGAATTTTTGGCATTCAGATGTTTAACCAATCAGATTGATAAGTTGAGCATTGTTTTTGCATCATTTGGACAATTTATTATTTAACAGCAGTGACCCAATCCAAATTTAGTGAATTTGAACTAAACTGTGTCTTACGAAAATATTTATTTGTATAATATCAAGTGGTGGCTGTTGAGCGATTTTACAAAATGTTCAAAGTGATGCAATTTTTTGCAACAGCACTTAATTTTAATTTAAACATGCAAATACTACAGTAATGCTCTGCCTGCAGTAATTACCTTGAAATCCTGTTTTTCATAAACAATTGCGCATTTTAACATAAACAGTTCATTTAAAAATTAAAAAATACAAGATTGCAGATAATTTATGATTAATTTATGATTAATTTATGAGGTTAAAAAGCAAATAAAATTTGTGCATAATTTCGATAATGACTCAAATGTCCATTTTTTTAGGAAAAGCTAAGCACTTTCCAAGTAAATCTTTTATGAAAACTTACATTTTACAGATCCAAAATCTTGTTGGCTCATCTGGTAATCTGGTAGTATATCTTTGAAAACCTCAAGCATAGAAACAGCAGCAAATTTTCGAACTGTTAACAAATTTTCATTGCCGCTTTTTGTCTTCTCGTCTACAAGAGCGAGCAGTCCAAAAAAATTATCAATCTGAAATTCATAAAAACAATTGACATTAAATATTGTTGCTATTAAGCCCATTGCACAATAATTGTTTATCTATAGTATCAATAGTTTGCCACATAAAAAGTCAACTATTGAGCCATGGAACATAGTGTTTTTCTTTAATGCTTGAAAAATAAAACCAGAAAGGTGATTAAAGGCCAATTTTAGTATTTGTATGTTATATGATTTATTTTATTTCTAACCTTTAGTTCAGGGCTTTCAAGCAGGCCTGAACACAAGATTCCTATCTTGAATTTTTTGGCCTCCAGTTCTTCATGCCGGGCTACCAGGATATCAGCTGCAGATAGAGGCTTTTTCAAGTCTAATACGGACTTCTCTGTCTGACTACCTTTACGTTCCTCCGTTTCCGACTCTTGTTCCTCCGAGTTAGATTTCTTATCTTCATCAGAGAGCTGTGGCGGAGAATCTCCAACTTTGTAATCTGCAAGCATACTTTGATTTAATTGTAGCAATCAAATTACAATAATTTAACTCTTCTGGTTAAAATCAGGGGTCCCAATAGGGACAGATAGGTTCATTGATTGAAATAAAACAAATAAATTCACCATCATCTTCATGGTCCACAGTTCTCAGCATAAAACCATCTTTAGTCTTGATTGGTAGGAGTTGCTTTTTATTTTTTTGCTGTACAGCTCGAGGCCTATCAGTGTTCTCGTAATGCTCCTCAAGCTTCTCTTCGTGTAGATCACGGTCCAAGTCTTTGATCTTCCTCTTGCGCAGTCCTTTGTTGCTGAATCATTAAAAATAAAATATTTAGGTGTATCATTATTTAAACATATATGTACATAATGAATTGTATTATTTTAAAAATACATTTTATTTTATAAATTTTAAAATGTACATGCTGAAAATATATTTTTAAGGGGAGTTCCCTGTTTTTTGATTGTGCAGATATTTACCTATCTCTGGTCATTTGGTCAAGAATTCCATTAGTGTCCTGTTTTGCAGCTATATTCATCAGATAATCCAAATCTTCATCTTCCATCATTTCTATCATATCAGATCCTTTGATGGATTCATTGTCACTGTATACTTCTCCTTTTTCAACTTGGGTTTTTTGCGGTTCTCTATTTATAATTTTACGTTTTCTATGGCGTTGATTTTTTATCTTACCCTGCTTTTTGAGTTTTGTGATGACTTGGTTGCTATGTTTCAGTTTACTTACTTTCATCTTTGTTTTTTTCTATAAAAACACATTTTATTTAATATAGGTACGGATGAAAACATATTTATCAATAAATATAAATAATCAAGAATAAACATCAACTATAACTTACGGCCATTATTTTTTATTTTGAATAATAATGTAACGCAAATACACAACGCGTAATAAGTATTGATTAACAATATAAGTAAACAAGAAGCACATAGGTTATGTCCGCTCGCCCGCGCACGTGTGAGCCGCGACCATTGACGGAATGGTTCGCCCAACAATTGACTGTCGCGCAAGAGTTGGAGCTGCCAGTGCACAAAATATTTATAAACTATTTTCTTTTAATAATAAATAAAATTCAGTTTATATTGTACGTTGATTTTTTGCTGACTCGAGATTGAGTTTGGGATTGAGCGGGGGTGCCGAGGTGGCGGAGTGCCGGGGTGGCGGGGTGGCGGGGTGGCGGGTGTCGCGCCATGGGCAGCCTCGCTCGGAGAATCCTCGTAGCCGTGCTACTGTCATTTTGACATTCATAAACTCGAAATATATTTGAAAAGTGAAAAATACTTTTATCGTTTTGCATTTACCATAACAAAATAAAATATTCAGGTATAAAAATTCCCACAGGCATGTTTATTTATTTGCATGTTGATTGAATTATTTCGATTTTTTTAACCTAAGTTTTGTGCCATTATATATGTTTTTTACTATGAATCCAGATAGCGCAATGATAAAAAGGCCCAAGATTGAATGTAATTACGGAGATGAATGTTATAGAAAGAATCCAGAGCATTTCAAAGAATACTGTCATCCTCACTGTAAGTTATAATATTTGTCAGCCATAATAATAAAATTGTAATTCCCTTTTATCGGATTTGCTACAATCCATGCTTATCTAATTCTAGTAGATAAAATTTTATCTACGTACAAAGATGTTGGAGATTATGAGATACCGGAAAATCTGCATTATAAAAAATCAGTTGTTATTCAACAATTGAATATCCTCCGAGAGAAAAAAATATGCTCAAGTCTAACCCCCCCTGATAAAACTACAGCTGCAAGTTCAAGAGACTCCTCACAAGGAAGTGCCGACGCTAAAGTTATTGAGTCTGATGATACTAAGGCAATCGATTCACATCTAAATACTGCAAGCACCTCCAGTCTTCAACAAAAAATGGAGCTCCTGCCTAAAATGAAAGGTCAGTTTTTATTAAACAAATGCTTATTATTTATAAATAAGTCAACAAAAATAGCCTTAGACAGCGGAAGATTTTGAAAAGAATTTATAACCAAAGTACTATATAGTTGGATTATTTCTTAAATTCTCTTAAAAATCACTACAAGATAGCTGGGTGAAATTTTAATATAAATTATTGTAGTATTATGCAGTCGTTCACTAAAGCAAATAGTGTAAGTGGAGTGTGGCTTTTTGATGACTTGTACAGCCTGTAGAAATATATCTTTTATACTTCAAAATATTATCATTATTCTAATAAAACTATGTAATTTTAAATATTCTATATTATTTTTTTGTACTAACTTTTGATTATTGTGACATTGTTGTAGTTATTTATTATTGTAACAATACTGTTATTTTAAAAATCTTTGTACTATAAATTATTTTTAAATGTAATTTAATATTAAAAAAAAAAATTATTATAAGATTCTTTATATTCTTTTCATCAGTTTCAGTATTTCTTAGGGCTATGCTTACAATACGGTATGTGGCTATCCCCCGATCCTGCATACAGGTTGTAAGGCTTACAAGGTGTGGCTTAGGTGATAGCGTACATGGATTTCTTTATTTTCATTATTGAGTTTATGATGGGAAAAATATGTGTAAAAACCCCTAAAAATATGAATTATAAAATTTTTATAATGTTATAATGATATTTAAATGAAATTATACCAAGTACTCTCTATCAAAAATATTGACTAATGTAATAATGCTCTACTAACTTTATTGACAGATAAAAAAGAGGTAAAACCTAAGCCAGACAACAGAAGGAAAATAGAAGACGTATTTTCTGTTGTGGCCCCCAAAGGTCAGATGGCAGACAAGCTGGCGGCTGCTGCTCCCTACCACATGTTCTTCACCACCATTACCGCTGCCCCTGATACGCACTCCCAGCCCTTGTCCATCACATTCCAAGGTTTGTGAATGACAGATATAATCTAAAAGTGGCTGGTTTAAAAAAGAAATGAACTTTTTAGAATATTTTCAAATCCATTTATTATACAAACATACTATATACTTTTAACAAATTGTATGCGGGGCGCATGTTAAGTCGCTTTTGGTCGACTAGTACTAGAGCGCGGGTCGCATAAAAATATGTTTTTGATAGACTAGCAGTAAAATGCGGGTCACTTGTAAATATTCGTCTGTATGAACTAGCGCACTGTTTGTATGGCGTCACTAAGGTCGGAACTACCCAGGTAAAAAGAGCAATGGGGTAGTTTTTGGTTAGCGACACATTTGTTGCGTTGAGATAACGGTACGTACCTGAACGGTACGTACCTGACTTTACTAGCGGTCGTATGTTTCTCCAATGTTGGTTTTACATTATAATTTACGTATTTTGTTTGAAAATTTTGCGTAAAAATTATATTGTGTTTGTGATGGTGAAAAAATCCTAAAAATTTTTTTTGTGCCTTTTATATCAGACGGTTGACTTTTTTTGTTTTTTGAGAAGGCCCTCCTCAAGATCCAGGACCATCTACATTTAGTGTTAATTACTATTACAACCAATGCACATCAGCCTGTTCATCTTCATACATTTTGCTAGTAATATTTTTTTCTGTGAATAATCAATGAATGAATGAATGAGTGAACTTTGATGCCTCCATGTGGGTTTATGTGGTTGCAGAGCTTCTGGATCCCAGCTTGGGCAAGTTGCAAAGCTCCCTGCAGATAAACTTCATGGTCGATCCCGGGTGGCTGCTCGCCCAGTATTACTTTGCAGATTGTCTGTGAGTATCTTCAAGGACATTTTTCTTGACTTCAATAATCTTTTCTTTCTATAATCTTATATCTTTCTATACTCTAGTGATAAACCCCTGACAATTCTGTATGGAGAAGAAAGTGAAGACCTAAAATCTATCAGTACGAAAAAACCAAACATCCAGGCGCACCAAATACAAATGAAAAATGCTTTTGGAAAACATCATACGTAAATTTATTTTAATACTTTAATTTATTTTATTTTAAAATAATATTCCAGTTTTTATATAAAATAAAGTGCCAATTTCATTTTTTTTAATATATTTAAGTTTTTTAGGAAGATGTCTCTTCTTTGCTATGAAGATGGATCTCTTAGAGTCGTTGTATCAACGGCCAACTTGTACTTGGACGATTGGGAAAACAGGACCCAAGGGTAATTTCAAATATTATTTTTCTCTTGCCTTTATATAATGTAGATTATTCCGACCTATATATGACAGAGATATTGAGCAGAGTCTTGTTATTATGTCACATGGTTTTAATTTACCTTTGAACCTGCAGGCAATTGAAAATACTTATTGCTCCATCAAGATTCCAACCTGTGACCCCACGGTAGCCCCTGAACCCTGAGGCAGTTTTGAATTGATATATATGACCATATTTTTTTAGTTTGTGGCTGAGCCCAAAATGTAGCCGACTCCCTGAACCCATCAACTCGCTATCGGGAGAATCCCCTACCGGATTTAAGCAATCCTTGATGAATTACCTCAACTCTTACGCTTTGCCATGCCTAAGTCCATTTGTTGAAAAGATCAAGCAGGTGGACTTCTCTAATATAAAGTAAGTTTTTTATTTGTTAACAAAATTTATTAATTACTCAAAACTATTCATATGGCATTTTAACCATTTTTTGCCTCTGATAGTCCAAAATACTGTTGTCTGATTAGTCAGAAATTTTCTAAAGAAAAAGAAGTAGTTTTTTAATTGTATATATATTTTTATTAAATCTAATGCATGGTTACATGGTTAAAATATATTATATTTATGGACTCATTTTTTTATTAATAAAATATAGTAAAACCACAAACCTTAAGGAAAAATCAACAGACATTCTATTTAATCCTGTTTTAATTTTTTTTTTTAAATGTACCTGTACCTGACTGAGACAGTTTGTGAAGTGATCAATATTTTTGACAGAGTATTTGGTGGAATTACTTGAATGATTTTTCCACATGTTAATTTTTACGAAAGAGTCTTGCACAGAATGCACAAAGAAAGGGAACTCTTGACGTTAGTAAAGAAGCGAAAGGTCTCCTATTTTGGCCAAATTTTTCGCAACAATAAGTATGGCATCCTTCAGCTGATTGTCCAAGGAAACATCGGAGGAAAAAGGGGCATTGGAAGAAGGAAGTTCACATGGATGCAGAATTTGCGCCAGTGGCTGGCGATCGGAAATGCAGCCGGACTGGTAAGACTGGCTCAGGATAGAGACAAGTTCAAGGAAATGGTCACCAACTTCCTATGAGGAGAGGCAACAAAAGAAGAAGAATTTTTATTTGCGAAACCGGTCACCAATAAAAATTAGCATGTGGAAAAATCACTCAAGTATTTTATTTCAAATATTTGTAAGAACTTAAATTCTACTCTATTCAACTTAAAATATCAATCATGGGTATTATATTAAAACAGGGTACATTGAAAGTCGACTGGTTCACTTGTCAAAAGATTATTAGAAATTTGACATTTTGACTTACTTACTTTGATTACTTGGTTGAATTCCATTTTAATGTTTTTAAATAAAATCACTCATGTATTTTATTCATAAATATTAAAAGATTATTAAGTAATATTTAAATTGCAGTGTATTCTTTGTGGCTTCCGTGCCAGGAGGACACTTTGACGTTCAGTGGGGCCTCGCAAGAATCGGGGCCCTCTTGAGCAAGCACTGCCCGGTGCCTGCTAAGGACACTGACAAGTGGGAGCTCATCACGCAGGCCTCCAGCATAGGAAGCTATGGAAAAGAACCTGGTGTAAGTTAATTGCATTGAACTATCACATCTGCTGTATCTCACAGGTAGTGAGATATATAGATTATATAAATCATATAATATATTTAATAAATCAGCAATCTTTTTTTGCATTACTGATTTAGGCTTAGTATGTTTAAAATTGAAGTAATCATTTTAGACATGAAACAATGAGAAAAATCCTCTAAAAAAACATAATAATAATTATCTTAATTTAAGTCTTTGCATATTCAGATAGACTTTTAATATACACCCATACCTCGCTATACGGCCGCTCGTTATACGGCCTTTCGCTATAACGACCCTTTTCAATTATGGCACGTTTTCGATATACGGCCTAAAATGTTTCGCTATAACGGCCAAAAAAACTTTTTTTCAATGTTATTTTGTTTACGAGCGTGTTTCAGTGTGTGCTCATAGAGCGGCCAGTTTAGACTTGTCTGTGAGTGTTTTGTGTACATATGTATTACTGATTGTTACACATTAACTGGAAAAATTGGAAATAATTAGGGAACATTTTTAGTACGTAAGCACATATGTCTGTATGTACAAATAATTTTTTTTAACATGTATGTATTTTTTTATTTAAATTATTTTAACTATTGATTATATGGATTGAGGACAATAACAAACGGAGAATGCCAATGAGTCAAATGATTATCCAGGAAAAAGCTTTAAGTATTTTTGAAAATTTGAAGAATGGAGATACTAATGAATCTCCTGAAGATGTCACATTCCATGTGAAAAACCGAAAAATTTGCGCCTGGTTATAAGGTGTCTAAAGAACGATTAACTTTGCTACTTGGTGCAAATGCCACGGGTGATTTTAAGCTAAAACCACTTTTGATATATTTGTCCGAAAATCCAAGGCCTCTTAAAGGGCTAAATAAAATTGATTACCCGTCATATGGAAATCCAACAAAAAAGCTTGGATGACTAAAGCTACTTTTGAGGATTGGTTCAAAAATCACTTTTGTACAGAAGTGAAAAAATATTTGCGAGACAATAACTTAACCCTTTGCACTCTTTGATTTTTTTAATTTTTCCGTTTACTAACTCCGAGGTAATTATGAGATTTTTGTTAATAAATTAGATTTTATTGTTACACAATAGCTTATAATCATAAAACAAATTAATAACATATTTTTATGATATTGTTATGATTGTTTAGTTGTAAGGTAGTAAAAAAAAAGAGATAAGAGTCTATCAATAATTTATTTTGCGTACAATTTAAAGTTTAAAATTTATTTTGGTGTGGTAAGATTCTCCTGGATGGAGGCCCGGCTTCCTTTCACAGGTCTCGCAACAGAATGTGCTTTCTCTTCTTCCTCCATGAACATTCCTATTGGAACACACCATGCAATTTTTATGTTTTTTCTGAGAATTAGAAAATATAAAATGACTTTTTCCATCTAAGCGCTGAACAGTGTCACCTGTGGATAATCGCCCTGATTTTGATATCGGAGCACGAAAGTCTCCTATGAGCTCCAGTAACAACTTTTCTCTAAATGCTTTATAGCTTATTGGATTTGTGTTATTATTGCATTCTTTATACAATATATATGCATTTTCTATGGAGGTTTCTACGCCCTAGAAAAACAGTTTTCTCCACCATTTTAATGTTTTTCGCATAAAACAATAGGATGTTGCGTATTGGTCTGCGACAACCACCTCGCCCATATTTATATTATCTGATTAACTAACTGTTCGTAGATCACAAACATACTCGGTACCTGTTATTGTTTGCAGGGTCTTGCTACCTGACTCTTTATGGCGGCAACCGCCCGCCTCCGTCGAGTGACAAATCGTAAAAAGTGCTACATTCTCGTTAATATTTAGCTAATAATACTTTTGAATAACTTACTAAAATATCACGAAATTACTAATGTATGGCTTTCACAATACATACAAAAAAGATGTGATAAAATAAAAGTAATAACAATAATAATAAATATACTTTTGCCAAACACTGTAAAATGTCGAGCCCAGCTCGACATAGGAGTTGGCGTGAAGAAACGCGATGTCGAGTCCAGTTCGACATAGGAGTGGAAAGGGTTAAGGGTCTAAAAATTGAAAAATTTGAAGTTGAAAAATTGGATAAAATGACGACTTTTCAAAACCAAAGTTTGTTAAAGATTTTTTTTTTTTTAATTTTTAAAATAATAAGACGCACATGGTTTATATTTAATCTTTTTATTTCAATTGAAAAAAAAACTTTTGAATGTTTAGGACTCTTGTAAAACGGACCAGATGAATCTCCAAATTCCTACACTTCAATCGGAAAAACACATATTTATCATATTAATAGTAAATTTATAAGAAATAAAAATATATTTTATTCGGAAGAAGGGATGTATCAAACTTTTTGATTGGTGCAGTGGATTTTTCGCAAAACAGACTAGAAAATGATCAAAAAAACTCGATTGTGCGACCTAGACCCTTAACCAACAAGGCTTTGCTAATTTTGGATAATGCACCAGGGCATCCTACTAATTTATCCGAGTTATCTGAAGATGTCATGATTGAGTACCTTCCGAAAAATACAACAGCTCTGATCCAACCAATGGATCAGGGTGCAATAGCCACTTTTTAGGCATATTACCTACGCCGAAATTTCGACAACTTATAAGGGAAACCGATGGTAAAGCTTCAATTAAAACATTTTGGAAAAACTATATCAAGGATGCTTTTGACAGCATCAGTGAATCATGGAAGGAATTAAAATTAACAACAATGAACAATGTTTGGAAAAAAATATGGCCAGAATGTGTAAAAAGTGTTACATATTTAACAAATTTGGAACCGATCCCATTGAATTTGTATGAATTTGTATTAGAATAATTAATTCATTATACGGGTTTTCGGTTAGCGGCTAAGTTTCGTGGAACGTATCTAGGTGTAAAGGGAGGTATAGGTGTATTAAAATGTCCTACCAAAATAAAATGCTGCATTTTGTACTTTAATAAAGATAAACATGTTTCATATTGTAACGGGTCGCGTCTATAATTAAAATGTGTATTTATATAAACATTAGTTATATTAGTTAATTCACATGCAGAGTATTTATTTCAACACATATTTATATTAACAATCTAAATATGGAGTAATGACCTTAGCCAAATGATGGCCGTTCAAATACTGGGGCTTTTCGATGCTTCCAAAACATTTGACAGTCCGCTTGCATCGATGCTCATTTGTTTTCCAGCGTTCTGTAGTTTCGTTTTTCAAACTTACTGCTAGACCGTAACAATATTTATCGATCACTTTAAAATATATTACGAAAAAAAGTGATTAATTTGATACTATTTTTTTAAAAGTGGATTTTTGCTAGGAAAATGATCCCTGACATATACTTGTGTAGCTGTGGCTGACAGGAGACTTCCAGTCATATTTTTGTCGTTGCCCGGGACTAACGCTACCGCAGACTCGAAGGCCGACCCTGAGGCTCATCTACCCATCCCTGCGTGCCGTCAAGCACTCTCATGATGACCTACTCGGTGGAGGCTGTCTTCCCTATGCCGGGGCCGTGCACACCAAGCAGACCTGGCTCAACGGTTTCATGCAGTGAGTACAGCGCCTGTCTGTTGTCCATACCTCTCGTCTGTATACATTGTCAAAAGTCCAAGACTCTGATTCCACAAAATGGTCTACATTTCAATAGTGTACGTACTCTAAGAGATATTCAAATTCTTTCGATGTCTCTATGCAGTCTATTGTAAATGAAGCTCTTGGCTTTACATAGTAGCCAAATATACATAACCGAGTGTGAAAGTCTTTCATTACTTATTTCACCTGCTCTATTTTATCCAAGAAGTGAATATACCTCTGTTGATTTCAGTTTTCAAATAAAATCAGGATGACATCTACTCCCTCCTCCATTTGTAGTGTATGTCTAGGGTGCCTATAAAGTTTCGTTTGATGATCTACAGTGAATGGAGTGCCCGGCACTCAGGGCGCAACAAGGCTATGCCGCACATCAAGAGCTACTTGCGCCTGTGCTCCAAGACGGAGAGAGCCGCCTTCTTTCTCCTCACTTCCGCCAACATCTCCAAGTCTGCGTGGGGAGTATTCAACAAGGGCAACAAGGCACTCCGCATTAACTCCTACGAGGCCGGAGTCCTGTTTCTCCCCAAATTCCTTGTGAGTAAAGCATTCAAGATTATACATCACAGCGTGAAATGTGATGATATTCTGAAAAACGAGAAACTAGAAGTATTTTATTTCTGTTCTGTCAACAGTCAAACAATCATGAAAACATTTTACATGACAATTCATTTGATTATATAGCTAAGTAAAACAACCGACCACTGATTGGACTGTTGTACCACATCGATCTCATTGATCTCCTTGCAATTCCATATTCTGCCATTTGCAAATTCACAAAAGGATATAAATAAGCCGTTTTTCTTGACCCTTTTAATTTACAGAAGTTTGAACTTGAGTTATCTCTTTAATCTTAAGAATCCCCTGTAAACAGTAGTGTAACTAAAATCTTGTAATATTCTTAAAAGTTTATATTGTTTTATTCTTTGGAAGTATTGTTTTGTTTCTTCAAAGGAAAAGCTTCCAGAAATATCTACAGAAAACCTAATAAACTCATATAGAGATAAAATAATTAATGAATAATTCTTTTTTAGATTTCTGAAGACTTCTTCTCGGTGAAATTGTCTGATCCTCAGAGACTTCCAGTCCCTTACGACCTCCCACCCACTCCATATACATCTGATAAAGTTCCATGGGTGATGGACTACCTTCATTAAATTCTCAAAAGGTTGAAGCAGTCATTCTATCTACTTATCTAGAAAGGTGTTTTTTTTTACTATGATTTTTGTATTTAATAATAAATGTTATCACACACTGAAATGCTTATATATCTTAAGAGTGATCTATGAATATTTACTGGCCAGAAATGACTATTTTTCAGAGTACTGGATGCACCGGACGATAAATAAAGATGACCTTCATGAGACGCATGGGAAAAAAAGAAATTTTCAAATTCTTACTTAGTTTGTATTTATTGTTAAAATAATTCCTTACTGAGATAAAATAATTCCTACCTTCACTGGCGTGTTGTATTAATTTTATCAACATATTGCACACATAATAAAACTCTGCTTACAGCTTTAATACAGTTAAAAGATTTGATTTTTAACATTTGGATCATAAGATGCACTCCAATTTAAAGTAGATTTTTTTATTTAATAAAGCTGCATCTTATAGTCTAAAAAATACTGCAATTAAAAAAAAATCCAGATGATAATATGATAACTCGTGTCACTATTTATCAATTTTATGTAGTAAACTTTCAATCTGAGAATCTATTTTTATGCGGTATGTTATCACACCTAGAATTAAATTGATTTCACTTTAAAAAAAGGGAAATTAAACTGTACTTCATTGTTTATAAGGACTGAAAGCCACAGATACATTTCCATTGGAAGGAAACATAATTATTTTAATATTAATTAACAAATACATCACAAATAAAATTCAATTACTAAGTCTGTATACAGGTTTTATAATATAACAATTCAAAAACAAATTAAATAATATATATCTAACAATAAATAACGTTATCATGACTTTCAATAGATCAACAATAATATCACTATCAGTGGTTAACAACCCTAGAGGGAATCCTTTTCAAAATATTAATTTATTCATTCATTCAATAACAAACACACAATGGCTCCAAAAATCAACACAAAAGTCTATTTCTCATTCTAACCTGACATCTCCCCATCAGTGTGATGACCTAAAGAATATCAATAATGGATGCCCGCCTCTCCACTCATCCAACCCAAAACTACAGGTCTTGATCTGTCTCTTTACTTCTTTCATATTCATTATATTGGCACATAAGTTCGACAAGTAAAGACCGTGAATGTCAACTTAACCGTCCACAAGGTGTGAAATTAGACAAAATAGAACTGGGTGACGTTGGAGCTCTGTAATTCGATCTGCGCCATTTTGAACTGTAGACGCTGTAGCCAGCGTAGAAGTAGTGAAGGCGGGAGGGGTGGGGCAGGGGATGAAGACGCAGGGGTTGAAGGAGGTGCAGCTGAAGGAGGAGGCGAGCAGTGGCCAGGTGCCAAGTTACGACAGTTCTGCAATCGCATCTGCAAATGTCCTGGTAACTGGAAATTATAAAAGAAATAGTTAATAAAGTAATCAATATTTTTGACAGAGAGTACTTGGTGGAATTCCATTTTAATATTTTGAATAAAATACTCGAGTGATTTTTTTTCTTTCAGTTAATTAATGCCAACGTAAAAGATAGGGAGAACTGGTAACCAATAAAAAATTAACATGTGCAAAAATCACTCAAGTATATAAAATATTAGTTAAAAGTAACAATTTCAATAAACAATATAAAAACTGCGCATGAACTTACAGGAGTTGAATACATCTATAAATTAACAATTTATTTAATAACAAAATTTTAGCAGTTACAAGTAGTTCAGAGTGGTATTTTGATGCATCTGATATTTTTTTAACGATAAATATAAAATTTGAGAAATCCACACTGTGTTTGCCTCATTAGTGTGAGAGACTTATAAAAGTTACATGTAATTGACAACCCTATATATTTAGCCAATTACATGACATGAATATTTCCAGATAAAAACAATAAGTTAATGTCTTTTAAGTATAAAATTATAACTAATTGTTGAGGTATTCACTTTTTTAATGCCTATTAAATATGAATGGAACCCAATGGTTTATTAAAAAACAGATGTCTATCTCTATGACAGTGACAGTGTCAATTATTAATCCTCTGTACTACAGATGAGCTTGCCATTGCATATATTTACCCCGCACCAGCTGTAAACAGGGTCCCTAAATCAAACTAAGTAATTGCATAATTAACAAACAGTAGTCTCTTAAACCATTCAATTATATTTTTGTCTTTTGATAGTTTACTTGAAAAACCTTACCTGAATATGGTGAGAAAACAGTACAGGACTCCAGAGAGGTAAAAGTTTACTTAATACCATGGAATTACATTCTAGCAGAGCTTCCAGGAGACTCAAGAAGTGTAGGTTTACTGTTTCTGCAAGCTGAAAATAGTTTTTACAATTGATTCTAACTTACATTTTTATTATCAAGTAAATACAAAATACATCAATATCCTCAGCTTATTTGAACACCTATATGAAAAAGAATCAATATTATGGACAGAGAGTACTTGGTGGAATTCCATTTTAGTATTTTTAAATAAAATGAAATGACCAAACTCAGTTTGATAATGCCAATGTGAAAGGTTGGCGAAACCGGTCACAAATAAAAATTAACATGTGGAAAAATCACTCAAGTTTTTTATTTAAGCTATATGAAAGACATAATGCACATTGATTCCAGAGATTATCCATAATAAAAACTTTAGATTTATTTAGCATTTACTATGTTCAATATTCACAGCATTATGATACACAAAGAAAATATTGTCATACTCAAATTAAACCTAAAACCCATTTATTTTTAGGGCTGCATGCTGTTGTCTGTGGCCCATGACAGTGATCTTTGGCCCAACATTGAGGTCGTGTATGGGTCCCCTGGAGTGTCGGGGATGATAGCTTTACTGATAATAGCTTTGAAGAACTTTATAATCTGATTTACACTAATGTGAAATTCAAATAAAAAACTCAGCCACCTTTTAAATTTACCATTATAAAATATGAATTGAGAATAATGAAATATTAAAATTACCACTTTGGAGTGTGAGACCAGCTGCAGGATGCAGGGAGTGACCTTGCCCCAGAAATCAAAGAGAATGCTCATGGTCACATAGTAAGCCTCGGAGCTGGGTGCGTGACTGTTGGAGCCCTGCTCCAGGTATACCGTCCACAGCTGACACAGTATAAAAGCGTGGAACAGGGAGCTCATGTGCAGTACGGAGGCTTTGGATTGCTCCGCGAACCCAGCCATTATCACCTAAAAGTAAACAAATCCAGACAGATCAGCACAGTAATGAACTTTGACTGGAAAAATTTATTTATTCAACCGGTTATTGATCGTTTGACTCGACTCTATTCATTAGGGAGCAGTAATAATATGTCATTAGCATCACCTGTAAGAAAATTATAAAACTGTGGGTTTTTTTTATCACAAGTGGCATACCTGTATATGGTCAGCGATGTGACAACTAGCTTCTTGAGGTACAGGCTGAGCACTGGGGAGGTTGCCGAAGGAACTCTGCCCCTGGGGCTGCGGATGCAGTGCACAATGACTAAGAGATCCCACCAGTACCCACGATAGCATACGTATGTGCGACACGCACTCTGTGAATTCTCGAGGACTATAACAAAACATCAAATACATACAACTCAGAAGCTAATTGCACCATATCAACTTAATTAGGACCCTAAATCACTCCACTCATCACTAAGCAAAGAGGACAAGTAGAAGCTGGCCTAAAGAAAAGTAATTAAAAATTTTAGTCTTAGTTAAAAACACATTTTAAATCTACTAATTGCAAGTCCGAGTGCTCTATAGGAGAGGGTAAAATAACAGATGAAAATTATAAAATGATAAAAAAGACTCAGTATTATAATATGGTCCTGGTTTTCTAAATAATTGAACTATGCAAATAATGTTCCAAACTCTTGCATGCCAACATTTTCAACCTATCAGACAACAGCATTTTAGGATACATCCTGCCCATTTTCTTTGCTTCCAATGTTTTTGGTAAGATTAAAACAATATTAAAAAATAATATTTATTTGAATTTTGATCAGGGCTTGTCTATTGCTAAAAAATCAGTGATTTTATTGTAAAATGCCAAGTTTCGAGATGTGAATTTGACATTTTGAAATGATCTAATTGAGTTTGATACTAGGACATGAAGACTGACCCTTGTTGTAGTGCTGACGGAGCGTTGTAAAGCCATGGCATGTAGCGAGCGATGGCTCTGTTGTCTCGGTTATTTCCACGGGTTATTTCAAGAGCCACAAACTGCGCCATTCCGCTTTTAAGTACACCGCCCAGAGTATCTTCATTTAAACCTACTGATGATCCCTTACTGTAACTCTGCAAAGTTATTAAATTTGAAAACCTGAATTTGAATTTATATCATTTTAATCACAGAAGAGAGGTTTTCTTTCAAAGGGTCTTCCTTCCATTTGAAAATGGAGATAATTTATAATTTGATAAAACTGAAAAAAAATATTACTCTAGATTGGTACCCGGAATCTCATAGTCAACTAGCAAGTGAGCTAACTAGTAAAGAAAAGTTTATGTGCTCTTTACTTACTGTTAGATATACAGGTGTCCAAAAAGAGTATCGGGTATTTGTTGGTTTAGTAAAACAAAAACTACTAGTAATCAAGTATTTTTTTTTATTGTTGATTATAAGAATACAAAATGGAAAATTATTTCGAAAAGATGATGTTATCCAAATGGTGACCGTTACGCTGCTGGTACTCTTCTAATCTGGAACAAAGATTGAAAGTTGTTGAATCGCCGCAGCATTTCGTTCGCAAAATTCAAGCGATTTGCCTAGTCCGTATCCTTCAATTCTTGCACCAATTGAATTTTATACGCTTTTAAATGCAAATCTTTCTTTAAAATCGAATGCAAAGACGATTTTCTAATGTTCAACGCTTGGCTTCGCTTTTGGGTGGATAAAGACAGATTTTGATGAACTGACGCTTCCACTTCTTCAATTGTTTCCTGGTCGAGGACTGAACGAGGTCGCACCTGTATTTTCAAACATCCAGATCCATTATCTAATGCTATCGTCACTTGGTGCATTGCGTGTACGATACTCCGCACGATACAAACATTGAGCAGTCACTATTGAATTACTGTTACGATAATACGCTCGTACGCAAAAAGCGCGATGCATCCCCGAGTACTGCTCCATAGCGACTAAAACTCTACAAAATGACGGACTCCATGATTCCCTTCCCGCGCCCTTCAGCCGCTTCGAATCAACTTCAACGCTAAAACAAATACCCGATACACTTTTTGGACGTGTTTGGACTGTTAGCGTGTTATCATCAATCTTCGTTCCAGATTAGAAGAGTGTCAGCAGCGTAACGATCACCATTTGGATAACATCATCTTTTCGAAATAATTTTCCATTTTGTATTCTAATAATCAACAATAAAAAAAAAACTAATAATAACAATAAATAATTACTAGTAGTTTTTGTTTTACTGAACTAACAAATACTCGATACTCTTTTTGGACACACAGCATTTTCCTATGAGTTACCTTTATTTTTGTTAGCGTGTGAAAATCTGCTAGAAATTCCAAGACGTCGCCAATGTATTGTCTCATACAGTCTGAAGCTCCGGTGCTGTACTCCCTGTTGTGAGAGCCATTTAGCTTTAAGCAATCTTCCAAGGCAGATGTCAACGGCAGAGATCCGCCAGCATCTTAATACCACCAAATAATCACATCTTTATATTTAAATATTTTTTTGAATAAAATACTTCAGTGATTTTCCACATTGGCATTATCAAACTCTGTTTGGTGAAAGGTTGGCGAAACCGCTCACAAATAAAAAACGAACATGTGGAAAATCACTCAAGTATTTTATTAAAAAAATATATTAAAATGAAATTCCACCAAGTACTCTCTGTCAAAAATATTAAATCTTTATATTTATCAAAATGGCATTGAAAATATTTTTTATTATTTGTGGAATTTACTCTTTGAATAGTAGACTTACTCTGAAATCTTGAATAAGTCCCCGTACATCTAAATTTCAATAAATTATTTAAGAGTTTAAAGTATTAAAAGGCATTTTTAAGTTACAAGCTTAAAGATAGGTGTGTATATTATAATTTATATTATTCATTGTTTAAATAAACAGCCCTACCTTGAAGAACAAAGCTTATGAGCATAAGGAAATTCTCATCAGGGATGGTCGTCTTGAACTTCAAAGCTTGGACGAGCTCAAATATTATCATTCTACACATCATGAGCTTGTCTCTTTCCTTTACAAAGCTTCGATTGCACAGGAAACTCAATTCCAGCAGATAATTATATTGAAGCACAAAGTTCTGAATGGCAAAACTGACTATCTTAGAAAATGGATCCAGCAGCCCCTAAAAATAACAATTGAACAGACAATTATACAACGGTAAATCATCAAACCCAAGCTAATAGAAAACACACTAACTCCTGAGCGCGGGACTTAACTTTCAATATGTTGTGTAGTGTTTCAATATAGAGAAAACTGCTCACCTTGAATTGGTTGATGGCTGGTACTTTCAATATGGATACCATGATACGCAGTAATGGAATGATATCATCAAACACACTCAGTAGTAGAACTATTCTTCTGAACAGCGTGTCCAGTTGTTGCATCAGCGCAGCCATGGAAGATCCGGGACCCAGAGCCTCTAGAGGAAGGCAGTCCATGTAGCACGCCATGTTCTCCACGATCACCGGCAGTTGCTCAGCTGGCAGAGTCTTGCGGGAGTTCAAGAATTCTGTCAGCAGTTGCAGCGGGCCCGTCGGGTTTAACTCGTTAAAATCGATAAGCGCTTGAGCTATGCTTTTGAAGAAGATCATTTTTTGTTTTTCTGAAATGAAAACCATTCTTTTTTTTAAATTGTGAATTTTTGCTTTATCAATATTATTCTAATATGAAACATGCCAAAATAAAGAAAAGACTGAGAAAATTGGTCAAGATTAGTAAAAACTGCCTGATACTGAAGAAATAAAATAATGTTACATTTGTAAGGATGATAAACTTTTGGTTGAGTGCAGTCTCTATTTGCGCAAAATAACCGTTATAATTTTTTTCTGTATATTATTTATTGCTGCCCAGATAAAAAAAAATGTTGTTCGAGTTTTTTGATCATTTTTGGTTTTTTTTTTGTGAAAAATCTACTGCACAAATCAAAAAAATTTAAATGCAAAAAGTTCATTCATTTTCCCTTGGACCCGCCACCGCTCTTTGGAAAGCTCCAGTGCCCACTGGGGGGTGGTGCCGCTCCCGTTGGGAACCTATGGTCTAAACCTCTAAACTAATTCAGAAGTGATCAAAGCCATTTTTCTGTTAATGTTAGGGCCAGAACAGTAAGTAAGTTATTTTAAGGCAACGATATATATACTTTGAAGTTGTTAAACATCAAAATATAAAACAAAATGCATACTATTATTCTCTACTATACACCTATACTCGTTCCATAAAGGCAATACAATTCTTCTTTAGACAGCAACCTACACGATATAAGTATAAGAATAAGTAGGTCAGCAGCTTGCTTTACCTGGAGCTCTAGTCTGAAAGATCTGCACAAAGACAGCGTTGGGAGCCAACTGATGAAGTACGCAGCGCAAGAACTGATGGGCCACACTCACGGCTCCTCCCGGCAAATGTACATTGGCTTCACTCTGCCAAGGATACCTCGCCAATTGGGCAATCCTTAAAAAATGAAAAAATTTTAATTCAATTTATTGTAGTTATTTATGATTGAATATAAGCTATTCAGTCACATTGGGAAACCAAAGCCACTCCTTTATTTGAGATGTTCTCACTTGGATACAACGGTCAGTATTTCTGGAAGCAATGGAGCAGCTGCCGCGGGCTCTCGGTGCACAAATGTAGCCAAGACGATAATGCACAAGCCTAGCTCCTCATCGCTATACTCTTCCAGGATAGTGCCACACTCAGCACCTTCAATCAAAAGTATTTTGAGCTGAGAATTTAATAACAAGAAATTAATTAACCAGTGGATCCACATCAAAGAATCTTACATCTGTCTACCATGCAATCATCGCCAATCCTCTTGGAGCTTTGCCTGAGCTGCGGCTGAGCATGACAGGCCTTCTGTGTAGGCCCGTCCATGAGGGGAGCCCCGGTGTCGCGATCCGTGTTGACCTCCCAGAGCCCACCGGCCGCAGCCCTGCTGGCCTGGGCCTTAGAGCTCAGCCGACTCTTCTGGTTCACCCATGCTCCGGTCTCTTCTCGGAATGGTGCTGAAATGTATAGTCGCACTTAGTTACTCAAACCTACAGAATATTATATATGTCAATCATCAAAACCTCGTCTTTTTCCAATTTTCCTTAATAATATATTTACAAACACAATATCATCTTAATTTCACGAATTTCCTGACAAATTAACTTAATTGACTAAAAATGAACAGTATTAATAAATAAAAATTACCTTATTCCTGAATTAGTATGATATTTAATTTTTATATATAAATTAGCATCTTATATGACAATCAACACACTAAACTACAGAATTATATAGAATACATGATAAAAAATATTACATATGATGCCAAATTTAGTTTTTTTACTTTCCTAAAAATACCTGTACTTATAGTGTGGCACTTATATGGAAACATATTAAAATTTAACAAAAATAATTTCGATTGATATGATTAAGTACATTTTTTCACATATTGAAAAATGATTAAAGAAACCCTCAGAAAAATATCATCATGACTTGTGCGGGATTCGAACCCGCATCCCCAAGCTTACATGGCTGGTGCATTTAACCAATTATGCTAACGAGCCATCAGTACTAATCGAAGATTTTTTTTTAAAAAAATAAAAAATTCAATCATTTTTCAATATGTGTAAAAATGGACTTAATAATATCAATCAAAAATAAAACCTGTATAGCCACAATCGTACTTACTGTGACAGTCTTCACAAAAATCAATTTATAAAAATAATTTTATTTCAACTGAATTTTTCATTTCCAAATTGACAAACAATAAAAATTGTACAATAACCCTAAACTAAAAAAATAATAACTCTAAATTTAGGTGTCGTTTTACATACTTCCTGAGGCAGAAATAGGTGGTGCGGAGAGGGGAGTCTTCAGAGCCTCGGGAGGGTCGCTGGTGGGAGCAAGGGGAGGCGGAGGAGACTCCAAGAGGGCCACCTGTTTGATGAGGCGTCGCGGGCTTGTGCCTCGTGACCTGAAGTCACTGCCATGACAATTTAGTAAGTTATTGAAGAAATATTTTGTGATAAAATACTATTTAATTTAGAACATTTCAATAATATTTACTTAAATAATACATTTTTTTATATCAGAATAATCATTGTGAAAATATGATAACTTATTCACCTTGAAGATCCTTCTCCTGAAGACTGCCTGGGAAGCTCCTCTAACTTCATTGGCATATCAATCTTGGATTTATCTTTTTGCCCTGGAACATCTAAATGTGCCACACTCAATGAATCAGTTTTTAATATTACTGTTGCTTCATTACAACTAATAATGTTTGTTTATGTACAAAAACTTAATGACTATTTAAAGAAAGTATTTTTTTACAAAGCCTTGTGATGTGATTCATTTTAAGTAGAATTTCATTTAGAAGCAAATAAATACTGCTTCATTCTATTAAATAACAGAAACCTTGGCTCTCACTGATGCTTCATAAAATGGACAGTGACATTAGATAGAAGGCTTAGACAGCAACTTTTGGTGACAGCCAAGATCTGAACTGCATTGTAGCATAATAGTGTTAGTATTTAGGATAAAACAATGCCAAATAAATACCTGGCGCAATACAAAGAGCTTCCCTAACTCTATCGACGAGAGCATTGAACCCAGGAACTGAATCTCTGTTGTTAATATGCGCTCCAATGTGGAGTAGCCTCTCCGGTTCTGGGATGTCAAAGGTATGGGGGTGTCTTTGCATAGGGATCTGAGGGGAAGATGCCTCTCCCCCATCACTTGAGGGTTGTTCACTGGAACCACAGGACAGCACCTCCATTTTGGACAGGGGAGACTCCGGCGAGGCGTATGCCGCTACTATATTATACTCATTCTTTAGAGTGTTTCCCCTGACGTGGGTAGTCACTAAAAAACATATTTGAAATTATAAAAATTTTCAGTGAAAAACCAACGTCTATAACTGAAATATAATATATTCAGAAAGTATTTTTTAATAGCTATAAATTTATCTGGAAATTAATAAGTGTTCAAAATATCTAAGAATATCTTAAGTACACAGTACACATAAAATGACAAAATGCTAATGATTTTTAAATTTGAATTTCATTTGTAATAAAATCAAGTTTAAATCATTTTTCTTTACAGATAATGCGTATAATTTACTTAGCTTAGCAATGTTTTGTATGGCTGAATTCAACAAATAATATTTCAAATCAGTATATATTTTTAAATAATATACTTTAACCACTACTTTTACTACTATTTAGAAGCTTAGTAAGAATTTTTTAAATATATTCTTTGTTTACAAGCATGATGGTAAATGAATCAATATTTATGTTTCTAATATACAAAATACTAAATAAAAGTATAATTTATTTTTGTAAAAGAATCCTCATAGCCACCTCCATCTTACAAGCTTGAGTTTAGTATTGTTAGCGCTTTTAGTACTGGAAACGGAAACTATTCACTTACTGTCTCAAATGGCTTTTGAACCTATAACGCCCAGACTAAATTATTAAAAAAAGAATGATTCTCTTGGATAAACCTTCCAAACAGCTTTCTGTGGTGTTTTATCATCGACTTATTTACAAATATTAATGCTTTCCGTGGATATTTTTTTCTGTCATACAATTTAAGACAACCAAGCAATTTTTGCAATCAATTTTCATTTTGTGTAATGTGTGAATTGTGCTTTATTTATTTATACTTTATTTAGCAAAATCCCTTTTAAAAATTTCATATTCAAAAAAGTTATAAAAATATTAGAATAAATAATTTTTATTTTTCGTTATATCTCATTTACAAAATATAATGTGCTGAATAAGTACTTACATGCACTCGGTCAGGTATCTCCTCATTTACATTTTAAAAAATACGAATTCAATATTTCTGACAGAGAGTACTTGGTGGAATTCCATTTTAATATTTTACTAACTGAGTCAGTTTGATAATGCCAATGTGAAAGGTTGGCGAAACCAGTCACCAATAAAATTAAACATGTCGTAAAATCACAAAAGTACTTTATTTAAAATATAAAAAATTTACTTAAAATTAGTACAAAATTTCTCGATTTACAGTTTCCAAAAAAAAATTTTTTTTATTATTTCTTCCTAGCCTTGCAGATGAACTTTTACCTGTTCTAGCAGATCCTATAGGTAAGAGTCTCTCCACGTTAGGGGCGGTGAGCGGCTTGACCGTATTCCTGATATCGATATGCCATGGAACGAAGCCATCACCGTTCGTTCCGTTGGAAGACGGAGCAGTATCGGGAGAGGAGCTCTCAGCTGTAACAGGTGGGGAGGTCGGAGTGATGTTTGATTCATTATTAGCTAAAATGAAAGTGGCAGAATTAAAGCAAGCGAAAAGCGAAATACGTTGCAAGTGTGATATGCTGCAGATGATATACGTGATATATAATGAATTAACTAACACATACTTGAAAAACACTTTTGTCTGCCAAATGGTCTGGGGGAGCCGTGGGATACGGTTTCATTTTTGCTTTGTTTCTTGTCAATGATAGAAGTTTTACTGTAATTATACAAATTATTAACGTTTGGATACTAAAAACACATTGAAAGAAATAATAAATGTTTTGACAGAGAGGTACTTGAGGAGTTCCATTTATATATTTTAAATAAAATACTTTAGTGATTTTTCCACATATTTAACTTATTGGTAACCGGTGACATTATCAAACTCAATTTGATAATGTCAACGTGAAAGATTGGCGAAACCGGTCATCAATAAAATTGAAAGAAATGTCTGAAATTTTACTTATAGAGAGGAAGTAAAAATGTTTACCAAAAAACACATTTCAGATGGGACTCTTGCTGATCGGAGATCTTCTAAGTATTTTTAAAAATTTTACATTGTTGTTTTCAAGAAATAAATCAATTTCACTTCTCAGGTACTAGTACACATTTTTAATTGCCAATGCTCTCACTAAATAATATCATTTTTTTAAATTATATAAGTGCAGCTATATTCATATAAATAAGATATGTTAAAAATAATTGAATTTAAGTTCATCAAACATTTTTTAAGGAAATGTTCTGTCTCACTCAAATCATTTATTAAATTGCAGAATTTATTAAATTCTGAATCATTCTCTCTGTGTTAAATAGCCCAAAAGCAAAGCTTATTTTTGATTATACAGGTTTAGCACCTAGCTGAGTTCTCTCTGGAGTGACCGGCCTGTCTGATGGTGACCTGGTTGCAGTGGACTTGCCCACTCGCACTGCCCCCGATCACCTGTATGGAATGGGTAGCTTTTGCACCTGAGTCTTGCTTAGCATTTGTCTTAGTTTGTTCTACCTCTGAGGATTTATTCAACTGAAATTAAAAAAATACTATTTATAGAAACACATACCATAATAAAAATATAATACATTAATGCTTACATCTCTTCTCCCAGTATCCACAGATTCAGCAGTGGATAGAAACTGATTTATTCCATTTTCTATGTCTTTTATATTTATAACTACATAACTACATGGATAAAACCCAAAAACTCAAATGACTAAACTATTAATAGAAAGTAGCTCGCATACCTGAGTGGAGATCCCTGCTATGATCTTTCCAGTGGATGCAGGCAAAGTCCCCTTGTCTTGGTGAGGGATGGAGTTTGGTGCGGGAGGCTTGGCAGTCATGCCATCTGAGGCGATGTCCCGGAGCTGTTGTTGGTCAGTAGCAGACATGAGGCTTGAAGTCACCATCATTCGAACACCTTCTTTCACTCCCCATTTATGATTGTCACCGTGCTGAAAACAAAAGTTGTATCTTAACCATTGTAAACTAAACCATAAAATTTGCACCAGAACTATTTTATGAGCATTATTATAGGATTACATATTTTAAAAGTCTTTTTTGACATGATAACTGTCATTGACATGTCAACTGATATTCATAAATTACAATTTTGTTTTGAAATTTGTAAAAGCCAAAATATGATTTTTGTTTTTGATGTCATAACATAACAGTTGTGCACTTTTTTTGAAGCCATTTGCCAAGAGTGACATCACTCACTGAAGATTCATCTTCGCTGGCCATGAACCAAAGTGGCTTCTTCCCCATGAATTTTTCTGAATACTTTTTCTCAGGTTTCTGTTCAGCGTGCTTGGAAGTTGTTTTAGAAGACTCTAATATGACCACAGCTTGAGTCAGAGTAGTATTTTTTGGCGGTGAAATCATTTCCTGCTTTGCCAACATCTGATCTTCATAGTGTGTTGTTTCATCAAAAGAACCCTGAAAAAAAACATTAAAAAACATAGCTTGATAGGACTTAATTGGTTAGACATTTTTGAATCTGCTAAAGTGGTTCCTTAAATTATAATTGTGAAACTTGCATGTCTCATATATCCAATTTTTGTTAAAAATGAAATATTGATAATATGTTCTAGTAAAATCATTATAAATTTTTTTTTTAAATCGACATCTTTTATATTATCAAAAAAGTTATCATTATACATGAGCCTAATTCAAGATATCTATAATATAAATCCAAAAATGGTTGCATGAAGCTGTACATGATCCAATACTGTTTCAACTAAATTTATTAATTTTTAAAAAAAGTCTGAAGGTGTTAAAATTAGAATTGAGAAATTAAATAAATCTTCACCATTGGCAAGTGACAAACCTGTGCAGTGCTTCCGTGTATAGTACTGTCAGACTTGTCGCTGGTCTCCGGGATAGCCACCAGAGCAGAGTCAGTGCTCTCTTGCTCAGCGCTCCAGTGTTGGTATTTTCGCGGCTTCACGCTCTCCTCCCAGTGTGTCTCCATGCCCGGGCTGGAAGATTTGGGATGGTGGATACCCACCTTTACAGAGGAGGACTTTTGGGACTCCATGGAGTACATGGGAGACAGAGGAGGAGTTTCAAACTTGTCCCCCATTCCCTGGTGTTCTTGCTCAGCCCCCAGGGAGGGCTGACTGATGTCTGAAATTCAAAATTTTTGAGTGATCTATAAAAATATATTTACTGTAAAACCCGAAATTATACCTAAAACTGGCAAATCCGTTTCTAAACTTATTGTTTTATCTGTTGAACTATAAAATTTAACACCTATGTATGCTTATTGAGCTAGCAATTTATTTAAAACCTCCTGAAAAATTGTTAGTGGGACAGGGATTGGACTTGAACCTACAAACCCTGACAATCATAGCTTAGTAACTTAGCTTGATAATTTTCAAAAAAATTATCATCATTACACGCGCACCTAAAGCTACTTTTAAAGTAATTGCATGCATGCCAATGAATTTATAAGTATTGTACCACCACAAGCGTGTTGTGACGTGGCATTAGTAGTGTTGGCTCGTCACTGTGCAAGGTGTAAGTACCCACTGAACTTATTAGTGTTTATTGAAAAACAAATTTTTTTCAATGTAAATTATATATATATAATTTAGCCTCAAGTACCTCTGGAGCGACTGGACTGAGCCATGATGACCATTGGAGGGATACGCTTACACTCGTGGTGCTGTGCGTCCAGTGTATTAATGACTATCTTCACTAGCGATTGCAGTTGAGAACAAATCGCTTGCTGAACATATTGGTACTGAAAATGAAAAGGGAATAAAATAGTAAGAGCATTTCCGATGATTAGTCATCTCGCAATTTTTTTTTTCTTATGATTAAATATCTAATACTTTTTTAATGAAATTTGTTTAACATATTCAATATTTTTGACAGAAAGTACTTGGTAAAGTTTAATTTTGACATTTTAAATAACAATCACAAAAGTATTTTTATTTAAAATATTAAAATCTGGTTAAATGTAATGAGTAACTGTAATAATAGCCATTGATGTACTTTAATAATAGGCTTTGCACGCGGAACGTGTCCTACCCATATGGTTTCAATGTGACCCACTAAGTCTAAAGGTCGGGATCACTTCTCTGGAGGAGATATTACTAAAAATGCTTTAATTGAAATCATCATAATCAATCTGATGATAAGATTTTGTGCCTGTTTCAGTTTGATCAAAGACAATTGTGTGTCAATTATTTTTAAAGTTTTTCTGCTTTACTAACTATCAATTAATTAACTGAATAGTTCCGTAATCTGTCCCGAATAGTCAAAATAATTTTAACCACTAGTTGTAATTTAGGTTCTGAGTTCAAAATTTGTCTCAGCTTATCCATATGAGAATGAAATCTTTTACCTTGTAAAGTAAAACCAATAGAGCCATCATCCAGCACCTCCTCGAGTGTGTCTCCAGCTGCCAGAGAGAGAAGGAAGGTTGTATTTGGGAGAGAGCGGGAGGGATGGAGGTAGCGGGGGAGGGGCAATACAGCAGCAGGGACAGGGCGGGCCCCACCAGAGACCAGCCCATGATGTGGTTTTGGTCCAACACTTGTGGCAAGTTGGCCAGAAATACATTAAATACTGCAGATTGCCTGAAAAAATTACTATTTTATACAGATGCAATGAAACTTCATGGAAAAACTTTAATATTGACAAGAAACAGTAAAAAGAGATTATTTTGATAATTTAAAAGAAGAAATTCAATATTTTTGACAGAGAGTACTTGGTGGAATTCTATTTTAATTTTTTTGAATAAAATACTTGAGTGATTATCCACATTTTCGTTTTTATTAGTGAGCGGTTTCGCCAACCTTTCACGTTGGCATTATCAAACAGAGAGATATTAATTAATTATTAATTAAAAAGAATTTAAATAAATTGAATTGATATCAAAAAATTTACAAAAGATGATATCGATAGGCTGAGATTTAAATACATGTATAAAATCGTTATTTCGAAGAAAGTGCATGTTTTTTTCTCTCTTTTGAATTTATATAAATTGAGGATCTCGTGTACAATATTCTTTTCTTTTTACCGTAGTCTATGAGGAGGGACATGGAATCCTGATGAAGTCTGATTATACCCGAGCAAGAGGTAAAGGTGTTTAAGCACTATGCCTTGTGTTTTGGCAACATGCTTCTCGTCAGAAGGACTAGCCTGGTCTGACCGGGACAAGAATTGCATCAAAAGGAACACAAGCAAGTGTGTCGTCTCTCTATCTGATTCTTCAAGGTCCACGACCCTCGGCAACAGGCTGGCTAAAGTGGCATCGTCAGTCACACAAGCCCCCCCAAGTATCGCATGGATCTGTCCGTCTACAGAAAAAGTGCATCAAGTAAATTAAATATGGTTATTTATGGATGTCATTCAAATAATATAGCATAATCTTTTAAATTTATCCCATTGTAAATATCTCTGTAGTTCGGAAGTATTTACTTTTTTCACCTGTTATATACTATTGATTTCCTATATGTACTCTACAAATAGGAAATTAATAGTACATCTTCCATATTACATAAAACCTTTTGTTTCATTTGTATATGAAGAATAAATAAATGTGAATAATTATATAAATATATTAACACACTAAAGGCGGGGCGGGTACTGGTACCCGTTCCACGGACTACTGCCTGAAGGCGGGGCGCATATTAATACGTTTTTGAATTTGTTTACTCTAAAAACGGCAGAAGGTCATTTTATTCTTTAGGTTTACAGCTCGAAATATTTGTTTAGGACTTGTCAACGTTACTTCTACCAATACTGTCCAGTGATTCTGAGCAAAGTGACAATGAAGAAGTGGAGGGGTCACAGAATGATAATCCTCCAATTATTGAACAATTTTTAGGACAAAGTGGTGTTGTTGTGATGCCAAGTAATCCGCAAAGTGTGTATGAAGTGGTTCAACTTTTTATAGGAAACGATTCATTTGACTACATGCAAATCAAAGAGTGTATAGACTAGATTTCACACGTGCAATTTTACGAGAATTTCGTCCGCTTCGTACATCAGTTTAGTCAATTTGGTTACCCGCTTAAAATATAAATATAACATAAGCTATTGTGTAACAATAACATTTAATTTATTTAAAAAAATCTCATAATTAACTCGGAGTTGCTAAACCGAAGAAAAAAAAATCAAAAAGTGCAAATCAAAGAGTGTATAGACTAGATTTCACACGCGCAATTTTACGCGAATTTTGCCCACTACGCACATCAGTTTAGTCAATTTGGTACCCGCCTAAAGTGTGTTAATATATATAGGTGTTTCTGATAAAATTTAGAATAATTTGAAACTGGAAATGAGAAGTTGAATAGTTGATTATTTATAAATATTATTGTGATGACAATGTACCTGATGGCTTTAGGCAAGAAATATTGATAAATTGTTAAAGTGTTAAATATATACTCTTTACTAAAACATATATAATGTATAAAAATGTACTGAAGTATAAATCAAATATAAATGAAAAAATGTGTTAAATAATATTTCAATAGAAAAATCATTATAAAAGAAGAAAGGCATTTCATAAGAAAAAAATGAAAATAATCTTCTGAAATATAACCATGCACAGAGTAGGTAGTTCTTTAATTATTCTAATTTAGATGACAAGTAAAATTATATTTTTGTAATAAGAGCTCAGCACTTTTGTAAAAGCTGTCATCTGCCACCATCTGTGCTTTAAAAACCTCAGCGATTTTCTTTGAACTAAAGTGGCGCTACTAAGCAAGGCAGATCAATCGGACACAATCAAATAGTCCTAAAGCTACTTTTAAAGTAATTGCATGCATGCCAATGAATTTATAAGTATTGTACCACCACAAGCGTGTTGTGACGTGGCATTAGCAGTATTGGCTCATCGCTGTGCAAGGTGTAAGTACCCACTGAATTTATTAGTGTTTATTGAAAAACAATTTTATTTCAAAGAACATAATTTTAAATGTGTCATCATATTTTGTAATTGAAAAAATGTGGTTTTCTAATCTAGGCATAGTGTTGAATGCACAAGGAAGTTGGTTTTAAATTTTAAAATAGATTATTTAACATCTAACAGAGAAAACAGTAAGAAAAGTCAGCACCTACTCAACTATTTCATTTAAATGGAATAAGCCAATGTTAAAAGCGTACGCTGAAGCTACAATAGCAGGATGTAATCTGCAGAAACAATAATTTTGATAAAAAACCTAACGGTTTACAACTTTTTATGAAGAAATATGAAATTTAGTATATTTCAATAAAGTGATCAAATATTTTAAATAATAAGTAAAATACTTGAGTGATTTTTTCACACATAGATTTTTATTGGTCCAATAAAACCAATAAAAATCTATATGTGGAAAAATCACTCAAGTATTTTACTTATTATTTAAAATATTCAAATGGAATTCCACCAAGTACTCTCTATCAAAAATATTGAATTTCTAAAAAGTGATCAAAGTTTCAAATTAGAAAGAAATTTCAAAATATTTCATGGAAAACTCATACTTTATTGAATGTGCTAAACTTCATTAAATCCTACAAATATATGTTTACTTAGTACATACCATATTTTTATTATAAGATCTTCATGTATTGCAATATCATACTGAGATACCTAATTAGGTGTATCATGGGAAGCTAGAGATGTGATCATTAGAAATGTATATAGAAGCTGACATTATAGTATTAAATATAAAATGACAGCCAAACAAACTAGAAGGGATTCAACATGGAAGAGAATCTTCAGAAATAATAAATTATCTAAAAAGCGATTCAAACACTTATAGTAAGGGAGCAGTGATAAACTCAGAATAAACTTGCAGAATACTGTGTACTTTGTAAATTTTATGTATCAATTTCTATTTCAGCTTTGTTTGTGAATGTTATTTTAAAAATACAGTTATGTTGAATTTATTTTTACTTCTAAAAATATGGATCCCTAACTACCCCATTCCATCTCTGCAACAACTTTATTACGCTTCAACCTGAAATTACATCATCTACTTATTACTCATCCACTTTCCACTATGCAAGGCTCTCTGAGCAATCCATTTTCAATCTTAACCAAGAGTGGAGTTGTCATCTTAGACCAGCTTTCATCACCGTCTACATATCCAATACTAAAGTCAACTTGAGCTTCTCTGATAATAAAAACAGAAGAAGATTCACGAGAAAATAGAATAGCTTACTTTCAAATTCATTCAATGGAAATGATCTTCTAAGATGTAACAGCACAGATGAGGAACAAATCAAGAAACATCAATTTCTAAACTTAATAGATTATCGAGTGTTTATTTCTTGATTCTGTGATTATTACTTATAAAGTGTTTCTACATTATTTGCACAGTTTTATATTATTTTTTGGTAAGATGGATTACACTCGGAATCTAAAATATGAAATTGAAGTATTTATTTAACAAAAATTTTAATTCTTTCAATGGTCTCTACATTATAAAAATTATGGGCAGATGTTGGTAAAAGTTTTAAATCCAATATTTTGGTTTGTACCAGGAATATTTTTAATATTGAATAGACTCAGACATTTGCATGACTACCTTGTAAGTACAAACGGTGCCAGTTAAAAGGTGCCCTTGTTAACTTTTAGTGGATGGGTAACGGTAGAAGGTGGACATTAGCCGGTACTACTCTATGGACTAGACTACAGACTGCAGCGTCTACTCTACCTGGCGGATGGCATACACTATGGGGGGCGTGGTTGGGGGCGTAGCTAGGGGAGGGGGGCGGGGGGGAGCCCAGCAACTGACCGAGGCCAAAGCGGGAAGTCTTCCTCTTGAGAATGGGCGCCGAGTACTGCCTGCTGTACACCTTCTCCTTCTCTGTCGTCGATCACCACAAGCACAACAAACACAAGGGGTGAGGTTCAATTGTTGAATTTGAATATTAGCAAGTAGTTTCCACAATATAACCTCAACTTTGAGCACTCGAGACAAAGATGGCGGACCTGTTACCCATTCTATTGAGCCATTGCTGAAATCACCAAGCTTAATTTTTGACACCTCTGTAACTATTATGAAAGACGTTGACATTATGTATATGAAAAAAATAAGTATTTACCATTTGCTTATGCATTTCAAAAGATACTTTAGTAAAAAGATTGTATTAAATACTTGACTTTTTCACTTTATATGTTTCAGGTAGCTGGACATATTGCGGTAGAGATTGGCTATCTTCTTACAGTACTGCCATTTTTTTTTAATAAATTTTGGTTGTATTGTGTATTTTTAAAATATATGATATCTTGAAAAAGCTTTTGCTTTCAACTGATAAAGCAGAAAATATATCATGTAATGCATTTAAGTTTTTCATTTACTCAAATAATAACCAAATTCAAGTAAGAAGCGGTCTTGATGTCTTTTTACACAACAAATATCATGCGGATTCACACATTTACCACATTATTAATTTGTTTATAACCAAATTTCATCATAACTTTCATTAAGAGAACAGTTAACACTGACTGAATTTTATTGGGGAATTTTCATAGAATGTCTAAAGCAATATTATGATGAAATTATATGAAACACCAAATTAAACTATCAACACTGATACTTACAATATTTACTTACAACAAAAATCATACAGAGAAAATTCACATTTTATACACACTGAAATATAATAAATATTGCTTATACAGTCAAACTCATTTGCAAAGAGCATCAAATGTGACACAAATAGTTCTCCCAGGATTGTCCAGCAGTTTATGCAAAGGCACTAAAATTTTTTTTTTGCAATTTTGAATTACATTTCAAATAAATGTATTTGTTTTTATTTGCTTCCATATAAAACTTTCGTAAATTTTTTAAAAGTTGTTCAATGATCAATCACTGATTTCACACAAAAAAATAATGAAATACATTGGGTTATAACACCATATGATAGCAAATTAGTTAAGATTTAGCAGCAACAATAACAAAACTTTGATTTTGTTTGAAATGTTTGACTGCTTTCATTGAAATTTTCTATTTTATATTATTTAATACACCAGTAACATTTTTCAAGATAATAACGAATCTACATTGAATTGAACTGGTTTCAACAGATACAATTGAAGTAGTGAAGTGAGCTAGTCACCTTGCTTGGTGTCTTGCCTCGGCAGCATAGTGGCAGGGGCAGACATGGTACGCTTGTAGGGCCACTTGGTGCCGAAGGAGGCGCTGAGGGTCTTCACGGATGAGTTGAGCGCCGAGCCATCTGACTGGGAGAGGGCTTCCTGTGCTCGCTTCAGCTTGTGCAAGAATATTTCACTGTTAGTTTCGTTGTTCCTGAGATCTAAAAATTCGAAGAAATTTTACACATGTCATATTATTATCACAGTTTTACATTCCTAAAGAAATCGTTTAAAGTATTTCCATTCTCAAAATTAAAATGAAATGTATATATATAAAATAATATATATATATATATATATATATGTATATGAGTGCGTGTGTGTGTGTGTAAGTGTGTGTTAATTCACCTCGCAGATATGCAATTTCTCCACTCTTCTCTAAACTAATCTGAGATTCCAAAAACAGAGCATCAAATCTATTCAGGAAAAAATCCCATGTAAGAATTTTTCTATCGCTTAAAGAGTTATGGAGCTGATAAAGGGACTGCAAAACCATCGGACGATCAACAATCACCATGTCGAATTGAGTCTCCAGGCACATGATCAAACACTGAAAAGGTTTAACAAATGAGAATTCTCTAATATTTTTCAATACAGTTGTAACTTTAATAGCAGTGATTTATTATAATGCCTGAGATATACCTTGATGGCGTGGTCATGGATTGTGCCCAGGTACAAGGTGGCACGCTGGGCCACGTACACATTAGGGTCATCCATGCTGGAGATCAAGTAACAGAAGGCAGTAGCCAAAGCAGTTTGCAATGGAAGTACATTCTTCAAGGGAGTAGAATCCATAAACCTGAAAAGTATTTTTTTTTATTTTTGGGTCATACAAACTGAGAATGTACAATGTATACTGAATATATACTGTAAAAAATATATAATGTAAAAATAATGAACTTTAATCCATGGCAGCAGTAAATGTATTTTTTTTATGCAGCACAGATGCATAAAAAAGATATTAGTTGGTCATTTTTTCCTTTCCCATTTTATTCCCATCTTATTATTTATATCACACCTGAGAACATATATTCGGTGTTCAACAATCTGACAAGATGCATACACTTAAACAACATCAGTCATAAAATTAAATTAGATATAAAGGATCAAAATGGCTATAGAGAGAAACAGACAAATAATTAAAATAGCTGTTATGCGAGACAAGACAGTTTGGGATTAGAGTTAAAATAAGAGTCGCTAATGTGGATTTGATATTTAATTGGATTAAATGTTACCTTGTAAGTACTGTAACTCTCTCTACAGCTGTGAAGCGAATTCTCCAGTCTGTGTTGTGAAACTCTTCCTGTATGAGTCTCCAGAACACATCAGCTCCTCCGGTGAGGGTTATGCAATGCAGCAACAAAGGGACGGCCACTTCGCAGATGTGAGAATGACGTGCATTGCACAAATTCCAGAGACTAAAAATATACATGAGGAAACACATTAAAAGCACCACCGTGACAATCATTACTGTAACTTTTAGTGTCTCATTCACTTACTTTTTAATCAATAAATTTTCTTGGCACCAAATAAAAAACCCTCTGTGTTCTTTTGCTGCCTTCGTAAAAGCGTCTCCATGCAAAACCAAAATGTAAAGACACTGTAGCATGTAGTAAAGCATGTCCGGCCTTTCTGCTACAGGAAGTTCCTGAAAATTAGAAAGACAACAGCTTACTTTATATTTGAAGAATGCAAAACGATCCATGTTTTAAGAACTGTGAATGATCATAATAATTTTCAATGAATATTTATGTTATAGCTACATTCAAGAATTAATACAATTCCAAACTAAAACTATCTTTTGTCTTGCTCAAACACATTAGATATTAGTTCTAAGCAACAGGGAGAATCACCACGGGATAGTGACTCATACACAAATTAAAGCATTTTAATGAATTAACTCTGCCGCACATAAACACATGGCATCAATCGATCAAAATCTGAACAGTAATAACCTAATTCATTTGAAAAATTACCATACCTGCAGGAGTTGATGAATGTATTGCAATTGTTGTGGTAATTCATCAATGGAGAAGCGGAATTTTCCGACAGACGTGTGCCAGAAGTTAGCGAGATCGTCATCAGGGCCGGGCTCCACAGGCTGATCGTTCTCTCCTACTAGGTTGGGTTTAGCCACTTGCACTGTGGCCGTAGCCGTGTCTGTTTCCGTGAGGGTCACAGCTCGAGCCACCGCTGATACTACCTTCTCTGCTGGCATAATGGCAGCCAAGTCCAATTGTTCAGATACCGTTTCCACAGTTGCAGTCATTATCTGTTCAAAAATCATTAATGAAGTGGACATTTGGCAATGTGGTGTGATGGGAGCGTGCCAAATAAATTAATTACATGCACATCAAAAAAGGCTTATTCTTATGAAGTAAAATTAATAATATCAGTATAGAATTTTTAATAATTATCTATTAAGTAAACAATGCATGTGTCCTTCGAAAAAATGAGGGAATTAGCCTTTTTTGAATCTGCAGAACTATCAGCAGACTGAATGAAGTTCCTACTTCAGCATGCTGCAAGACCCAAGGAAGTCAAGGCCTGGGTAGGGTGAGGTCAAGTTACACAGCTAGCAGATCATAACAATAACCATTCATGTAAGTAGTTGTATTGTAATTGTAGCGTTTTTCTTCCAATAGAATATTTGCCAAAGATACATTGATGAGAAAATAATTTCATCTTACCAGCGAGTCTAAGGATACTGTAAGTAGTTATATGTTTGTGTATATATATATATATATATATATATATATATATATATATATATATATATATATATATATATATATATAAATTTATAACACAGGATATGTGAATAAATTTTGTAAGAAGCTGCAGTGAACTAGAACACTAGAACCACAAGTCAGATATTAATGGAGGATGCTGCAGTGTACAGAGTACAGAATTAGTGTATGGTGATGGCAGGTTGGGTAACGTGCTCACGTGTGTCCAGAATGAATATTTTCAAATACGTTTATTTTACCTAAAATGATTGTGAGTATGGACATAGGGCTACACTTTTACTAAATTTTGAAATAGAATGACTGGAATTTGTTTGCAATGTGTTATTCTTACCCTTGTTTCAAAATACTAAACGGGAGCAATGAGGTTTAACAAGATGTTTGTGTTCACTACATTGTATACGCCAAGTCATGCACAACCATTCAACAATCATATTAATAAACATGTCACAGTTTGGGAAGATTGACAACTAAGTACTTCAAACATTAAGGTAAAAAAGAACGTTCTAATCTATTCATACATAGAACATATTATTACAGACATACGTGAAGTATCTGTGGAAGCATGAAATAGAATATATCAAAACATTACAATTGACAACTCAGGAAGGACTCCACTGGTGGCCAAGGAAGTAGCTAGTGTTCATTGCAGAGAAAATGGACAAGAAAAAGTAGGTTTTGCCATTGCAAAGGTATTGTCATAGTGACACAAATAAAGTCAAGTCAATTGAAAGCACACCTATCATGGAAAAATGCATGCTATTGAATATAAATTATTATTTTGACTCTATTTAAGTAATTCATTAAAAGAAATATGTTAACAAATCAGAAAAGAAGAGGGAAAGAATAGCAGATTGGTTTTTAAAATAAAGACCCCATGAAGGTTTACTGAGAAATACTTGCAATACTGTAACATATATCTTTTAATTAACTTTTATTTATTTTAGATATATTTTAAATGGTTTTATTTTTATAATTTCAGTATTATTATGTAAACTATCCATATAATCATGTAGATAAACAAAAATGTCATATACAATATGTTAAGATGTCTTTTGATCGCAAATATTTCACTGATTTATATTTATTTCATGAAACATGAACACTTTATGCAGCACTCGAATATTATGTATGCTCTCTATTTAACATTTTTAGATAAAGACATAGGTCATCCACAGAATATTTTGGAAGGAATTATTTTTTGTCAACGAATATGTAGGGGTTAGTACCTACATCGGAACACGTGTCTTATGGCCAGTTGGAATGTCCCATTCGATCCACGATAAGCGGTCAGTAAATAAATAAATTAATAAATTACGTATTCGTAATTTATTCAATATAACTACACTGTTTAGAAATGTACGTGGTTACTGCTTCGATGCCGCGAGGTCTCTCTCGAGAGGCGAGGGGAAGCCACTTATATAGGGTCCCGACGCATTCGTAGATAACGTAAACAGGAAGAATCCCACGTCTCGGGGGGGTGTCTTTTTACGAGGAAGATTCACACGAAATGCTATCGCGGTTTTACTGACCCCTTATCGTGGATCGAATGGCATATTCCAATAGGACATAAGACACGTGTTCTGATGTAGGTACTAACCCCTACAAATACATGAAATGAAATTGTTTACTACATATTTATATAAGATTAAAGAATAACGTGTTGCCTGGGAGTGCAGCAGTCAGTCAACATCTCACTCCTTATATTTACATTGCATCAATGTATTATTATTATTAAATGTATTAAGCATTACTGTACATATTTATGTCAATTATTTAACATTATATAATATTCAGCATTCTGAAAATTAAAATTATGTAAGTATACTGTAAGTGCAAATAATGAATATATGTGGGAATTTTGGTGAAATTTTTGTTATAAAAATATAAATAACAGATTTATGCTTTGTAACAAACGATTGTTCACCAAGTGTATCTACAGTGTTGGAAAAGCAAACTAAATCATAATTTCTTCTTTCTCTTAGCAAAAAAAAAAGCAAACTATATAATGTTCTTATGCTACAAAATACAAACCATAAAAGTATAATGATATAGTACCCCTTATCTGATAACTATAGGTCCGGAGTGGTGAAAGTGTAATCATTCCAAATGTACAAATTGTATATCATTTTTTTTATTGTATGTATGTATACAAAGGGTAAATTTCATTTTAATTATATTCATATTTGTATCAAACATGGTAGTATATTAATATACAAAAATTTCAATTAAAAAAAACAAATCATAGATAAAACACAAATGAATTAGAAACTAGATATTCTTTCATGAATACAGGTTTTGTGACAATTTCTTTTAATTGCCACTACCTTTTATGTTGCAGAAATAGTGACTCAGAGTACCACAGAGGGTTCTAAGTAGTCAATATTCATATGGGACCTGATAGAGAAGGTTTGCTAAGACTGCATAATAAAATATTCAATTTGTTTTTAATAATATATTAACCTTCTGACAGCTAGTCCATATTATACCTGCATAGTGATGACATGTTTTATCCAAAACTATGATCAGCTGTCACTGGGTCCATATGAAAGTGATACTCGATCTTATTAAGTACGGATAATTTACATTAATTTTTTTATTTTTACAACTATAAATGACACAACTCCAGTTGCAAGAGTACAAGCCAACCACTATTTATTGCATTCGGTGCTATTTAAAATATATAGCTTTCTTTTGATGGTCAATATTGTGGCTATTGTAAGAAGTCTCATTGTCGAGTCTATTTGGATAAAAAATATATAGAAGGATATTTTATCAGGAGTGAGACCCGGTTAAGCAAACCGACAAGTTGCAGGAAACTGTTAAAAGGTTAAATGATAGCTCAATACTGTTCTCTGCGGAGAATTATGTCTAAAAAAAGAAGCGCAACTAGATAATGAATGCTGGGCTATGTAGAGTAGGGGGACGTACATGAGGCATGTGCACCAGAACCCCGCCCACCGAGTGTATCTCAGGGATGGGCAGTGGCAGCGGCATGCTGAGGAGGCCCTCGCCTCCGCCCGCGCCGCGGCCCTCGGGGGGACTCTTGCGAGATTGTCCGCTCTCCGAGGCCGGCTCCTCCGGCGGCTACGTGCAAACATCTCTCAACTCAACTACCGTCTCACGTCTCTCAAAATCCAGAGCACTAAGTCTCCGGCAAAGTCTATCGACCTTGAGCCTGTTATGACTGACCTTAAAATGATCGATTTGTATACTAGTGCAGATGCGTTCTCAGAGTTGCAATCTGAGACATCCGGACACCTTGTAGAAGGCAATAAATGTATAGCGTGTGGGACAGGTGTGGGTCGTGTTCAGAAGGATTATGCAATCTTACTCTGACAAACGATAATCGATCTTTATGGAAATGCTATTTAAAGGAAATACATATTAATAAACATCGAGGGAAATGAGAATAGTTTTGAGATAGGTAAAAATATTACACTAGAAAAATGAGAAAGGCAAGTTGACACTGATGACATTATTTTAAATAAAAATTATCAATAGTCAAATAAAAGGACAGTTAAATATATTATTTAACAGACAAATTTTTCAAGTTGCAATCGAATTAAACTGTTATAAATTCAAATAGCCTATATTAATTTATTGCAGTTGAATCCATTTAAAGAAGTCAAAATTGAGAAATATCCAATAAAAAGTTAATAAATATGTTGTGATAATATTATTTAAAAAGTTTGCGTCATACACAGTTGACCATTACATAGACATGCTGAGTTGAACCATCGGTAGATCGGTAAAACAGTAGAACAGTCAATGCGACCAAATACATGCACACACGGAAATAACAGCTCAGTCCACATTGACATCGGATACTGGATCCTCGGTCACACAAAATGTTTGCTATTGCTCAACATGCGGTGCTGCCAACCAACTAAAGAAAGTATTATGTAAGGATATCCTAAGCACAGTGTTTCCTCCTAAATTTCCATTGTTATCCAGAATGATGGATTAAAACCTCACTTTAAGTAGAATATAACCTTTGCATTTAATTTTTAAATGTTTTCAAAAAACACACTATTGTATTGATAATTAAAAAATAATACTTCATGTGACAATAATATTATTTACTTTATTTCAAACACTTCCAGAGCTCTTCTGGAAGCTCCATTTGATTAGAGTGAGTGTTTAATGTGTAAATTGCTGACAATACGTCGACAACTCCAGTAACCAAGCCCAGTTGAGTTTCATAAACTCAACTATCAGTCGCAGAAAATCCTCCAAAGGATACTGATTTAAAAAAAAATACTTTTCTTCACTAGATGATAAAACAAGAAAAAGTATTAATGTTAAAGATAAGCATAATAAAAATGTTGATTATCAATCAAAATACGTTTGTATAATTGATTTTATTTGAATTCACAAAAGAGATTTGTAACTTTGTGGGCCTTCCTCTAGTGTTTCAGTTACATGAAGTGTTATTTTCAATAAAAAAATCATGAAGGTTGTGTTATAGGTGGTGCTGAACTCACGTCTGGTGGATGCGCGGGTGTGCCGGGAGCCATAAGCTTCACGAGGCGTACGGCTAGCTGGTGCCACATCACAGCTGCCTCGCACGCTGCACAGTCTGCCGCTGGACACCTACAGCCGGTAGCCGCCCCACCTCCCAATGCTCCTAGTGTGCGTCCCAGTAGGCGTGTGGCCGCTCGACACACCCAGCCCCCTGCGCCTCCGCCCTCCAAGCACTGCAGCTCCATCTGCAAAAAAATATCACTGTGTAATTAAAGGTAATTCAAAAACACTGTGACCAATCTCTACAATCTCACAAGGGTATACCTGCTTCAAGAGAATATCCAGCATGAGAATACAACAGGATAGGTTGTGTTCCCCATCAGTCTCAAAATCAGTTGTATTCTGTCGAGATGGTGCCTCATTGTCTGACAATCCAGATGAATTGGGAGATTCATCCTCAACAACAGGCGCTAAAGACAATTTTGGACCCGAATAAGTTAAGAAAGTTTTCAAAATACCTATAAAGTTTAGATGGTACAAAGTAAAATATAAGACCAAATACGTACAGATGGAGCCCCCTCTATGAATTTCTCCACCATTTTTTGATGTGTATTTGGTGGGCTTATTTTTTTCTTCAGTATTTCCTCCTTTCATCATGCGAACACCGTCACCAAACATATCAAACAGTTGGGACAGCGGAATGAGTATCTCTAGCATAGACAGTATCTAAAAGAGGTGTGCAATGATTAAATATTTTTATACAGATCAACAAATGTATATTTTGCAGTTAAACGAGTACTCACTTGCAACCAGTGCAAAGCTTGAAGTTGAACCCTTGCAGTCGTTTTCTCAAATCTTATAGCCACAAAATGGTACATCATCTTTACATCAAATCCCAAAGGACTCATATCAGGGTCCAATATTTTGCTCAGAATTATTTTTAATTCTGGCAACTCTTTTTCAGGAACATCATTAGTTATAGCCTCCATCCAGTGTGGCATAATGTAGTCCCATATTTCAGTGGTAATAATCTCATACGGGACGAGGCAAAACAACCTAAACCATTTAATTATTGTTAGGTAAAACTCTTACTCTTCTTTTTTTACATTTATATATCAATGGCATTAAGCGTTTTTGACCAAAACACGAGCCTGATTCATCAGTTTGGGATTCACACCTCTCAAATTTGAGATAAAGTTGCCCTACACTGAGACAAGAATTGACAACTCTAATCACTAACTCAATAGACCACGGGTCCCCAACCTTTTTGGACCCAAGAGCACATTTCAGGTCGCCGGTCGGGCGGCGGGCGCCATTTATTTTTTCAAGGTATTTTTCTGCTCCCGAAAGTAGTTCCAAAGCCCGGCTAAAAAAAAAAAAAAAAAAAAAGCTGTATGTTTCTAGAAACGCTCCTAAGTTTTTGGCTTTTACATATAGATTGCGCTAACTACATATTAAACGCAATATTTTTTTATAATATATTAACATACGAGAAGTTTTGGTTTTCTGCTTTAAATTAAAAAAAAAATGCAACTGAAGTACGCGTTTTCTTGAGGAGACCTATGGAAAACATGCACCATCGAAAACTTTCTGTGAAAATTAGTTTAAACTAAAGAAATGGCGATTTCAACACTGAGGACGCCGATCTGTAAGCGTTGTTGGATGAAGATGATACGCAAACACAACATCAATTTGCGGAGGCATTAAACGTGTCTCGCCAAGGTATTTTCAAACGTTCACATACCACGGAAAAAATCAAACGGAAGGAAAATGTGTGCCGCATAAGTTGACTGAGAGACAGATGGAAAATCAAAGAACCACTTCCGAAATTTGGTTTTGCGGCACGAAAGAAAGTTTCCTGCATCGAATTGTCACTAGCGATGAGAAGTAGATTTATTTCGAGAATCCTAAACGCAAAAATCGTTCACCTGGCAAAGCATCATCATCGACATCGCAAATACAATCAGTTTTATTGCTCCCCTCGTCTCCCGGGTATGCCCATTACAGAGGTTTCAAATGATTTTAAATAAAAAGCGACGCGACCGTAACGGTTGAGGTTTTTATTTCTTAAGCTCCAAAAGGTACGTCGGTGTGATTTTGTTTATTTCATAAACATGTTAAAATGCATAAATATAACGAATATTAAAAGTTTATTTCATAAACATTTGGCCCGCTCAGGTAGCTAGCCGCCCTAAACCAGACTTTGATTTGTAAATCCAATTAAGATTATTGCCCGTCGGTACCTGTCCTAAACCGAACATATTTTCGAAACCCACAAACTCCATTGGCGTTCTAATTTTTGCATCGTATTTAATTATTAAATTCCATTTTTTCAATCATTTTTATTGTGAGATAAATTCAATCGCCACAACAGCACAAACCAACTTCTATCCTAGCTATCCCCACCACTCACGCCGACGTAAACATTACATAGCCACCTCTAAGACACTGCTATATTTATTCAGCAACTTTTCCATCACGTATCAACTACATGGTGACACACGCCACCTAGCCAGTATGAAAGCGTTTGAAGAAAAGAAACATATTTTTTTGTACCGCTGCTAAAGCCAAAGACGATTGATTGATGATGATTCCATCAAGTATCTGAACAATATCGTGAACGCATTACTAGTGGGCCATAACAGAGATAATTGGGGCAAATATGCAACGAATAATTATTTTTAATAGCAACTTTAAAATGTTCATTTATAGAAAACTAAAAAATTCATTTATAGAAGCTAAAAATTGTAAACAACAAAGTTGAATACGAAAAATATACTTTACCAATAGAAAAAAAATAAATCCCAAAAGTTAGATGCATTCCTTTTTCTAAAGATAATTTTTTTTTTCTTATAAATTTATTTTTTATATGATAAATATGTGTTTTCCCAATTGATGTTTAGCAATTTGGAGATTATTATGACCGATGGATCTAGAACACTAAGCATTTAGGTCAGTCATGTCAAAGATACGGCCCGCGGGCCGCATCCGGCCCTCGAGCCGTATCAATACGGCCCGCGATCCCAATGTGTCACAGAAAGAAGAATCATGTTTTTTAGAGCTTTTAGACTTATTTTATTTGAATCTGGCCCGCCTACACATTCTAAATTTAATATATGGTCCTCTGCAAAATTGAGTTTGACACCTCTGATTTAGGTGTCCTTTATTAAATTGGAAATAAAAAATTACAAATAAACCTATGGTAAAGATTAGTTTGAAAATCAAAACAATTTATTTTTTTAACACTTTTTTTAATTTTTTAATAATCTCCGAATTCCTAAACTTTAATCGGGAAAACACATATTTATCATTCTTAATGTAAATTTACAAGAGATAAAAAATCTTGTCTTTAGAAAAAAGAACGTATCTAACTTTTAACATTAAATTTTTTTCTATTATTGCAGTAGATTTTTCGCAAAAAATTATCAAAAAACTTGAAAATTGACCCATCAAAGGGATCAGCCACCATAAGATGCTATTGATGAAATGAAAGAATTATATTGATAGATGAAAGAATTATTATTTGGAAAATTATAACGATATAATTATTTTCGCCCACTGTTTAATTGCTAAATATACTTCTTTTTAATTACTAATTTTTTTTTTTGATTACTAAATATTTTTTTTTTTCTAAATATTTTTTTTTTAACATAAATAATTTTTTAATTGTGGTCGGAGAGCGGTGAGCGCACGTAAAATCGTCGGCGGGCGCCATGGCGCCCGCGGGCACAGGGTTGGGGACCACCGTATTATGGTATAGAGCGGTGGTCCCCAACCCTGTGCCCGCGGGCGCCATGGCGCCCGCCGCTCTCCGACCACAATTAAAAAAATATTTATGTTAAAAAAAAAATATATTAAAAAAAAAAAAAATTTAGTAATCAAAAAAAATAATTAATTAAACAGTGGGCGAAAAATTAGAACGCCATTGGAGTTTGTGGGTTTTGAAAATATTTTCGGTTTAGGACAGGTACCGACGGGCAGTAAAATTATTTTTGCCGATCGTCGATGGGACAATAATCTTAATTGGATTTACAAATCAGCGTCTGGTTTAGGGCGGCTAGTTACCTGAGCGGGCCAATGTTTATGAAATAAACTTTTAATATTCATTATATTTATGCATTTTAACATGTTTATGAAATAAACAAAATCACACCGACGTACCTTTTGGAGCTTAAGGGCCTAGTCTGCATAATCGAGTTTTTTTGATCATTTTCTAGTCCGTTTTGCGAAAAATCCACTGCACCAATCGAAAAAACTTAAATGCAAAAAGTTTGATACATTCCTTCTTTCGAATAAAATATATTTTTATTTCTTATAAATTTACTACTAATATGATAAATATGTGTTTTTCCGATTGAAGTGTAGGAATTTGGAGATTCGTTATGTCCCTTTTCCAAGAGTCCTAAACATTTAAAAGTTTTTTTTTCAATTGAAATTAAAAGATTAAATATAAAACATGTGCGCAGTATTATTAAAAAAATTAAAAAAAAAAAAATCTTCAACAAACTTTGGTTTTGAAAAGTCGTCATTTTATCCAATTTTTCAACATCTTCAAGATTTTATTTTACCCTTAAAATGGACGTTAATAAAATAATAAAAAATAGATAAATATCATTTATAGTTTTTTCAATTCTCTGTAAAAAAATCAACTTTCGATATAGCAAAATAAAGTGACAATTAAATTAATTAAATGTCCAACTAGGTGTGCCACAAGTTTCTGGTTTTTTTTTATCAATGAAAAGTGGATAATTTCAAATAGCGCCATCTATATGTGAAAGCCAAAAACTTAGTAGCGCTTCTAGAAAATCATTTTTTTTTTTTTTAGCTGGGCTTTGGAACTACTTTCGGGAGCAGAAAAATAACTTGAAAAAATAAATGGCGCCCGCCGCCAGACCGGCGGGCGCCATTTGTGCTCTTGGGTCCTAAAAGGTTGGGGACCCGTGCCATAATACTTAATGTAAGCTATGAACCTGTTCAATCCATCTTTCAGGTGCGATGTTCTAGAAGCCAGCGTGTCCCAGTGACCTCCAACTCTAGCATACTCGGGAGGATGAGGAAGTAAGCAAGAAACCAGCACCTTGTAATGTGTCTTCGATATTTCGTGTAGCCAAACACACACATGTTCAGTTTTTAACTTTTCTATTGTGCTTTCAGTCTGACCTAAAAAGTGGGGATAGATTTTCTCTTTATTCAACCATCTGTAAATTATCTTAATAAAATATTTTTCATCATAAATTATTTTTGGATATTGTTGAGATATATCACAACCTTTGAAATGTAGAAATGTTTCTCACCATCATAAGAATAAGCCGTCACATGAAACCAATGAAAAAGCATTGAGATGAGTCGACCAAGGATCTCTACGGGGGTGTCCTGGCCAGGAGTGCACAGGCCCACCAGCAGCCACACCCCATACCTGCCCAGCAACTGTCTCTCCTCCACAGAAATGTGATCTGCAGGCAGGTTAATGGCTATGACTGGCTTGGGGGACTCGCTGACATCTTTAGAGCCTACGTCCACATTAAGAGGCTTGGCCTCTTTCAATAAACTACAAAATTAACATTATTATAATGTTTAACATGACATGCTTAGTTATTATATATTCCACTTGTAATACTTCTTCGTTGATAAAATAATTGAGTTTTTACTGGATTAACTTTACTGGATTTCTGACCTGACGACTGCTTCTACAAGGTAAGTCTGCATCTCACTGTCCATCTGCCAAGCAGGCGGGAGGCTTCGGTGGACAACATGATCGCCCCCACGACGGCTGTTGTGACGATTGGCATGGCATTGCTGACAGTACCTAATGGGGTGGTTGCCATTATAGCTAGCACATTCATTAGAGAAGCATATGGAGAATGCTGATTTATCTGATGCTCGGCAATTCTAGAATACAAAACAGGTTAAATAAAACAACTACATTTTTTATTATATTGACTTGATTTATAAATACCTGTTACACAAGCATTGAATAGATAAAATATTTAAACTAATATCAAACATTTATTACAATCAAGTAAAATATTTATTTTTCAAAAATATATCTTTTGTTACAATAACAAAAAAATATGGTTTTAGATACTATTATTTTACCACAAATTAAATGTCTTTGAATTAATTTGCATAAATCCATCCTTTACCTTATTTTCACAAACCATGGAGACTTGCTGCATAGGATGAAGAATATCAAAAAATCGCTGGTTTGGATGCTCTCTGTGGATTTCATTGGCACACTCTATGCAGAGATACAGCGGTGGAGGAGAGTCAGAAGCAAATGTGACGCTGATGCAGTGGTCATAGCAAACCTTTGCTGCTTCAGCATTACCAGCATTCGGACACATATCTCTTTGGCACACGAATGGCATCAGATCATCTAAAACAGTATATTATGTTGCATATTCCAATATCAATTGATATTTTTATAACTTCTTTCTTAAAACTATACTTATTACCTTTGTGAGATAAAATACTTTTGTAGATTCTCAATTTATTGCAAGAAATATTTAAATTCTGTAAAAACTATCTTCAATTTTTGACTATCCAGCATAAATAAAAGCTTAATTGAAACTAGATACGCCACTGACCTGACACAGCAAATATACCCCAACCTCGCTTAATATAACAATTAAAAACTTGGGAGAACACTTGAAACCATGTAAAAAGAGTGAAGACAATAAGTCTGCAGCTATACAAGAAATATAAACAATTTTTTTTGTGATATATATTAATTAATTATCTAAGAAGAATTAAGTGGCCATTGTAATTCAAAACTGCCGAAAAGAAGCTAGTTTATATTTAATCAATTGAAAAAATTTAATATTATCTTATAGTACACTCACTTGAAAATTTACAAAGTAGTCCCTTCCTGTCAAATAAATTAGCATTGAATGCTGGCCAGTGGTAGAACAGGAGTTTAGCCGAAGATGCCCGAGCGCCTGCTGTCCCGTAGGCAATCACACACAGCACGTCCTTCACCACTGTCTGCTTCATGGTCATCAAGCACTCAAGTAGCTGACAATGGTGAGCTGTAATATTTTACAACTATACTTACTCTATATTCATTGTTTTAGCCTAGCTAAAAATACTATGGCATCGAATAACATTTCTCTACTTTATAAACAAGTTCTCTGATTTTTTTTTTGAACACAATCAGGCATTTGATTCTTACCATGCAACTTATACAAAAATTTATACTACAAATCTGTTTTAAAGTCAATTTTGGCCATTTCACCATGATTAATCATCATATTCAGTACTTAGATTATATTTTACTTACCAGGATTATTAGAATATTGAAAGACCATCATGATGACAGCCGCCACAGATTGTGAGGCCTGACTTTCCTCCTCTTCCCCTTCATAATGACGAGCTAAAATAATAAATATTAACAGATATTTAATGTAAGTATTTACATGTTCAATATTTTTGACAGAAAGTACTTGGAGAAATATATCAATTATAATGTTATTACTTATAGTAAACGGTAAAATATAAAAACACAGAAGATTAATGATCTCTTGGTGGAGAGAGACTGGCAAAACTCCGACACACGAGGCAGCGAGGTACGGTAGATTGTCTATCATGTCGTACTCCAAGAAGGGAAGAAGGCATCCAAGACATTGGAGAATTGACTGACCGAAAGCTGAAAGCAAACATTTTATAAGTTAACTTAGTAGTTAAAAATTCTAATTAAAGACATTTATTAAATTATTAAATTCTAATTACTTCTATACCAAAATATTTTCTTAAACCATTTCATTTTTTCATCTCAATTTCATCAACGCGTCAATGTTATCATTTACTAAATAATGTACTTACTGTGGACCCCGTATTGAACGGATGAGGCCACATCAACCAGCTGTGAGATTGCATTGAAAAGTCCTTTGTAGTCTAAATTTGGATAGAGATTCATTCGGGCCTGATCGTTCTCTGGATTCCTGAGCATCTCCAGAGGAGAACTCGGCACATCTTTTAAAACAGCTGCGGATAAAATTCATACTTAAGTAGTTATGTATGTAACATTCATACTATTCTACAATAAACAAGTACATTTTATTTTTTACTTTAAATGCCTGATATATTTTTACAAAGAAACAGAAAAAATATTAATTTTGGTTTTTGTATGCATGTACATGAAAATATTCAAAAATTTACTGCATATCCTACAATATAATTATATTTGGTTGATTTTAAGATGAACAATAATAAAATTACATTTCAATCAACAAGCTGGAGGCATCCAAACTTAGAACTAAAAAGCATTTCTTACCCCTAAATATCTTTTACCAAAATAATATTTCTTATGTTTCATCAAAATTTACACAAGAATAATGTATAATATACATTATTTTTCCAACACGATAAGCAAATCGCTTGATTTATTGGGTTTATTTCAAATACACTAAATAATACAACTTGGTCAGATTTTGAACTGAAGCACGCCTCTGTAAGCCACCTTACACTATACAAGTGGGTCGGTAGCAAGGCCATATCTAACTTAATTTGCCTTATTGTATACAGGAAAATCATAGAAAATCACACATAAATTTTCTCCAAAGTTTTTCTTTCTCTTTTAACTTGGGTGGAATAAAGACTTTATAAGTGAACATAGCATTAAGCAAGCGCGTCAACCACTAACACAGAGGGCAGTTAGATATATATGATATAGCAATGAAAAGAAGATCAATCTAGTAATGCTTAGAAGAACTTACTTAGAAGAGTTTGCGAGAAATATTTGACTGTGTTGGCGATGTCAATGCCTGAAGGCAGAGGCTGAATTCCATGGAGAAGCCTCAGTTGGCAGTCGTGCAAGCTTCTGATCTTTGCTGTGACTGAATACAAGAAAGAAAGAGAGTAAATGATTAAAAATCTAATAAGAATCGCGGGTCCATCGGAGGATTAGGAGAACAATGCTACGAAGCAAATGGAGTTCAGCGGCTTACAACCCTTGAGGTGTATTTAAAAGAGCCTTTTACATAATAGCAATGCCTACACTGCTTCCACCCGTCTGATCTTTGCGACCAGATCTGATAAGAGCCGATGATACTCATTCGAATAACTGTCACCGGCTTCCCTTATAAACCCTAAACCTCAGAGATAGTCCACGGACGGAAGTCAAAATTCTATAATTCCGGATAATATTAAAGGAAACAGAAAACACAATAAATCTAAAAATAAAAAAGATCGCTTTACCGGTGGACAAAGTTTAGTGAGATTTTAAAAGTAGATAAATAAGCTAAAATGTTTCTTCATCATAGCGGAATATCAACACTGCATCTTGAATAATGCTAAATAACCTGGTTAAAGACGTTAAATTTAAAAACACGACACTCAAAATGATAAGCAGTGTTTGGAGCAACTCACATGCGGCCGCCCTGGTGCCCATGTTTATGAGCTGAATCTTGAAACTTCCCTGCATTTATGTAACGCCACCCGGCACCGGACGCCGCGGACGAAACGGCTCGCGTGCAGCCGCAGCCGCGCCCCGCGCACCCCACACCCCACACCCCACACCCCACCCCACACGCTCGATCAATACTCTACCTGTTGATCATACCCGCGTATATCGTACGCGCATTTGGGATACCCGGCGTGTGCTACTACGCTGTTTTCATACTGTTGAGGAGTTTCAGCAGCTCTTGCTGTAGTAGCTCTGATTCGAACTTGTTCTAGACGTGCTGCTTCATGTTTTTCTGGTGTTTCTACTGCTCTTGACTGTTGCTCTCTCAACCTTTTTGACTCCAAACGCACTTCATGTTGTCCGGCAGTTTCGGCTAATACAATGTTCTTTTTTCAATTTTTTTGCGAGGAACGATGTTGAAAATTTTTGTATGGAAAATTTGGAAAATCGACTAAATTAATTAAATGTGTTTAGTACATTGTTTTAGTGGTCTAAAACCATCTTCGTAATATTGCATTTTCAAATGAAATGGTTTTAAAGCCTACAACGGATCCACAAACATTTTTTGTGTTTTATATATATATAGATTATTTATATTTTAAACCTCGCGGTTTTTCAGGCTCGCATGTCGTTTCCGTTCATCGTTCGACTTTGCATTGATTTTATGAAAAATTGGTGTTGCCTAAAATAAAAATATATCTTGATATGCGTATTGTCGTAACAGAGGATGCTTTAATCTTAATTCGTCAATCTTATAATGCTGGAATAAAAATTGTACAGTGAAATGGTTTCATTTTTTAATTGATACCGCTAATTTAAAAAGTTTCGATGTAAATATTTTAAATTTTATCGGTTACCCAATACCAACAAAATCAAACATATGGGAAAATTACAAAAGCAGGTAGGTAGGTAGGTAGGTACCTACCTACTCTCAAAAATATAGAATACTTGGTACTTGTCTTTTATCCGACCACCAAAAAACATTGTCCTATTATTTTGCTTTTTTTTATTGGCAACAGTGTCTATTTTTTGCTTCTTTTGTTGGCAACAGCGAGTCTCGTCATAGAAATGAAAGTTTTTTTTCAATTTTGTATCATATATTTTACAAACAATGAAAAAACGGTTATCTTTGACGGTTAGGTTAGGTTAATACTTTAAATTAAATAAATAAACAATACGTGTTTTCTCGCCAATAGACACTGTTGCCAACAAAAGAAGCAAAAAATAGACATTGTTGCCAACAAAAAAAGCAAAACAATAGGACAATGTTTTTTTGTGGTCGGATAAAAGACAAGTATCGAATACTTGAATAAAACTGCACTCTCAATCGAACGATGTATCACTAAAGTCAGAGAATTAATCGACGTAACCGATACGACTTCCAAGCGTAACAGATATTATATCAAGGTTGTTTGTGGAAGATGATCAAAATGTTGGTTTCCGGTTAGCTATAATTTTTCGCGCAAAGAATTCGACCGATGAGATCAGCGGAAATTGACGTTTTCTTTGTCATTTTGCAACTCGGTTTGTATTAAAAATAGAGGTGTATGTTTTTATTCCTCAATTTGATTTTTTTACATTTGATCATTAAGTCTAATTCTTGTCCTCTATCTGATTTTTTCAAATTAAAAACAATATTGAACTATACCACAATAGATCAATAGAGTGAGAGATTTGGATGGGATGTCTGCTTATACCGAATTGATATACGGTATTTAAACATTGAAATAATGGTTTCCAAAACTTTCAATGCAGTTTTATATTAAATTACCTCTTTAGCCACCCAAACGGTTGACAGTTGCTGCTATATATCACATTTTTGTTTGTAGAAAAAAGTAAAACAGTTTTAAATGATGTATATGTGCAATTATCTGAAATGTGTATTCTCACATCTGAAAGAAATTGTTCGGGCGTACTATGGAGATGATCAATCCTTGAGAAATTTCCTTCACTCGCATTCAATGGCTCTTATTCCCTTGATATTATAATACTATAAGCAACGGATAATACTTGGTAGATTTCAATTATATTTAAAGTTATAAAAGATATAGATGAACATTTATACCAAGTCAATCAAGATTGTTGGTGAAACCAGCTGCTTTATAAAGTGAATTAATTAAATATTATATTGCATTACCGGGCGCAGGTTACGAGGAAATTCTCAGGTCTTCATAATAAAATGATAGTGGAATTGGGTTTAAATAAAACAACAAATGTTTGATGTCTATATATGTACAACATTATTGGGAAACTTTTCAATAACATGTTTATTATATTTTAAGCTCTAAATATATTTAGCCCAAACCATTACATCTAAATATAATGCAACTATTTGTTTACATGCTTACTTAACCAGTAAATATTTTCTTTTAGAATATATAATATACTGCTATAATGAAACATACTCTGCGACTAAATCTTTTCAGGAAAAGACGGGAGTGACCCATCACAGCCAACAGACCTAAAGGGAGACAATCACCTCACAGTCAGCAAAATTTTAACAACTACAAGCTGGCTCATCATAATGCAGTCAGGATCTCGCATTTATTTTGAGAAGTTGGTGTGATAACTTTGGTGCGAGCGAGATGAGATGCTGCTGTCCCCTGACAACCCTGTCCACTGTGACCACAAATCTGTCCCACAGTATAGGTCAGATACTGCGCCTATAACTGTTAAAATTAATTGTCATTTAATAATCTCTTGAGCCAAACAATAATATGGTATATTATGAAGCTCCAAGGAAATTTAGTGCTATTGAATATAATATGTTATAAAACTTTTAACATTAAAACGATTTTTTGAAAATACTCTACTCTCAATGAACGATAGCATCTAAAGAATGTCTATAATTGATAGCTATTAATTAGGAAAGTCATTTTACTTTTTAAACATGATAGGAATGTACCTCAAAATATATTTATACTTATTAGGTTACGGACATCAACTTGAATAAATTCTTATAATTGCATATAACACTTTGCAATATTACTTTTAACAGCGGATGCTTCACAAGACTAAGCCATTATACAATAGATTACACTAACTGCAGAGTGCTCCACACCAACAGTGTATCTACGCTGAGACAGCCATTATCCTCAGTGCTAGCAAAATCATTACCTATTTAAGACAAAACTTTTGTAAATTAATAATAAGCATTTAATATAACTACGGTTTGTCAAAGCTTAAAGCGAGATGAAAACAAGAAAGTCAAATATGTTACACAATATCAAATAAATAAATATTTATAATACATGGTATTGATTAACCTGCAGAATAAACTACTCGGAACAAAAACGGTTTAACAAAATACACTGGAAAGAGCTCCTAGCCGCTGGGGAAGGCGTGCCCTGTGTCCCCTCTAGTCAGTGAACTTGCGGTTAGGGTTGCGTCCAAACAGAGCGGAGCGCACTTCCGGCACCAGCTGCTCTGCCACCATCTCCAACCGGGACTCCAGAGTGTTGGAAATCTGTCAGTATATATCGTCACAAGTGGAGATTATCTGATTTTAATATTCTAAAATAACTATAACAGCAATGACTTTATCAGAAAGGGGTACCTTGATGCGGCCTTTAGCAGCTAGCAACTCCACACCTCCGCAGCTGTCAGCCGGGAGGGTCTGCTCAGTGTCCAGGGAGAGCGTGATGTTACGATGTGCGCGCTCGCGATACTGTTCTTGAGCACGCGGGATTAGTTCCTTAATAACCTCAGCATCAACGCCACGTGCACGTACCGTCACTGTGGTCTCCATCAGCTAGAGTGATTTTTTTCATGAGCCCACAGAATTTCTTTAAATTTAACTTAACTTTATTTATTATTATCAATTGAAAGCTGAATATTATATAAGATAGAATTTTAAGTAAACAATGCCAGAGTTGCTGAAGAGATGCGTGATGGGTCACAACCATAATTTGTAATATTAAAGCAATGATAAATACCTGGAAAAGCGCCTGGACGGTGAGAGCAACAAGCAAATCGGAGTATTGCTGATGTTGAGAAGAAGCACTGTGTAGTTTGGAGCGTGCTGCATCCAGTACTCCACGGACATGCTCCTCTCGCACGCGCAGAACCTTTAGACGGGCCTGGTTCAACATGTACGAAGATTGGCTGCAAATAAAGCATACCTGTTAACTTCAATGTTAGTAATTTGGTAAAATTGGTAAGTGTAACATATTAATCTATAACATTTGACTGTTTTTATGTGACTTTGTTTTTCACCTTCAGGAATAATAATAATACAGTAAAATAAGCATGTATTAGGTTTCTGAAGGCATAACTTACTTTTATGATACTCAATTTTTAGACTAAATTATTTTCAGGTTCCACCTCAAAAAACTCATATTTAATGTATCAACATAACACTTTTTTTCATTCATAATTAAAGACTTACATCTTCTTTTGGAGCTCAACCTGTTTTTCCTTCTTTTCGTAGTACTCCATGATCTTCAGGCGCTGTTGCTGAACCAGACGGCCCTTCTCGATGTTGAACTCCTCTTCAGCCTTGGCATCAATCTCTTCAGCCTTCTCATTAGCCTCCTGCTCGATGAAAGCCATCATATGCTTAATCTGAAACAATTATTTTAATATTATGTTACCTTAGGCTTAATAAAAACCAAAAAAAAATCTACAGCTTGTTACTTACAAAACAAGTCATATGACCCAGTGCTCATATCTATAAATTGTGAATTTCGGTGAAAATTTTAAGTTAAATAGTAGAAAGCGGTAGAAAAATAGAAACCTCAAGTGCAAATACTTTTAAAAACGTGAATTAAGTATCTTCATAGGTTTAAATCAAAGAAATATGTGATGATTTTAAAAGATTGATCAGAAAGTAGGAAACATTGATAATTTTTGTTGAAATACGACGTAATTATTACCTGCTTCTGAACGTCCACATCGCTGAGAGCCATGGTTGATGGTGTTGAGTGTACTTTTACTAAACTGCAAAAATAAACCTCCTTTCTAAATGAGAAACAGCTAGTTAACGCCTATTACGACAAACCCTCCTCTTCTTCAATCTTCAAGTCAATGAGAGATCATATGATTCGTGATTACTACAAAAGTCAAGATAGTAAATCCCATAGACAAGTAATCAATTTGTAAATAGGAAATAGTAGTGAACGTATTATTTACTCTAAAATCTAATTATCAATTATTCATTCCGTGTTTTTGACAAAAATGGCATATTTTTAACGATTTGTTACAAATAAGACAGATTATGAACATCAAACATTTCATAGAGAATTTGCAGATTGATGTTTCCGGCGTAGAAAATATGGCCACCGCAATTGTTCGGGTTAATGTGGCGTTTATATGAAATTAGATCGAAAAAAAATTGTGCTTGTGTTAAAAAAATGTGTCATTTATCGACTTTATTTGGAATTTTGCTATAAGTTATTTTTATTATAATAGACAAATAAATACTGTGACGTTTGTAAGTCTAAAATTGCTCACAAATTGGAGTCAACAAACTTTTGTTTATTTAATTTAACATTACTTGTCATTCGTGATTTAGAAAAATCGAGTTTATTTCATGTTTGATGTGAAAACAGTTCGTCTAATCTAGTTTTCGTATAATTGAAGTAAAAATGTTCCTTATTACCAAATGAAGTGTTGGTATTTTTTGCGTCTGTGAGGCTAGGTCGCCATTGTTTGACGGTGGACATATAACCATGAAAGTTAAAGCTGATGTTTTGCATGAACAAGCAATAATATCCTAGTTATTACCGCCGAGTCGTATCCAGAAAGCTTGCAGCTTCATTGTGATTATATTCCGACACATTGATGAAGAAGCATTCCAGACCTTCAAGCGATTGGGAACTTTGTATTCATCATTAGCAACTCCTGAACAGATGTACTTACTCTTACTTTGTTTATAAAGCTTGGCAATATAATGCTTATTATACGTGATTGTCAATTAATCATTTATTTTCAAATATATATTTCTTGCACGGTATCTGTCATTCAACCACAAATCTATTTCTACAATTCATAAGCATTACAAATTGTTATAATGATGCTTAATCACTGAATCTCTTGCAATCTTAGATTATATTTAATTAATATTTGGTCAAACAAAACTTTAACTGTAGACTACTCTTGAAATATAATTAAGTCAATCACCCCTTTGTGTATTTGAATTTTATATGATGAATCTAAGTCCTAATAACACAGTATTGAGGTTATGTGTCTTCATCTAAATTTTGTTTGAAGTGTTGTCTTTAAATATGTGTAGATTTTGTTTAGCAAAGTTTTGAAAATAAAAATGTTTGATTTTAGTATTAACTAATATTTTGTGCTAAAATTATTTTTAAAGTAATGATTGAAACTGAAAATGGTATTCTATAATCAGTTAACAATTTTCTGAAACTTTTAAATTCCTTGTCAGATTTTTAACTTAACACTGTCAATTTTTATCTCAAATCCTGTAATGGTTAACCTTCATTACAAAACATTTATAAAACTAAATGTAGCATTTACTCTGTCTCATTACATTTAAGACATTAAATTGAATTCACACTTATATAAATTCTACCAATATTAATACAGCTCAGCTTGTAATGCTTTATCTTTCATTGTTTAGCCTTATTTTAGAGTAGGCATGTTAAAATTGCTAGTGTCTATTTTCCTTAAAACCTCAAATCGAAAATTTAAATAAAATATGGAAATAAAAGAAATCAAATTTTCTATTAAAAAAACCTATAATTACTGTGGTATCAACAGAACTATTGTTTCAGTAATGTGTGATAACAACTATATGCATTGTCTGTTGTTATCTTACTAAAACTTCAGGATGAACTACGATAAAGTACGATAATGCTCATCCATAAAATTTTAAATACATTTGAGAATATCGCTATGAGTGTCTCACTACTTACTCCATCATCCAACTGATCTGGATGAAACAAAGAATCATCAATCTGTAACCTTCACTACAATATTTTATATTGAAGGTTATAAATTATTATATTGCCCCTGCATAAGTATTTGGTTAAGAGAAAATTTGTCCTTGAATTTGTCCATTGTCCTGTCCAAAAAAAAAAGTCCTTGAATTGTTTATTGCAATTAGAGTGAAAATTCTTCACTTGCAAGTGACTTACACACACCTGCGGATTCTTCAGTTTCTGCAATCATATGACATTTTAATAGACTGATCTCTGAACTACTGTTTACTTTCTTTTGATTTTTTTTAATTGCCCCTACCAACAAAAATAACTAATTATTCACTACAAACGCATCAATGTTGACAAAAACAAACGCATCAATGTTACAATAAATGTTGACAAATTTGAAAATATATGCATTATTTGTGTTGAAATCTCATAAAATGGTGGAAGATATGAATTTTCACAATAATTAGTCATGTGTATTTTTTAACAACGGATGCACCAGCAAGGTGTTACAATAGCTCGGATCAATTTTAGCACACGATTAGTGATGGCATCAAGTCCACGCAGTCATAAAAGCAGTATATTTATATTTTTAATTTTGCGACATTTTGAGCCACGAATTTTGAATATATTCTGATGTTATTTTGACAGATTTCCTTTTATTGCCTTTTTGATTGTGGACTGCAAGCCATTGTTAATTATGTTATTTATTGAAAAATTATTTCTTAAGTTATTGTTAAAATAAAATACTGGGACAGTCAAAACATATATTAAAATCGAAAACATATCAATTGCTTGATGTTATTGAATTATAATATATCACAGCTATGCCTGTGATCCTTTATCCCCGCTTCTGATTCAGACTCCAGCACCAGTCTTACGAGTACTCTGGTACTGCAATAACCTCGCGCAGTGTCCGAGTCCCTACATCGCTTGAGCAATGAATGCGCACTGGGCATAATATTATAGAGAACGTCTGATGCTTCATCATTCAAATATTTTTAATTATGGAGAAAATTAAGCAGCAGATGGTAAATCAGGCTTACAATTGTTTTGGTTACTGCTGCTGAGGTTGAAGCTTTAAAACCGACAGAGCACAATGAACTGATCATATTAATGGATCCATCTTTCTCACCTCTTATTTTATTTTAGGTCATGGCAAACTTAAACTTCCAACAACCCCTGCGCAGCATTGCGGGGAACAGCCTGCCACGCGGCGCAGGCGGTGCCTTCGGGGGCCGCGTGTCGCCGCCTGCCTTTCCACCCGCTGCGCCCCCCGCCCCACCTCCACCATTGCTGCCTGGCCGCGCTGCACTCTTCGGCCACCGTGCTGCTTTCGAACGGCGCACGCTTGTCTCTGGCCTTCCCGGCTCCAATCCCATGGTCAGTTGTCCTTCCACATTCTTGATACAAAAAATAATACATGTTAAAGAAATCACCCAAACTTTTCAATACTAATAACTGAAGATTTTTGTATGTATAAATGTTAACATGATAATTTAAAATAATAATTCTTTTTATAATTTTTCCTCATTTTTTTTTTGTGAATACTTTCGCCAACTTATTTTGTTAGCATTTTCAAATGAAGTTTTCGTTTGAAATATTTCGTTTAAAACGTAAAGGTGGAAAAAATCACAAAGAATATGTATTTAAATATATATATATATTTACATTTATTACATACAGTTAAATTTTACACATTTTTTAATACACTGGTGGTTGGATATGCTTCGTGGAATCCTAGGTCAGCATTTTAACATGGTAATCCACCTCTTCTGTAATCAGATCTAAAGCTGGACTCGCACTCATACTCAGCAAAATGATTGTCATTTGTTGGAATGTGAAAGAGGTGGGGTTTAAAAAATATCCAGCTACCAGTGTATTCAAATAGAGTACAACTCAACAGGATGATTTAATAGTCATTTATCTATAATGAATAACTTACAATTATTAAAAATATTGACTTAATCATTTAGTGGTGCAGGTACTTGTCACTGGCTCCAGAATACTATGCAGAACTTCTGCTATTATGGGAAAAAAAATTAACTTAAAAGTTTTCCAAAATGTGAATGAGCGAATATCTCTGATTCCCTTTCCTTGGATTTGGTCAGATGCTTCACAGGAAATAACTCTCTTCTTAACAAAACTAATTTTAATAGAGTTCACAGCTGTGATTGTTTTGCCAGATTATTTCTTAGAAATATTATTGTTACCATCTACAGTCATTCGATAATAATTTATCATATTCATGCTGTGTTTTTTTTCTTCTTGTTTTTGATTTATTATTTTTATTACTTGCGGTCAGCTAAAAATTTGTGACAATACAATATTTATGTATGTGGATACTGTATTTATAGTTCTATAGCTTGACAATTTTAACTCAGTTTTATATGTTCTTTTCCTGTTCCTCAAGGAATGCCACAATATGCAAAGGTTCGTTACATTGTACGACACATACCCTTTTTGACTGCCCTACTCAGATTTATTCTATATAATTACTGTCCGTCATTTATCCGGTGTCTTTATCTGTGCATTCATTTGTTATCTAAATACCCTTAGTGTACTAAAATCTTTGCAATTTCTGAATGTTAATTTGTAAGTGACATGCTTATTGAAGTGCTGTATGTTTTATTTGATCATTTATTTTGTCACAAATTATGTAGCAGGCCTTCCAGACGAATCATGAATGTATATTTAACTTGAATATTATATTACAGGAATTACTTAATTTATCTGAACTTATTATCAGAAAAAAATGTTTTCTTATCAAAACATATGTGAATATCTTTACAAATATTTATTTTAGCCTGTCTTAACTTTCATTTGGATCTTTTTTGTGAAAATTTAAACCCCTGAACTCAACTCGTTTCTATCTACACCCATGCCGACTGGGCTCTTTTATATCACAAATATTGATTTTGTTAAGACTACAATTATTCAGTTAATTTAAAGAGATGTCTTGTCATTGTGACAGGTGGCGGTACGAGGGGGCGGGCTCGCAGGCACGGGAGAGGCGCCACCGCTGCTGGACCCATCAGAATTCCCATCACTGACGCGTGCGGGGCCAGGCCCGGGCGGGGACGCGCCGCACCACCACGGGCCGTCCCTGCAGGCCAAGCCCTACGGTATGTTCAACTGTACGCTGCCTTTTCTACTTACTTACCGCTTACCGCCTAGCACTAGTCTTAGTCTGCACTCTTCCTATCTGCTATTGGAGAGTGCGGAACCTTCGGCCGAGACCCTTGAATCCTTGATATTATTTGCAGGTGTTATAATATAAATACATATATAATATACATACAAGTATATTTATATATAATATGCTACTTTTATCTATATCTTAGAAGTTTTATCTGTAATATTGATAATCCAATGGTCTCGCACCGATGCTCCAATTTACTCAATTGTGGACAAAAGAGACATCAATGGACCAGCCTAGATTCTGCTTCCACTGCTAGATGATATAAATAACTAGAAAGAAACGGAGACCATTCCATATAGTTGTAAATTTATTCTATCCACAGTTACAAGAAGGCTTATGATAGTTTGATGATCAGCTGTGCTGTGCCATTCAAATGATATTTTTATTATAAGAACATGATATGGTATATTATAAGACCTGAAATGAAATGTGAGAGCAGTGATTGCATATTAATCTTATTTTATAAAATACTGCTTTTCACTACATTATCAGCATCATCAGAAAATCAAATACGTAAAGTATTTTCGTAATATAGAACCTACCCAATGTTGCTCGATGCTTTATGATATCACTTGTGTAGATGAAATCTACAGTTGCGATGATCAGCGGCATACGAGTTGTCACGCAGAATAATCAGATATTTTCCCTGCGTAGTTGGGATGGTGAAGCAGCCCACGGCAGAGCAGAGTGAGTTCACCATGTCCTCGGAGGATTTTCCTGCGTTGCCTGGCACTTCGGCAGGGGCACCCGGAGCTGCTCCTCCTGAGGGCGCCGCCCCCGGCCTTCCGCCCCAGCCTCCTCCCTCCCTACCGCTGCCCGATCTCGGCGACAAGGCACGCCACGGCATACACACCTCACCTGACGGTAAACACAACTGGCCTTAGTACACCCGAATACTCTCTAATGAACCCCTAGAAATTCCCTAAGCAGATGTATAGATTCCTAGTGTTTTTCCTTCTATTTCTCCATATACTATAAGTACTGAATTAATTTTAATGCTCACAGCTGAAATTATTTTACCTCGAGATATTCAATTTTGTGATTTTTTAGAATATCTTTCAGAATATTTTTGTATTTTTCACCTAATATCTTAAACGTTCTTTTCTTCCTATTTTTCACTCATATAATATATAATATACTTTTCATTAAGATATACTTATATTAAACTGTGTTTGTAATTTTAGGCAAAGTGTCGAACATCCCCGGTAGTATGGTCCCTAATCAGTTCGGCATCGTGGGCCTACTGACCTTCATCCGTGCGGCTGAGTCCGACCCTGAGTTGGTTTCCCTGGCGCTGGGGCAGGACCTCACCACGCTGGGGCTCAACCTCAACTCCCCTGACAACCTCTACCTCACCTTCGCAGGGCCCTGGGCCGAGGCTCCCTGCAGGTGCGTGTGACCTTACCCTATGTAAACCAAAATTAAGGCTAATGGTCCAGCAGTCATTTGTGTCAGCATGATTTTTCTCATCGATTTTTGTAATTTCAGAGCGCAAGATATAGACTACCATGTTCCCCCTGAGTACCTGATCAACATGTCCATCAGAGAAAAGCTGGCGCCTCTGAAGCTCAATCGCTATAAGGAGGACTTGCTCTTCTACCTCTTCTATTGCTTTGTAGGAGACGTACTGCAACTGGCTGCAGCTTCTGAACTGTAAGTCCACCTCACAATGCATCAGCCTCTTCCAGAATCGTCTAATAAGTGTCAGTGGTTGAAAAGCCACAATTTCTTTATGAACTCCTAACACTCCTATGCCGAGTGTGGCTCGATGTCATATTTCTCACACTAACTCCATGTCAAGCTAGACTCAACATTATCCATATAAATTCTTTTAAAAAAAAAAAGGATAATGTAAAAAAAAAAATTCCAAATTCCTTCGTACATCAATTTATCAGACTTCTAATTTCTACACAGTTTAAGATAAAAATACAGATTATGTATTATATTACACCAAGAATATGGGGAAGATATTAAAATGCTGGAAAAAATTGTTTTCTTGTGGATGGATTTAGTTCCATTGTGAACCCATATATTCTGTTCAATGATTATTCTACGTAGAAAAATATATTTAGAATGTCACCTACAAAATATTGAGAAAAGACTTTCATGGTCCTATACAAAATGCTTTATAAGTTAGAAAATGTTTCATTAGTGACATGCAATTTCAATATCACTTAAATCAATATGTCAATTCATTATATTTATTAGAATAAAAAATGGATTCAGTATAAATATTTGTTTCCAGGTATAATCGAGAGTGGCGATACCACACAGAAGAGAAAGTGTGGATCACGCAGGCGCCGGGAGTAGCCACGTTGGAGAAGACCACAACCTATGAAAGAGGCACGTACTATTACTTTGATGCGCACAGTTGGCGCAAAGTGGCCAAGGAATTCCACCTGGACTACAGCAAGCTGGAGGGTCGGCCGCAACTGCCGGCTCATTTCCATGCGTAGCCCCTGTGATAGTGACAGACTTACAGTGAGCCTCCCCAGCGCCTGTGCTCCTCTCCCCGCCCGCTCCGCCGATATGAGTGTCTCTATATCATAATCAATTATTGTGCAAGTCCATATCTCCAATCGCTTTCTTAATGACTAAATTCTGTTTCAACACTTTTTGGCCTCGTGACGTAGACTCATTTAGGGACGGCTCAATGAGGCCGACTTCATCTGCTCTGTCACCGACCTCTCCTGCTGGCGTGCCAGCCTCAAAGAGATGAAAGTGAAGTGTGAAAACCGACAAATTGTCAGTGTCAGAAGATGGCGGCACTCACCGATCCCTGTCTGCGAGAGCGAGCTCAGTGAGGGCGAGTTGCCAAGATGCGAGGTGCCCCTCTATTTCTACTTCAGAGTGATGAATTGCAATGATCTAAATGAATCATTCCTTCCATAATTATTGTATAATTATAGAGAATACAAAATTGCAATTATTGTTATTGAATGTATAAATTGACTGTAACTCATTTTTATTACTACAGTTAAAGCTCGCTGCTAAAAATAAACCTATCTTGTACAAAGGGTGCTTCCTTGGGTGGAATCGGGTCCCGGGGGACAAGCCTCAAAGGACAATGCCTCGCACGCCAGTGCATCGGACTACACTTCATTAGGCTTTCCTAAACAATTGTTGTACCGAGTGTTTTAATAGTTATGAACCAATTTAATATTTATGTATGTATATATTTTGATTCAAGTCTATGTTGAGAGATAGAACATAGCATTTATTGATGAAATGACATTGTGGACAGTGAAGCTGTGTTGGCCTTATTTAATAAAGTGGTTTTCAACAGATATGCATTTGTCTATATGAAATTTGGCTCGTTGAGCTCTTGTCCCATGAGGCCTTGTCGATTGAGCTTCTTCCCCTGTGCTGACCCTTCTGCTATTTGTCGATTATTTAATAGGAACTTAGAATTGGAGATCAATTCACACAAAGCTGATCAAATGAGAATACAGGCAAACATTACGAGTATTCATGGTTCATATTGAAGTCCAGGAAGCCTTGGGGCACCCTTAATTTCATTGTAAATCTAATGCAAAATACAATACTTTCTCATTTATCAGACTACCACTGTAATCTCCTAAAATACAATCTTCTATATTCTGCCAGTTCAAACTTCAAGAGTGGGCTAATAAGAGCGCTGTGTTGCAACAACCAGCGTGTTTTCACAGTGAGTTTAGAGTGAAACAGGTTACAGCAGTGCAGTGAATGATGTACATAGGAGTCGAGCAGGGCGCAGATCTCACGCGGTCCACTGCACCCGCGGTCCCCCGTCAAACAGTGTATTGTTGTCTTTTTTTGTATAAAATGATGGTTGTAATATAAAAAGCATTATAATAAAGGTTGAGTTAGTCTCGAGTCGGGTGGAGTTCCGCGGATCATTCCAGTGCTGGACGAGCGCTGCACTGAAAAACATTCAAACCTTTTTTTCCTTATATTTTTTATATAGATCTGTAAGTAGAAGTTCTCATTTAGTTTATGACAATTAGAAGGCTAATCTAACATTGTGCAGTTATTTAATAAACAAACAAACTCTAACCTATTGTAGTTTTATTCACTTTCGGGAGCGTTGTGCCTATTCACATTACTTGTCGTTTCTGGATTTAGGCTCCACTTCTTCCCAGATTTGAATCTGGGTGGAGTTTTTCAATTTGTTAAAATTATAAATTGTGAATGTTTAAAATAATAGATTGTAGGAAAGGGAAACCCTTCGGAAAAAAAATTAAGTACTTGCATTCCAGTATTAAAGAGGATAGTTCAATCTAATGTGTACCTCCTTCACATATTAGCAAAATGCATGTTTTTTCCATGTCAAAATAATCATTATCTTGTTTATATTGACTTTCAAAAGGATGTGGTGGAAATTGAATAATACTGTGGGGTCTGTTTTAGTTTATTAATATATTTTTTAGGAATTTATTTAGAAAAAATAAATTCTGCCCTGTAAATTCATTTTTACAATTTATAAAAAAAAGACACAATGCTCATCTTGCTGTGATCTGATTTGTCAAATGTTTACATGTCAATTTCTTTGATCCATCAAACAGCATTTTAAGCTTACTTTCATAGTTATGTTATATTATTTGATTTTTTTAGATGTTTTTTGGTAAGATTCACTACACAAGTAAAAAAAAATAATATCTAGGTAATAAATTCCAGCTTGAGATTTTCAGATATCTTGTCTAATTTCCTTCAATGATGCCATTGGTACTTAAAACATGTTCTACGAGTTTTTTAAAACAATCTGTATCGACACATGCAGTCTCAATACAAATAATCTTCAACTAAACTGACAGAAGTGTGAGCCTAATTACATCAGTTTGAGATTCATCTGCCAGAATGGAAATCAATCTGGGGACCTACAGCCTAACCACTCAGCCAACAAGCCAACCAAGCTCTTTTAGGTTCTTCTTTTTTTTTACTAACCTACGAGAAGAATATTGAAACATCCAAGCCATTAACTTCAGATGCTGCGGTGCAGCATCAACTGCTGTTTTTTTTAAAACTTTACTGTTAAATTGACTACTTGTCCGATTAATTTGATAGCCTTTTCGGTCTCAATATAAATAAGATTTTTGCGTATCGAGCATTACAATTGCGTAAGCAGATCCTTTGGTTCATTTTCATTTTGGACGTGATCGCAACCGAAAATTTCCATGGCACATTCCAGTTACATTCTTAATTTCTATTTTAAGTTTTAAAAAAGTTGTACAATATTGCCAGTCTCGGGAATCTGTTTCATATGTGGTAATTATGATCTGTAGAAGTACAAATGTAAAATGTGCACGAAATATTGACAAAAGATTCTTATATTGAATATTTTTGACAGAGAGTACTCAGTGAAATTCCATTTTAATATTTTAAATAGAAATTACATTAGTGATTTTTCCACATGTTTTATTTTATTGATGACTGGTTACGCCAACCTTTCACATTGGCATTATCAAGTTGAGTGAGGATTTTTAAAAACCATGCAAGTGAACAATTGTTGAAGAGAGAGAAATATTGGTTGTTAGAAAGATGTGATGATTCTCAGGTGGCAATTTAAGAGTGATGTGAGTTTAATATACCTAATATTTTAAATAAGTAAAATACTTGAGTGATTTTTCCACATATAAATTTTTGGCGGATTTTTAAAAGGTTGGCGAAACCGGTCACCAATAAAAATTTATATGTGGAAAAATCATTAAAGTATTTTACTTATTTAAAATATTAAAATGGAATTCCACCAAGTACTCTCTGTCAAAAATATTGAGTTTTTAATGTACCTTGAATCGATATTCTAAAAACTGCAATATGAATTTTGAAGCATAACTATAAAAAAATATAGGAACCATTTTATAGATTTACTAGCGGATACCGGGCGTGTTCTACTACACTAAAAAAATAAATACATTTATTTAATTTGTTCGAAAAAAGGAAATTTTGTTTTTTATTAACTATTTTATCTTAATGCCAGCGGATAAACAATATATTGAGTTTTTTCGGTAGGTGTGTAAACAAAGATTTTTCGGCTTTGATTTTGATTGAGGCTTCGATTAACTACGTGGCGATAGTTTTTTAACAGCAAGGCTTGTTCCGTTGTACAATTTAGGAGGATCTAAGTTGCGAATGAGCATCTATGGTGAACCAACTTTTAAAGTTATGATGTGTAGTGGCATTCCAGATGGTTCCAAAGAGCTAAAAATCTCTATTGGATAGTTGACTCTATTTTGGAACTTCATTATACAGCAATGTTTTCGCAAAATTATTATAGCTGTGCTCCTCGTTCCTCGACATTTTTTTTCAGTAAAATAAACACGTTGACCGTTTTCTAAATGAACAGCAAGATTGGATTGAACAGTTGGATATCATTCGTGAATACTGAAACCAAGAATTCAGCAGACAGCTTCATTACTGTTAACATATTTGCATATGTACTTGTCAATATCAATGTCAATATCAACGTTTCTTACTGTAATGGTGATGGTAAATCCTCCATCTTCTGGCTTTCGTCGCTGTATTTCGGATATCCATCCTCACCAGTTTGAGTTTCATTAATCAAATCGCGTGGATATCTTTTCGTGCATTTGCCGTCTTTCATGCAAGGCGAATTCATATTCAATGCTCCGCATGGGCCGTGAATCATGTTCTTGCAGACAACGTCTTCTTGTGGATTCGGTAGTTCAGCAGATATAAATAACTATCGATTTGAGTTGGAACAATTTTGTTTATCATCCAAATTAGAATATGAGTGTGCGGTAATCTCCGTTTTTTATTTAATCGCCTGTATGCCTACGTCAAAGCATCTTGAGCATACTCATGCATATGCAATATAGCAATTGCATCCCGCGAATGAATATAATCTTCGATACGCAATTTCTTTTGGTTAAAACGAATGTACAGAAGTCGCTCGCTTTCAATTTTGGCGTACATGTCAACAATGTACTGATGAAACACTTCACGGCATTTTAAAATGTGATTGGATTGTTAGGCTCTTATCATAATGCGATATGCATAATAATCCATAGATGAAACTTGTAATACGAATATTTTTTTTCCATATAAAAACAGACAAACTCACTATGATAAAACTCTCTGTTGTGAATGACAGATAGTGATTTTGTTTTATGCGCATTATTCTTTTTTCAAATTTTTTGCGAGGAACGATCTTGACTTTACAAATGTTGAAAATTTTTGTATGGAAAATGTCGAAAATCGACTTAATTAATAGACCGAATGTATTTAATGCATTGTTTTAATAGTCTCAAAGATTCTTGCCTTTGCAATGAAATTGCCTTTCAAATGAAACCGGTTTGGGGCACATCGGTTGGATGGTTTCAAAGCCTATAAAGGACATAGAAACATCTTTTGTGTTTTTTTATATATATAGATTAGCGAAATCGCGCGCGTCACGCCACCCGACGTCACGTCACCCTACGTCACGTCACTCGACATCACGGCAGCGAGTGTGCCTTCCCCTCGAGTGCGCGAGGCATCGCTCGGAAGCACCGAACCCGGAATCCGGAGATCCCTTGGCGTGTTATTCGCGGGAGACCTCCTTCTTTGTATGGAATGCTCGTTTTGGAATTTGAGCGGAATTGATTTTTACCGTAGATCGTATTTAAAAATATATATTACTACAATTTTTCGTCGTTTCGTGGTCGGAAAGGGGAAATCAATTTCAAATCGGCGTCAAATAATCGTAACCGCGCGCGATAAGCGAAAACCATAATCGAAAAGTGAAAATCACGGAGACCGATTGTGCAATTCGATTCGTTTATCAGCATCGGCTGTGCCGCCGCGCCGAGTGTTGTCACCTGCCGAGCTCTGCTCCAGCCGCCTCCCCGGGATGTCCGCAGGTTTGGGCCGAATGCCCGCTCCTATCGACGTCCGCGTACTCGGTCGCGTCGAAGTAAATTTAGTCTGCAACTTTGGCGATTTTTTGGTTTTGTTTGTAAACATTGTTTTGTTGATGAAAATGAATAAGCGCAAACGTATCGCAGGGTCTCGACCCGCCGACCGCCGGGCCGGGCCGCCGGGCCGGGCCGCCGGGCCGCCGGGCCGGACCGCCGGGCAGGGCCGCCGGGCCGGACCGCCGGGCAGGGCCGCCGGGCCGCCAGACCGCCGGCGTCGCCGCGGCCAGCGCCTCGCGTCTCCCCGGCTGGCGTTCATCTCGGATGTTTGTTTGCGAGAACCGCGCGTCCGTCGCAATGGAGCTCCACCGTACGACCACCGGGAATATGATCCGACACGATCTCGATTGCGACGTCAGGCGGTGCTTCAAGCGCAAGAAGGGTTTCGGTAAGTTCGATACTTCCGCATTCGACCGACGATCGGGCGATCGACGTTGCGGGCGATAAATAATTTTGTCGTTTTTCTTGACAGAAAGTCGCAAGGATGAGGTCGCAGCCGTGAGAAGTAAATTTCCAACAAAAGTTCCGGTAAGCGAAAAGCTCGAATGCGAAAACTTTTTCGATCACTAAAATTAAACTCGCGCGCGATGGTGACGGAGTAAAATGTGATATTGGACCTTTCGTTCCGTTTCGAGTGGTGCAACTGCCAGGGTGGAATTGATTGATCTGTTTGTATTAAACAAATTAATGAATGGCGTGCCGAGATGATTGAGCTTTAGTACTGTGTATTTCACAAATTACATTATGCTAATAAACAGAGTTGTTTGTTGAGGCTATTTCCTACCTATCGATTGGTCAGTTGATTTGTTTATTTTTGCAACGTCCACGATTCACAATCTCATCGCCTTCTTTGGTAATGGTTATATTTTTATTTAATACTAACAAAAATCAATTATTTTCTCTCAGCTCGTGGTGGAAAGGTACTACAAGGAGAGAGGCCTGCCGTTACTGGACAAAACGAAATTCCTTGTACCGCAAGAGATTACCATGTCTCAGTTCCAAACAATTATAAGAAATCGCATGAAAATTATGCCTAGTCAGGTAATACAATCCAATTACTCCCAAGTGTTTCACTATTGTAGCTTATTAATTTTGCTTTATCAATGTTTATTCTATAACTTGTACTTTAAAATAAAATTAATACAATGTTTCAGTAAAAGGTCAGAAGTCACGTTAATTTTTTTCTGAGACTGCATAAGCCCAGTTTGTCTTCCCAAAAAACATTTAAAACAATGAAAATGCTGTTGTCTTGTAACTTTTGAAATTTTTCAATTGCAAAAATCTGAGCTGGTTCATATTTGGATCCTTTTAACGGTTTAATATTTAGTAGCGGATAGTTTTATTTTTTATAATCAAAATTACACTACAGCAGCTTAACTTGGAGGTAAATTGGATGAAAATGTACCATTTAATTATTTAGTAGTTTCAACCCATATTGAGGAAAACATATTAAACTGATCAATAAAAAAATGCTGATTTTGTTTTAACAAACTAATAAGGAAGCCTGGAAGATGAAAGCCCTTCAAATTTCCCCGAGGGTTGCAAGCTTTTAAACATTACTTGTCTCTATTGGCTAGACTTCCATGGCACCTGAGCTCTTAATCTCCTGGATCCAAAACCCTGAATGTATCGTAACATATTTTCAGTGGTTAGCCTAAAAGACGTTGACTTGTGCATGGATCTACAGGATGTTATGATATACACACACATATATATATATATATATATATATATATATATGTGTGTGTTTCAATTATGGATTGGAACTTAATTAACAAAAATCATTTATGATTCTCCAACAGGCCGTCTACTTACTGATCAACAATCGATCCATGCTGAGTATGAGCCAAACATTAGCGCAAGCGTATGCCGACCACGCGGATGAAGATGGTTTCCTCTACATCACTTACGCATCACAAGAAATGTTCGGAGGAAAGCTTAAGGTGAATTTCCCTACACCCTACTTGATCATAAACTCAAACTTGCTCATATATTTAAGATTTTAAATTTTTTTACCATTAATTAAAGAACCGTGAACTCCGGTTACAAATCATATTAATAATTGTTGAAAGAATGCGATCTTGAAGAGCATTCTTTAATATTAGGTTGAAGAGGTCATCATCTAAAAATATCAAACAATGTGTTATGAGTAGTTCAGTGATGTCCATCTGTAGCCAAAATAATAATTTGTTTAGCAACGAAATGATGATCACTAACACTGATATCCCCATATGTGTAAAGTGCATTTGTAATGAATAGCTTCCACGGTATTATATTATATCTAACATTACGGTTACCAAGCCAATTTTATCAGTATTTACTTTTCATACTATCTAAAATAAATAATATCCTATTCGTATCATTTTCAACTTCTCAGTGGTGATTAAGTTGGAACCTCTTTTATTTGAATTAAACAAATAGTTAAATCGAATAGTATGTTTAACATGTGATGTGTCTTTATATTCATGTTGTACCCCTTGGAATTGTCACAAACCTTGATAAACTATACTCTTATTTTAAGTATTTAGCAATGAGTCATTACTTTTAAAAATATTAATGAAAACCAAATTCTTTAAATACATATTGTTGTCCTTATCGCATGTCTATTGGCAATTAGTGTACACTGCTGAACTCGCACTGAAGACAAAGAAATTTCTAATAATAACTACGAATCCAAAGTACAAGTGTTATTTATTGATTAAAAAATATTTGCAACTGCTAAAATAGTCAACAAAAGCTTGATTGTGTTGTTTTTATGTTACAGTTTATCTTTGCAAAAGCAGTTTCTTTATAATTACTCCTCTTTATGTTTTAATTTATCTTCGGTTGATAAACCTACACAATCGTCCAGGTCAGAGGAGACGCCGTGCACCACACATCACTCCTTATCTAACATCCTTCATCGTAACTGTCCGCTAGAAGCCTTTTGTCATATTGTAATTACAATACTGTAAATCGTGAGCTAATTAAAAAGCAGATACGCACTAGTTATCTGATTGATGGAAAACTTATTTGCCCAAACCCCAATGAGCGCTCTCTGACAACAGAGTGTGGTCAATTTGCTACGCAGCTAGGTACATTGGGGATGAATCTTATTTCTAAACAATCCTTAGAGAATAAACTCCCGTGAAACGATGCAAAAAACCACTGCTTAAAAGAGAATTTCACCCTAAAAGGTTCAAATAATTTCGAAATATACAGTATTTATATGTCCCTGCCCCCATCCCGTTGATGTTCGATTTTTTATATGATAAAATAGCACCTAGATCAGACAGGAAGACATTCATGCGCTGTATCTGATAATTTCAAAATAAACTTATTGTAAAATTATGATAGTGAGACTTCTGAACTAAAGAAAAAGCACTCAATACGAAATTGGAAGCTCAAAAACTAACAGATTGATCTACTCAAAAAAATAGTCAACTTATCAAAAATTGTAAAAAAAGTAATTAAATGAAATTTTATATAATGGAGATAATGGGATAATTATAGCCCCTCACTGAGAAATGTAATTAAGAAAATTGTTTTATCAACTGAAAAACAACAATTTTTTAACAGTGTAAAGTAAACAATATATTTAGAAAATTGTCATTGACTTTTGAGTAAACTTACTGATTAAAGCTCGTCTAAAAAAGTGATAAAGAGTGGTAAAGGTTAACAACCGGCATGCATATAATGAATACATTTTGTTTGATTTCAGACGTGAGCTGCGAGCCGAGTCAGGTCAGCGAGCCTGACAATGAGTGATATTACAAGAACTCACTTTATTGGGTTTTTATCGAGCGGTTCATGCAATGTATTTTACAAATTTATTAATCACCTTTTAACACTACAAACTATTTAGTGCGGATATTCTCTCAGAGCAGTGCTTGCAGGCTGTCTAGGTGGCACGGTTTGAAGACGCACGCCTGTGCGTCTTCAAACCCTCCCAGGGAGAGATAGAGCTTTACCAAGTGACAATGTTTTTTTTAATTACTTAGTATTATTTACGTGTATGTTTTTACCTAAGAAAATGAAAAAGTCAATATTTTTCAGAATTTATAATAAAAAATAAGAGATATTTAGTATAAATTTTTTTTTTTGAAAATGATATTGGACAGAAGGTTGAAAAATAAAACACATTGGAGTGGTCCACGAGTAATAGTCACATCCCCTTTTGAGACGAGAAGTTCTAAAGTTTGAATCATCGTTGATCTCATAAAATGCTTTGCGTTAAAAACTCTGTAGTATGAAAACTTCCCTGACTATTACAACTGCCAACTGAGAGAATGACGATCAATTAATTCTTTATACATTTAAATGTGAAGTGTGTCAATTTTCAATTTTATTTATATTTTTAAATTACCCTTTTGTAACACGCAATGCGTTTACAATACTATTAATAATATTATTGGGAAGATTTGATACATTAAAAAAACTTTAATCTGAATCTAAATGTGTTTTTTATTCACTTTATTTTTGAAAATTCTCTATTATTATCATTTACAAAACGACACTCAAAAATGTATAAAACTGTTACAACCAAAGAATTTACATTTTTGATATAAAACGCATTTATGGCAGTGACGTCCAGTCTGTACAAGCAATCAAATATTGCACACTCTAAAAAAATATGCTTACAAATGTAATAACACACACACACTTACACCAAAAAATAACAGTCTGTATGGGACATAATTTTACTTACACTAATAAACCCTGGAAAATAAATATTTCGCATTCGAAGCAATATGTTGCATGCTTGGACTTGATATCCACTGCACGCCAACAACTTATAATTGTAAACGTTGACTGGCTATCACAATATTTCAAGTTCTGAAACGAACTCAAAAATATTACACTAATCATGCTAAATTAGACATATTATTAGTCTTTTATTTATGAAAACAAAAATATAAGTATTCAGATATGTTTATACATTTATCGTGAATTACATTTCACATAGAGAATTAAAATAAATGTGTTTTTATGGGCCAAGCTGCAGAAGCATCTGACAGAAAGATTGACAACTCACAGACGAAAGACACATGTGAGAAGAAGAAACTTAACCACAATGGAGTAACAGAGGAGAGTGAATGACTACAAATAGTCCAGTATTATCAGCTCATAGAAACAATTATAGATTCTGTCTTTTAATTCCCAGCCTTGTCACAAAGATTAGTCTAAAATTTGTACTGCAAATTTACACTCGACTTAGTATGAAATAGCATCTATCTTGGAAACAACCCAGCAAATTACTCTCATAAAATATACAGCAAATTATTTCTAAGTTACTAACATTTCAATTTAGTAATAAATAATGCATAATCAATCAAATGTTCCAAAATTATCACTACAATACTAAGCGTCTGATGTGCACTTGAGAGCAGGTCATGCAACTGTTCAGTTCCGAATTAGGAAGACCACAATCATTCGGTGGGCGAGATGTTTTGTGCAGCCGCCACGAGGGTGTCGTGTATCTCCTTTGCGTAGGCTACCTGTGAGCGCGCCGTGTGTAGGAACTGCGGATAAGCCAGCGCGGGCGGTGCAGGGGGCGCAGGCTGCTCAGGAGGAGCTTCGGCGCGTGCTGCCAGCACTGTGAGCGGCAAGTGAGCAGCCGCCCAACCTGACTGCTGTAGACATGCCACTGACGTTTTCTACAATGCATAATTCAAAATCATCACACCAAATTAATTGAGTTAAGTTTTTTTTTATATGTTACAAAATTTATATTATTATAGATTATTATCTATATTTTAAATAAGTAAAATAATTGAGTAATTTTTCCACATATAAATTTTTATTGGTGACCGATTTCTCCAACCTTTCACATTGACATTATCAAACTGAGCCATAATGCCAACGTGAAAGGTTGGCGAAACCGGTCACTAATAAAAACAAAAATGTGGAAAATCACTCAAGTATTTTATTCAAAAATATTAAAATGGAATTCCACCAAGTACTCTCTGTCAAAAATATTGAATTTCTATTTATATTTTAAATATCATAAAATACTTGAGTGATTTTTCCACATGTTAATAATAATAGTTTGATGTACTCAATGATTTGATAATGCCAACGTGAAAGGTTGGCTAAACCGATCACCAATAAAAATTAACATGTGGAAAAATCACTCAAGTATTTTATTTAAAATATTAAATATGCCTCACAAACCAAATTACTTACCAAATTTAATTCAATTTGATCACATATTGAATAAAATTCTTCCATGTTTTTATCAAATCGCGGCACAGGTGTGCTTAACGCCTTTCTGCAAATAAACGTTCACAAGTTAACTTTAATCTGCACTGCTATCAAATATCAAAAAGCTTGCACTGATCCGATTGGTTGGTGTTTTTGAGTGCGAAAAAATCAGAGCTAACAGATAACAGCATTTCATTGGCTGATATTCATAAAATATACAATTAAGCACCGTAGAATAAATATCAATTACATCCATGCATTTATTTTTATTGAATGAAAAATTTATCTAATAAACCAGTTAAGTGCATAGAGAGAGACCTCAACTACCATAGAAATCTCTGACCAATGTCAGGCTCATCTTAAAACCTATAGATCGGTGCTTTAAGACGAATGGAGTCCAGGGGCTTGCAATTCACATCCTCATCATCTTTCAAATGTTGATCCTCATGCAGGATCAAAATTTGAAAGAAACACACAATTGTAATGCTCACACTAGATACATTTATCTACTTTACACAACCAGATCTGAAAAAAGGCAGCAAGTGTGACCTCAAAAAAAATTATCTCACCAGTCTCTTTTATAAACCAAGATCCCTAAAAATACATTTCATGGACTTTACTGGAAGTCCACAAGCATTCAACTACAAAACTATGAACCACTTTTATGATGGCATTTGAAATATCGACATATTTATTTGACTTAATTTGGTGATCAGTTGGGATATTTGATTCCAATATTTAAAATATTAAAATGGAATTCTACCAAGTACCCTCTGTCAAAAATATTGATTATATATTTGATTCCCAGGAAACAATCAATTCTACGACAGTGTCTTTAGACGACAATGTACAGGAGTATGGTGATACTACATAACACACCAAGGAATCGGTATTTATTCATTCTGGTGTCTATATCCAGTCATAAGCTTTATTTAAAATATAAATTGAGAGGAAAGAGTGATAAAAGTTAACATTAACTCTTTCCTCTCTACGCAGGCAGAGTTGAGTCCGAAAGAATATGAAATATTATGTAATTGATATAAACATAACAAAAGTTCGATGTTTTAGTTACTTACTGAGATCCAACGTCTACTAAATAATTTTGATGCAACACTTGAGCAGCAGACTTCAGAGTAACCTGAAAATATAGCAGACATGTATTATATTGTCAAGAACGTAAATTTAAACATAAAACACATCATACTTACTGTTAGAGATTCTCTCAGGGGCCCGACAAGTGATTTTACTTTGGATATGTTATCTAGCTTTTCAAGCGGCTGAGGAGGTTGAGATGGCATAGACTGCTGCATTTGCTGTGGAGACGCTTGCTGCATTAGTCCACTTGGTACTCCTGATGGCATCACCATTCCACCTCCTGGTCCACCTACAGGCTGGTTCATTCCCACTCCATGCATATTCATATTATTCATGATAAATGGCCAGAAGTAAGATATTAACAAACCTGGGACTAAAGTATGAGGCAACAAACTGTACCTTATTTGTCAGTATGACATTTGAATTAACCATAAACATACTAACAAATAAAGTATTGCTATTGTTTGGTTTTCTATTTTAATCATTATTGTTTACTTGAAAATAACTTCAAGTTTGCAATTTTTAGGTATTTGTTTTTAGTAATTGTTTTTACATGAAAAATCTTACATTAATATTTAAAAAATATGAATTTCCATGGTTTATGTGTGTCTATGGTATATTTTGAACTAGAATGGACATTCAACGTTTGTTTGTGTAACTGTCATTAAATTTAGTCTTGACGCGAATTTAATAATGTAGTAATCATAATTATTGATTTACATTGAATAAAGATGCCTCCAGTATCCGGAGGCTTCGGTGAGAGAATAGAGGTGGGCATTGCGAGAACTTTTTCATTCAGCAAATCTGAAAAATACGTATGCACAAGAATCAACAAGTTATTTTATTTGGCAGGAATACCAAGTATTAGAACTTCTCGGGAAGGGGGGCTTTGCTCACGTATACCGCGCGAGATGTCTTCGTTCAGGGCTGCTCGTGGCCATCAAAATGATCGACAAGGGACTGATGGCGGGAGCGGGTATGGTCGGGCGAGTACGACAGGAGGTGGCCATTCACTCTCGTCTGAAACACCCCGCTATATTGGAATTGTTTACATTCTTTGAAGACGCTCACTATGTTTATCTTGTTCTCGAGCTGGCCCACAATGGGGAGCTGTCTCGCCATTTCAGGTAAAACTGAGTTCTCTCTTCTATGTTAAGTTGTGAATATTTGCAGGGGATATATATTTTGATATTGATTGACTAAATAGGTTGTCGGAGGGTGGTTTAGCGGAACGAATAGCGGCAGACGTGTTGCGGCAGGTGGTGGGAGGAGTATTGTACTTGCATTCCCACCGCATTCTGCACCGAGATCTCTCGCTGAATAACTTACTTTTAACTGCAGACCTGCAAGTGGTATGTACACATTTATTTTGTATTCAACATCATTATAATATATTTATTTACAGGTTTAGGGGTTATTGGTGTTATTTTCTTGGGCAATAAATAGTGTTTAGTCGTGATTAGTTTTGATTCCACTGGCTGAATTGCAACACCAATAATCACAATTTGAGGTTGCTTAATACCCTAAAAACAATAGACTTAATAGCACCGTATATTATACTTAAATTGCTTTCTGCATGTCATATAATCTAATATATTACATACTCTATCACAGAAAATAGCTGACTTCGGATTGGCCACTCAATTGGCTCAGCCTGATGAAAAACATCTTACCATGTGTGGAACTCCTAATTACATTTCACCGGAGGTCAGTGTATATTATTTTTATTTCGATATTGGTAACTAATAAACGAGTTTTATTTTGGAAAAAATTATCCCAATATTAAAAACAACCCGAATATTCTTACCAAACTCAAAGCATAAATATTCATAAAAAACTATAAATTATATGAAATATAAATATACATTCACAATTTTAGTTACAAACAATACAAAAAATAAACTCTTTATTACCAATAAGCTGTCCGTTATTATTATGAAGGGCTATAATAAATTGAATTGAATTTAACAAAATAATAGAAAAATATTTTTAATAGAAATCACATACTGTTTGATAGAATATGTTATGTTGCAGAAAAAGTCTCTGATGGTGAATTGTCCTGGATACTATTACGATTATGTTCAAGAGCAATATCAATTTTTTTTCACTAATTTATAGTAGTTAAAATTTACAGCAGCACGTCTACAATGTCTGTCTATAAACTGTATCCTTTCCCTCTTTGTTTCCTTATTTATACCTTAAGATAAAGACTATGAAAAGAAAACATATAAGTTGGGAAAAAACAAAAGCTTAAACATAACCACTTACATAAATTCGCATTTGACGATAATAATTATAATAATAGTCATAATAATAGTTATGATAATAGACGAGGGCGATAGTTATGAAAAACCAGAAGTTAAGTAAAGTAAAGGAATAACCATATCGATAAATGAGCATTTGTCAATAATAGTCAAAAGCGTCCATAAAGCTTAATTGTGAAAATAAGATAATAGGTAATATGCCTTTAAAGTGGCTATTGCACCCTGATCCATTGGTTGGATCAGAGCTGTTGTATTTTTCGGAAGGTACTCAATCATGACATCTTCAGGTAGCTCGGATAAATTAGTAGGATGCCCTGGTGCATTATCCAAAATTAGCGAAGCCTTGTTGGTTAAGTTATTGTCTCGCAAATATTTTTTCACTTCTGTACAAAAGTGATTTTTGAACCAATCCTCAAAAGTAGCTTTAGTCATCCAAGCTTTTTTGTTGGATTTCCATATGACGGGTAATTAATTTTATTTAGTCCTTTAAGAGGCCTTGGATTTTCGGACAAATATATTAAAAGTGGTTTTAGCTTAAAATCACCCGCGGCATTTGCACCAAGTAGCAAAGTTAATCGTTCTTTAAACACCTTATAACCAGGCGCAGATTTTTCGGTTTTTGAAATGTACGTGCGATCAGGCATTCGCTTCCAATAAAGCCCTGTTTCGTTTACGTTAAACGTTGGGATATTCCTTAGATGCGGCCTCATCGGCGCTAGCTGCTTCGCCTTTCATTTTCAAATTATGCAAATTAAATCTGTTTTTAAATTTCTTAAACCATCCTCGGCTTGCTTGGAATGTGACATCTTCAGCAGATTCATCAGTATCTCCATTCTTCAAATTTTCGAAAGTACTTAAAGCTTTTTCCTGAATAGTCATTTGACTCATTGGCATTCTCCGTTTGTTATTGTCCTCAATCCATATAATCAATAGTTAAAATAACTTTAATAAAAAAATACATACATGTTAAAAAAAATTATTTGTACATACATACATATGTACTTACGTACTAAAAATGTCCCTAATTATTTCCAATTTTTCCAGTTAATGTGTAACAATCAGTAATAAATATGTACATAAAACACTCACAGACAAGTCTAAACCAGCCGCTCTATGAGCACACACTGAATAACGCTCGTAAACAAAATAACATTGAAAAAAAGTTTTTTTGGCCGTTATAGCTAAACATTTTAGGCCGTATATCGAAAACGTGCCTTACATGAAAAGGGCCGTTATAGCGAAAGGCCGTATAACGAGCGACGTGTATAATAATATAGCGAGGTATGGGTGTATTTAAATTTCTCTTAACCCTTTCCACTCCAAGCATTTTTTTTATGTTTCCACCAGGTCCCCTACAAAATTTGATATTAAGTAAGTAAACATAATTAGTTTTTTTTTTATTAAATAAAACGATTTTATTAACTTATTATTTTTTATTCTTATTTCTAATATAGCAATCCTTGAAATCAATTTTTAAAATTAATTTGAGTATGATATTTTTCGAAACATATTCCAGGATGGAGTGATGGTTTTGTCTCGCATGTTTTACAATAATACGAGGTTTCTTTTCTTCCACCTTTAATTTTTCTATTGGAACACACGGCACAATCTTTGTGCTTGCCATCTGAGTGCAAATATATAAAATGTGACGTCCCATCTAATCGTTGCTCTGTGTCAGCTGCGGACGAAATTCTACGAGATGAAATCGGAGCTCTAAAGTCTCCGATCAGCGCCATCAATAATTTTTGCCTGTAATGTTTATGACTCAGCGGTTTATTTCCATTTTTTATTGCACCTTTGTTATATAATATAAATGAATTTATAATAGAGACTTCCAGTCCCCAAAAAAAAAGTTTTCTCCACCATCTGAGAGTCTTTCTTATAAAACAGTACGACGAAGCATACTGGTCTGCTACATCGACTCCGCCCATAAATTTATTGTAATTTACAATAACCGTCGGTTTTTTCACTTCTATCAGTAAGTTCTGTTTGGGTTTATAACTGCGAATATTTCCTCGTTTTGCCCTTGCAGGTTTTCTTTGTACAGTTTGCACGAAAGCAACTGTTTTGCTTTGTCGCCGCCCGCTAGCCATCCTGGAACACACCATTTTTTGTTCACGTCAGGTAGTAATACGAAGGGTCCCAACGTTCTAAAATGCTTACACAGTTTGTCAAATAGTATATGTTTCAACAGAAAATAAAATAAAAAATTGCCTTAAAAAAAATCAAACCAAAATATATTTCAGGTCCAATGTCGAGTGACACTCGACATTGGAGCTGGTGAAAACCTGCAATCTCGAGTGACACTCGACATTGGAGTGGAAAGGGTTAAATAACTACTTTTAGCAGTTTTCGCTAAGATTTAAAAAAAACCGTAGCAGTTAAAGGGTTAAATACTTAACAGTCTGTATTTATTAACCATACAGTATTATTGAGCATAAAATATGAGGTAAGAAGTTAATACAATACCCAATAATGCTGATTGTTCAGGTGGCGTCTCGCTCTCGTCATGGCTTGCCAGCAGATGTGTGGGGTGTAGGCTGTCTCCTCTACACACTTCTGGCCGGCCGTCCACCCTTCGACACGGATCATGTGCGTCGTACACTTGACAAAGTCATCCATGCAGATTTTCTGGTAAATTCAAACCTATATTATAATTGAGGTCTAATTCATGGCCTTTAACTGAGTTTAATTTCTATATAATTCAAATTATTGCTACAATTTCAATTACTAAACTTATTTTCATCTTCTAAAAACAGTTTTGATATTTTAAATTCAAATTTCAAAAATTAAATTCTAATATAAAGTGTCATATTACACGAACACTAGACTTCCTTGAGGGCTACTTCGGATGCTTTCAAATAACAACATGATATAGAGTTTTTAGCTTTTACAAAAGTCAAACTCATACGCCAATACGTTATGTTTTAACGTTATGCCGTTACGTTTATGTCTCAAAATATTATTTAACTTCTAATTGTCAACTCGTAGAACCAGGGTCACATTTGCCTTCAGCGTAAGGGAAACAATTAGTTAATATGATATTCATGGTGTACATAATGTCCAGATGCCCAGTGGACTATCAGCGGAAGCAGAAGATTTACTGGACCGGCTGCTACGTAAGAATCCTGCAGAAAGAATCTCTCTGGCCCAGCTAGTACGACACCCCTTCCTCGCCCGCCTGCTTCGGCAGCCAGACGAGGGCCACAGCAGCTCCGGAACAGATAACAGCAGGGACTCCGGCTTCCACACTACGTTGCACACCACACAATCCACACAGCATCACAGAACGAGGTAACGGGCGGTTTTATTATCTATCAATAAAATAAAATTATATAAATTGCAATTTTATAACAGACCTAGACTGTATACATTGGTATAATTTTTATTTTTGTAAAATTAATACTTTATAAAATTGTAGATCTAGTGACAGAATGACGGCATTGACTAATGAAGAAGTCTTAGCTCCCCAGAAGCACAACAGCACAGATCGTACATCATATTCAGTACCAAGAGGGTTAACATCCTTCAATATTCTTACTGGACTTACAAACAATGACAGCAGAGCTTTCAACAGTCACTACAGCAACAGCACCACGTCTGCTATTGGCCACTCCCAAGTACAACACTCTGCCATAGACACTGATCACCCCCACATCAAGAATAACTCCCAGCATGACAGAGACAAGAATCTGACGCTGTCTCAGGAGCTAATGCTTCCTCACAATGCTGCGACTCAGGTCAATGAAAATCTCAAATCAGGTATGAAATTATTATAAAACACTCACTTGCAAAACATGCAAACAACTGAATGTGCGAATTGATGAATAATTAATCATCTAGTACAAATATGCCCATTACGGAACTGGTGTCACATCATTGATCCACCGTTTACACCAAATATCTCTGAATGATCAAGTAAATACCAATTGTTATGATAATTTTGTGAATTAATTATCATTAATTTTGAATTGAAGTACATGCCGAGAATACTTATTTTCAAGTCAGTTTATTGTTTAGTCAGTGGAGACTAATCTATAATATCTATTTCTTTTCTCAGTGGCTCGCGGGGTGGGTGTACCTCCCCTGTGCGTCGCACGCCTGGCCGAAGTCACTCACCGCACTCGTAATGCCGAGCTGTCTATCTCCAAAGATGGGTCAGTCTCTGTGCATTTTATCAAGAAACGCGGTCGATTAAGGGAGGATCGCATCACTGAAGTATGCACTGTGTCCAAAGACGGCATGCAGGTAATATATCTATCAATATTTTTGCTTCAACTTTGCATTGTGTTTATTTCCAATTAAATGTATGCTGGCTTCTTATTTCATCCAGAAACGTCATCATCAGGTGCTCAAACTACACTACATTTATATTTGGCTTATCATATTTCTTGTAGGTGGTGGTGTATTCTGTGGACAATGGACGAGGGTATCCGCTCGGCTCTCCACTACCTGCCTACTCGCCGACGCCCCAGGAGATGTTCTCTTACCACGAATTGCCACAGCGACACTGGAAAAAGTATTTGTATGCTGCACGTTTCGTGGACCTTGTCAAAGCCAAAACACCCAAAGTCACTCTGTACAGTCCGCATCTCAAGTGCATCCTTATGGAGAACGGTACTGATGTGGAGGGACATTTTTATACTGGTTAGTGTCACCCACCCCATCACAGCCACATAACTTAAAAATTAACCTTGCTTCTCTTAAACAGACAAGACTGATGTAAAATTCGCCCACCAGAGTATGATCACTTCAAATCGCTGACTCGTCTGCGTATCATTGCTTCCAGCTTCCCACTTTTACGGAGTAATGTGTTATAAAGATTTCTCACTCTATGATTCGTGGTTTTTGCAGGAGGTAAGATAACATCATGTGTAAATGATGGTGTAAAAATTGTTGACTCGATCGGAAGGACTTACCACAACCCCAAATGCCTGGATACTCCTGTGCAACAGATGTATGTTCAGTTCCAAGAGGTGAGTTTTTGTTTCTTCATACAGTTCTTGTTACTCAATCCTGAAAGTACACATGAGATTATTAGTTTCATACATACATCCTTCTTGAGTTCCCAACCTCGTCTCTCATTGACGATATTCACATCATTCAACAGAAAACTTACACAGTCTAATATTGTTTTGTGTGAACGAAAACCTTTTGAGGCAAATACTGGAAAACAGACACAGCCCCCAAAAACCTTTAAATGCTTTCTACTTCTTCACTTGACTACTTGGAGAGTAGTGCGCTTTTCCTTTTTCTTGGAAGTGTCCCTGGCAACAAAATCTAAAAAGAAAAACATTTTAATATGTATCTTTGTGTGCACTCTTTTTTCATCTTATTTTTTAGGTGCTTTTTTCATCTTGTTTGGTAGATGACCATCTCACTGAACAAATCCTGGGCCAGACTTACTGATTTGGTTGAATTTCTGATAACTATTTTGTTTTTTTTTATACTAACATTATGACATTTCCCACACAACTTACATGACACTTACATGTTGCATGATTGTTTGCAGAGCATGTCCCGCTGCCTAGAGATGGAAGCGGCACTGCAAGGCCTATCAGGGGACTGCTTTCCCCTGCTGGCTGGCCGGCGACCTACTCCGCTGGTACCTCGCTTGCCGGTACCTTACATGTCCGCACCCTCCTTCTCCCAAGTCTCCAACGTATGTATCTAATGCATGCCGGTATACTTTTAACTAAATCATATGGGACTTCATCACATGATCTGTGACTTCTCGCATATGAAACTATTAAAAGTATCAAAACTCGTAAACAATTAAAGTGACAAACTGGCGACTGTCTGTTTACTACAGCATGCTGTATCCTTGAATATTAGGTTTTAAAATTTCATTGGTTTTTTTTAACCACACTATCAAGCTCCAATAACTTAGCAAGGCCAACTCAACTACTCTGTAGGAATAGAAGGCTACAAGGAAAGAAGTAGGAGCAGTTGGGAGCAAACCAAAAAAACTCATTGCTCTACCAAGATCCAAACCCGGGCCCTATGGCTGGCAAGCACGCGTGCTAGCCACTGAAACGTGAGGCACTTTTAAACCTGACAGTCATACTGTATTTTACTGATTGGCAGTATTATGTACGAATTGCTTTTAAATACAAAAGTAATGATGTTCAGAACATTAACCAAAAAATTAAAATAACTAACTCAACAACTACAAAAATTTCCAACTAGAGTAAATTATATGTAAAGCTTTTGTTGTGATACGATTGGCATTGGCACATTACCATTATTATTACAAAATTACCACAATTAGTGGAAATCTGATAATTTAATTTTTTTTAATTTCAGTTAGAGAATTTTCAAATGGATCAAAAATTTTCACTTTACTAGACAATTTCATAAATTTAATTTTTTTTATCTTTAGATGGCCTCTGTAGATTCAGGAGGATGTCTTCCTCGCAGTACTCGAGGTTACTCGGATCTTCCCGGCCTTGGATCTAAAGCTCTCAGTACTAACGACATCTACACTGTGGACTCCAATAGGATGCCGTTTGGATTATCTCACTATACAAATACTTGACACTCCTCACAATATTACTAAGTATTACTGGGAATTTAGTTCTGCAGTGTACTGTTATTATTTCAAATATAGGTTTCTTTTTTATAAACTTACTGCATAATCGGCCATTTATCAATTTCTTTGCGGTTAGTGCGACGCTCACGCTGGCCTCCACGTTTCTGCAGCTGCAGTTGTGAAAGGCATCTTTTTGCTAATTTACTCTTTCATGTGACTGCGTTACCTGTACGAGTATGTTAATAATAATCGGTATTGTAACTGAATAAATCGTACACTAAAGTTAATGTTTTATGAAGAAGAAAAAAATCAGTAATGTTTTAATATAACGCAATTTAAAATAAAGCCATATCTGAAAAATAGTTTTGCATTTAAAAATCTTGCCACTTTTTGAACTCTTGTTCTGAATCCTCCATTGACTTCTCCGCCATATCTATTATGCCACCTTATATAGCTGCAAATCTAGAATGTATCTACTGTGTAAGCAAATTTTCAATGCGTAAAGGTGTCTGGATCTTTTTGGAGGTACATTGATAAATAAAAACAATTGGCCCACTCATTGCCTTAAAATGAGTAAATTTTTTTAATTAGTTCCAATCTTGTGGAGAATTTAGTCCCAAAAGCAACAAAGTATCTATTCATATAATTTATAATTAGCAACAGAATGTAAAATAACCGTTTGTCAAATTGACAAACCGTCTTGTGAAGAAATTCAATATTTTTGACAGAGAGTACTTGGTGGAATTCCATTTTAATATTTTTGAATAAAATACTTGAGTGATTTTCCACGTTTTTATTTTTATTAGTGACCGGTTTTGCCAACCTTTCACGTTGGCATTATGGCTTAGTTTGATAATGTCGTTTCACGTTGGCATTATCAAACAGTTTGATAATGCCAACGTGAAAGGTTGACGAAACCGGTCACTAATAAAAATAAAAATGTGGAAAATCACTCAAGTATTTTATTCAAAAATATTAAACCGTCTTGTCTAAAAACTACTAAAACAATGTATTTACTGTATTAACCCGTTGAACTCCGGACTTTTTTTGTTTGTTTTTTTTTTAATTTAACAATGTGAATACGTCCGAATGGCAGCAATTACTTTGCAAAACTGACAAAAAGGGTTTATACCTGCTCTAATACGCACCTAGACTTCTTATAGGGTAAGCAATAAAAGGTGCACTATGGCGACCTATAGTCGCCAACGGAGTTATAAAGGAATTTACCATGTCGACACATTGTCGCCAATGGAGTAGAAAAGGTTAACACTATCTATAGTGGCAAGTCTGAAATGCTGTTAGATCAGAATTTTCAGCACACAAAAATCTGACCAATTAAAACATCGTATAAACAATTTGATATTCAGTAGCAGTGAGAATATTTATTTCTAATTACACAGTCAATATTTTAGATATATTTAAAATAATAATTTTATAAATACGATACTCTGACCATTACAGAATGGAATTCTGTATTTATTTACATCAAATGAAAATATATGAATAATTACTTCAATTTTTGTGATGAGCATATTTTAACATTCCCTTAAATACAGTGAATGTGACGGTAATCAATATTTTTGACAGAGAGTACTTGGTGGAATTCCATTTTAATATTTTAATTATAATAACACTTTCAACATTAACATTCTCACTACTCAGTTTGATAATGCCAACATGAAAGGTTGGTGAAACCGGTCAAAAATAAAAATTAACATGTGGAAAAATCACATAAGTATTTTATTAAATTTAAAATATTAAAATGTGAGTTTACTATAAACAATGGAAGTGCAATTTTATAACAGAATTGAATGTCAGTACTTACATAAATAGAACAATAAATATATTTGTCTCATTTTTGGTTTTTATTTGTGTTCTAAACAGAGTATACTTTGAAAGGCTAGCTAATTTCAATAAAATGGCATCACAACTCATTTGTAATGTTGTCTGGCATCACTCAATTAATAGTATGAATTTCAAGCACTCACATCCGATGGCAGGGGCAGTTCGCTTTTATTATCAATTATTCGCAGATTTCTTCTGTAACTTTATAATTTCGTTAATAAAAGTGCAAATATGCTGTCATTATTCAATATTGTTTTGGCATTTTCAGTACATTGAACAGTAATCCGACCTGCAAACTACTTGAGCCTACCAGTCCCTGCTATACCACTTGGGGGAAAAAATTTAAATAGATGAATGAGGATGACAAATGACTTTTAAAGGTAGGTAAAAAATAAAAGAAATTGATAATTTTTGTGCAATTATTTATAAAATTTCTTTTTACAAATAATCCAAATGGATTACAAAAATAATTCAAATGGAAAAATAAAAAAATATACTTGAAAAAAGATACAATATGTATGCAAGTAAGTACGTACAAACTCATCCAACATGAGGACAACGACTAATGTTCAATTGACAGAACCAGGTTTGCTCATCGATGACATCACTGTGTTAAAATAGTTACTATAAATAATTATTTGACTAACTTTGTACCGTAGTTGATATTTCGTTCCGTATGCTATTACAAATTGACCTAGTGCAAACAAAAAATTAAATAAGTAATTTCATACTTCGAATAGAAAAACCCAAGTCAATCTCATGCTCAAGTGTAGAGAACCTCGGTGGACTTCTTTTTCAAACACAAATCCTATTTTTATTTATGAAGTGACTTATCTTATAAGTGATTCTGTGTCATTCCCAGTTGTTTATTAAAAAATTTACTCTTGCTACTCATGACCTACATATTCTTTTTCTTGCAATGCCCAGTTCCATTGCAGGTCGATAACCCTTCTAATGGATCATCAATAGATGATGGAAAATAAAACCACTTGAAATGAAAGTCACTTCACTAAAATGAAGAAGTCATTGAAAAGCTATTTCCTGAAAATTTCCACTGAATGAACCAATATTAAAAAAAGCAGATTTTTATTAAACTTCATGTTTAATTCTTAGGCCAGTAGTAAAGGTTCCGGGACAGAATTCCACCTTACATGTTCCTCTGCAATGATATATTTTAGGTTCCTACTCAAAGGATTGTCACTTGAAATTCTGTTTATCCAGTTTGTCCGATGAGCCGCACTTTTCTGCACAACAGATATTATATTTTATTACAGTATTTCAATGTTTGAGCTCATTAGCTCTGTTCCTTTCAGATACAAACGAATACTGATAAAGAAAAATTATAATTTGTGCATTATACTGAAAGGACTTTTACTCAGTCTCAAGAGTCAACAACAAAACTTATGCATAAATAAACTTAATAAAATACTATCGCAAACTTCTTACATTTCTCACCTTGGCATTGGGGCCGATTGCTTCTTAGTGTTGAAAGACAAACTCTCTTACTTATAAATGCTGTATCGAGTTCATATATGTGCAAGTCTAGACAACACGGCTGGACACAGCGGCGCAACTGCCGCTAGTCTCTGTGCTTGAGGTAGCACACCATGTGTATCTAAATGTATGACATGTCAGTCGATTAGTTATTTAAACAATATTTATAAGTAAGAGGAATCATTAAAACTAACAATACTATAAAAAAAACCTTATAAGAATGTTATCACAGGTGTGATGATGAAAAGTGAAATACAAATGTAAAGTAAAGTAGTACGTAATCTCACCCAGGAGAACCTGAATGTCTGCAGTCGTCCGATAGGTAACGGGGATGATAGAGTGGTAGGGCATATGTATGAATACTAAATGATATGTAAACGTCACCAAAACCAACAAGGCGACTCCTAATTACACCTCCGATACATCAACACAATATTCAATATAAAATATTATCTTTATCTAGGTATTGTGTTTATTGAATTATGTTGAATGAATGAATGAGCTTCTTATAGTCAAAAAGTATACTCGATATTCAAAGAAATTTACTTTAAAATTTAAATAAAATGTATATATCTCTCCATGTCGATGGGCGCATGATGAGCTAGCAGTGTGCCGCAAGCTGGCATCAATGAGTCAGCTGTTCTTGGCGCGCATTGCCGTCGATCACATTACAAGAGCAACTCGAAACAGAAAGGTGTGAGAAACGAAGCGACTTAACGTTTCTTACTGAGCATTATTCCAATGTCGCTGAAGTATGATGAATAAAGGATTGGAGTATAAGTGAAGTTACACACTAATAAAGAGGAGTTCCTCAGTACCTTATAGTCAAAATCAGTCTGTTTGAGCGATAACGGTTAATGTTCTATAACTAACAGTTTTGATAATTTATTTATGTATATTCAAACTTCGAAACACACGTGGAAGGCTCAGCTCTAAAGGGTTTTAGTAATTTGAATTGTCAGTATAAGTACACAAAAAAAAACTGTGTCGGCTGCAACATTTAGTCTCCCATATTTCTACAAATCTGCCAAAGAATCTTCTTTAAGCCGAGTTAGCATGAAATGTGTTGTACTTACAATTTCTTAAATTATTTTTGATGCATACGATACACCAAAAGGGACTTTTACGATTCTGAAAAATATTATTTTCTTCAGATAAAGCATTAGAAGTAAACTGACAACCTTCTAATGATTTAACATTTATACCATTAATATGAATAAACTTGAGCATGGAAATGATTAACATTTGAAATGTTATTATTATTATTTAATAATGAATAAATATATCAAAATAGTCGTCTATTTCTGAGCAAGGAACTGCTACAGATCACCTGCTACTTGGCAAACACTAAATATCAGTTTATAACACGGAAACAGAGTGCTCTTCGATACGTTCACAATAATTTCTCAATCCTCCAATAAATGTAAAATGCTTCTTGAGGATGGAGCTCTGAGATTAATGGGTGACTCAGTTATCATTATTGGCCATATTAAATAAAGACTCCACATTCAGTAGAAATGAATAAAAAAATAGCAACAACTAAGCTTAAAGTATAAAATATATATTAATTATAACCAATAAAATAATATAAGGGCACAGTGCATTGCAAAATTGTCAGCGAAAAACCTTTTTGATCACTTTGAGAATGGAGTAAAGTATATTTTTAACCATAAATCATTTCTATTTCTCATATTCAATAGATTTAGGCGCAAGTACCATGAAAGAAGTGTGCAGAGCGGTAAGCGCCCAAGCTCCCCGGTACCGTGTCTCTAGGCCAGTCTCTTCGAAGCTCCACTCATTTCCATAAATTCATATTATTTTTTAATAAAGTACCAATATTTGGTACAGGTGAAGTGAAAATTTGCAGCTAATGTTGCATCACTGGACCCTTGAATTATGATCAGAAGACAATAATAATACTCGATCTGTTCAATCTTTAAAAACTACACCGCCAATTACAGCGGGCACAAGAGTCCCTCACTGATACAGCAGAGCGCTTAAACCACAAAGTCTTAGCTAACTACTGAATACGGAGAGATGGGGTTGACAGAAGAAGATGAGGGAAGAGACGACTGAGGCAGTTGGTAGATTCCCCTGGACATATCCTAGAAGCGATCCTTTGAAGCATGCAGATCTGGGTCCATCTCCGCCAGGTACTGGAGCTCCTGCAACTCTTGGAACTTCTCATGGTCTCGAATGTGAGCATAGTTAGCTGACAGGCACATGAGGTAGTGAATCTGCAATTCAAGCAATCTCTCAACATTTCTTACTCATTATGAGTGAGGTTTCGTAAATTATTCACAATAAGCAGATGACAAAGTGCTAGAGGGAGAGGCAATGATTGTCAGAAGTAATTCAATTGGCCAATGAGTTTAATGTTCTTGACCAGAGATTCTACACAGTATATTTTATTTAAGTAAAATAAATATTTCTAGTGGTTTTCCACATGCCAACATAATGGCAAATGTGGTCGGCGAAGCTAGTCACAAAAACAACAACAAAACTATCACTAGAAATATTATAAATAAAAATCACTATACATATCCTATCATTCAAAATTGAATGATAGGAAATAAAAGCGGACACTTATTTAAAATTAGGTGGTAAGTCATCACTCTGGTTGAAGATGTAGTAATTCCACCAAGTACTTTCTGTCAAAAATATTAAATCCAAAATATTTAAATAGATTCCTAAAATAGGCCTGAGTACATATTAAATGATTTTTTAAAACAGGAGGGTACAGATGCATTATATAAATCTAAGTTCAGACTGGAGTCTCTCCTACTACTTATGTACAGACCCACAAGACCAGTGTTGGCAAGAGCAGCAGTAGCCTGTAATGGAACAAGAACAACTCACCAGACTGAGAATGACGAGTAAGCAGGCAACAGTGGCGAGGATGAACATAACCTCTGCCTTCTCTACATAGTCCTTGCAGAACAACTTTACTTCGCGATCACACACCTTCATGTGATCGTCAGGCGTGTTCGTAGGAAACATGAAACCTGGAATATAAGCAATGTATCAAGCAAGAACCCTGAATTACTGAATGATTCTCAAATCGTCCCATTAGTTTGAGGTAAAAATAACCAGTAACAATTAAATGTTACACTTCTAACATATGCTTTGCGGAATACTTAGAAATATACTGTCATTTGAAGTCAGACCACCTCGGATGCAGGTAGCCTGGGATTGATACTCACTGAACTGGTTAAATTCAATGCAGTCCTTGAACTCCTGAACGTGGCTGTTGTCACACATCTTCCAGAACATTGTGAACACGAAGGTCACCAACACCAGGAAACAAAGGATTATCAGCCACATGAGAGATAACACGTATGTGATGCCCATGAACTGGAAATGTTCACATTTAAAAGATTAATTACAAATATAAACAATTTATTGAAGAGCAACAGTCATAGGCTCAACAAAAGTAAATACTATGATCAGTTACATTACTAATATTATTTTAACTTAAACCTTTGAACACCATGTTTTCAAGCCCAGCCTCCCCTATCCAGATTATATCACAACTTTTGAGATATATTAAAAATCATAAAACAGGTTAGTGAACACAATATCGGTGTCTGGTGTAGTGGTTTACAAAATTTTACACTTTTGACATCCGTGCTTCCTTGAAAAGTTTTGAAAAAATGCTGAGAAAAATAAAAGTATCTTTCAAAAAATATTGACTGCTTTCAGTTCGGTTCAGTTTTGATAAAAGATTTACGAAAAAAGAATCTTTAGACAAAAGGGTGAGTAAACTTATTTCTATGAACCATTAGAATGTTTTCGTTAGAAATTCAGAACGATTGTCAGTCATCAGGTCAGCTAGGGATTGTATGATGAATGATGACTTACCACAGCGCAGGAGATGCGCCCACCCACACGGGCCCGCCAGGCGCGGTATACCTTGTGACGAGTGGCTCCGGTAGCCAGAAAGCCCAGGCACAGCAGCATGAGACCCAGAGCTCCCATGCATGCGCCGCCCACAACGAATACCATCTGCACGGCCTCCACCCTGGAAACCAATACCAGCATCAGTCTCAACACAATCAGATCCTTAAAACTATCACTTGCAACATGTTGAATGTATACTAGCTATATGATATCTACCCATAAAGATACAATATTAACCCTTTGCACTCTTATATTTTTTCTTTTCCGTTTAGCAACTCTGAGTTAATTAATTTTTGAATAAAATACTTGAGTGATTTTCCACATTTTTGTTTTTATTAGTGACCGGTTTCGCCAACCTTTCACGTTGGCATTATCAAAAATATTAAATATTAAATTTTTTTATTCAAAAATATTAAAATGGAATTCCACCAAGTACTCTCTGTCAAAAATATTGAATTTCTTAACACACTTTAGGCGGGTAACGTAGTACTACGTTTTTTTTTTATTGTTGCTGTAATGCGGGTCACGTAGTACTACGTTTTTATTGGTTTGACGCGAAAGGCGAAATATATAAATATTGTGTATAAAAGTGGTAAACATTTATTTTCGTTCCATCACATCAATCAAACGACAGAGCAATGTACGGTTAGCATTTGTTTAAAATTTTGTGTAAAAATGTTTAGTAGTTTTCGAGATATGTTTATTTTTATACGAGAGTAATTTTTCGCGCGTAAGCCCGATTTCGCCCGCTACAGCGGCAAACTCGCGCGTGCGACCGCCCGCCCCAAGTGTGTTAAGAGATTTTTATTAGTAAATTAGACGTTATTGTTACACAATAGCTTATAATCATAAAACAAATTAACCCTTTGCGCTCGAGGACGTTTTCGCGCGGACTAATCAGCAACTCGAAGCGTTTCGTAGCACTTTTGGTGAATTTTTCACCTCTATCTTAAAATGATCACACACACAAATTAACACATAAAACTTTTTTATTTTAATATTTAATGTATATTTACATCTTTACGAAGATAATTTCGTAAACATAAGTCTTTGTAATTTTGTTTTGTATGATATTTCATGTAACAATTGCCGAGATGCATGCATGACAATTATCACAATAGTATGTCGTTTGATGTCTTTTGCCAGGTTTATTTTTTTGATAGCAGACTTTGCAATCCTTCCTTACTTCTGTTAGAATGTTATGCAGCTTTCCACTTAGGCGGATATTTTCGGAATCGCAGGTTGAAGTGAAGCTTTAGCACGTGTCTGACGAAAATCTCCTGTCAATTGCCGAACACTGGTTTTCATATACCGCAAGTGATTAAACGGCTGTTCTCCTCAGCTGTTTAGTGAGATACACATTATCATAATATTATTATATATTATAAACCAAACAAAATACTGGTACGATAAGTGAATGAAGAGGTTATTGATATTGTGAGGGAGAAAAAGTCTTTCCTTCGGTGCAATATAAGTTTAAGCAAATAAGGACCTTCAAATGAATGATTACGATAAGAAGTGCAAGCAAAAAATATATGGGTTGATTAGGTACACATCTAGTCATTTTGCCATGGCTGTCAAGGTCGAACTGAGACCAAAAATGCAGTTCGCTTTATGGTGCCGAACTAATCTTAGATAAGAAATTCTAGCGTAGATTGAAAGGGAGATAACATGATCTTTGTAAAATTATATAGGCAGTGCTTAGTAACGAACTTTAATGAACAAGATCACATAAACATAAAATCACCAGATAAGAAACCATAAATAGTTATCACCGCGCATCAAATTTCCGCACCAAACAAAGTGGTGCGGAATCCGCACCTCTCGAGTGCAAAGAGTTAATAACATCTTTTTATGATTGTTTAGTTGTAAGGTAACAAAAACAAAAGAGGTAAGAGTCTATCAATAATTTATTTTGCATACAATTTAAAGTTTAAAATTTATTTTGGTGTGGTATTTTTTAAAACATTCTCATGGATAGAGGCCCGGTTTCCTTTCATAGGTCTCGAAATAGAATGTGGTTTCTCTTCTTCCTCCAGGAACATTCGTATTAGACCATGTACCACACCATGCAATCTTTGTTTTTTCTGAGAATTAGAAAATATACAATGACTTTTCCCATCTAAGCGCTGAACAGTGTCACCTGTGGATAATCGGCCTGATTTTGATATCGGAGCACGAAAGTCTCCTAAGAGCTCCAGTAACAACTTTTCTCTAAATCCTTTATGGCTTATGGGATTTGGATTCTTTATACTGTAGCGGTCAGTGTACATGCACCGAGCTACAATTCATCAGTAAGATCGGACACGACAGCGCCGTTCAAGCTAACTACCCGGCGGTGTAACAATAACCAAACTATGAGTCATACAATTCATCGGACTGCGTCGTCCGAGCTCGAATCAGCGGTTGACAGAAGTGTAACAATACGTATCTACAAATACTACATAAAGAGCTCGCAGACCTTCACGCGGTAGAGAGACTTCAACACTCAACATAACCAGTGACCACGCGTAAATTCCATCTTGTAAAGTTGTTAATAAATATCTTAAATACGTAATAATATTTTGCCAACCTTCTGATTTGGAACCTAACCCGAATCCTGCAACCAGTACTCCACATCACGGTTACACCAGGACATCTCAATACATCAGCGAAAATACAATATATATGCATTTACTATGGAGGTTTCTAGACCCCAGAAAAACAGTTTTCTCCACTATTTTAATGTTTTTCGCATAAAATAATAGGATGTTGCGTATTGGTCTGCAACATCCACCCCGCCCATATTTTTATTGTAATGCAGAATAACATTGGGTTTATGCACCCTTTGTTCTGTTTCACCTGAAGTTCTTCTTCTCCCTGAGAGTCGTGATGATGAAGCACCGGTATACTAAGTAGATAGCATTGTTACAACCCTTTTGTGACACCAAGCTAATACCAAAGTGTTTTGTTTTCTAAACGCAATTTTTTTTCCAACAGATAGTTTTGGTGCTTTTATATGATTTGGCAACTCTTTTCTATTTGTCATGACTGTACCAGTTAAGTAACAATTACCTTTGAGGAGTTCTGTGGAAATAATTATATTTGTATAAAACCTATCTGTAAAAATATGGTATCCTTTGGCTTCGGGAATCGAATCTTGTAAATTCTTGTATAGGTGCAGCACAATTCTACTTGTAAAAGTGAGGTCTGGTCTGATCAGTCTATCTGTGGTGATTTTCCCATAATATGGTTCGAAGGTGTACATATAACTCGTACGTGCATCTGCTACAACGTATATTCTGAGTCCCCATTTTGTCGGCTTCATAGGAATGTAGGTTTTGAAACTAACCTTGCCTTCGAAGGAAACTGTTGACTCGTCAACCAACAGATTTTCTTCGGGCACATAAATTTAGCCTTTAGATATTAAAGGGAGTTATTTACTCTCCCTAGTCTCGTTTCCATACATTGAGTTGTACAAAGTACAAAAAGTCACAAATTATAAAAATCAACTGAGATTTTTTTAAAATGATATTTCTCTACAAAACACTAAACGCTTACAAAGATGTTCACGACAACTCATTTGTTTGATAAGTAACTGTTCATAGATAACAAACATACTTGTCTGAAGGGTCTTGCTACCTGACTCTTTTCGGCGGCAACCGCCCGCCTCCGTCGAGTGACATATCGTAAAAAGTGCTACATTCTCGTAAATATTTAGCTAATAATACTTTTGAATAACTTACCAAAATATCACGAAATTACTAATGTATGTCTTTCACAATACATACAAAAAAGATTTGATAAAATAATAATAAATATACTTTTGCCAAACACTGTAGAATGTCGACCCCAGCTCAACATAGGAGTTCAAAGAGTTAAACAATTTTAGAATATGTCAAATATTTTATATAATGTAAAATATATACTCTACGAACGTAGTAACATTTCCGTGCAATGCGCAATGTGATGACAACAGTTGTATGAGGGGTAGAGTATGAATGACAATAACACGAGGCTGATGTTTAATACAAGATTGAAAGAATTAGGGGGTAATTAATGGAATTCATAATAAGTACAGTATATTTTATAGGAAAAACAATTGAGGAAGGTTATCAAGATACCAAAGTTACCAGTATAAATTATGGACATCTAGGATATGAATATGTATGTGTACTATACGGTGTGTGCATTAATTTTTTCGGATTTTTTCGTGAAATTGGAGCTTTATTATAAAAAATTGGTACAATATATTCTATTCAAAGTATTGTCCATCGCTAGCCACTACTTTTTCCTATCTTTTGGGCAAATTATGGATTCCATCCCAAAAGAACTGTTCGTCTTCTGAAGTCAAGAAAGAATCAAGTCAATTTTTGATACCCTGTTCAGAAGTGAAGCGTGTTCCAGAAAGGGCATTTAGCATTGATTGAAACAAGTGGTAGTCGGAAGGGGCAACGTCTGGGCTATAAGGCGGGTGAAGCAGAACTTCCCATCTATTGTTTTCCAAATAGGTTTTAACCGACATTTGGCTGAGCATTGTCATGATGGAAAATTACAGACTCATGCCTGGTCACATATTCTGGCCGTTGTCTGTAGAACTCGCCCGTGATAGTTAGGCCTGGTTTCAGCAGCTCATAGTGGATGACACCCTTCTGATCCTGATCCTACCAACTAGAGTCCTCGCCACCAAAGAAGTCCCGCGGAGAAAAATTGAACTAAATTTGACAGATCGGCCATGTTACATTGTTAGTGAAAGAGAGCTGTCGTATTTTAATAGAAAAAGACGTTAAAAGTACTGTTTACTATGCCTAAAGTGATGAAAAGTGTGGGCCGAGAAGTAATTCTCAAGGTGAAGCAGTTTTGTGAATAATAACTGTGTTCTGATCCCAATAAATAATGTTCGTGCCAGAGTTGCTGTCATGACAGGTAATTATTTGGAGTTGTCATCGAATAAATATTTACCCGTACTTTGAGAAAAATAAAATAACTAAAATAAGTTTAATAGAATACTAATTTTGCAAGAACTAAGTAAAGAAATGCATATAAAATGTTAATGTATGTATTATTACTTAACTAGCAGCCCCACACCGGCTTTGCTCGTGGAAAGCCGACAAATGTTTTACTATTTGTCTGGCTACTCTTACAAATCTGCTCTCCTTAGAAACCTTCCTCAGAGTTACTAACATCTAAAAAACTGAAACGGTCCAGCCGTTCTCGAGTTTTATCCTTAACAACACAATTAGCGATTCATTTATATGTAGATCAGATTGTGTTAATGTTTTTTTTTATTACAGGTGTTTCTGAAAAAACTGTGTCTAGGATTACCAAAGAAAGCAAACAAGCAATTGGATCCTCGAGTTAAGTTGTTACTCCTGGAAAGAGTCGACCACATCCGAAAAAAATTAATATTGATGATTTTGATATATGAGCTATTCGACAAAAAATACATCAATTTTACATTAGTATGTCTGGTATTGGTCCATTATGTGACCATAATTACAATAAAATGTTGTAAATTATAAAACTGACAAAATAAAGGACATAGTTTGATTATTCGTTATTTATTTTTAACTAACCGTTATAAATGTATTACTTATATCTTATTTGACGCTATAGTATGTTGTAACATTATTTTATATAAGCTTTTCTACGCGGTTTCACCTTTGTTATATGTAATAAAAGTAGCCTTTATGTTATTCTGGATTATTAATCAAATTAATAATCCTTGCCTCTGAACCAAATTTCAACTAAATGCGTTCAGCAGTTTTTGCATGAAAGAGTGAGAAACATCCATAATCCATAAACTTACGCATTTATAGTGTTAGTAGGATGCAGGACGACTCTCTTCAAATCTATTTCCCAACTTCTGGCGTAAATAAATGAAATAACGTTGGCAACATTTTTCTAAGCGATAGCAGCGCCGCGTCTACGGGACTTCTTTGGTGGCGCGGACTATACACAGCATTACCTTGGCGCCATGAATATTTGGCCTGGCCATCGATGTTGATGCATGTACGCTTCAGGTTGTTGTAGCGAATCCATTTTTCATCACAAGTAATGATACGATGCAAAAATGACTTTTTTTTGTGGCGTTGAAGCAGCATTTTCGAAATGCAAAATCGCCTTTCGACGTCTCTCGGCTTCAATTCATGTGGCACCCAATTTCCATGCTTTTGAATCATTACCAATGCTTTTAAGTGTCTTGAAATTGTTGCTCAATCAACTCCCAATGATTCTGCAAATCTGCTTGCGTTTGACACGAGTCTTTATCGAGCAATGCCTCTAATTCTTCATCTTCGAATTTTTTTGGTTGGCCTGGACGTTCTTTGTCATCCACATCGAAATCACCATTGTTAAAGCGTCGAAACCAGTTCTCACACGTTTTTTGCAATGGAGCATATTCACCATAAACTTCACACAGCAATCGGTGACTTTCAGCTGGCTTTTTCTTCCAATTGAAACAGAAAAGTAAAGCTTCCCGCAAATTGCGTTTTGTTGGTACAAAAGTTGACATGTTGAGAGCTCAAAAAAAATGTTGTACACACTTCAGCGATATGACATATATTGAAAACAAAAGCGCAACAATGAGGCTTCACAATGAAATGTTTAAGTATAGCCTGATGCGATTCAATACTAGTAACGCCATCTCTTAGAAAATCCGAAAAAATTAATGCACACACCGTATATATCTTTCCCCTGCTAATGTTCTAAAGGAAATAACATACCATATGAGTCGCAGATAGAAGACCTGGTCCAGCATGAGGACTGAGAGGGTGGCTCCACGATACATGGTGGCGCAGAACACTCCTACACCCAGACAGCACATGATGGTGGCGATCAATGTCGCGTATGGCACACGCGACATACACGATTGGCACCCGTCACCTGTTAAGTATCCAAGTTATTTACTGTTTCCACAATTTCTCACGCAAGAATCAATTCGGCAGCGTAAATGAAAAGTATTGTCAGAAATAAATTGAGATAGACTAAATGAAATCAATATAACTTCACATCACTCATGTCAAAATATTTCAGAAACATAATTATTGTTAGAATCATTGAATGTAAAAAAACGTAAATTAATGAATACACATTCTATTTGCGGACATTATTGAACTATCACTGGGGAGTGTCATCTAGACAGAAATACATCTCTGATAAGTCTTGTGGGTTTCCATTTTTCACTCTCCTATTGACTCTGGTGAATCGGTGGATGCTTAGAGATTTACAGTTCATTTGACTTCCGTAGGTACTATGACATATTCAGTCAGGAAGTGAGATTCGCCGAAGATATGATGTTGGTAAGATGTATGATTGTAAATCAAAAGGCTGGCGAAATATTTGCATATTCGTAATTTATTATTTATAATTTACATGATAAAATTACGCGTGGTTACTGGTTGGGTGTCGGAGTCTCTCTTACGCATGATGTGCTGGGGGTTCTAAATTCGAAATAATTACACCGCTCGGGCAAGTCCAATCTTGTCGATCAATTGTAGATCGGTGCATGTACACCGACTGCTACATGAGCTTTCATAATTAATCTGTCAGGTGTAAATCATTTGTAGATCAGTGCAGTGTTGTTCTTAGCAATATCAGTATTAAACTGTACCGCATGTCCTTTCTCCTCCGACCCTGCTGTGTAGAGTGTGCACCGAGAACCTAGAGCCCCATTGCTCGAGCTGTCTTCTCCGCGTGGGCCTCAGAGGCTGCGTTACAGGGTGGTCTCCATCAAAGTTAGTCTCTAGTCGCGTGCTATACATCTTCACAAACTTATGACAATTCGACAGAAATTCCGACAAATCATCACAACAAACACACTTCTATGAAATTAATCGCCACTCAACACATCCCAACCTATTAGCATTAAATTTTCTATTTAAAAAAAAAACTATATAAATATTATTATTATGCCGTGGTGTTAACAGGTGTTCGGGAGCGTCTTGACTCGTATGGGCGCACTGTCAGGTTTCGTTTCCGATAAAAGTCGTATGCATCAGCGATGACTCAAGACACTATCATCACCGATTCCGGCGAGAGCGTTTCGTCCTTGTCGCACTCGGGGAGAGTCCAGCGCGGGCACGGCGCAGCGGCTTCGGCACGCTTCTGTCAACCACTCCCTTCCACGAATCGCGCTATCGCAGCGGTCGCGATTAGGATAAAAGATAAACGCTCACCCATTCTGCGCGGCTCGTTTCCTTGGATACGCAATCACTCCTCGCGGCTTTACATAAACACTGAAAACTCGTAACTACTGAACGGCGCTTGCGTCCAAAATTTATTTGTTTACTTGTGAAGCAACAGACTGGATCTGATCAGAAAGCGAGTTATTTTTTTTTTAAATTAGGATAAACTGGAAGAGTACCGAGTGAAACTATCTCCAGGCGTTAGATCATCGCATAGTTTTAAAATTAACGAATTCTTTAATATAGAAATAGAGACAAAAAGCGCATTAAAATGATAATTACATTTGCGGACTTTCACTGCACTATGGCAACGGCTAGATCTCACACCTGAGTGCACACTTGTAAAAATGTATTTGACGGGAATACGAATGTAATATTCATATGTATGCGTTAGTTTTGTTTGTGTACATACACAGAACCCGAGCAAAGAGCGAATCAACGGACGCGGCTGTGTGCGTGAGCTATCGATGTATGCTCCCACCTCTCACTCGATATTGCCAGTAGTAAAACTACTAAATAAAGTTCATCTCTCACAGCACGCGAGTCGTCTATTGTCACGATGATGGTGGAGGACGGTGATGGCCGGAGCCTCGAATCCAAACTGAGAATTATTCCAGTAAACGGTAGTTTTTAAGCAAAACGGTATAATAAGAGAAATACCATTCTTTTTCAACCCAGTTTATCAATTATTATTATTGATCAGAAAATAAAGCATTGGAATTGTTCAGAAGATTTTTTTATTATTTTTCTAATAATGTGGGTAGGTATAAATAACTATACCTTTAACTGTCACTCAAATGAGAATGTTGTGAATAGGTACTAATAGTATGTATTTAAATAAAATAAATATTGAGATAAAATAATTAACTATAAACAAATCAAATAGACCTCATCGAGTCCACAACCCCTAAAAACCCGGTTTTGAAACCGAATTGTGTCAAGGCTTGTTTTAGAACTCTCTTGAGCCATAGCAAATATAGACAAAACGTCGATTAACCGCTTCGTCCATGTGCATATAACCATTAGGTTTTTTTTTTGTTTGGATAGTAACCTTTTAACCAAAAAACCCATTACAACGAGGTATACTTAGGTACTGTAAAATGCTGTTGTGTGAGAATTTTTTGAACACAAAAATTCGACCAACGAGATCAAAGATTATCTCTGTGTGTATTTCACCATACTCAATAATTTTTGTTGAGTATCTCACAAATGAAAGACACAAATTACTATGTAAAACTTAAATTTTTTAAACGTCTAGTAATAATGGCTGCACATTTTTGAACACACAATTTTTGTATTTGTTATATTCAGATAAATAATTTTTACATATACAAAAGTCAACATATATATATATATATATACATTAATATGTGTATAACAAGGAGCTTTTTACACAGTAATGAAATGAGTACATAGTAACATGTTAAAAATAGAAAACTAAATGTTGTGATATATACTATAATTTGAAAATTTCTTAAGTTGGTCCCTGTAAATAGTGTCATTTTCAGAATTATATCTGCACAAACTCGTGGCTAAAACATGTATGAGGGGTATTATTGACATATTCTAGTATATACAGACACATATTGTACTCATGAATCAATGCAGCCAGCAACAAATTATTGAACTCGGTGTACAAAAAAGTGAAGATAATTCTGAAGAATTATCAATGAATTGATAAGCTGCTTTAATAAGCTGAACACTAAAAAAGAAAAATAGCCTGATGAATGCCAAGTGGCATACAGTACGTTTTAAGGTAAAAAAATAATTAATAGCATACGGAAAAAACAAACTTATAATGGAAGAAATTCAATATTTTTGACAGAGAGTACTTGGTGGAATTCCATTTTAATATTTTTGAATAAAATACTAGAGTGATTTTCCACATTTTCGTTTTTATTAGTGACTGGTTTCGCCAACCTTTCACGTTGGCATTATCAAACACTCTGTTTGATAATACCAACGTGAAAGGTTGGCGAAACCGGTCACTAATAAAAACGAAAATGTGGAAAATCACTCAAGTATTTTATTCAAAAATATTATATTGGAAGCTCTGATAGTTTATTTATTATATATTATGCTGGGTTAGGCTGAACTAAAAATAATTGTTTGTTGTTGTATTTTACATGTGGTTCTTTTTGTTTATATTTTTACTCATAAAAAAATGATAATTGATTTTTTCCTTTTTTAAGAACTACATGTTTTCATTTTAATGAAGAAAACAAATGCAAAAATAGATACAAAAAAATATCTATTTACTCCACAAATTTCATGGGCTCCGGAACAACATATATTTAAGACCTCGTTTCTTCACAAAACAGCATAGGATTTACCTATGCTGTTTTGTGCAGAAACTCCTCTTAAATAAGTACAGAATGCAGATATAGTATGGTTTATGCTTATTGGCTTGATGATTTTTTACTTTATTTTAGAATATTCTTATACTATTATAAATGAGATGATAAAAGTTATTTATTTAATATAAAAGCAGCATTGTACATATTTACAAAACTACAAATGTTTTTTAATGGTCGAGAATTCTCATGTTGCCAGAAACGATTTTGTTTTCTAAGAGGGCTCCTGAAGGTATGTCGATCCTGTCACCGTGGTTGGCAATTATGATCACCGTACCCTGAAAATAAACAAATCAAATATTGTTTCAGTCGCTTTCTCGAAAATAATTGTGAAAACTTCTCAGTGATTTATATAAAGCCAGAATTATGGAATTATAGGCATTTATTAAAACAATAGCACCCTTATAAACTTCCTTGGAAAACTAATATGTATATGGTCACAAGATGATCAAAAAATTAAAAGATAGCTTATGTTTTATGGTTTCTCTAGTGATACAGTAAACAATGTATAGCTAGCATAAATGCTTGAATATTATATGTAAAACTCCAAGCTAGTTTCAAGTTAAAAAATACTTAATTTATCAATTTAGAATGAAATTTAAGAAATTTCACTATTTTAAAATGAAAATCTAATAATTGTCCATTTATATTCTAAATAATGAAATGTGAGGAAATATAAGTATTTAATAATTTTGAATCCTAAATTCACCATATTGTATTTTCCTTAAAATAATGTACATTAGATTATTTCTGTGATTTAACAATACTAATTTACGGTATAAGTTTGAAGATCACTTTGTTACTAAAAAAAATTAGTTAATTTTGTATAAATACCCTTCAAATGTTGAAACATTGAAAGGCCATTTATACAAGACAGACTTTTTCATTTGGTTCCCTTTTGAAGTTAAAAGAAAATTACACTCTTTATATTTTTGCTAAATACGTGAGTATTATTCAACATCTATATGTATAATATATCTATAAATATATTATTATAATCTAAAAACACGGATCTGTCTAAGGTTTGACAGATGTCGTGAATTAAATATATTATATCACAGACAGACGGTACATGACAGCCAGCATATAAATATTTATAAAATTTTCAGGTGTATAATTTCTATCCATAGAATTATATTTTTATTTTTCAAGTATCAATGTAAATTGGCAAATATAATTTTATTCTGTGGTATGAAATTAGTTTGAAAAATATGCCATAGATTGTTTGGTAATAATATAATAGTCAATCACCTTCAATGACACCCCCCTTCCGAAGGTCACATCTCCCGACACGGTTAAGTGATCGAGGTCTATGAGGTCCGGGATGTTGGAAAATCTCCCGAGGAACTCTTTCACCTTGGAGAAATGGTTGTCTCCGAGTTTGACCAGCGGGGTGGTCGGAAACATCCTCTGAGGAGACATAACCAGTGAACCCTGGGACAGACTGTACAGGTTGGACATCACAAGAAGAAGATCTGACGTTTTCTTCACAGGCAAAAATCGACTTCGAGGTACGTTGATACCTATTCCTCCCTCAAAGACTTTCATAGCTGCACCAACAGCCGTTTCCAGCTGAATTACATTCAAACCGTCAGCTAATGTCTTATTATTAACGATGATTTCCATATCGAGTGAACCTTGATTCAGGACTCGCTCTATGGCATCCAATTTGACCCACAGGTTATTAGTGTTGAAGAACTTAAACGTCTTCACTGACTTGAAATCTTCTACATGTTCTTTGGGCACTTGAGCTATTTCAAGAAGCCTCAGTTTGTCTTCGTACTGAATGAGAGTTCCTCCTTTGACATCAGCTCTCGTCTTGTCGGTGACTTCCATAACAAATTCTATATTTTTCTTCTCGGGGCTCGGCTGCAGTAGAAGGTCTAGAATATTTAAATCTACAGTGGCTCCCAAATTGTCAATATTACTAATGAAGCAATATTTTCTTCCGTTTTCGGTAAACTTAGAGAGAAGACCAGAATTCTTAAAGGATTGATAGAAATCTCCATGACCAGGAGGGTACCACCTAAAAAACAAACACAACTCATATAGTGCTATCAGTTAGATTAGAAGTTCAGTAGTTAGGAGCATCGAAATGAGGCTGGGCTAGGAGGCTTATGTGTTTATCATGTTCGTTCAATGTCTTTGACAACAGGAGAAATTGTGGCCGACAATTTGTAAAAAAGAAAGTATAATGCTTCATAATATACATTATTTTAATATGCAGAAAGAAACCAAAATCGTGCAGAAATTTTTCCTACATAAACTATATCATACTTCAAAAAACTTTGCATTTTATACAGTATCTTCAGACTTACTAAGCCTTTTATAGTTTCATAGCACCATATTATTAATTATATGAACACCCCGTCAACCAAACGTCAAAGAGTCAGGAGGAGTGATAGCAAATGTCCTTGGTTTTTCTTAACTTGACACCCTGGGCCTTGTAATAAAAAATAGTCATTTACTTGATAGGCACTCACAATAGTAATGAACCGGCGACTTGCTCAACTATTTAGAAAGAGAAAACCAGCCACAACGCTATTTATAAGTGGAGATCTGTAAGTGGGTAATTGAAAATTTGGTATTAAAGACAAAACTTACGCCTCCAAGTCAGCCTGGACATCGCAGGACTTGGCAATGGGCAGCAGAGACTCTCGGTTGATACGAGGGAAGCAGGACTGGTTGAAGGTGAAGATCTCCACCTTCAACCCCTTGTACTTGCGTACAATCTTCTCTGTATCCTCATCTGTGTTGAAGGAGTTCATCAAAACCAAAGGAACATTGCAGTCATAGGTCTTATTGAGATGCTGAAATGATAATAAAATTAGAAGACAAATAAAAATCCGATAATAACTAAAGTATTTTTGGGTGAGAAAGCACAGTGGCTGATTCAAATAAGGAAACAGCACAGTTGAGAACTATCCATTTGATGAATTTCACAAACAATGTGCACGGGACATCAATTGAACTCCATATACATTAAAAGTTGCTATGTAAAATATGGAAGGTGCCACGAGTTAGGGGCAGGACTCTGCTTCCCCCCCTACCCCCAAACAAGTAAAATATGCCAAAAACCCAATAAGCGATATTTCTGTGAGAAACCATCATATTTGTTACTTGTCCCTTCAAAAAGTCAAAAATACTCAATCAAACAAGTCCATTTCCCTAGACAAAGAATTTTAGAGGCAGGCAGTATATTATGCAATGAGGGTTATTCTATGAGTATGGTCAAAAGATAGATCAGTTATGAGTGGGAAAGTAAAGGAGATTGAAGGCTCAACGCCGACAGAACATACTGCACCTCTATTTGCTGAACGGTGAGGTCAAGGAAGGTCAGGTCATTCCTGACAGGGATGACAGACTTAGGTCCACGGCAGCCCATGGAAGTGCCGAGGCCGCCGTTGAGCTTCACCACCACCAGCTGCTGCAGCATGTCCCGTACGCTGGCTTTGCTGGGCGTCTGCAGCAAGCTGTAGTCCACCACCGCTCCCTCTGGTAACTTCTGGATGCGGTCCCATGACACCGATGGACCCTCTGCAACAACTCACTGTCAAAACTGTTCGGCTTCACAGTCATGAGGTAAAAATGCCCTTTTCTTTATTATTCAAGATTTTTTCCAAATTAAACAGATCTAAACAAAACAATCTAATAGAAAAACTGGTGAGTTTTTATTTTATAATTTAAAAAAAAATTTAAAATAGCAACTTATGGTGTCATCAAAAGTTAGTTGTCATTGAAGGTCATTTTTTTTATTATTTGATCACAACTGTTTGAGAAACTGCAGTGATACTACAAATAAAAAAATTTAATTTAAAAAAAATGATTTTTCAATGTAAAAAAATTACAATCGATTCTTAAAACGCATTATAAAAAAATCGCGATCACCTTAATTTACAGAATATACAACAGAAAATAATTATAGATTCTTAAAAAATATTTTCACTAAATGAAATTTTTTGCATTTCAATATATTATATTTACAAGATTACAAACAAAATCGAAAAGTAGGAGACCCGACGGCCGTCCCTCGTCCCTCGTCACTGTCGAGAGATCGTGCCGTCGATTGAAGGGAAACTGCCGGGAGAAGCGGTCAGTCTTTGCATTCGTCGTTGATTTTCTTGAAACATCGGAGGTGCCTGCAGAGGGACCGTTACCTTCCGCGACGAACCTGCCGAAGAGCTGCGCGAAGCCCTCGAGCTCCTGCTTGGCGGAGCCGCCGCGGGCCTCGGGGGCGGAGCGCAGCAGCCGGTCCAGCTCCGCGCGCAGCGTCATGAGGGCGTCCCGCTGCGTCAGCTCCCGAAACTCTCGCGAACCCGAGGGTGCGCGCTGGTGCCCCTGCCCCTGCCCGCGGACCTGGAGAAGTGACAAGATGACATCCGAGAAGTAAGATCGCCCGGTACCGCACCGGCCTAGAGCCGCTGCGGCAGAACTGTGGCGGATTTCAGCGGAGAGTTCGCCTCGAAGAGGGCGCGGGCGAAGTGAGATTCCTGCTACTGCAAATTGAACCGTTTATAAATTGAAATGACGGCAAAAACGCGAGAAACAAAGTCTCATTGCGCACGAAAAATTTTGACCGATTTGCATTTCAGGCAAACTTTCATAGTTAAAGCATTGCTGTCATAGAGTACTTGCAACATTGTATATAGTTTTTATTTGAAATGATCGATCGCGCCGCGGAAAGCCCGCAGGAGCATGTCCGGCGCATCTCGGGCGGGACTCGCGACATGGCGGATCAAGGTCGAGAACTAATCATTACATCATTACTAATCATCTTTGTAATCTTTCATACTTCATAATGTAATCATCGGCGCGGCGTGTGCGCCGGTACGGTGTGATACAAATGCTGTCATGGCCGTAATATTATTGCGCAGTTCGGTCGTCTCGCGGTCTGGGGGTTTGATAATCGATCGTCAGATCTCGATTAGAGCGAGTTATAATTATTTTAAATGCCTCAAGTTTTGGAGAAAAATGTGAAATTATCTCAATTTGAGTGGAAACGAGCTCGCTTTGGCTCGCAAACCTCGGCACGCCACCGCCGGTCGCCCGAGCTAGCGCTCCAGGCGAGGCCAGGCCAGGCGAGGCGAGGATAGGCGAGGCGAGGCCAGGCGAGGCGAGGCGAGGCTAGGCGAGGCTAGGCGAGGCCAGGCCAGGCGAGGCGAGGATAGGCGAGGCGAGGCCAGGCGAGGCGAGGCGAGGCTAGGCGAGGCTAGGCGAGGCCAGGCCAGGCGAGGCGAGGATAGGCGAGGCGAGGCCAGGCGAGGCGAGGCGAGGCTAGGCGAGGCCAGGCCAGGCGAGGCGAGGCTAGGCGAGGCTAGGCGAGGCCAGGCCAGGCGAGGCGAGGATAGGCGAGGCGAGGCCAGGCGAGGCGAGGCGAGGCTAGGCGAGGCCAGGCCAGGCGAGGCGAGGCTAGGCGAGGCGAGGCCAGGCGAGGCCAGGCGAGGCGATGCCTCCTCCAACCCGGCAGACCCTCGCGAAGGAAACAGCAACATCGGTGTGCTGCCTGTGCAGATTGAATAGGTTTCTACCAAACACACAAGTTATTAGGTGATCAAACTGTGGTTTGCTATATCTATTTATTATCTCGATCAATATTTACTGATTATTATCGCAAGTATGTAGAATATGATATCGATATTGAATAGAAATTAAATATTCCTAAGAAGTCGTGTTATTTTCCCTAATTATTAAATAAAATCATTAAAAACTATATAGTATATATATATATATATATATATATATATATATACATATAACTGTATAGTTTTTTATTACAGTAATACCCCGCTTTACGCGACCCCGTTATGCGCGGTTTCACTATAACACGAATTTAAAATTTCGCGTTAAAATGCCTCACATTACGCGAATTTCTTATTTAAGAATGTGTATGAACATAATGTAGTCATTGACATCTCTCGACAATTAAAAACAGCGTTGGGTGTTATGAACGTATTTTACAAGAGCGTAAAAGAAACGCTACCTTTGGAAACGCTACATGTTATTTTTCAGTAAAAATAACATGTAATACTGCATAAAGTGTTCTTAGAATTAAAGTGATTGATTCAAATGATTCGTATTTTTTGTATTAAGTTTTGACTATGTATGTATGTTTAATCGTAAACCCCGATAAACTTCACTTAACGCGATTTTTTCCAGAAGGTATCCCTCGCGTAAAGCGGGGTATTACTGTATTTTATTTAATAATTAGGAGAGAATAACACGACGTTCTTTTCAATATCGATCTATAAAAAATAAAGAGTATTTTTGAATAATTTTTAATTAACGGAAGTGCCGAGTTTATTTATTTGTACTGAATTGTCATTTTAGCTTTTTCCATTACTAATCATATTTTAACAATAAAAATAGGACACAAATTATTTTGCTAATATCATTGACCGTGAACTCCTTATGACAAAGTTACTAGAAAAAAAAACGATATCCCCCTAACCAAATAACGACGTTACCCTATCGTTGCCGAAGAGGTGAGATGACGTGTAAAAATAATTTACATACGCGTACCGGCACAGGTACTCGGGAGGGCGGGGCGGGGAGGGCGGGGCGGGGCGGGGAGGGCGGGGCGGGGCGGGGAGGGCGGGGCGGGGCGGGGAGGGCGGGGCGGGGCGGGGAGGGCGGGGGCGACGGAGACTTACTCGCTTTAGGAAGTCTTCCATGGGCGCCTCCGCTGCCGCGACTGAGGCGCGAGACGCCCGCGCACTGCAGTATGATTACGCTCGTTATCGCGTCTGATCTACGCGCGACAAAATTGTCTGTTCATCGCTCTACGAGAGGAGAGCACCGAGGCTCGGCAAGTTGTAAGCGGCGAGGCGGGGCAAGGCGGCGCGAGGCGAGGCGGGGCGAGCCGGCGCGAGGCGAGGCGAGCCGGCACAAGGCGAGGCGGGGCGAGCCGGGGCGAGCCGGCACGAGGCGGGGCGAGCCAGCGCGAGGCGGGGCGAGCCGGCACAAGGCGAGGCGGGGCGAGCCGGGGCGAGCCGGCACGAGGCGAGGCGGGGCGAGCCGGCGCGAGGCGAGGCGAGCCGGCACAAGGCGAGGCGGGGCGAGCCGGGGCGAGCCGGCACGAGGCGGGGCGAGCCAGCGCGAGGCGGGGCGAGCCGGCACAAGGCGAGGCGGGGCGAGCCGGGGCGAGCCGGCACGAGGCGAGGCGGGGCGAGCCAGCGCGAGGCAGGGCGAGCCGACGCGAGGCGGCCGCGGCGCGCGAGGAAGAAGGGATTCGTGTCTGACCGAGTGCGCCGCGTGATCGGTTTGGAATTGTATTTTTTTTGTATTTATAGGATAATAGCTCATTTAATTTGGATAAGTTTACAGACGAGATTTTTTTGGCTCGATTCCCAGAAACCCAGGTCCCAAATTTTTGTTGTCCCGTAGACCTTCCTAGGGCCGGTCGATTTGATTGACTATTCGATCATGCATTGTGAGTTCCGCGATAGTCGAGCAGTTGTATGGGATTTGGGATTATGATGATTTATTTTAATAAGATAATGCAATATTAATAAGCATTAGGTATGATTGAGTACATTTTTTTACACATTGAAACGATTAGAGAAACTCTCAGAAAAATATCATCGTGACTTACGTGGGATTCGAACATACGGCTTACATGGCCGGTGCATTTTTCAATTTTATCAATTTTAGTGAGAATTTTTAACAATCATGTTCTACATATGAACCGACGTATTCAACATTTTCAATGTGTGAAAAAATGTACTTAATCATACTTATACTAATAAACCTGTATAGGTAAATAAATACGCACCGTTTGTGACATTCAACCTTCACAAAAATAAATACATATATTAATAAGCAATGATAATTTAAGTGAACATAATAGTCATGAAAATCGTGACTGATTACATTACCTCATAAATCAATAATATGTAATCTTAAAAATTAATTAACATTTGTGACCAAAACAAAATATCAAAGTCTAAATGGATATAAAAGTTGAAAAGCTGATAAAACATTACCCCGATATTCACACGAATATTTCAAAAACTCTTGTCTCCGAAAAATAGTGTGACAAAACTATATACTTTGCTTGCTTTCATTCCGTATGACTGTTAATCTATAAATCAAACTTGAAATGCAGCTCTCCTGAAATGCAGTGATCCTGCTGAAGAGAACTGTGAACCGGTTACATTCACTTTATACTCAATTGGGTAATCATTTTCCATAAAATGACCCGAATGTTGAACGATATATAAGTATATATATATATATATATATAAAGTCTAAGAAAGTGATCTTGGATTTCTTGTTTCTATGTGTAAAATAAATTATATACATATACATTTTTGTCATTCTATGAATAGACCGTTATTTTTATAAGATATATTTAGTTTTATTTTATGTTAAAATAAATTACTAAATTGTGTACATATTAGTTTGCTTTCGATCTATACCTAAGGAATCTATCTTCAGTGTTAATCGGGGTATAGGTGTATATTTATATTTAACACTTTGAATTGACACATACATATACATTCGATGAAACGTATCGGATTCATCTATCGTAACCTAACCACTAAGCAAACAATCCAAAATTTCTCTAACCAGCCCAAACTAAAAACCCAAAACTAATCAGATAACTTTTTTGATTGTCATTTGAGTGTCTCAGCGAATTGTAACTGCTTTGTATAAACATGTACGAAAATAATAAATTATTTTTCTTCAGTAATTTTTTTTAAATTGGTCTATTAAAGCTTTTCAATACAGCTGTTCGAATGGTATTTGATAATGGAAATGGCAAAAAAAGTGAAATTGACTTAACACTAAAAAGATTATATTTTAATAATTATAAAACAAAAATACTCACTTAGAATATTTTCTAACTTGCTAAACGATAACAACTTATTATTGAACAATATTACACATTTAATTTTTTTTTTTTATATAATCGTTTTTTATTTATGTATGATATATTTATGGTCGTGAGTGTAAGAGTGGCTGCGCAGCAGTTACTCGCAGAGACTGTCTATTCACTGGACACTTTCCTAACTACTGACAGAGAAGTCTGAACTTTAAACGTGGCATCATATTACTTTATGTGTGTATGTAAACGATAAGTGTAGTAATACATGCACTGATAATAACAAAAAACGTGCCTCTAATCAATGTCACTATTAATTATGTTCCAACACTATTCCCATGTTTGTCATAAATATGATTTTTAATTTGAAAATGTTAGATGATATGTAAGTTTCTATATCTAAATCATGATAAACGCATATGACATGACTGTACTTGAAAAAAATATGGAAAATAATATATATATATATATATATATATATAAAACACTGATGATATCCAGACCCACTTCTATGTATGGAGAAGACAAAACTTTCTTATTCAGGCACATACACATTGGTGGCATTCAATGCGATTAAGGCAAATGTGTGTAGCTTTACAGATTTGATAAAAAATAAATCTAAGAAAAAACATAAATTAATTGTTATATATTTATTACATAAAAAAATTCCTCAATCCTGATGACTAAAATTTCGGTACCAAAAGTAATACAAAATACTGATAATTATTTTTAAATATTTGATAAACCTGAATTTATTTATTTATACATTGGTTACATACACTTGCATATAACATGATGAACTCTTGCTTAGCTCCTGAGTCTAGTGGTTACAAGGAACTAGGTCACAATAGCCGGGAAGCTTGGATTCCAATTCCACTTTGTTCTTAATAATTTTTTCGATATTGTGTTGTGTAATCACGTGTTGTGATCATATGTGAATCAATTAAAGTTAGGGTATAAATAATATGCTTTATCGCTTTAAAAAAATAAAATTTATTAGATACATCTATATATATATACTATAAATATATCAAACTCAATTTGATAATACGAAACTGGTCACCAATAAAATTAACACTTGGAAAAATCACTGAGTACATATACTCCATAGAGTATATATTATATATATACCCCATATAAGTATTTTATTTAAAATATATATGGATACATATATGTATATTTATACTATATACATTTATGTTTATATATACATGCTATGCTTTATCACTTATAATCTTTTTAATTAATTTTATACAATGAACAGGTTGAATTTATATAAATACATATATATATATAAGGAATGATCATTGATGAAACAAGCTGTTATTACTAAAAACAATATAAGATAGTATTTTTTTAAGATAGTGACTTTTTATCTTGCTTGCATTCATTTCAATCATTTCAACCATCATTTCAATACAGCATCTGGGTTCTTAATAATTTAAAAGATTCATAAACAAATGTGTGAACAACTTGATTCATTAACAAAACATTTGAACCTAAGCTCTATAGTAATCAAATGTGTAATTAAACATGTTTATTTAAACAATATAGTTTTATTATAATGCACATATTGACTACCATACCGCAGGTCTGAAATCAGATATGAGGACAATCATTTGACAGTATTTGAATAATATTTATTAAGACTCAACATATTCTCTGTAACCCATTTATCTTATCATTTAAGATGATTATATAATAAATTATTGAAAAATTAGTTTTCTTATAGTTTTAAATATGTTTTGTGTAAATGGCTACACACACATTTTTTATCAAGACACAGGTGTAATTTAAACTCACATTCCTGGATCTTATGTCTTGGTAACAATCCTTTTGCTCTAATATTCAAGGATTCTTTTTCAGTGTTTGTACCGTGTGCTTTGTTCATATTTTTAGCACACTAAGCCTGCATGGGTATTTAAAGCAGATTTGTTGAATATTCAATAGTTGGCATATAATTCTTTTTTGGTACATAATCATATCCTGAATTATTTTAGTTTAATATAAACATTATACTTGCTGGCATGACACTTAAAATACAGAAAAGGCACAACTACAACTGCATCTACTGTAGCCCACTGCATGAAGGCACCGAACCTGGTTGTCAGTCTGTAGCATTGTCTCTTAATAACTTGCTAGTTTTATAGACACGTGTTAAGAATTTTTAACATATTGAGCATTAATTACGTTTTTCAGCAGTGGCGATGCAATTGTAAAAACTTGAGAACTCGGCTATTCTTTTAAAGTATCGTTTAGTTAATTTGCATTAAACATTACTAATTTCTTTTAGCTTCGTTAAAAGCTATGTAAGCAATTAAATAGAAATAACATACAAGAAAATATGGATGAGTAGCACAATATTATCAAATCTGCTGTGATATTTCCAGAAGGTTTTGGAAAATAATTTAGTTTTCATGTTATCAGTGCTCCATAGCTCATATAAACTAGTATCGAATTCCATGATTCCTAAAAATTACTAAATAATTTTTTAACAATCTTATTTTTATGAAAACTAACATACTGAGAAAGTTTGTTACGATCAAAAGATTAAGATGCTTAGTGGATTTTTTGCAATCTGAGTATAAAAAGTTTTATCTTTATTTTTTTATTTTGATATTAACGACATCTCCCTGTGATAAAAAGAAATGTGTCCGGGAGGTATTTGAGTGTAAGGTATGGCAAGAACTTTATTATGAATTTTATTTTAATCCTAGTTTACAAAATAATTATACAAGAGGTTGACAGGATGTCGATTACAGATAGTTTGTATCTACACGGTTGTTAAAAAAACACACATTCGATAAAGCTGTTACGTTCGTACGCTCATTACAAGGTTCAATCTGAGTTCTATAAATATTACCTCAATAACAGTTATTACGTATCTAGTAATCAATATTGATATTATCAAAGTTTATTTGCATAATACAGTTGTATTTCAAAAATATTCAATAAGTAATTATCGGCTTATAACGATGTAATAAAATTACGCTCTCGATGACATAATAAAAAACGAAACTATCAGTTCAGGATGTCAATGCAGTATAATTCTTCTCTAAAATAATTCAAGTTTACAATTGGAAGTATTATCACAATTACTAATTGTTTTCAATAAAAACGAGAAATTTTGAAATTTACTTTTTGTCATTCCAATTTTGATAATAAAAATAACGCATAACCTTCATTTTTTTGGGACGTACCGTATTCCGTATTTGTATAATAATTTAAGTACACAGGTTTTAAATAAAAACTTCAAATCCGCATGACCTCTAATTTGATCCAAGGTCGTGAATTCTTCAATCGTAAATAACAAACATCGAGGAAGGGATCAAAGTGCAAATAGTGATAACCGATACTCAGCTATAGTGCGATAACTTACTTTCTTATCATCTTGATTTACTTGGAGCATTTCACTGCGCACCGAACTTGTACGACTCGAGTGGATCAAAATGAAAACAAAGCTCGCCCGCGGCCGCTTCCGGAAAGTGTCGGCCGAGCCGCTGTCAGAGCGAGAGCGGCCGCCGGAGCCGCCTGCACCTACCGCCTGCCGCCTGCACCTGCCGCCCTCAGGCCCGATAAAGCCGCCACTGGTAACATTTCTACAAGCGCCAACTTCGAATTTCTCGACTCGACGTACTTATACTAAAATTGTCATTTTTGGAGCTCCTGGCCATTTATTATTTTTTGCTTAAAAAACAATTGTTTGTCGTTTTCTTTATATTTACAGAACATAGTACAGTAAAATCTCGATATAACGGACCAATCGGGGGGAGGGGGCGTCCGTTAAATCCGAAATTCCGTTATATAAAAATAAGTTTAAAATAAATAAAAAAACTTTTTTTGAAAATACACTATGTATTAAGATATAAATAGAAAATACAAAACACAAACAAAATCCTATTTAACACTAAACCTTCCAACACTTTATATATACCTATTTCTACCACAGCCGGTCAAAATGACCGGTCGTTATGTTTTCTAATTGAATGTATGAAATATTGATGTTAGGAAGGAAATAAACATAGTAACTTTATTATAATTAATCAAAAATGTATATTGACGATTTCTATTACATACAAAAAGAAAAAAATAATAATTCATTGCTCATAGCATTTATTACATATAATGTACATTTTCTGCAAACATTTTTTTCACATTTAGAATAAATTTTGATGGTTTTATTTTTGTTACAATAACCTATTTGACACGTCTTACGTTGATAAGAATCTGTCATAGATTTAGGCAATGTCCCTTTCATATTTGTTTCTTCTTTTGGTTGTTTACAAGCTTCTCGAAAATCGGCGGCAAGTTCTACTGCTAACTGGAGTAAAAAATCTTGTCTCGAGGTATTTTCTCTTGTTTGCTTGTACAAAATCCAGGCATTTATGCCAGCTTAATCAAGGATATTGAAAAATACTTGGAGAGGCCATCTTCATGACTTAGATTTTGTGGTTTCGCCGAATTTTTAAAATGTATAGTTGTCTCCGATGTCGTTGATGTGATGTTGTGGTTGCAGGATTGATGTATGGTTGGAAATCAGAAGGCTGGCGAAATATTTTACGTATTCGTACTTTATTTATAATAACTACACGGAAGGATAAATATACGTGGTTACTGTCTCGATACCTAGACCAGAGGAGCGTGTGAGGCTCTTTATATAGCGTCCCCGACGCTATTCTGAAATAACATAAACAAAAGGGCGTCGCTGGGATAAATTCCACACAAAATATTAACGGGTGTCACTGACCGCTGATCAATGGAATGTATAGCACATTCCAGAGGATTTTATTACTCAACCCGTGTATCCAGTGGATTTAATTACTTAAGCCATGTACAGTTTAATGATGTAGGTACTTGTTAGGTAACAACCCCTACAGTGGTATATTTCCTCGCCATTTGATCGGTCATGTCTACATCAAATTTAGTTTTATTGTAATATGAAACGGTTTCAGGTAAACATTTATCATTGTTTTCGACTGTTACAGATTTTTGTTTAGAACTAAATAAAATAACTTTTTTTGGGTTTACTTTTATAGATTGTATGAGTATAATTATCTGTTGTGAAAATTTTCGATGAAAATCGTTCTATATCATCTTTCTTTTGCTTCGCAATTATTGGTAATTCCCTTTTATTTGAACGGATAGTTCCAACTAACGCTGTTTTTTTTCATTAGCAGTTGTGTTGCTAGGGATTTGCTTGTAAAGAAGTTGTCTATGGTTACAGTTCTTCCGCAACCCGTAAATGGTTCCATGAGTTTAAGTACAACATATTCAGTGAGTGATACTGAAGAGGGCCTATATTCATCTTTTCCTAGATATGGAATTGCATTAATGATGTATTTGCTATCGGCGTCCGATGCTTAACAATATTTGATTCCAAATTTATCAGGCTTGTTAGGCATGTATTGCGTTAATCTACATCTTACTTTAGTTGGAAATAGGTGTTTGTCTACAGTAATATTAGCACCCGGTTTATAACAGTTTTGGCTGTTCTCAATGAATTTATTCCAAATCATAAATTTCATGGCGAATTTGTCTGTTTTCAAACGTTGGCTCCAGTCACTTTTTTTTTTTATATTCAAAACGGATAAATTTGAGAATAATTTAGGCCCTTATATGTTATTCCACAAAAAAAAACTTTCAAATGTTTCCATATGCAACTCATGCATATAAAATTGCAATAAATGGATCTAATTTATCTTGAGATAAACTCCAATCGGTTCGTAACACTCTCTTTGCTTCTTCTATTGTGCATATTCTTATATGGTTCATAACACGGTGGTCAATTATCAACGAAAATGCAGTCTTAATTTTACTCTTCATAATATGACATTTTGCATATCCTATGGGGCATTCTTCTTGCCTGAAAATGTTATGAAGTGGTGATCTTCCAGGTGTACCACCTATTTGTATTTCTTTCCAAACAGTTCCATCAATCGCAACATGCTATTCATTTTTTTCTATCTCTTCTTCAGAACTTGAAAGCAATCTCATTTTTTTTCGTCCAAAACATATATTCACAATATTTTCCCCTTCATTGTCAGTAACTGTACATTCAAACTCACTGTCTAATAGATCATTTCCAACCAGTATATCTTCATTTTCACAAAAATCATCTTCATCAATTTCCGAAAGCTCTTCACCAATATTATTTATATCTTCTAAGAACTTGTACTGTCTTGATTGACAGTACAGTGCTTATATATACAAATTATAATCTATATACTGGACACAGTCTAACAAAGGAGAAGGTTAGACATGAACTTGTGGTTTTAGCAGTTCTCTGTTATTTTATCAAACAAAATAATGGTGTGAAATGAGTCTATGCAAACAAGGACCCTCAATGAATGGTTATGACAAAGGGGACAAGAAAAATATATAGGTTGATAAAGCAGGTAAATTACAATTATTTGCGATAAGAAATACAAGCAAAGAATATGTGGGTGGTCTTGGCAGACACATTTCACTTACACTAAAATGCTACTTCCAACCTAAAATTTTAGTCACTTTATTGAATTTCTGATTTACAGTTATCTTGATTGAACTAACTACGCAGCAATCTTTGCAGAAATGTGCAACTAACTGAATGCAATATGTTGAAAACGCATGTACATCATAATTTCTGATCCGATAACCTTATAAAGCAATAAATTGTTCTCCCGGTCAATTTGACCAGTTGTGGTAGTAATAGGTATACTACAAGTATAACTAAAAAAAAACACATTACAAATAAAAAATAAAAATAGGATATTACTTGTATTTAATAAATAAAAAAAGTCATGAAGTCAAATGTACAAAAAAGATGAAACATGCACATTTTCTATACCAAAGTACCCAACCTTTCAAATTGACAGGTGTGGTATGTTTAGTGTGACACTCGTCGTGAAGTGACGTTGCTGTTTGATATCGACGCGCTTGCTTTCGGTAATCCTACTTAAAAGGAATCAAGTTTTGTTTGCACTTTTGAAGTTTGCTGTTTTTTTTATAATCAACTCTTGAAAATTACAAAAAAATAAAATCTTTTTACATTTTCGCATTTAAAACGTTTTTATTCTTTTTATATTTGATCGGATTTTTTGTCCGTTATATCTAAAATCCGTTTAACGGGGGTCCGTTATATCGAGGTTTTACTGTAATATAAATATATTAGAAACATAATTTTTTTTTTTTATGTTCTGTTGAAGTACATCAAATTTAAACACTGTTGAAATGTGTTTCTTCTCAAACCGATCGCTGGGATGTAGCCTCGTGAGCCGCAGGTAATGTGCGATGTTTTAAATGTGGAGTATTTATAAATAGACAAAAACAACACATTTGCACACACAAATATACATATTTATTTGTAAATACACACATACATGTTTATATATATATATATTTCTATAAAGAAGTCAACGTGGGTTCTTACAACTTCTTTATATATAACATCAATCATTACAATGAGACTTTTGTAGAAGTGATTCACTGGAAAATTTAAAGATCCAAAAGGAATATATATAAAAATTTAGATTACAAGAAATAGATTAACACTTATTACAAATCCTTTTGACACAATAACAGTCGGGTTACTAGAGGGACCTACACTAAGTCGATGACACTTCTGGAAGGTGAAACCGATTATGCAACTAATGAACATCAATGTTAGATTACCCTGAGGTGAAAGAAATAATGTCTCCAATAATCAAAAAATTGTAATTTTATTTTCCTTACAATCAATACCGTTGCAGTTGTGGCAACTCTCACTCATTACAAGAACTCACAGTGTAGGTGGAGGAGTCTCCAGCTCCTACCGTTCTTAACTGGTACAATTACAGCTTTTAGTTTTAGAAGTGCAGGCATAAAACACTAATTTGTGTCCTTTGGAGAATTAGTGTTCGTAAAAATCTCTGTTCTTATTGTTTGAAGTACTTTTGTACTGAGGTGAAAAATCTTAAAAATAAATTTTGATACATAATTCTTTATTTGATCTAAAATTTTAATTTGTTAAATGCTGAAAATATCAATTTCAATAAATAGCTGCAATGAATTTAGAAAATCAGTAAAACCTCATTTTTATTAATGTACAAAATCTTAAATCTCAATACAAATGTGTTTTTGATAGGTTGACAAATTAGATTTTGCATTCAAAACGCATCCAGTTTAAAAAATTTCAATAGAGATTAATATTTAGATTACATATATATATATATGAAAAAATTATAACAATGATGTTTAAAGAATGCATATTGTGAAACAACTGACCATAATACTTCAGGAACATACTGAGTGATTTCCTTTTATTTCATTCAAGTTTGACGAATTTTCCCCAAGGAAAAGTTTAACCCTGTTTTGAAAACATCATAGATATAAATAGTAAAATTATTTAACTTGATGCTCCTCAGTATAAAAATACCCAGAGAATCCAAAATACATTCTCACTAAGCTATTCACTAAGTATAAATATATATTTGAATAAAATAAATGAGTATCAAATAGATATATCAATATCATAACTATTTATAAAATAGGACTACTGTTTTATAGTAGTAGCTTTAGTTATGAATTTACACCAATAAATAACATAATACAAGTTGCCTACAGTCCTTTCAAAAGGAACTTTTCTAAAGATATATGTAATTTGTTTTATAACACAGGGGGCACACGGAGATTCTACAGTAGCCATAAACTACATCTAACTATTATGGAATAAATTTACATACATAAATTGCCATATAGCATTATTATTCTAATCCAACTGTTTGGATTAGAACATGTGAACTGCTTACACTTACTCAAGTGTACATGGATAATATAACGCTTTTGGAAACACTCATCAGATGTTGACATTGCAGGTCTTCTTAGATTACATATTTTAGGCGTTGGTCTGCCACTGAAACCAAATTTTTTTTTAGATTAGACTAGTTATATGGTTCAATATTAAATAGTAATATTAACCCTTTGAACTCCAGACTTTTTTTGTTTGTTTTTTTTTTAATTTAACAATGTGAATACGTCCGAATGGCAGCAATTACTTTGCAAAGCTGACAAAAAGGGTGTATACCTGCTGTAATACGCACCTAGACTTCTTCTAAACAATAAAAGGTGCACTATGGCGACTTATAGTCGCCAACGGAGTTACAAAGGAATTTACCATGTCGACACATTGTCGTCAACGGAGTGGAAAGGGTTAAAGATGCATTCATAGCATCAGATGAGTAGATTTGTTGAACTTTTAGCTTGTAATTCTCTTCATTTATATAAAAAAGTATTAATGCATTACTTATTTAATGTAAAATGATGATCAGGTAATGGTAATATATCCATACAATGAAAGTAACAATCAATTTTTTTATTTTGTACAAAGACTTATCTAATAGGATATGGATTTCAAAATATATTATAATATATTAATTTCACAAAAAGAGCCTTTAAACTGCTGGAGTCCACTTGTCTCAATGCACTGGTCTCTAAATCTCATGATGGGCCTGACTTCTGTCTGATAATTTACATATAGCGACAAGCAAAGTTCAATCTTATCAGTTATATCAAATTTAGGGTCAAAATACATTAATAATTAATTATTTAACAAACAAGTAAAACAAAAGACCTGTATTACTTATTCTTACATTCACCTTCACTTTTTTCATCAGTATGATTTAACACTTTGTGATCGGGAGCCGCATAAATGCGTTCCTCGCTGCTTGACGCTAGGAGTCGGGAGACGCATTTATGCGTTTTGCATAGACTGGCGGTGGGGTACAGCAAACGGATGAACGCTCGCTTTACCCGAGCAGGTACCGGTACCGTATCTTTTGCCAGCTGTTCACAAACATTCGACCACTTGACGACACAAACAAATAACAAACTATTTGAGACCATGGTCATAAAAAATAACGGTAAACTATACACAACAGAACACAATAGTTATTACTGCAAACTAAATATACAGAGACTCTCTCCCTTATTTCAGTAACACTATTTTCATTAAGACGTGTCAATTTCGTATTCCTGAATTCATAGTGCTTTTGTAGAATATTTTTTATTCAAAAATTATTGAAAGTTTTACGCAAAAATCCCAAATGTTGTGTGTTGGTGAAAAAACATAAGATTTGTCGAACTGTAACAATAATATTTTTTGTTTTTGTTTTTGAAAGTGGTTTTAATTTTTGGAAGTGGGAGTGAACTGATAAAGATAATTTTATTATAATAACCCAGTGAACATGGAACACGATACCCATGATAGTGATGAATTTTATGCTGACAATTTGTCCAATTATTCGTGCGAAAGCGACATTGAAGATTGTTTTGATAACGAGAGCGACAATTCTAATGAAGATGTCCCTCTCCCTACGACTTTTTCCCGGAGGAGAATTTCAAGTACATCTAGCTCAGATTCTGATGATATCGAAGAATGGTCATTGGCAGACAATCCATCGGTCTTGGAAGGGTTTTTGGGACGACCAGGAATAAATACCGAAAATATTCCAGATAGTGTAGCGGATGCCGTCAATTTATTTATACAAAATGTGTGTAATTTTGTGTACAAAACATGTATGTATAATAAATAAATAAAGCAATTATTTTAAATTAAGACACTATAAGTTTTTTTGAAAAATACCCAATAGTTCGAAAGATATGGCTATTTTACAGAAACTGTAATTTGAGACGTATTTATTAAAAAAACCCCCCCGATCTCAGCCCGTACGTGACAAAAAAATCACCCGATCACAAAGTGTTAATAGAAATGTGAACATTTAATTGTTTTGTTTTTCTTTTATGATACCTATAATGATTTTTTTAATAATTCGACTATTAATAACGAGGAACTAAGTCCCATTAGAACATTTGTGCACACAAGTTGCCAACCAATGCAGAGATCTGAAGGACCTTCCAAAAGTATCGCCTTCTAAGACCCGAAATGTACAATTCTATTCATCCATGTTATGTGGCATTTTGGATTGTCGGAAAACCTATACCTGGATAATAACCGCAACCTGGATTGCCAGGAATATCCATATCTCTAAAAGAGTAGCAGTCTTGGCAGTCCAGGGAGGGCTTGCCAGGGGGAGAACCTCTAGGAGTGATAAGCGTTCACACCCACCCATTCCTAGGGGGTGCTTCATTGCTTCCAATAGCTTATATCAAACAACCACAGTTGCCCACCAAGCACCTGTACCTGTGTTAGATACTGTGTGCTTGCGGTTCCAACAGTCGGGTTACCTTAAGAGTGGGAGGTTGTGCAGAATTCTCTGCCTGGTCGCGTTCCATGTCTATCTGCCTCTGCTGCTTTTGACGAAGCCTCTCGACATCTTTAATGCCGCGACTTTCATTCTCCTGCCGCCGCTTTTCCGCCGCCTCCATCTGGCGACGTCGCCGTGACTCCTGAAATGCCAATGTTACGTCTCAATGCAGACAACTGTAAAGAAACTGTTTTTTTTATAGCATTAGCACTAAGCACAAAATAATATTTCTAACCGACAGGGGCATTTTCCAAAACAACTTGGGTTAAATACTATGAATAATCAACTTTTATTTTATTCATTTAACAACTTTTATAAAAACATAATTAAAAAAAAGCTGTGGATTCAAAACAAAAAAAATTACAAGACACTAAGCCATATTTCACTTATCTATTTACTTGAGTGAACGACTGAATAATTTTGAAATAGTTTATGGTGACTTCAAGCTATAGCTGAATGATTTTGACTATTAAGAATGGTATATAAATCTTTGGAAATATATATATATATATATATATATATATATATGTATATATATATTTTTTTTTTCAATAGCTTACTAATATTAATACAATTTTCAGTTTATAATTTCAGTTATATAATTAAAAGCTTTCAATTTAGAAATCAAATGATAAACTTACTTAAAACATCATCAGTCACGGAAAAGTATAAAAGAAAAACTCAGCATATGGATACTACGAATCATAAAATTATATCAATGATAACGCATATGAAAATAAATTAATATATGAATCAGAATTTTACCTTTAAAAATATCATTGTAATCATCGTGCGCAAGAAAATCAGCCAAAACTCAATCGGAAGCAATTAACCTGAAGATTAGTGTTTTTTTTAAAACTATTTAAAACAAAAACACGAGCAGGAGGCGGCGACCAGCTTATGGCCGGGCAGCTCCGAGCTGGTCCTGGTCCCCGCGCAGCTCGGAGAAGCGATCGATAAGGAGGGCGGCCGGCGCCCGACGAGTGCCAATACGAAAGTACCGGCAACGCGCTCCACTGTCGCCAACGTTGGGATCCTCGGCACTCACGCATCATAACAGAATAAACAAAGTACTCATTTCGTTTACCAAGTCTGGCATGGGAACTTCTGGCGTGGATCCTCGGAAACATGAACTACACGATCCCATACTATTGTAGTAATGATAACATCTATAAAATCAAAAATTCCAACTAATAAATGAGACACTGACGTTTGAAATATAAGTTTAGTAATTTAGTATACCGAGAGTCAAAAAGAATCTATTTTAGCAAATGTCACTTTAGTTCATAGTTATCCTTGAATAGAAAAATCAAACGATTTTTTAAAACGCTGCACGATAGCGACTTATTTTTGTTTGAATAAAAAATAAAAACAAATATGATTGTCACGTTGAATCTTGCAGTCTGAATTTGACGGGCCGCCATTTGCGACCATTCGCGGCTAACCTCCCGTAGTACTTCTGAAAGTCGGCCAGGAAAAAGGAAAATGCTGTCTCGCCTGGCTCTTCGTCCTTGTGAGTAAATCTGATTTATAAATTCTGTGTGCAACGTATAGATTGTTCGATTAAATTGTAAATAATGTTTAAAAGAATAATGGATGAAAATTGTGTTCTTGCGTATTTAGAATAAATTTATCCCGTTTATGTAATCACTCAAAGATATCGCACAAAGTCTGACACCCTGGGTGAATTATTGTAATATTTTTTTAAACAAGTGATGTAATTACTTTTATTAATATCTTATTCGAATAGTTTGTGATAGTCGATCTTTTAATTGCATATTCCAAATCTCGGTGTTCAAACAATAACCTAAAAATGTTTTTGGTCCCTATGTTATTTGTCAATTGATTTTATTCCACTATGATGACAATTTCTAGCTGCCTTTTTAGTCTGCCGTATTTTAGCCTATCGAAGATAAATAATGGCAAATGACTTTAAATACCAAAATGTTGCGTATCGAAAGAAGTATGCTTCTTTTCTGAAAATAATTTAAATATGTTTGATTTAAATTATGTATAAAATTTTAAGAAATAAATCTTGCAGCGACATGCTTAGACTTGTAGGCTTTTATAAGGTTTCGACTGCTGTCATTTTTCTAGTTTAATCAACAAAAGCTTTCCTTTCATCACTGCACGTCATAAGCGTGTAAAATATTTTTTTGAAAAAGGAAAATTTGATAATGATAAAAATATGTTTTCTTTTATACCTAAATTGTCTGATATCTTAGAAACATATAAATTATGACATATGTTCGACAAGTTTGGTATTGTGAGACAGCATGTAAATCATCAATAAAATCAACATGTGGAAAAATCATTTATTTAAAATATTAAAATGGAATTCCACCAAATACTCTGTCAAAAATGACTATATTATGTATAAGTAATGACGAGCTCAGATCAATTTAAGTTGTACATTAGACCAACAGCTGCGTCCTGCCGTGGTGTTGGCACGCGGAGCATCCGATGCCGTGAGCCAGAGAGATGAAGTGAACTTCCCCCGCCCCGTCCGTGGAGAGCCGGGCAAGGTCCGTATGGGCTTTATTCCTGAAGAATGGTTAGTATCCAGGGGCTGAATAAATTTCTTACCCATCAAATTCAAAATGGTTAATTACTTAATATTATCCAATGGTTTATATTTCATCGAAAATAGTGTTCACTATTGGTATAGTAGGGGGTATTTACTTCATCCAATCTTTTTTTATATGCTCCAGACATTGCTATCTGACTTTAGTAGAAGGATGACAATAATTAATAAATACCAATAAATTGATATTCAGCAAGAGTTCTCTGATGAAACGGATCTGCATTGTATTCCTTATTGAATGAAGATTTTGTTTTCATTGATACAATATTTTTTTATTAATACACCTATACCTCGCTATACGGCCGGTCGTTATACGGCCTTTCGCTATAACGGCCCTTTTCAATTATGGCACGTATTCGATATACGGCCTAAAATGTTTCACTATAACGGCCAAAAAAACTTTTTTTCGATGTTATTTTGTTTACGAGCGTTATTCAGTGTGCTCATAGAGCGGCCGGTTTAGACTTGTCTGTGAGTGTTTTGTGTACATATTTATTACTGATTGTTACAAATTAACTGGAAAAATTGGAAATAATTAGGAACATTTTTGGTACGTAAGTACATATGTATGTATATACAAATTAAAAAATTTGAACATACATACATACGTACATATATACAAAATTAAAAAAAAAGTTTTTTTTTTAATTTTTAAAATAATAAGTCGCACATGGTTTATATTTAATCTTTTAATTTCAATTGAAAAAAAAACTTTTGAATGTTTAGGACTCTTGTAAAATGGACCAGATGAATCTCCAAATTCCTACACTTCAATCGGAAAAACAAATATTTATTATATTAATAGTAAATTTATAAGAAATAAAAATATATTTTATTCGGAAGAAGACATGTATCAAACTTTTTGCATTTAAATTTTTTCGATTGGTGCAGTAGATTTTTCGCAAAACGGACTAGAAAATGATCAAAAAAACTCGATTATGCGACCTAGACCCTTAACCAACAAGGCTTTGCTAATTTTGGATAATGCACCAGGGCATCCTACTAATTTGTCCGAGTTATCTGAAGATTCCATGATTGAGTACCTTCCGAAAAATACAACAGCTCTGATCCAACCAATGGATCAGGGTGCAATAGCCACTTTTAAGGCATATTACCTACGCCGAAATTTCCGACAACTTATAAGGAAAACCGATGGTAAAACTTCAATTAAAACATTTTGGAAAAACTATAACATCAAAGATGCTGTTGACAGCATCAGTGAATCATGGAAGGAATTAAAATTAACAACAATGAAAAAAATATGGCCAGAATGTATAAAAAGTGTTACATATTTAACAAATTTGGAACCGATCCCATTGAATTTGTATTAGAATAATTGATTCATTATACGGCTTTTCGGTTAGCGGCCAAGTTTCGTGGAACGTATCTAGGCCGTAAAGGGAGGTATAGGTGTATTTGATTATTTTCATTTCCCAATAAAGTTCTGATTAACTTTTAATAATTAGAACTAGTTTTGTTTCACCTAATTTTAGTACTAAAATTATCCAAACTGACTCAAAAAGAGGGACTCAATCCTATACATGGCATTATATCCTTCAAATAATATTGTAATACCTTGTAATCGTAAATCTTTTTATGTTGAAGATGTTAGTGTCACAGCGTGAACAAACCAGATTTCTATGGGCTAGTTAAGATTAAAAAATAATTATATCTTTTACACAATTCATACTTTAATGTACTTTATTAAGATGTAAAAAAATAGCTTCTTAGACATTTTAACTATTTTCTCCGATCACCTCAATCGTATAGTTGCTAACATTTATCTTGACATGGTATTACTGTAAATCATATATTTTTATTTTCCAGGTTTGTATTCTTTCATAAGAAGACGGGCGTGACGGGACCGTACATGTTCGGTGTGAGCTTGTCCACATACCTTGTCAGCAAGGAAATCTATGTGATGGAGCATGAGTACTACTCTGGCCTGTCCATCCTTATCATGGTCGTGCTGGCCACTAAGAAATTTGGACCTGCCATCGCCAAGTGGTGCGACAAGGGAGTCGATGTGAGTTAACAAACTTATGTTACATTTGGGGAAATTGATTTTATTCAATCCTATTTAAATAATTTATTTTATCATATTTAAATTGAATTTATTTATACAGTGCAATGTACATTCATCAAATTTGTCATTTCACATTATTATAGTTTCGAAAGTAAAAAATTGTTTGAAGATAAAAAAAAATATATACAATTTTTTGAGGACTCTGTGCGCTTTTGACATTATTCACTACAAAGCAAATATGATACAACAATCACAAAATTATCTATAAACTAAAAAAACTAAATTAAAATGGCTCATATAACAATGATTTTGAAAATATTTTTATTTATTAGCATTTATATATTATTGATCCAATTTAAAAAAGGAGTCAAAATCATTGTCATGAGGAATAATAAAATCCAAATTATTTGTAAATATATTGAATAACCATTTGATAATTCCAGGAAATAGAGAATAGCTGGAATAAGAACCGTAACGATAAGATCGAGCACCTGGAGACTTCTGTGAAAAATGAGAAAACAGAACAGTGGCGTGCCGATGGGCAGAATCTACTCATCGAAGCCAAGAAGGAGAACGTACTCCTTCAGCTGGAAGCTGCTTACCGTGAACGCGCCATGACTGCTTACCAAATGGTCAGCAGAACTAAATTGATTCTTAACTTTCTTCTTGCTTTGAAATTACTCATGCTATTTGGACTTTGATTAATTTTAACTGTCAATCAAGAAATATTTTTCTTCTTTTCAAAGTTACAATTAACTTTTATTTTACATGTAACCTCCCAAAAGCCTATTGGAGTGGTCAGTCAGAGCTTTGGCCTGAATTTTCAAAATGACGTTAGTAGGTGATGTTAGTGCTAGAAATTTTGACTATAGATAATATATCCTTATAAGGCTGTTGCTGTGCATGTTCAAACCTATTGAAATTCAATAACTTAATGTAAATGCTGCAAATTTTAAAAATATAATTCCCTTTAAAAGATATTGTTGATGTTTCACTTAGCCTTAATCAATATTTAATTGGGTATTTATCAATAATTTTTATGATTCCAGGTGAAGCACCGACTGGACTATCAAGTAGAGAGACAAAACATTGACCGCCGCATCTCTCAGAAGCACATGGTGAGCTGGATCGTAGACAACGTTTTGAAGTCTATCACCCCTGATCAGGAGAAGGAGACCCTCAACCGCTGCATCGCCGATCTCGGAGCCCTTGCTGCCAAGCGCTGATTCTGTAGAACCCTCAACTTTAAATCTAGTAGTAATTTATAATTCAAATGTGGTACAGATGGATGTTACTTGTAAATAAAATGAATCAGCTGATATGTTACATTGTTCATGGAGAATAAATACGTGAGAAACTGATTATTAGATTTTATTTATTTGGTATGTTTTAACTCGCAGCCTGCCTCATTGGCAATGACAGCCTGAGGGGTGGTTTTATATCAAAATATATTCCATATTAAAAATAATTTTGTTGCATAGAATAAATAAAATGAACATTGGTATTTTAAAAACATTATTTTATTATGATAATTATTGTTAATTCTTTGTATATAATATACATACATTAATAAGTTCTCCATTAAAAAACATAAATTTTACAACAAAAAAAATGGGTAGAATTTTATTTGTTCAAATCTTCATGGCATATAAAAACAACTGATTGGTGTAGAAAGCATCTCTAAAATGAATGCTTAGGAAGCCGGAAGAACTCAACGCACAAGGAATCTCTGCTGTAGGAGGCACAGTGTTTCAGGCCTTTGCAGCATGCATCAACTTTTACATCAAAATTGATTTTTTTTCCTATTTATACAAAAATACACTATATTTTTGGTGTTAGTTTTCATAAACAAATACCTCAAATAAATAAATAAGTATATATAAATATACATATAGTAATAATTCCGAATGTACCTTATTATATATAAATAAAATGAGAAATGTATCGATACAGAAAACGGTATTGAAATTTAAGTTACAAAATAAAAATAAATTTTCTGCAGAATGCAAAATATTTTTAGAGGATCATGATCATGGCAGCAATATTGAATATTACAGTAATGTATTACAATAATGTATAGGACCACTACTAATAATAATTAAGGTACTTGATCATCTCCAGGTTACATAAACAAATTAAATTTATGTTTATTAACTATTGTTTATGTTGCAAACCTGTATTCACTTGTGATTGTTACAATTACTGAATTCTACAAAATATTCAGGATCTTATTGAATGTAAGTACACTGGAAATTTAGATATTGCACGTGGTATCTCATTAGCTGTGAGGTAACTTCATACATATAGCAAATCCAGCCAAGTTTTGGCACTAATTTATTAAAGGAAAATTTTCCAATGCTCGTATCGTATTAAAGCCAATTTTTTAGATAGCAAATAATATCCTTAGCACCTTATATTAGCAGAATATAAGACATTTCAGAAACAATCATAAAATGCAAATTTGGTGTTATCTCTTTTTAGTAAATATACATAAAATCTCTGGTAATATATTCAAATTTTATAATTATTCAAGTTACTCAGTCAATTGATGTTATCAATATTTTCAATATTTAGAAACATTCCCTCTTGTTCAGCTCCTCGCAAGCTCATCTACTACCCTTGTATAAATATTTCAACAAAACAAAGCCTTAGCATATAGTTTTACAATTATAAAAATCATTTTCACATTTCATAAATAACAGGAATCTCGAGGATGAATAATTTCAAGTGATTTTGTTTTAGCAGCACAGAATCTAAAATATCGCCATTATCCATTGTACGAAGTCACTCAGCACTCGCTGCAATCACACAGAAATTAGTCTAGATGCAAGCAAACAAGTCAAGTGTTTCCAACATCTTCAGCTCTGTTCCAGCCTGCCTCACCTCTGGTCTCTTACACTTCTCTAGTGCTGACTTCAATCTACCCATCTTCATTATTGATATAAAGTATCCCATGACTTACAATTGCACAATGCCTTAACAATAAAAAAAATTACGAAGTTGTGTTTACATTTACAGAATGGCAACAAAATGCATTTAAATGTGAGATGGAATGATGTTGGTGTCATCAGTCAAAGGTACAAATATTGTTAGAAAAATAAAATATAAGTGTGTTGAACTAGCGTTACAATCAATTAAATAATTTTTATCTGCGAGTGGGCCAGAAACCTACACATCAACTAGAGACGGAGAGGTCTAGCATCATTTCAAATGAAAACTACACAAAGTAAAACATTCTGTTGAACATACCTATTAAGTTATACACAATAGACACTTTTATAAAAACAAGATAATAAGAGAAGATATGTAGAGTCACTGTAGGAAATACTTTCCACTAACAATTTGATAATCGTCCAAATTATAACCACGTTCATTCTCTGGCAGCTTCATAAACTGCAAATAATCAACAATAGCTTGCAACATTGAAAATATCTAGAGGTTGAAGAGTCTCATATGCAATACTTTCTACAAACATTAGTATCTTTCGGGCCTGAAAGGCTGTGGAAGATCAAGTTACAGATATGAAAAGTACAACAATAATTAAGGAGCACGGGTGCATTACTTGTACTGGTGTTTAACAATTTGGTCTAAGATTTACATTTTGTAAATCATAAATCTATATTATTTTACTGTATAGAGCTATCAAAAAGTGTACATTCAAAAAATATAAGTGTTATACACCGTGAATCATAAATCCAGCAATAGTAAAACTGTACAAGCCTAATTTATCGTAAATATTTTGTCAAATCATATTTCATAATAACCTTTTAAGTAATTACTGGTTAGACACATTAATGACGATTAATAATAAATTGTACGTAAATACACGAACACACAATGGCAATGGGATATTATCATTATGTTATTCACAAGGGAACACAAATATTACATAATATTATTAATTCAACTGCCGACCCAATAATCTCATCCATAACAAAGTCTTCAGATGCGCATTCGACAGGTGAATACAGTTCAATGAAGCGTTACATTTGAAGATTTTCATTACTGCAAGATTATTTTTAAAATGCTCACCACATACTGGAATAGAAATAAACAATAAATTATATAATCTGGGAGCCGAGAAAGAGAAACGCTCTGCGACACTTGGCTGCATACAAATTAATGTTGTACCTTAGAGGATAAAGTAGGGGAATCAAAATATACACTTGCTTTACAATAATAATGAGATAAATAGACAAAACGTTATATTTAAAAGGCATTGAATATATCAAATTAGAATAAAATAAAGTAAGTCCACTTAGTAGAAAACTGACCAGATAGATATCCAAATGTGATGACCAAGCTTCATCCCGTAAGGTACAGTATGACTGCATGCTCATAGAATATCTTTATCAAAAATTAATTGTTACATATTATTATTGACTGTTATCAGATTATATGTAAATCTCAATGTCCATACTGTAAGTTCTGAAATTAGTAAGAAACATATTTATGTAAAAAAGAAAGACTAAACTTGGCCCCGAGCTGCACTCTAAACAATCACTCCCTCTACTTTATGCACATAGAATACTAAGTACAAAATGTACTTATTCAATACAAAAAATAAAATAATTCCACCCGTTTGTGTCAATTGGAACTTATTTATCTATTGCATTTGTTTGCGATTTTCGTAGACACACAGTTTTTGAGGACACCTAATAGCAAGAGAGCAATCATAAAATAAATTAATTTTAGATAATATTGAATTAGTGGCAGTTGACCATATTTGTAACAACAGAGTTGTTGTTCATGTTGCACTGATGTGTTTGTAACAATTGCCTCAATATCGGGTTCTGCTTAGAGTCTGTTTACATTTCACTGCTCGGATCTAATCACTTGCAGTAAAATTTGTTAAGTTTATTATATATTTAGAGCGCAGACACGGTGGGTTAGGGGTCGAGTTAGGTTAAACAATACAGCACTTCTGCTTGCTCTTGCTCTTGTGGTTGGGTTTTAGGAGAGGCCGCTCCGAGAGCTGAAAGCGTCGCACCACGCGGACCAACTCGTGGAAGGCTTGGTCTACATTCATTCGCAGCTTGGCACTGCACTCAATGTAGGGAATTTTCAGCTGACGAGACAGCTGCTGTGCTTCTTCTAGAGACACCTGAGGAGAGAATAAAACAAGTCTAGCATTCGATTTCTAGAGGTCGAAATTGTATTGCTTTCTTGAACTGATTTGAGACCATAGTAAGGAAATAAACCTTGAAATCATGAATGGTACTTGAAGAAACAAGGATGACACTACCAGATTGCATGAGATTGATAAATTAGAAGCCCGCTTACTTACTTAAAAGGCCAAATCTCAGGCCAAACATGTTTATGAAATTAATCCATTTGATACAAATGTGATGATGAAATACAAACTGTGGAAAAAATGTGGAAAAATCACAAAATATATTATCACAATCTTTGAGATTCTCTTGTAGATCCTAATAAATGACAACTACAAGTTTCAAATAAATATAGCCAGAGAACAAGGCATTACAAATGGAATTATTTTAAGTGAAAAAAAAAAACATTTATCATACCAGTCTTTGGTGGTCAAGGTCAGACTTGTTTCCGACCATCAGCATGGGGAATTCGTCTCGGTCCTTGACTCGCAGGATCTGGCGGTGGAACTTGTACATCTCCTCGAAAGAGGCATGATCGGCCACCGAGAACACCAGCAGGAAACCCTCTCCTGAACGCATGTACTGCTCTCGCATCGCCGAGAACTCCTCCTGCCCCGCTGTATCCAGAACTAAATAGAACCAAGACTTGTAGCAAGGCATAATGCGGTTTTTTCTTTATTAAATCAGCCCTAAAAATTGGCTCATCCATCTAAATACGATTGAATATAAGAAAATATTTGGTAATTAACATGGTAAAGAAAATCTTCCAGGACATTTTATGACTAATTGTATACCAAGTAATTGAATGCAGATAACATAAGTTAGCATCAACTGGTATATAAAACTTGTGAAAAACTATTTGCTGAATAAACCAATGGAAACTGAATCCATATTATAATAAGGATGTTACACTGACAGGAATCAGTGTAAAGTACCTAATATTGCAATATTTACTCCTCATGTCTAAAAATAGACTTGACATCATTGAATTTAAGGAGAATTTGAAACTTTTATTATTTGGAAAATTAACTCATCCTCTTAAAATATACATACTGAATAAGTGCTTTATTTCAGTATCTAAAATTTGTAGTTGAAATTTCCTAGATAAATACAAATGTAAAAAACATTTAATTATAATTTCTATGCAAAGAAATAAACATTATAAAATATTGAATGGGATATATGTAAAAACAACTATTGGCTAACTATTGGATGGATGTTGGTTAAAAAGTGTTATTTTGATTACTCACTATCCAGTTTAGCTGGTAAATCGTCGATGACACATTGTTTGGTGTAAGAATCTTCAATGGTGGGGTCATAGTCAGTCACAAAATAGCTCTAAAACAGAAAATTACCTTATTATGGGTGCGTATGTCATCTCCCAAAACGATCAAACAGTGGGCGAATATATTGTGACAGATTTAGGCGTTAGACCTTGAGATACAGACAGATGCAAGGTAATAATACTATTTCGGTAAAATGGAAAGATTCATATGCAATATTTTCAATTAGGTCAAAATTGAATGATTTTTAAATTTTGATAAAATTGAATATTATAGAAATTAAGTAATGTAAAAAGAAGTCTGTAAAACCATCAAATTGGATGATTTACGTGGGCGTAACTTTTGCATAACCTACAGATGTTACTCACTTGAATGAATTGTATTGTAATTGCAGATTTTCCAACACCACCTCCACCGACGACCACCAATTTGAACGTTTGTGCGTAATTTTGCCTTTCACCCTGTCGTGACATTTTAAAATAACTTCAATTTCTAAAACAAAAAACCTAACAATACCAAAACTAAACAAGAATGACATAAAAGGCAGCAACAGATATCGACATTTCTGTTACTGTGTGGCACTATACAAAAAACAAAAATTATTCTCTGCATATGGAAAATTAAAAACCAAACCATTGTCTCTCGCGAATACTTATGATTATAAATAACAAAAGTAACTTTAATTTTTTAAAATATTTTATCATTTTTGAAACTTTTTAAACTACTGCTTTCTGTAAAACCATAATATTCAATCTTTTATATTTGTTAATTTTTGTTATATTTTAACAGCCCTTTCGACGAAGAAGAATTTATTAGTATGGTGATAAATGTCAACATCGGAGGTAGGACGATTAGAATAAATCAACAAAAAGCTACTTTAAACAATTTTTGCAGTTTGCTTCAAATAATCTGGTTACTAGTGGCTATACACATTAACTCAAACATCGACGGTGTTTGAATTCATTTGCAAGTAAACTATTTCATTTTTTAATTAATGTACATATTTACTTTATACCGGGAGCCGGTTTCATTTCGTAGTTTATCTTTGCAATGTTTAGTGGGTTTTTATCAATATACGTTTCTTAATATTGTTTTAGGATGATTAAAATCACGGCTCTAAACGAAGAATCAGAGAGTGAGGATAGCGAGACAGAAGAGGGAGTGACGAGGGAGGCATTAGAAGAGATTGCTTTGCAGCAATATGCCAAGACTCTCGAGCTACAGAGGAAAGGAAACACCAAGCAGGCCCTGCAACTGCTTGAAGACTTACTCAATACGGAGCTTCTGCACGAGGTCAACAAGCCCGCTGTCAAGGATCACGTGTCACGGCCTTTGCTGAACTTAAAGTACCTGTGCTTCTGCAATGTTGCGGCTTTATCAGCCGAGTCAGGAGACAAATGTGCAGCAGTAGATGCATACCTGAAAGCTTCACAACTAGATGATACCGACGTCACTCTTTGGTTTAGGCTAGGAAAAATGAGTTTGGATATTGAAAAGTTTGATTTATCTCTTTTTGCTTTTCAGCGTGGCGTTAATTGTAATCCAAAGCATTGGCCATGCCTGGATAACCTTGTGACTTTGTTATTGGGTCTGCGAGATTACACTGCTTGTATTGTGACTATTTACGACGCTCTACAGTTTGATTCTGATTACATGCGCGGTAGAATCTATAGAAGGCACATTTTTATAGATTATCCCTATATTCAAGAATATCTTTCTACCATAAATCCTCTCTACAAGTGGACGCCAGCAGATGATGAAGATATTAGCTCTGAAGAATCTGAAATGTTAATAAAGGAGGCATATGCTATAAATGAAATTTATACTCAGCAGATAATAGACAATAATATTGTGGAAAGACTACCAATACTTAAATTAAACAAACCCATTGAAAAGGAGACTTGGCTCTCTTTGGGAGAGTCACTCACGGATATGCACAAATACATCACAGAGCAGAGCTTAAGTCATGCTTGTGTTGTTGATATATTTCAACATGAAAACAATACTATCTCTCCCATACTTGAATCCATGGAAGTAAATGCTTTTCAAACAGAACCTCCTGTCAGTATTCTTGCCGAGACTTCAAATATAGAGGAAAAGGTAGAACCTGAGAAACTAAATGAAGACTTGCCAGAGAAACAGATGAGTGAACTTGAAAAAATTGACATGGAACAAGAGACATCCCTCATACAGGATGCTAATAAGTCCAGCAACGAAGGAAAAGACAAAAAAAATGCAACTCGGAGAAGAGGAAGCAGCCTTAGCTTTCTGGAGCAATGGGAATGGTGTACTAAACGTAGGTCTTCAAGAAAGAAGATTAGCAACCAACCTAGTAGGGCGGATGAAACTATTTATGATACACTTAAGCGGCTGATACCGGCACATTTATTGTCAGAAGAAATCAAGCAGTCGAGCGACAAACAAACCAAAGAAATTAAGGCTGAAGACTCTATGGACACCATGGACTTGTACAAACTGTTTGAAGAAAAAGAAAAAACAATTTCCGATTTGTCACCCGCAAATCAACTGGAGAAAACAGAACTTTACTTTAATACCGAAAAGGAAACTGCAGATGTGCAAGCTTTCATCAAAAAATATTCTGAGAGGCAGTGCGATATCATCACTATGGTAGATGATTTTGTATCAATACTATCCAAGATGTGGGATATTGAATGGCCGCAGAAGCTTGGAGCTGTTTACATGAAAGCTAATGACTGCTCCAAACAACATTCTGCTCCTCCTCTTGGCTACGGGTATGACGAGGAAACCAGGAACTATGTGCACGTTAATTTGCTTCACCTGGAAATCTCTATTGACAAATTACTAAGAGTAAATTCGAAGAGTGAATTGTTAGATATGGAACTGATAGAGGTCTTAAAAATGATGCTTTCTAAAAGGGAATTCATGGGTGAAAATTCTCTAAATTTCATAGTAAGATATCTCTGGGCCAAATGCCATACGCTTCTTCTTGGTGACCAAGTAGAGTTTGCTTTGGACTGCCTTTATCTTATAATGTACGAACTAAAAGACTTACACGAGCAAGGAAACGTCTACTCTCTTCAGGTCCCCAACTTCACTACCAATCCTACCATCAGCACTGCTCACTGCACCGATCTACTCAAAGCACTAGAGAGAAACAAAGAACTTTCTACCGTCATGAGTCTCTATGAGACAGAAAAGTATCACGAGGTGCTCTCAATTCTGCAAGGGTCCTTTCTACACTGTCAGGCGCAGGCCGCCCGACAGGAGTGGGGGGGGATGTCACTGGACTGGGCGGTACAGTTGGTCACACTTCTTGAGACTCTGTGGGCCCTGCAACACAGCGAGCAGTGTTTTGTATGGGCCGCCATGTGTCTGCATGAGGCTCTCAAGCACTACCTCCTTTGCAGTCCGGGAGACACTCATCATGAGAGGTGGGCTCTTACTGTGGTGAAAGTTCTCGTAACCATTGAACATATTCTTCAAAAAGAAGGCAGCTCTTATCTTGAAATATTGCCTGAAAAAGCCTTAGCCAAAATGGTGCAAGATATTGTACAGATTATTGTCCATCAGCTTGAGGACTCAAATGGTTCTCAACAGATGGCTCTAGACACAGTAGTGCCATGGATTCTGCTACATTACATTTTTCAGCGAGAGGAAGACTGCGGCCGTGTGAAAAAAACCATTTGCGAGGAAGACGCCGTCGAGAGAGAAGAAATTCCGGCTTCGCTCATGATCTTGTTTACGGCCCATGATTATCTCGGAAAGAAAGGGCGGTGCTGCAGTGATGAAGGTCACTTGTTATTTTTCAGTTTGAATGCTGTGCTTCCACGCCTCAAGTCCCCAGCCCTGATTTCAGTGGCTAAGGGCATCAGTCAGTGCCTGGAGCAAAACGTCTTTTGCTTGTTCGGACACCCAGCTAAGAAGACAAAGCTGCGTCACCTATACGATCATAATGCGATTCCCTTCAAGCTGGACTGGAAACGGTCACAGCAAATATTTGAACTGTTCAGGCCAGATGAATTACCAGAATTTGACTCGTACCGACTAGGCTCCATATCAACAGACACTGAACAACTCTTTCAGAGAATGCTGTCTCTCCTTCCCACTGACTGTAATCCAGCCCCTTACTATGCTGACGTCATTTCATTCATTGAAAACAAAAAAGACAAGCTGCCAGATGTGGATATAACTCTTCCTTTCAAGATGCGTGACATTTACTACCTGCTGGCTGATTTTTATTTAAAGAACAGTGAGACGGTTAAAGCTCTTAAGTATTATGCTTATGATATCGTCATCACTAAAAATAGATTTGATTCATGGGCAGGAATGGCTCTCGCCAGAGGAAGTCTCCTGGAGACTAAGCTAAACTCTTGCGAAACCTTCAAATCCGAGACGGACTACCTCAACAAAGCCGCTGCTGTAGAGTGCTGCTTCAAGAGAGCTTTGGCTGTTGACTCCTCGCATTCCATGCTGTGGATAGAGTATGGCGCCTTTGTGTACGGAGTTCATTCCTTTTGTTCCAGAACGCTCAAACAGGACAGTGAATCGCTCAGCATGGAGAGCTTTGGAGTGCTAGAGACTCGCAAAGAAGACATGCTAGATACGGCCCACAAGTGTTTCGTGTCCGCTCACAAGGAGTGGATGGCCGAATGTGAGGCCGAGGACAAAGGCCCCCAGGATGAGCGTTGGCTACATTACTACATGCTCGGGAAAATATCGGAGAAGAAGAAGGAAGAGCCGGGAAAGTATTTAAGTCACTACATCAAAGCTGGTAAATTTTTACAAGAAAACAATGCAAACTATCCGACTAAAATCAACTACAACAATCCTCAGAATTTGTCTGTAGAAGCCCTAGAAATTCACTATAGGATTCATGCATCCATTTTGAAGTTTATGGAGCAGCATGAAAATAAAATTATTTCAATGACTGACGGAGATGTTTTCAAGAAGTGCTTGGCCGAGTGCGCTGTTGGTCCATTCTCCCTCAAAAAGAAAAATGCTAAAGATTCAGAAAAGGACAGCGCAGAAGAGGTGAATGAGACGTTGATAAAAAATGTAAACCAACTATCCGATGGCCAAATCATTGGGTTGAAAAGGTCACTATCGGATAACAGTGAAAATACAGATCAAGAAGTTAAAAAACTCAAACTTTCTGAGAAGGAACAAAGAGAACTAACAACAGCTGATAAGCCTCCCGAGAGTAGTGTAGAGGTAGTCATCAGAGAAACTATCAAATCTCCAATAGATGAGAATCTTTATACTGTCGCTGAAAATCATCAATCAAAAAAATGCAACATTCAGAATGACCCAAAATCTCACTCAATAGAAGAACTCCCCCCTCCACAAGCATCAGTTTGCGAAACGTTAGATATTTCTAAGCCCGTGACCTCCCAAGAGAGTACTACAAGTACTTCTAGTACCGCCAGTAATTCCAGCAGTGACAGCACCTCCAGTTCAGATGAGTCATCCTCTGACACCTCTCAGTCCAGTCATGAACGTCCTCCAACAGATGTTGAGATGTCGCAAGAACAAATATCTGAAGTCATCGCCACTTGCCTGGAGAGCCTTGAGGATTGCGTCAGTCGATTTCCACAACACTACAAAGCACTCTACAGACTAGCTCATTATCACTTCTATTACAAGAAAGACAAGAACGTGGAGAGGTGCAGAGACCTCATGTTATCGTCATTCACAGGACAGGGGGGAGGAAAGCTCCAAGGCTTATTCTGTGAGAGAAAGAACAGCAACTTTTTTAATGGAATTTGGAGGATTCCTGCAAGTGAAGTAGATCGGCCAGGGAGTTTTGCTTCGCACATGAGTCGTTGTGTGCTCATAACCATGGAAGTCCTTAAGGAGATTGATGACCACAAAACCCTCTTGGACTTATGTCTGCAGCTGCAGCGGACGCCTGATGCTGAAAAAAAATATCTCCGCGACGCTGAACGTGGGGAATGCTCCCAGCAAGCCCTTTCGCTCTGCCTTCGCTCTCTTAAAGGTCAGCTCGCCAAGTTTTCCAGCCAGCCCGATCTGGCCGGTAACCTAACTGAGAGAAAAGCCCTCTCCAACTTGATGCTAGATATCTATCGAGCTTACCAACGAGCTCAGAAGCACCTCAATTCTAAAAGTTCTATGTTTTCTTCCATTCTCATTGAAAGCTACAAGTTATTTTCGGGAAACACAACCAATAGTGAATCTGTCATACTAGATCTCAGCATCAAGCAATGCCAATTCCTAATTACTAATATGAAGCAAATACATACAGCGAGCTCTTCCCAGAACGTCACTCCGTCCATTATTCCCCCTGTTGTTGCACCTCTTCCTAAAAAGAAGAATCATGAACAACCCAAGCAACCTTACCAAGCATTGCCTTCTCCCGCTTTGCATAAGACTCCGGATGTCAGTACTGCCTTCGCTAAGGCCGCATACTCACAAATAGTTCAGTCTCCTTCTTCCTCTTACCTGCCCTTCTTATCCGGAATGGATCCTCTGTTGACTGCCTTGAGTGGGTACGATCATACCGCCGCCGCGCTTTCATACATGTCCAACATGGGCGGATTGGCAGGACTTGCTGGAATGACGACCTCTTCCTATCAAAATGACTTCTTACGACAATTCATGGCTACCGGTCTGGACACCGCTTACATGCAGCAGATGAAGCCATCATATAACCAGAGTTCCGGAATGCCAAAAGGTAAACCGACAAGTCTCAGTAAAACTACTTTAAAATCCACTTATTTGCAAACTACCGCAAATAAACCTACAGCATCTTCCTCTGCAAAACAGCAAAATCAAAACTCAAAATCCAGCATCAAAGTAAAGCCATTCACTGGATACGCTGCCTCTCAAACGGCAACCCAGCCCAAATTGCCCTCCTATTCTGACAAAAATAAAACATCCTCGAATGTTTCTCATTCTGTTCTGAATGTGAAGTCTTCAGAGCATGCAGCTGCCGCTTCTAGTCTGTTATCAATGTCCTCTGCAACAACAGGACAAGCAATTCAAGCCAAACCAGCTCGCACTTCTCTGTCTCCAGCACACACGGTTACCGCAGCAGTTACAGCTCCATCTTTAGTGCATCCAGCTCCAATTCCAGTGCACACAGTCCTGACTGCATCACATACAGCGCTGACCACTGCACATATGCCCCCTGCTACTTACTGCTCATCTCCCGGGACAGCTAAACCTGCTCACATGGCAGCAGCTTCCACCGTCAGCACTACTCTGCATGCCAAGCCTCCCATGCCTCACCAGCAAGTCAGTCCCGGAAAAACTCTTCAAGAAAAATTAGCCGAGCGACAGAAACAGCATCCAGTTACGTCCAAATCTACCATAGTCGGCGATCTTGCGAGGTCGATTGCCAGTACTGCATACTCAGGAAAAATTCCTCCTTCCCTCGTTATCACTAAATCAACCTCAGGAAAGAGCCTTGGTCTAAGTTCAAATGATGAGCAGAAGCACGGCGGCCTTGTGGCGAGGCCGACAAGCCTTATGGATACATCTGAAGTGATAGTGCTTGATGATGATTGAATTACGTTTTGTGTGCATAGTGGCTGTGATGGAGCTTGGGCAATAAGACCGCACCTCGCCACAACCCTGGGTTACTGCTACTTTGAAGATGTCTTTAGCTCATTACATTTTATTTTACAAATAATGTACTGCTATGATTTATATTAAATATTTATTATAAACCTAACATTACAATTATTCATTTGTTGACTGTTTTTCAAAAGATATTTCAACCGTTTTCATTTCGTTTAGTATGGAAGTATTACAGCATTAAGAATTTTATTTTGATTAACATATGCTGTATCCGGCTGCTACAAAACTCTGTACTTATAGAAGTCAGTCAGTGTGAGACTGATGTTCCAACCCAAGCCTAGTGTGAAAAAGTAGGTTATAACCAATAATGGTAATGGAATTAGAAGCCACCGACTGTTTTGAAGAATTGGCAAACCTGAAAAATAAATACACTACAGTTTTGTATTCAGCTTAGATTTTCTTTACTGATTTAAAAAAAAATTACAATAAGAATTTTATATGAGTTCATAGGTTTTGGTGGCTGCTGATTTTTATATAAAGTCTAGGTGTCATGTTTTTTCTTCATTAATGTTTTAAAATTTTCAGGTGTTTAAAATTTATATGTTTTTTATAGGGATTTGAGCGCACCACTCCATGATTAAATGTTGGATTTTTTTTTCAAATCTATAATTTCCTTAAATGTGTTAAATATTAATAAATCATAGAATTCTTACAGCTGTAACCCAAGAAGGTAATATAGATGTAGTAGGAAACTGCAACAAGCCAAAAGAAGTTTCCAACTGTGCTCGACAAGTACCCTCCGTGACTCAAAAAATCTGAAATTAATTAAATTACATATAAAAAGGTTCAACATCAGTTCAAAGTACAGTTTTATGAAAAAGGACTTACTGTGAAAAAAAAACAACTGAAAAAAATGAAGGATTGTGAGTGGAGGAAAGAAAGCATTCAGATGCACGTCGAATGCATATCCCCACTCTACATCTGTACCTTTAGGGTCCTTGAGTAAGTATTTGTTACTTATGTACCTGAAACAAAAGCTTGAGTTGTAAAATGCAGAAGGTCGTAAGAAATATTGTATCATAAAAATAAAAACTGACAAACCAAAAAAAAGTTGCAACTAATATCCCAGCTCCAATGAAATCAACAAATATCACGTACAGAAGAAACAGTAAAAACTGGCCTAGCCCCAGGCCTAACACAAACGCAAATCCTATTGAAGATACTGGAAATAAATGACATATTCATAAGGCTTTGTAAATTAATTATATAGAATATTAAATCCACGGCATGCACAATCAGCGTCACGTTAGTGAGTGAGAGATATTAATCAAGACAAAATATAACCTGTTATAATGTGTATTATGGGTTACAAAATAATAATCAGCTCCCAAGCCGTTAATACAATACAAAAACATCATCATAGTTTAAGAAGCCCAGTATCTCTAAAAGACCTGGTATATGACTATAAAAAAGCTAATAATTATATCTGATTTTACATTATTTTTACAAGTGTAGTAATTAAAAATATACTAAATCTACTATAATAATAGCCATTGTGTGTGTGTGTGTATGTTTCATTTCTTGCTTCTCTATAGAATATCTTAAAAGATACAATGCTGATTTTTTGCACGTAAGTTTAGTAAATTTTTCCGCAGCTATGTGTCGAATTTCAAGACGATAGGATAATATTTTCATTCATAAACTAATTTAATAAAACTAAAAAATATACTTTAGCGAGTTTCAATACGTACGAATTATATGATTCTGTTGTTCACCGCGAGAATTTCAAATTTAGAACTTTTACAAAAAAAACAAATTTTGATGCTTCTTAGAAATTTCCAGTTTATGTCAGTTTGACACAAGTACTATCTTAATTTTTTTTATCGAAATTGCGTTAGAAATTATTTATCACATCATTAATAACTCAAAATGCCTCCTAAAAAAATAACACTGTCTACGCACAGCAAACGTAATTCAAAAAGAATTGCACAATTGAATGTGATAAAGACTGCATCAAATAAAGAACAGTGCAGTGAAAGTAATGCGTTGTTAGTGACACGAAATGTGACAATTGTCAAGCAATGAATTGGAAGGAAAACTTGAGCAGCGTCTTCTTAAAATTCGAGTACGTGCATCGACCTCAAAAAGATACTGATGCACAGCGAACGCTGCGTTTGTCTTAAAAGCGATTGTGTGTATCCACATCGAGACAAACAGAAACAATAAGACAACTCACACAGGAGCGTTTGATAGCGATTACTGCACACAATTGTGGATTAATGAGTGACCTCTCGATTCTGCAATGCTTTACATTTTCAAGCAGAAAAACCATCAGATGGAAAGTTCAACGATTGCTGTCACAAAGTTAAAGTGAAACTACCAGCAAGGCCTATTTTCCCGGTATATTTAAAAGATATTATGTCAAATCCAGAAAATATTTATAATGAAAATTTCAAAAGAAAAATAAGATCATACAATAACATTATATCTTTTGCATCAATGGGAGCTAAATTGACAGGTCCAGTGGTAGAATCAGGGCCACTCTGCTTCAAAGTTCAAGGCCAAATATATCACAGAACTTCGTACCTTCATCCAACTGATGGTACAAAACGAAAGCTTACGAAAGATTCATCTTATTGTTAGCCAAACATATGTTGAAACACTATTGCATCGTTCATCGAATCCGTCATCTTATGACGGGCTACATTTCTGGTATACATATAAAGCCAAGGTTGACGGTTGTCCTTGTATCGTTTGAGGCTGGGTGAGGTATGGCCATGTGGCCAGGTATGTCTGGTAGCACACTATGGTTTTGTACTCGCAGCTTTTTAAAAACTTTGTGTTCTTTAATAAGTTCATCGAATAAAATCTAAAATAGAATTACTTTATTCATTTTAATTAAAAGAGTAGAAACAATATTTAGTACAATTATTAGAGATACGCAAAACCTTAATCTGTGAAAGGCACAGACTTAAACTTCGATTGAATCGTTAATTCAATCGATACGAGTGATGATAACCAGTGAATGGCGTGACTAGAGCCAGTTCCACAATACAGCGGCGCGGGGCGCGGTTACCGAGAACAGGCGTTGTGAAATACTCCCTCAGATAGCTAATTGCATCCGACGAAGTTAATTCCTGCCAGGGCTTACAGCTAGTCGTACGTAGATAATATACTCACTACACAACCATATGCTCAGTAGGACTAGAAATGCTGGATCATCTCTTGCAAACTGAAGTTTAGTTTCTGGAAAGAAGTGCGTACAATGAGTTCAAAATCTAAGAAGCAGTCTTATTTATTTAAATGAAAAAGATCATCAATCAATCATGTTATACTTTTAAGGTACTTTTCTAATAAATTTTGACTAAAATTACTTTTTAAGCAGTAAATATATATTTTTTCATTTTGAGTTATTTTTGTGACTTGACTGCTTTCAGGAATAAGGAAAAAAGTAACTAACGTTTTCTGTATTGGAAATTCCTGTAGACCTTCTGCGGAGCGATAAACAAATACAGCATCTGCCATAAACCAAACTCCAAGTCCATCTGCTGAAAGTGGAAGATCCGCCGTAGATATTTGTAACGTTTGGAAGCAGCGGTAGGACACGAGGGAGCATAGTTGGCAGGCGCAGGCAGGGGAGAAGAAGTACGCGGAAAAGTGGGGCTCACCGACGGCGACGTGGACGCCTTCATCTAGGTCGATTAAATAAACCGTATCTGGAACATTATGAGATTGAACTATCATATTATGTGAAATAAACGATACAATAGTATTAGGTGTGATTATTCTGTTTAAAATCAAATTATATAACGGCGGTTATTTAAATACTGAAATCATTAAAAGTAATATGAATAAAAAGATATACAAATACTTAATTAACGAATGAAAATGTTCATTTGTTTGATACAAATATAATCAATTTAGTATATAATAACACAGCCACGTAAAATGTGATAAAAAGAAAAACAATACACACATTTAGTTAATCAATGTTTCTGTAACAATGATCTCAGTACCATTACACTAAGCTGTTGAACTAAATTTGACGTAAACGTGTTTAGGTATATTTTGACATCTGAAACGTCAGTCAGTCGGCCGGCGGGCCAGCGAGCCGGCGAACCAGCCAGAAGGCGAGCCACACAGCCAGCAAGCGAGCCACAGCTCGCGTTGCCGTCCACACATTTATGGCTTTCAAAAAATCTATTATTTGCAATCGTCATATTTCCACTGCTAGTAAAATCAAAATTGGTATAAAAAAAGCTTCATATTTTTATAAACGGTCCGAATGCTGAAAAATGAAAAAATGTTGAAAATCTTGAACACAGCATTGTCTGTGAATGTCTGTAGTTTTGTTTTTTGGTTGGTCATTATTTCGTGCGTGAAGAGTTTGAGCGATATAAGAAAAATTATATTTTCTCTTTATTGACTTTGTGTCAAACAATAAATGTAATTGTAAAACAACATTATGTAACTGTTAAACAACAATTACATTTTTACTGACAAGTTCCAAGTAATTGTCAATAACATGAAAATGATTGCAAAATTCTCCGCTCTGACCTGGGCGCGCTCCATTATAAATTCTCCGCGATATATATATATATATATATATATATATATATATATATATATATAAATATATATATATATTTTTTTTTTATTTATTTTTTTTCTCTCCAGCTTCCTCTCTCTCGAGAGCCTTCCCGGGCGGGGGTTCCTTCTCCCGGGGTCTACTTTCTCTTTCACCCTTTCCTTTCCTCCCCGCTCTCCACCCCCGCCCCGCCGCCCTTCTCCCCGCCGAGAAGCATCAAAGAGAAGGAAAAAGGGGATGTGGGGAATCTTTTCTTCCGAAAGAGAGATCTCGCCCCCGCCCCCGCCCCAACCCCCGAGGGAGGATGGGGGCCGCGGGGCCGAGGGGCCCTCGGCGGGGGGCGCTTCGGGGGGCAATATATATATATATACCAGGTGTACTTGTAATTAATTTCCGGTTTTTTTGTAAATAAAACACAATATTGCAAGAGAAGTGTTAAAGATATTTTATTCAAAATATTTTCCATCGTTTTCTATATATTTTTTCCACTTTTCCGGTAATTTGTGGATACCACGCCAATAGAATTGACTGTCTTTGGTGGTGAACCACTCGGTGAGCCAATTTCGAAAATTTTCATAAGAATCGAAGCGCTGCTCAGAAAGTGCGTGGCCCAGCGAAGCAAAGAGGTAGTAGTCCGATGGGGCCAAGTCTGGTGAGTAAGCCGCATGATCAAGCATTTCCCACTGGAGTTGTTCCAGCGTGTCGCGAACGTGTTTCGACTTATGCGATGGTGCATTGTCATGGAGCAAAATCACCTGCTTCTGTCTTTCTTTATATTCTGGTCGGTTTTCCGCAATTGCTCGGCTCAAATCTTTGATTTGTTGTTTGTAGCGAACGGCGTTCGCAGTTTCACCAGGTTTCAGCAGTTCAAAGTAGATAACACCGGTGTGGTCCCACCACACACACAGCATGGCCTTCCGACTGAAACGATTTGGCCGTGCCGTCGATGTCGATGCTTCACCTGGACTCACCCACGATTTTTTGCGGTTAGGGTTCTCTAAAAAAATCCATTTTTCATCGCCAGGAACAATACGATGCAGAAAAGACTTTCTTTTGTATCGTTGAAGCAGCATTTCACATGTCACTTTTCGATTTTCCATTTGTCTCTCGGTCAGTTCATGCGACACCCCCTTTCCGCACTTCTGAATTTTCCCCATGGCTCGCAGACGTTTGGAGATTGCTTGCTGTTGAACTCCCAGCGCTTCTGCAAGCTGTCGTTGCGTTTGCGTATCGTCTTCATCCAATACGCTTGCAATTCGACGTCATCAAACGATTTTCGCTTTCCGGAGCATGCGACGTCGTTCAGGTCGAAATCTCCATTTCTGAATTGTCGAAACCACGTTTCACATGTTCGAAGTGTTAAAGCATGATTGCCATAAACTTCCACAAGCGCACGGTGGCTCTCGGACACTTTTTTCCATGAAAAGAAATGCATGGCGCATATGTTCAAAATTCGGTACGAATGCAGACATCTTTGACACGCAATAAAAACTTTCTAAAATAATTTTTTAGGAAAACTTCAACGCCGTTTAAACACTCGATAACTACTTAACAAAATGACATATAAGTGCTACCAACAGCAAAGCAAAATACAGAACACCATCTATCGAAAAAAACCGGAAATTAATTAGGAGTACACCTGGTATATATATATATATCAGGGGTGTCAAACTCAATTTTGCAGAGGGCCATATATTAAATTTAGAATGTGTAGGCGGGCCGGATTCAAATAAAAAAAATGTACTGAATTATTATAACATTTTATAATACACGGTGTGTGCATACATTTTCGGATTTTTTCGTGAAATTGGAGCTTTATTATAAAAAATTGGTACAATATATTCTATTCAAAGTATTGTCCATCGTATTCCAAGCGTATTCCAAAAAGGGCATTCTGCATCGATTGAAACAAGTGGTAGTCGGAAGGGGCAAGGTCTGGGCTATAAGGCGCGTGAAGCAGAACTTCCCATTCACTGTTTTTCAAATAGGTTTTAACCGATCAACATGTGGCCGAGCATTGTCATGATGGAAAATAACAGACTCGTGCCTGGTCGCATATTCTGGCCGTTTTTCTGCCAATGCTCGCTTCAAACGCATCAATTGTGTCTGTAGATCTCGCCCGTGATAGTTTGGCCTGATTTCAGCAGATCATAGTCGAAGACACCCATCTGATCCCACCAACTACACAGCATTACCTTGGCGCCATGAATATTTGGCCGGGTTGTCGATGTTGTTGCATGTCCGGGCTTACACCATGATATTTTACGCTTCAGCTTATCGTAGCGAATCCATTTTTCATCACCAGTGATGATACGATGCAAAAATGATTTCTTTTTGTGGCGTTCAAGCAGCAATTCCGAAATGCAAAATCGCCTTTCGACGTCTCTCAGCTTCAATTCATGTGGCACCCGATTTCCTTGCTTTTGAATCATAATTAAATAAATGAAATAATGAAACGATTTCGATTTCCGAGTGAGATCCGTACTGACTGGGGCTGAAATGGGTGTATTTTCTTTCCCTGAAAGCTTTTGTCACTTTTTTGCGAAACGTGTCATCATATTTTTTTAACTATCGATTTATTTTTCTTTGTTAAAAGTTGTTTTTTTTTTTAGAATATTAAAAATTTATTGCTTTAAATTATGTTTATATATTTTTTATTATTAAATTACCTTAAGTTTGATAAATTCTTAAAAATGTTGAAAAATTAGATAAAATTGCGATTTTTCAAAGCCAAACTTTGTTAAAAAAAATTGTTATAATTTTTTAGCTAATCTTTTACAATAGTTTTATTGGTAATCTTTTATATCCAATTTAAAAAAAGACACCTAAATGCTTAGGGTTCTAAATCCATCTGTTATAATAATCTCAAAATTCCTAAACTTTAATCTGGAAAATACATATTAATCATAAAGTAAATTTACAAGATATAAAAAAATCACGTCTTTAGAAGAAGGAACGTATCTAACTTTAAATATTTAAAAAAATTCTATTGATGCAGTAAATTTTTCACAAAAAATAATCAAAAAACTCAAAAATTGATCCATCAAAGGGACCAGCCACCATAAGATACTATTTCAACAGACTTTTTTATGATTTTCTAGAAATAATTATTATTTTGAAAATTATAACGATTAACTTATTTTCGTTTACATTTCTCATTTTAATTAGTAAAAAAATTAATTATTTTTTTTCTTAAATAATTTTATATTGTGGTCGGACAGGAAAGGCACGGAAAATAATCGGCGGGCGCCATGGCGCCCGCGGCACAGGGTTTAGGACCACCGTGTTAAAGTATAGTCTGATGCGGTTCAATAGTAGTAATGCCATCTCTTAGAAAATCCGAAAAAATTAATGCACACATCGTATATATATAATATAGGGTTGTTAAAAATCATATCAAAGTTATAAAAGAGGGTAATTATTTTGAGCTCGAGGATCCAGATACCTGACTTCTCTTGTTTTTGACAAGCTCATTGATGTCAGGTATCGTATTCATTGTAATTATTTTGAGAATTGATTGGAGATGTTCATTCGTAAGTCTTGTGCGATGTTTGTTCTTATTTATTTTCATGACGGAAAACATCTGCTCACATAAAAAGGTACTACCAAACATGCACAGAATGCGTGCTGCATACTTTTTTAATTCCAGGTAGTTATCCAAACTCTTGAAATATTGTGTATAAAATGAAAGAGCGTTAACCTCTTTAAATTTTTATTTTTCAAAATACTGTCTGGGCACGCCCTGCCCTTGAAATTACTTATAAATGTAGTGTGCGCATTTTTAAACTTCCGTAGAGAAATCGAGTGAAGTCTAAAAGCTCTAAAAAACATGATTCTTCTTTCTGTGACACATTGCGATCGCGGGTCGGATTGATACGGCCCGCGGGCCGTATCTTTGACATGACTGATATATATATATATATATATATATATATATATATATATATATATATATATATATATATATATATATATACCTACACATCTACTATAATAATAGCCATTGTGTGTGTGTGTATGTTTCGTTTTACGGTTCTCTATAGAACATCTTAAAAGATACAACGCTGATTTTTTGCACGTAAGTTTAGTAAATTTTTCCGCAGCTATGTGCCGAATTTCAAGACGACTGGATAATATTTTTATTTAAAAACTAATTTAATAAGACTATAAAATATGCCTTAGCCAGTTTTAATATGTACGAATTATAGGATTTCATTGTTGAGAATTTCAAATTTAGAACTTTTACAAAAAAACAAATTTTGATGCTTCTAAGAAATTTTCAGTGTATGTCAGTTTGACACAACTACTATCTTTATTTTTTCATCGAAATTGCATTTGAAATTATTTTTCACATCATTAATAACTCAAAATGCCTCCTAAAAAAATAACACCATCTACGCACAGCAAACGTAATTCAAAAAGAATTGCACAATTGAACGTGATAAAGACTCCATCAAATAAAGACCGGTGCAGTAAAAGTGATGCGTTGTTTGTGACACAAAATGTGACAGATTTGTTGAGCAATGAATTGGAAGGAAAAGGCGAGCAGCGTCTTCTTAAAATTCGATTATGTGCATCGACCTCAAGACAAAAAGAAACTGATGCACAGCGAACGCTGCGTTTGTCTTCGATGAGAGTGCGTGCATCGATAACGAGACAAAAAGAAACAGATACACAGCGAGCGCAGCGTATGTCCTCAAAGCGAGTGTGCGTATCCACATCGAGACAAACAGAAACAGAAGAAACAATAAGACAACTCACTCAGGAGTGTTTGATAGCGCTCGCTATCCCAGAAAATATTACTGCACACAATTGTGGATTAATGAATGTGACCTGTCGATTCTGCAATGCTTTACATTTTCAAGCAGAAAAACCATCAGATGGAAAGTTCAACGATTGCTGTCACAAAGTTAAAGTGAAACTACCAGCAAGGCCTATTTTCCCGGTATATTTAAAAGATATTATGTCAAATCCAGAAAATATTTATAATGAAAATTTCAAAAGAAAAATAAGATCATACAATAACATTATATCTTTTGCATCAATGGGAGCTAAATTGACAGGTCCAGTGGTAGAATCAGGGCCACTCTGCTTCAAAGTTCAAGGCCAAATATATCACAGAACTTCACACCTTCATCCAACTGATGGTACCAAACGAAAGCTTACGAAAGATTCATCTTATTGTCAGCCAAACATATGTTCAAACACTATTGCATCGTTCATCGAATCCGTCATCTTATGACGGGCTACATTTCTAGTATACATATAATAGCTGTGCTTATTAAATAACAAGAAATGAATGTATAAAAGTAAAATAAAAATAAAGACATATTAATAATATATTTATTCCTATTTTGGAACCACTCCGAGTCAATACTAAGCCAAAAGGTTTATTTAGTTTTTAAACATTTTGTTATATCTGGTTTTCACACACACTTCATAGGCAAATACAAGTTGCACGCGAGAAATCAATCGAATGTCGCTACATTGCAATGCCACATTCTGGTGTTGAACACCAATGGCACAGCTGGTGTTGAAATTCCTCTGTTGCATAAGGCTGGGGCGGCGCAGGGACTCTGAGGCGAGGCTGCCGTCATCGTCATCATCCCCGAGCCGCCGGCACCGGGACAAGCTCGGCCCGTGAAACTATGTCCATGTCTATTTTCTGATCGGACATGCTTTTTGGTTTTTGAACGAATATATGAAAAATTTCATTGTTTTAATGCAGTTCAACATTTTTATTTTTAGTAGCAGTGATTAAATTTACTTACAGAAGAATAAAAATATGAATTATTTAGTACCCGTGTCAATCCGAACAGCTCCAGAGCAGCTCCAGAGCAGCTCCAGAGTAGCTCCAGAGCAGCTTCAGACCAGCTCCAGAGCAGGGCCAGAGCAGTTCCAGAGCGGCGCCAGAGCGTCACTCGACGGTCGAGTAGCGCGAGAAACGCAAGATCCGTAAAAATGGAAAAAGAACAGGTCTGCATTCTAAAGTTCGGAAATTTCAACTTATTTTGTGATTACGTCGAGTCTCCGGTAATGTTATCACATTATCTATGAACTATTCTCCGCCGAGTCGCGCGGAACGAACGGCCGCTGCGTCACGCGAGCGCGGTCACTTTCTTCCGAGGCCTCTCTCCTCGCCGGCACCTCGGCGGGGGCGGGCGGGGGCAGGTGGGGGCAGGTGGGGTGTTCCTAAAATTAGAAAACGGTATAATTCTTTATATTTTAAATAAAATTCTATATGTTTAACACGTTGACCGCCAATAGGATTACCTAACCTAACCTAACCCAAAAATTGTTTTCACGTTTTTAGGTTTAATTTAATATAATAGGTCGAAATACAATTATTTTATTTGTTTTGAGATGATTTATTGTGTTTTTTGATGTGTCTGCCACCGGTGGCTGGCACGGCGCCAATGGTAAAATATGTATTAGACGGCGCCGCGTCGGCCACACTGTCGGCCACACTGTCGGCCACACTGTCGGCCACACTGTCGGTCATGTTGCAACCTGCAGTGCAGTGCACAACGTGTATATATTTAGTACTATCATCTGCAAGGATATTTTGCAAATGGAAGTCATAGAAGCCCAGTGGAAGACATAGAAATCGGTGAACATCAATCGAAAGCATCGATTTATAGATTCAACATCCAATAAGATCCAAAAAACGTCGTGTTTTTGTATCTGATACTGAAAGTGAAGATGGGATTATGCCCAGCACATCAAGTAATAGCCATACCCCATCGAAATGGATAGAGAGCGAAAGGGAATCAGCCAAGAGTAAATCCATATACGGAAATTCAAGGTTTTAAACCTTATAACTTGAGAACATCTATGTAAAAATCAAATCCCTAAGAATTTTATTACTTATTTATTATTGACCAACTCTTTGAGCGTATTGTATATTTTACAAATTTACGTGCTGAGGAATTACTTAAAAGTAATATCCTGCAAATTCGTTCTCGTTTACGTGGATGGAAACCAACAAATAAAATAGAAATGCGTTCTGTTTTTGGTAATAAGCAAAATAGACATAAATGTGGTATAAAATTGTTCAAATTATGCACTGCAAACATATTGTCCAGTATGTCCAACTCAACCACATTATTGTATAAGATGTTTCAATAAAATACATAAATTTTCATTTTTGGCTAAGTTTATTTTCTACTTTTAACTCTTTTTAGATTTGTTTTATGTTTGTTTTTAATCATACTAATAGTTTTAACTTTTATATGTCAATAAAATCAACTTTTATACGGTGTGTGCATTAATTTTTTCCGATTTTTTTGTGAAATTGGAGCTTTATCATAAAAAATTGGTATAATATATTCTATTCAAAGTATTGTCCATCGCTAGCCACTACTTTTCCCCATCTTTCGGGAAAATTATGGATTCCATCCCAAAAAAACTGTTCGTCTTTTGAAGCCAAGAAAGAATCAAGCCAATTTTTGATACCCTGTTCAGAAGTGAAGCGTATTCCAGAAAGGGCATTCTGCATCGATTGAAACAAGTGGTAGTCGGAATGGGCAAGGTCTGGGCTATAAGACGGGTGAGGCAGAACTTCCCATTCACTGTTTTCCAAATGTGGCCGAGCATTGTCATGATGAAAAACTACAGACTCGTGCCTGGTCGCATATTCTGGCCGTTTTTCTGCCAATGCTCGCTTCAATCGCATCAATTGTTGTCTGTAGAACTCGCCCGTGATAGTTTGGCCTGGTTTCAGCAGCTCATAGTGGATGACACCCTTCTGATCCCACCAACTACACAGCATTACCTTGGCCTGGCCGTCGATGTTGATGCATGTCCGGGCTTACCCCATGATTTTTTACGCTTCAGGTTGTCGTAGCGAATCCATTTTTCATCACCAGTAATGATACGATGCAAAAATGACTTCTTTTTGTGGCGTTCAAGCAGCATTTCCGAAATGCAAAATCGCCTTTCGACGTCTCTCGGCTTCAATTCATGTGGCACCCAATTTCCATGCTTTTGAATCATTACCAATGCTTTTAGGTGTCTTGAAATTGTTGCTCAATCAGCTCCCAATGATTCTGCGAGTTCTGCTTGCGTTTGACACGAGTTATTATCGAGCAATGCCTCTAATTCTTCATCTTCGAATTTTTTTGGTTGGCCTGGACGTTCTTTGTCATCCACATCGAAATCACCATTGTTAAAGCGTCGAAACCAGTTCTCACACGTTTTTTTGCGATGGAGCATATTCACCATAAACTTCACACAGCAATCGGTGACTTTCAGCTGGTTTTTTCTTCCAATTGAAACAGAAAAGTAAAGCTTCCCGCAAATTGCGTTGACATGTTGAGAGCTCAAAAAAATGTTGTACACACTTCAGCGATATGACATATACTGAAAACAAAAGCGCAACAATGAGGCTTCACAATGAAATGTTAAAGTATAGCCTGATGCGATTCAATACTATTAACGCCATCTCTTAGAAAATCTGAAAAAATCAATGCACAAATATAGAAGAAAGGTTTTCGGATAATGAACAAGAACACAACCCTTTGACTGCTAAACGACGATACATCATAGATTGTAAAATGGTCGAAGACTGGAGCGACTATCGGGCATCAGCAGAGTACCAAATGCAGACGCCCTCGCCACTCCGCCATCGAGGTTAAAATTGAGATCTCTCATATTTGTGGATAATGAATTGCATTTTTTTAAATTCCATGACCATAAATGAAATTATTAGGTTTATAATCATTTAGAAAAGCGAAAAAAGCCTGCGTTTGCAAACCGATAAATTTGCTATGGGATCTCCGAAAAAAAACCAAAACGAGAAGTAAAAACTGAAAAATGCATAAATTATGAAAATACGGCAAACTTGATAGCGATGTCATCACGTTTAAATACGTAAAAGTTGTACCAAAGTTTGACAAGCGATCAAAACTACCCTTCCGGGAGATTAAGTTTTTAGATAATGTCCAATATACCAAAAAATATATATTCCAAGATTCTCTATTTTATGTTAATTTACAACGGTCGCTCGGGCCGGGCCCGCAGCGCGGCTCTAGCCGCAGTGAGCCTGGTTTCTCTATTTTCGTTGAGTTTGTGTAGGGAAAAATATCTACAAAAAAAACTTTTTTTCCTACTGTGCTGGGGCAGGAGCGCTGGGCGCCGCCCTGGGGAGGCGCGGAGAAGATGTCGCCTTCAACGCAGAAACAAGTACAACACTTTGGTATCTTCCAGATATCACGGCAGAGCGTCCGGGGGGGAAGCCGGGAGTGCATTATTAGCTCTCCGACCTTGCATTATTAGTTTATTTTAGTATCGCAAAAGAATTGATAAAACTTACCGCGAGTAACATTACTATGGCAGAGTTCGCGCATCATCGATTTCGCAAACTGCAGTCGGGCATTGAGAAATGTGGGGAACTTTGAAATGACGACGAACAGATCTTCTGGGAAATTCGGTAAAAAATAGTCACCATGTGAGTTACGACACAGCGAGAGATCGGCCGGGGCGGGGGCGGCGGGGCAGGCGGGGCAGGCGGGGCAGGCGGGGCAGGCGGGGCAGGCGGGGCAGGCGGGGCAGGCGGGGCAGGCGGGGCAGGCGGGGCAGGCGGGGCAGGCGGGGCAGGCGGGGCAGGCGGGGCAGGCGGGCCCCCGCGGGTTCCGGCGCTCGCGCGGCCGTCCAGACGCTCCGCTGTCCTCCGCCGCGCAGCTCTCGCTCTGTCGCTCTCCGCGAAAAAAATAACAATAACAACTAAGACAACGCTCAAGGTGAACGATCAGCGCAAACTAGGCTTACGTTTTATTTTATAAAAAAATGTGAAAAATCGACGATTTCCATTGGCGAATATTGGAACTAAGTGAATGTGAAATATTGCAAAGTTTTGTGAGTTGGTCAGAATGTTGAAGATTGACGCAAGAATGAAGAAGATGACTTTTCTATTCATGGGTAACCACAATTCATGAGCTCTTCTCGAGCGCGCAATCCCGGCATCCCTGCATCCCGCCGTCCCGCCGTCCCGCCGTCCCGCCGTCCCGCCGTCCCGCCGTCCCGCCGTCCCGCCGTCCCGCCGTCCCGCCGTCCCGCCGGACGCCCAGAGTGACGGAGACGGTCGGGTCGTTACTCGGAGATATTTTCTCACCATGACCATTAGCGAGTGTTCATTGAAGCTACAATTTCACAAATTTCCACTCAAATTTCTCTTTAAAAATCGTGATGACACTCAAAGGAGACAAACCTCAGGACTGGCCGCGACGCGCCAGTCCTGAGGCCGCAGTCACTCGTTATTTACGATGTAACAAAATTACAATATTTAACAGCAATCGCGGTGAGTAACATTTGATTGAGGAATTAAAAATGTTGTATTGATATACTTTGCAGAATCACAAAAACTACAAAGTTCAATACAAATTACTGACGGTAAAAGATCACCCGTGAAGATCTAGTTTCGGGGTTTCCTTGCGAGTGTAATATAATTCGGGCCCGAGAGCTCCGTCCATCCGACCGATCCCCCCGGCCCGCGTGATGAGCGGGATCGTCGAGTATCGTCTTCCGGGCTGACTGCGCTTCCGGATGCAGGAAGACCGCCATCCAGTGGTGGACAAAAGATGGTCGATTCCATTCTGTTCGCGGTCAATACGGTGACATCCGAGCCGAGCGAAACCTTCCTTACTTGTACACAAGTATGGCTAACTCGACCGCGAGGCGGGGACGCGCCCTCGCCCTCGCGCCCTCGCCCTCGCCCTCGCCCTCGCCCTCGCCCTCGCCCTCGCCCTCGTTCTCGCCATCGCCCTCGCCCGTCAGTAACTTCAGCGATTGCCGAGTGTCCGTGGCAAAATTACTTCCGAGAGAGCCCCGAGGGCCTCTGAAGGCCCGTCCGTCGACGTGAGAATGGCGGTAAGATAGATCGGTCACTCGCCCGAGCAGTAGTCATATAATATAACCGATGCAGTACTCGACGGTGGAATTTCATAATAGTTTTGTTCGGCAGGGAGTGCGTCAACGGCCCGTGTAGTTTCACTTTTCCCTCGGCTGTTTTGTTTTTTCTTAGGTAACATCGCATGCTGGCCACCCGCCTCCGGCCGCGAGGGACGCCGCGAGGGACGCCGCGAGGGACGCCGCGTGACGCGGTCGGGCGCTCGGCCACGTGCGGCGTGACTCGTATTATTACGCAAAGCTCGAATTACCATTCGAGCTCTGGCCGAGACCGCTCTCGACGGTTCGAGAAGTCTCCTCGATTAAGGCTCAGTATTCGACTCGTTCCCGGATATTCCCGGCCGCCTTCCGTCCGGCGGAACGGAATGCGCAGATTTCGCCACCTCCGGCCCTCTCGGCCGACGGGTCGACGCCCCCGAGGCGGCGGGACGGCGGAGGTCGCGAGGAGAGCGCCGGGAGACGGTCGGATTGACGTTTCTCACTATCCGATGACAAAAAAGCTGGATCGAAAACAAAAATACCTTTTTTCTGAATTACCCTCGCGCCCGGATGGAAACTACGGAAAAACAATATGATACGATTTAGAAATTGAAACTTCCGATTTAGAAAAGAAGCCTTTCCGAATCAAAACGCCCCACCCGCTCGGCGAATCGAGGCTACGGTGCGCAGTCGTCGCGCCTAACTTTCTTTTTCGAATGCTCCTCGGCAAACAATGGAGTGCCCCGCCGCGCCACCGGCCCGGCCGCCCGCCCCGCCCGCCCCGCCCGCCCCGCCCGCCCCGCCCGCCCCGCCCGCCCCGCCCGCCCCGCCCGCCCCGCCCGCCCCGCCCGCCCCGCCCGCCCCGCCCGCCCCGCCCGCCCCGCCCGCCCCGCCCGCCCCGCCCGCCCCGCCCGCCCCGCCCGCCCCGCCCGCCCCGCCCGCCCCGCCCGCCCCGCCCGCCCCGCCCGCCCCGCCCGCCCCGCCCGCCCCGAGACGGCAGTGAAAGTGGCCGGCGCCAGGCGGTTACTCAACAGCGCGTCTGCGGCCAGGCCGAGGCCCGATTCTAAATGTGCATTCCGGATCGGAACGGGACACAAATCTGTCAGTTGGAGACATATGGACGGCGGAGCTACGATTACGGTTGAACATCTTTAACGGGACATATTTTATCCATCTATTGTCAAACTCGCTGATATTTGCCTTCCATTCGTAAACCGCAGCATTGACCCAGCGCAACGCGGGTTGAGGTTGGACCGATGTAAGTGCGCAAGATCTACCAATTACCCGCCAAATAAAGTTGCGAGGGCGCCGGGTCCGCGCCTCGCGCCCGGGCGATACGGAAAAACCTTCGACCGTTTGTCAGGCAGAAGAACTAACGTCATTTTTTCTGATGGAATACCGAATTACGAAGACAAAAATTTGGAAATCAAATGATTTTGAAATTATTTTGTAGTTTATGTATAAGCGTGTAAATTACGAGATCCCTACCTCGACCCGGTTAGCTAACTCCGATGGAAAATACGCGCCGGAGATACAACGATAAACTATCCAAATTTGTATGCGGATGAGCCTCTCCGGCTGGATTGCGATATTTTAATTAAACAATCAACAGGGTTACGATACAACTGAAAATAATATAATATAAGCAAGGCGGGTTGTAAAATACGCGACGCGCGCACTCCTCCGCTCCTGAAGTTTTGTTTTGAAAGATAGCGTTTTCATTATCGATCGATTATACCGACACGATCTCAGAAATTCAAATAAAACTTTATTTCCCGTGATATAAACTGAGTTTGATAATGCCAACGCGAAAGGTTGACGAAACCGGTCACCGATAAAATTCAACATAGGGAAAAATCACAAGAGTATTATATTAAAAATAAAATTCTGGCAAAAATATTGAATATTTAAATAAACATTTTTTTATTTCGTTTCGATTTATACGCCAGCCGATTCCCATCTTTAAAAAAATTACAGGGTTAATGATTCTATTTTGTTTCGTGATTCCGCGTCACACAGAAAACAAAAGCAAAAGGATGCCGACGGGAGTCAGGCTGAGCAGGCGGGCACGGAAACGGGCGGCGGACCTCAACCTAACCTAACCTAACCTAACCTCCCGCGGGAGGAGAGAGGAGACTGCTCTCTCCGGATTGTCCGGTCGCGACTGCTCGAAGTGCTTTTTATAATATTTAATCAAAGCCGCACAGAACGAGTAAAGAAAAAGAATACAAGCGAATTAAAACTTTTGACTCCCGGAACGTGAGACATTGCAACTCAGATAATCCGAACCGAACAGCGGAAGGTCAGCAGATGATTCGGTTGTCTCTGGCGGGGGCGAAGACGACTCCGGTCGAGTTGGACGTTGAGTCCCTCATTTAAATTCAGGGCGCTTAAACAGTATCAAAGAAAGTTTTCCTCCAAGGGTATACGTTTCTTTGAGCGGCTCCCCCCTTCCCCGCGCCCCTTCCCCGCGCCCCTTCCCCGCGCCCCGCGCCGCCGCGTCTGCCCACGCGTCGATGTCTATTTGCCCGCAGTCGACTAGGTTGCCGATTCTACTTTCATATTAGTTTCCAACCGTGCAGTACTTTATAAAAAATATATAAATTATCAAAATTAGAGATGAATATCTAAATTGTATGGAACAATGTTCTCACGACCGGCGGCGGGCACTCCGATGAAAGTCTCCGCTCGCTGATTCGACGCCAACAGGAGCGTCGGGAGGCCGCGCCGGCCCGATTAGTATCGTTATTGGACTAGTTGTGCTTCGCCCCGTTGCAACTTTCCTTGCAACGAGGATGACCCGAGTCAGCTTCCGAAGGACTGTTAAAGTTCACCTCCAAAATCGGGAAGAGAATTGTTGAAAGCTCGTTTCTTGTGGAGATGACAGTCGAGTGGTTCTCCGCGCTCCGACCTCGTCCGACGTTCGACTACCTTGGAAAAGTTATTTCTTTCACCAGAAATTATCAGGTGATTGGAAATTTATTTATATCTCACGAGATGGTATAATTATCAAAAAGGTATTTTAAAATATTATTATTTATAGTAGTATTATGTATTATTATTATTATTATAAAAAATAATTAATAATCAATATGATGTAATTCCAAATTTGTGAAAGAATCATCTCGGATCGACGTTTCGACTCCCGTGCAACATTGAAGCCGAAGCGTCTGATCTGCGAGTGCGTTCATGTTGACTCACCTGATGCTCGTTGCAGGAGGCGCGCTGTGCCTGGCGGGCTGGCCGCGCTGGCCGGGCGCGCGGGGCTCCGGGGCCGGGGCCGGGCCGGGTGAGTCGCGCCGCCTAACCCGAGTCGGGCTCGACGGATCGTACGTATCCCTCCCCGCACTCCTAGACCGACTCGCCTGACCGTGTTGCAGCTCATCTCTTCCGATACTCGATTTGGACTCCGGCGGGCGGAGAGGGCCGCGGGGGCGCCGGGGCGCGGGACGTCCTCACCCTGCACGCGGATCGGCTGCTGCGGCCCGCGAGCCCCGGGCCCCGCCGCGTGTACCGCAGCCACCGCGCCGGAGCCGCCCCCGTTCCCGACGACCCCCGGCTTCTCTCCGACTCCGCCTTCTCCGCCATCTCCGAGACGCTCGGCGCCATCAATACCGTGGGGCACTACCTCGTGGACATGGTGGATCGGCGACAGGAAAAGGGCGACCCGACCGTCGAGGAGGACCTGCCGGACGCGCTGTACACGATCAGCAAGAACGTGCTCGGCCGCAACGTCACGGACACCATCGCTCCCTTCGTGCGCCGCGCGCTGCCGCAGGCCTCCGCGTCCGCCGCGTCCGCCGCTCCTCCGACCGCGGTCAACTTCACCCGGCTGGACCGCGAGGACGCGGGCGGGCCGCGCTCCTGTGGCACCCCCGAGGGCGAGCCCGGCACTTGCGAGGACCTCAGCAACTGCCCCCAGCTGCTTCTCAACCTCGGCAACCTCCGCCAGAGCCTGTGCTTCAAGAGCCTCTTCGTGCCCGGCGTCTGCTGTCCGCGGTTGGGGGTCGGCTTCAACCGATTGCCGGTCGCCGTCAGCAGCACCGCCCGACCTCCCGTCCTCGCTTCCGCGCCGGCTCCCTCGGCTCCTTCCGCTCCCCTCGGCCCGCTTCCCTCGCGCCCCGCCCTGCCGGCGGCCGCGGCCCCGGCCCCGCCGCAGAACTTCTCCGCAGACTCGAACTTCACCGACTTCGTGAGCCAAGAGGGTAAGGTGTCGTTTTAATTTGAGAGATGTCGACGACCGCGAGCGAGGTTCCGAACATTTGAACGGTTTCAGATTGCGGCGAGCCGGAGTGGAGCGCCGGGCGGGTGGTGGGCGGCACGGAGGCGCCGGGGGGCGCGTGGCCGTGGATGGTGGCCGTGTTCCTGAGCGGGCCGGCGCGCACGGAGTTCTGGTGCGGAGGCGCGCTGCTGGCCGCGCGCCACGTGCTGACGGCGGCGCACTGCACGCGCGACTCGCGCCAGCGGCCCTTCGCGGCGCGCCAGTTCTCGGTGCGCGTGGGCGACGTGGACCTGCAGCGCGACGACGAGCCGTCGCGGCCGGTGACCCTGCGCGTGGCCGAGGTGCGCGCGCACGAGCGCTTCTCGCGCGTGGGCTTCTACAACGACATCGCCGTGCTGGTGCTGGAGACGCCCGTGCGCAAGTCCCGGTACGCCATCCCGCTGTGCTTGCCGGCGGCGGCGACGCGCGCGGAGAGCTGGGCGGGGCGGCGGGCCACGGTGGTGGGTTGGGGCACGGCGCGCTACGGCGGCCGCGAGAGCACGGCGCAGCGCCAGGCCGCGCTGCCCGTGTGGCGCAACGAGGACTGCGACCGCGCCTACTTCCAGCCCATCTCCGAGGGCTTCCTGTGCGCGGGTTACAGCGAGGGCGGCGTGGACGCGTGCCAGGGCGACTCGGGGGGGCCGCTGATGCTGCAGACGGACGGACGCTGGACGCAGGTGGGCGTGGTGTCCTTCGGCAACAAGTGCGGCGAGCCCGGCTACCCCGGCGTGTACACGCGCGTGTCGCACTACCTGGACTGGATCAGGGCCAACCTCGCCTGAGAGCCGCGTCCGCGTCTCCTCGCGATGTCGCCCTGCGCGTTCTCTGTGAGAATGAATTTCGCCTGTATTTTGGGTGCAATTTGTGTAATATTTGTACAGATTTGAATTAGTCGACGGTCATTTATTGTAAATAGTGTAGGCGTTATGAATAAATTTAAATTGAAAACTCAAATGAAAGTATTCAATATTCGACTGGAAACGAACGCTCTGTATTTGAGACATTAAATATAACCATAATATTTCAATTTCCTTATCGATTCCTATATTATATAAAGAATCAAAAGAGTGCCAGATTACTTTGAAATATTGTCTATAAAAGTTAACATATTATAATTTTGCACGTTGCATACGATAATATCTACTATAATCTACTATAATAATAGCCATTGTGTGTGTGTGTATGTTTCATTTCTTGCTTCTCTATAGAATATCTTAAAAGATACAACGCTGATTTTTTGCACGTAAGTTTAGTAAATTTTTCCGCAACTATGTGCCGAATTTCAAGACGATAGGATAATATTTTTATTCATAAACTATAAAATATGCTTTAGCGAGTTTCAATATGTACGAATTATATGATTCTGTTCTTCACCGCGAGAATTTCAAATTTAGAACTTTTACAAAAAAAACAAATTTTGGATGCTTCTAAGAAATTTCCAGCTTATGTCAGTTTGACACAAATGCCATCTCTATTTTTTTTATCGAAATTGCATTAGAAATTATTAATCACATCATTAATAACTCAAAATAACACCTTCTACGCACAGAAAACGTAATTAAAAAAGAATTGCACAATTGAACGTGATAAAGACTGCATCAAATAAATAAAAGTGCAGTGAAAAGTGATGTGTTGTTTGTGACACGAAATGTGACATAAATGTCAAGCAATGAGTTGGAAGGAAAACGTGAGCAGCGTCTTCTTAAAATTCGAGTACGCGCATCGACCTCAAGACAAAAAGAAACTGATGCACAGCGAACGCTGCGTTTGTCTTCGGTATAATTAATGTGACCTGTCGATTCTGCAATGCTTTACATTATCAAGCAGAAAACCCATCAGATGGAAAGTTCAACGATTACTATCACAAAGGTAAAGTGAAACTACCAGCAAGACCTATTTCCCCAGTATATTTATAATGGAAATTTCAAGAGAAAAATAAGATCATACAATAACAGTATATCTTTTGCATCAATGGGAGCTAAATTAACAGTGGGCAACTCTGCTTCAAAGTTCAAGGCCAAGTATATCACAGAACTTCGCACCTTCATCCAACTGATGGTACAAAATTAAAGCATTATTCATCTTATTATGTTCAAACATTATTGCATCGTTCATCGAATGCGCGTCATTATGTGACGGGCTACATTTCTAGTTATATAATAAAAAAATATATTTATTCAAATATTATTCGTATAAAAGTAATATCACCGTACCAAAAACTCATCGGATGAGTTTCTTTTGTGAAAATTTTGGAAATACAATTGCAAACTTCGTCAAAAAACTTTTCGTTTCGTTTCTCAACATCTCTAACGGCGACACTGGGCCGCCGGGTGGGGGGTGCAGGCCCCCCGCCGGGCCCCTCCACCCCGGCGAGAGCTCGTCACAAGCACATCACAGAAATATATTATTTAAAAGACATCTTACAGTTTTCAATTCAGCTTTATTAGATTCTTATATCAGTCCTTTAAGAATACATTTCACAATAACCATCGATACATTACACGAATCCATTCATTGGAAAGATTCACAATGAGAGACCGCACGAGTCTCCAGAACTGAGCGCTAGCCTGCAGCCGACCGCAAGAAGAGTGGAAGAGAGCGGAGGACTGTGGAGGAGAAGGGAAGACAGCAGAGTCTCCATACTGTCGGGCGAACAACTTCGCGTCACTCCAAGAAGCAGTCGGCACTTGACCTTATCTGACCTCGGCGATCTTCAGCTGAGACAGCTTTTCGCACTCTTTATCACAAAACTTCAATAGTATAGTAAATATTCTAATTTGTAGTATGAACTAATTAAGAGTAAAATGTAATTAAAACGGTGAATGACTAATTTCTAATGGGCAGATGTAGCTCACTATGGGAGTACTACTACAGAAAGTACCTTGTTTGAGTCATTTTGAAAAAAACCTAATTTTTTGATATATCGTTAGTATTTACTTACTTCTCG